>OY986045.1:31709144-32344144 GCA_963920215.1 Nineta flava
TCTGCTGTTTAGATGTCAGCACTTAGACGACTCTAATCGGTTGTTTAACAAGTAAAAAATTTGAAAAAGTAAATAAACGTAAACGATAGTTTATACGGTTGGATAAAGAGAGTTACTATTTAGTCAGTCAAGTGTCCACTAAAGTTAATTTATAATTTTATGCATTTGTTTTCCTACTTAGAGCCCCCCGCACGAACGTAGACTATTATTTATTATAATTATTATTATAAATTTTCGTAGATCCTACATACATTGACTTGCGATTCGAACACCAGATGTAAGCCACTTTGCTTTTAATTACGAAGGCTATAATATATTCCAGCAAAAAAAAACAATGTTCGCCTTCAAATCAGTGAAATTTATTTAAGGACCAAGTTTTTTACCAAACCCGACAAACTGGTTGATATAAATATATTGGGTAAGTTTCTCAGGTGCAGGCTTTTCATATCTTAAACCCTGCGCCTGATAAGCTGTAATGTTGAAACTTGGTACATAAGATGGTGGGTTTCAACCTTCGTTTTAAATTTCAGCTTCATAGCTTTTTCGGTTCCTGAAATCTAAACAGCGTCTCTAATCTTTCCTGTAAACATAGCACTGAAACTTTGCCTGACGCAGTACCGAGCTGTGTGATACGAAACAAAACTGAAAATTATTAATAAAACGAATATATAGTTTTTAAGCTCAATAGACCAGGGACTATAAAATCGTTG
This sequence comes from Nineta flava, assembly GCA_963920215.1. Taxonomy (NCBI): domain Eukaryota; kingdom Metazoa; phylum Arthropoda; class Insecta; order Neuroptera; family Chrysopidae; genus Nineta; species Nineta flava. The sequence continues at coordinate 31,709,855 of OY986045.1, forward strand.
AAACCATTTAATATAATGTTCATAGAATTATCATCATATACACAGGGTGGCTCTTTATAAACAATGCACTTGAATATTTGTTCAATGAAGCGTTTTTGGAAAATTGATAAAATTGGTTTTGCTCGGAGGGGGACATTAAGTATCTTTTGTATCTAATATTTCACCATTTTATAGTCGTTTGTGAAAATTTATATTCAAAAATAAAATTTCATTGTTGGAGAAAAAAGTCCTTAGCAGAAATTTAACTAGAATAAAAATAATTACATTTGCAAAAAATTTGTTTGTATTTTAAATAATATTATCCAATTCTGTCAAAAAAATAATGGTTCCCATTTTAGAACCGCATGTTCAGGGTAAAATAATCTTGAAGACCAAGATCAAAGTGAAAATCTAGATTACAATTAGATGCCTCCCTCCGAACAAAACAACTTTTGTTCCGATCACAACACTTTTAGTTGTTTATAATATTGATTAATCACTATTGTGAAATTTTTGATGAATAAAGTTATGTTTTTGTTTTGTTTTTACTATCGGATCTTAATATCTAGCTTTTCATCATTGGTAGCAGGGTGATTTTTAATGATTTACTAGGTGTTTCCCGCGACTTCTTCCGCATTTATATGAAAGCTAAATATATATGTATTCAAAATAATAATAATAATAATAATCTTATATTGTGCTATTATAGTTTATAGTTACTATGGAAACAACAATCAAAGTTGACATTACAAAATTGAAACAAAATTGGAAATGAAATTTATTGAATATATTTTTTCTTCTGACTTAAAAATATCAATATCAAAGGCTAACTAAGAATTTTAACGTTATGCTTGATAGCCTAAAGCCTTCCTCATGAATGTGGCTATCTAACGCAAAAAGAAATTTTCAAATCAGACCGGCAGTTCCAGAGATTAACGCGTTCAAACAAACAAACAATCAAAAAAACTCTTCAGCTTTATTGTATTAGAATAGATTTCTTCATTTATTTTTTAACGACATTTTTTCCATCGTTTGTAACTGCCCGTAATAGGCCCCACTTGATTGTATCCTAAGAAGGTTCGGGCATCATTAAGAGTATTAAATTTAACCTTTTTTTGTTTTTATAAACTTTCGCTTTAGTAGTATGTTTTATAAATAACAGGTCAGATAAATTAAGCTTTGTGTAATCCATGCATAGAAAAATTGTTAATACATTTCCTTCTGTTACAAAGTTTGAGATTATTTCCTAAGACTCCAAAGAAGTTCCACGGTGGTGATTTCGATATTTTTTAAAAATATTTAGTAAAAAATAAGTAGACAGTGACAGAGAAATGAGGATATTTTAAAATATAATGATAATTTTATGTTTTTACGCAATTTGTATTTTTAATAGATCTAATAAGACAGAGCCGATTTTCGGCTAAATTGTTGTGCGAAGTACGTAACAAAATATTTATATTCATGACTGTTTAGTGAAAATAATATTGATACACTTTGATTTGACCTTTGATTTAACAAAGTTTTGTAATGGGCCTTATTGAGAGACTCGGTTCCACAACAGAATACCGAGCCCACAACAGAAGTTTTTAAAATAAACATTTTTTCATTGCAACATTTTTCTCAAATATCGTATGCCTAAATAATCAATATTTCGGGTTATTTTTGTTTATTACACAATTTTAAGTTTTTATTGTCATTTTGCAAAAAGTATCTTACGCCTGCTTGAAGATATATTCAGGTGTATTGTTTAAAATATATCATCCTGTATAGTATAGATAGACAATATGTTGTCAAAATTGTCATCTCTCTCATTAAATTCGTATCATCTCTTTCTACTCTAGTAAATTTATATTCACATACAATTCTATAGTTTCTACATACTTTCACAATGCATATGAATAAAACTACTCGTATATAACATTTATTATATCTATTGTTTGATAAAAAGATTGATTCAAAATTTTCGAACTGAACAACGATGTTGCACAATAATAAATTTTGTATACAATATGTGTGCTTCGGTTAACATGCTCGGCCGATTACAATCATTATTATATGTTTAATGATTTAGAACGGATAAAATTATTGTGAACATTTTCTGCTGACATTAATAGATACTTTCAGGTTGGTTTAATTTACATGTCATTCTATTAATTTATGCTGCATATAGCCGATGAGAATGCATTAGTATTTATTGTTATACAAATGTGGAAAAAAATTCGATGTGAAATACTGACATGACCTCTATATAATCGACAAGCAACTTTTATTGTCTATGAATTGACTGTGTACGATATGAGAAGAATTTTTTATACGAACATTAACGATACTTGTGGCCTACATCGTGAATATATGTGCTACAAAATCGATTCTGTTTTCAAATTACGTGGAAATTTGTAGTTTTACACATTGTTTGACATGAAATGTTTGATATGAAAAATCATACGCACACATTTATATTGGGAATCGAACCAACGATATCTGGCAATCTAGACCAACGCTTTGCTTCTGAGCTGCCTGAGATGTTATGGTAGTGGAATGCATATAATATTTTACTATCTTGATATCAATGTAGGTATTATTAATTTGCTTATTTACGATTTACATATTTTTTAATTGTTTTTTTTTTGTAAAATTGCGTCTTTTATCCATTGTTAGTATGGTTGTGGTTATATTACGCTAACGGGAGTGATTAACGTTTTGTTAATTTGATATTTAAGTAATATGTCTGATCGTTGATAACATAATTATTCGACATCAAATGCTTGATATGAAAAATCATACACATCAATCATGGGAATTGAACCCACGACATCTGGCATTCTAGACCAACGCTCTGCCTTTGAGCTACCTGAAATATAGCTCACTTCCATGCGTATAATATAACTGAAAGACCACCATACTATCAATGGTTACATAGTCTCTAGTTTACAAAATAACAAAAAAAAAGTGGTATTTTTACCTATCATTTTATATCTCTACCCAAAACAGCTACCACACGAATATATTCTCAAATAGGAAGCACTTTGTATTGCCTTCTTAGAATCTTCTTCTCTTAGAAGATAAATAAGCACGCAGAATAGATTTCCTACTTTGCACATTCTTTAAATTTGATTGCACAGTGCGCTGCAGAATACAGTATAGAATCGTTCATTTTCTTCGATTTCATTGTAAGCCGCAATAAATTTCCCCGCTTCTACCAATCGATAGGGTTTTCTTACGAAAGCACTGAAAGATGCTCAAAAGTTGCAATTTCGAAAAGATTGTCGGGCTCTACTTTTATGTGGTATCAAGCAAGTTTTGAATAGCGTCTCTAATAACATGGATCACAAATTAGTATCGTAACCGGGCTTACGGACTATTTTCGAAGAAGAATATGTTGGAGACGGGAATAATGACTATTACGTGAAACAGAGTGCAAGAACCATTGCCGGATTAAGCCAGCGAGGGGTCTGTAGCAAATGGGTAGAGGCACTTTGCTTTAGGTCCTAAAGTTTTGAATATAAAAATCTCCAATTTGAAATATGTTGTTGATATTCTTGACAGCCGGTCAGGACTTTGGCTTTTGCCTTAATATCTGGAAATGTGGGCCGCATTTCTAGCACGTACCCAAATTGCGCTCATGTCAACTTAATGTAAGCGACACAAAATGTATGGTGTGGTCTGCACTCACTTTTAAAAATGTGCTAAAATCATTAATAATCATTTCCATTGTACGGTAGGTGGTATTCCCCACTTATCTGACTTGATAGATCTTTTAACGTCCATGTGGGGTGTCCTCCAATACGCGGGTACCTAGCATTCGCTTAGTCTTACTACGTAGCTAGTCCGGTACTGACTAGAACGCACAAACGACTAGCGGTTCTTTGCAATATTGTCTGATATAGACATTAACACGGCTTTGGGTAATTCACAGATATGGAGACAAACCTAAAATCTTGACCAGCTGTGAAAATGAGGAACAGAGTTTAAGACGATACAAGCGAAACACTTAGCACGACTTACTTCAGTGGCTCAGTATGCTCGACGAAATTGTAGAAAATCTAAACAACATTTTGAAATTCAAGGAGTTTATTGTCGTAATTGATAATATACTGTATGTATTAGCTAAACGAATGGAAGCAGTGACTGGTGTATTTGGAATAATTTGGCAATAAAAATTTCTTACAGCAGACAAGATCTTGAAAAGAAGTCAATCAAATAGTAGGAATTGAGTTAAGTTTTGAGTACAAAGGATTATTACGAATAGAATTGGCTGGACTTTCCACTGACAACAAAAAATTTTAAGCCGATATATTTTTGCATTAATTTATCTAAAACTACCATTAACTCATTTTTGTCAATAACTTCTATTCACATAGAGGTAAAAAGTACAATATAAATGATTATCTCCCTTTACCCGATCCAATTTTATGTTCTATCAATTTGTTAGGCACTCCTCATAGCTTAGTGCTGTAGAAATAGAGATCTATTAGCTTCAATAGAACAATATTCATTAATATTAATTTAAATCTGATTCTAAATAGGAATTTAGTGTGGTGAGAATATATACACTACGTAAATTAAAATAGACCCAATAGCAACTTTGGTTAGTGCATCTATCACTGCGTATGCACAGTATGCCATGATATGGTGTTACACTCACACGACGTACGACGGTAAATAACGACGATGTAAACATTTTTTTTCGAAAACCGAATGAATAAGATGTAATCGATTATAAAATTTTGAAAAAAGAACGCCAATTTTGCTGTCGATAGTATCTACATTTCATGCACCAGGAGCTACAAAAGTAGCGCTAATTTTTCAAAATTTTATAATTGAATTGTGCCTTATACGCATTCGAAAGTATTCGAAAATATGCTTCAAATAAAAGTTGTTTATTATAAATATACGAACAACTTTTATTTGAAACCTTTTTCGGCCCATAATACAATGGGTCACAAAAGAAAAATTTTTCGTTTTCCTATATTTATTACTCACTCGTGAAAAAAATGTATTTTCTACTTTTTAATTTGCTTGGTAAAATATAAATGATATTACTCAGAAAAAAAGTAGTTGGACCTATTAATTAGGGACACACATAATTTATAAACTTTGAACCTAGTTTATTTAAGATAACACTTATCATTAAAGAGGCTCATGTGAAGATTTTACAACCTTTGGGTCAATGGGAAATTTTGACACTCCATTTATAAAGATATTTGTAAGGTCGCTACCTATTTTCAATTCTATATGAATTGTTTCAAAATTGAATGTCTATTTTGAATGGATAATTATTCAAAATAAATAAAATTCAATTGCGAAAAGAAAAATGTCAGATAAATAAAACTCACGATCACAGTGGTTTTTTTTTTAAACTAAATTAATAAATTAACAGCAAAAGAGAAAATGAATGAAATCATTAATTAATAATTAAAACTAAAAAGTCAGAAAATATCAGAACAACTACACAAATAATTATAATATAGGTACAACAACACCAATACCTGATTGTTTATTAATTAATGATGACAGGCACGGACGTATATAAAGAGGGTGTTTAGGGGGATACGAACCCCTTCTTTAGTCTATGCAAACATACGTATATTCGTGCCAAAAAATAGTACACGGTGAAAAATTTTCAGAACAAGTTACTATGGACGCATAGAACTGTGTTCATTTGTATTGAACCCTCGAATATTGTCACAGTTTGAGTGGCTAGTCTATTTTCAAAATAAAGGGAAGGAAACCTTTAGTCCATTTGTAATTTTATTTAGAGCTGTGAAATAAAATCAGTGATAACCAACAAGTGTATCGAGGTGGTACTACGACAAGAAGATCATCATGATTTATTAGAATTACAATTTAATAAATAATGATGAAAATTTACTACAAAGAATCTTAAACATTTTTAGTGTCGATAAAATTTTTTATAAATAATCCATCGTAAAGTTTATTGTCAATCAAATTTTATAAAGAGAATCAATTTTATTTTACAATTTACCATAGTAATGTGAAATAGATCAAAACTTTTGGAGTTTTAAAACTTAGACGTTAAGGGAGAATACTTTTAAAACCTCTGTATTTAGTCTAAAATTTAGAATTAAAAATTACTATAGTAGATTGTGAAAAATTATAATATGCCCATTGTAAACCGATGAAAAAAAAAGTAATGTAATAAATAACTAAGTTAATTGTTTGAATACCCAGTATAAACTGAGTTAATGGAAAAAAATTTCAAACCAAAGTTGTTTATTTCAAAGAGAAGAAGATTTTTTGTCATTAAACTTTTGTTATATCTCTTACGGTTTCAAAAATAGGCAGTTTTGCCCATTTTACCCAAACACGGTCCGATTTTGCCCATTTACGAACTTGACCTTACTTTTTTGCTCTAGAACACAGAAAACAAATTTCAGTTCGTTCTTGAGTTACCGTGTTCAAAGACAGATGGATAGACGGACATGCGGAAATGAACTTATTAGGTAATTTTATATAACACCTATAGCAAAAATATTTTTCTGCGATCAATATTTTTAAGCGTTACAAGTCGGAACTAAACTTAATATACCCTGCATATTTACATAATACTGGGTATAACTAGTTTACCTGTGTGTATTGTTAGACCTCTTCCATGTGTAAGCATTAGCTACGTCCGTGATGAGAGGAATATTTATACAACATTTTTAAAGTAGAAGGAAAAAAATTATATAAATTCAATAAAATAAAAACGAGGAAAATATGAAAAATTAATATTGCTTTATCCTGTACGTGGTAGGGTAATGTATAAAATATAATAATAATAATGTGAAAACGTAAGCGTTATTAACAAGCTACCACACAACTTTAAAATATTGAACGTTGAAGTACAACATATCTACAGCGTGATTCAGATTAGCAGTTAAACTTATAATACCCTTATCTTACAGAAAACATGAAATTTGTAAAAAAATTAAGGAAGTACGAGCGCTGATGTATAGTCCATTTATAAAATTCTTCTAAATCTTATAATACTACATTCATAAAAGTCAACAATAATGTTTAGTTAAAATTGAAATTTAATTTAAGCCCGTCATACCGGGCTTAACAAAAAAGATATTTAAGAAAAAAACCTGAGATTTAGGGTAGTTAATCTATCGCCGACAGAAATAACATTTACCCGAAATATCAATTGTTTTCTTAAATATCTTTTTTTTAGACCCGTCATACCGGAATTTTATTGGATCAATCACTTTATTAATATTTCTATTTTCTATTGCATAGTTTTTTTCTTAATCGTCTTATTTTAAAAAAGACGTTTTTTTATCGTCAAAATATGTGTAAAAATATGGGTTTCTCCATACGAGCAATGCATTAAAACTCGAACTTTAACATTAAATAATTGGGGTGATGAAAATTTTTTTTCACTTCAATTGAACCATGTTTACTTCAACACAAATATCAAGGTAAAATTACTTTTTAAATAACTTTAAAAATAAGCGAGATATGAATGCTTGAAAATCCCGATTAGACAAAGAGGGTGATCGGCATTGTGACGTAATAATGTACTATCACCATTTAAAACACACGCCAAACTTCGATAATAGTCTTTAAAGACAGATAATAATCTTTAAAAGCTTATAGCTTTCTTGTTATTTGTCGGATTTTAATTTCGTTTTTAAATATTATTACAGTATTAACAGTATTTTCATACTCTGAAAATAAATATGACATATTTGGTATCCTACCCCCTCCCCCCGAAACTTTTATAATTGATTTATATGCACTTCAGCTACATGTAAACAAAAAATCCATCCTTAATCATTTTGAAGCTTCAGTGCTCGAACAACCTTAACAAAAAATTTAGTTTTTGTACCCGGTATATATGATTCAAGCTGCCCGCACAGGCTTCGCACTAAAATTGTGCCTAAACTCTTTGTTGTATGAAATTGTGCCTAAACTTTTTGTTGACCCTGAACCTAAAATACTCAACAAATAAGAAGTACTTTTGCACTTAGCCGGGCTGGCTGTTTTTTTTCCGGGTATTGTGCTTTTGCGAATGCTTTGTACATGCTCTCCTTAGCAATAACTCTATATTTAGCAAATCAAAGAATATATTATGCTATTCAACTTTTGTTTAATCTGTTATTAATGTTATTGTATAAAAGTTTAAAAAAATGCACATAAGCTACTTTACTTTTTTAATAAGATTTCCATGGTGCGCATTAGAGTTAACATCATGTTCAGCAGGTGACACCTTCTGAAACACATTGTATATTACAAGAAATATACGTATGTATATGTAAGATAAAATTTATTATTATGCTTATGTTAAAATATGCAAGTTAATTTCCTATATTTTAACCTCAATGTTCTTGTTTTCTTCACCTTTCTCTCACTTATTCATATAGCTCTGCACCTTATCACCACCATTCCCATTAACCTTCACCCACCCATATATATATATGTATACAATAATAAGTATAGGAGTGTAAAATGTTATTACAAAATATTTGTGTGATACAATATAAATCTTCCGTGATAATACTAACTTCAATGGAGGTATTCATTCATCTTTCTCTTTACTCACACACCTACACACACACACACACACAAACACACACATGCGCACCTACACACACTCATGTTAAAGATACGTTGACGTTGAAATGAGTTGAGGTGGGATTTAATCATTTTCTCATCATCATCATCGCCATGTAGAATTAGATGAGAGTGTTCTTTAATAATTGATGTGCTACAGACAGCATTTCTAATACAGTTGAACCTGAAGTGACAACTAGGAAACTGAGACAACTCTTACTTCTTTTCAACGAAAAACTTGAACAAGTCAACACAATACAAGAGACATGCTACTGATGTCTCGTTTCGTTTGATTAATTTAAATTTCATTTATGAATGTCGAAAACGGAAAGTGAAATGAGATACTGAACATTTAGACCGAGAGTAATTTGAACCCTCAGAGTTACGCTGAGTGACGCCGGTAAGCCGGATTTGAATCAACTGCGCGTAAGAAGACATTTTGACGGCAATATGCGCGATAATAATGCTTATTGAATTTTCACTCAGAATCTGAGTACGATAAAATAATTGCTACATACACCATTAATTGTTCGTCCGGGCCAGATCTTTGATGTTAATTTGATTATCATATAGTCAGCATGTAAGGTGCTACATACAAGTTTTCTCCCTCAAACTGCCTCAATGAGTATCTCCTCCAAGTGAACACCACTTCCTCATTTAAAAAAAAAAATTGTGAAAACAAAACTGTTTACTGTGAAAACTGTGTGGCACGAGTGCAGATCTGTGGGAGAATATTCGCTCTTGTAATGAATTCTGTGTTTTACCGAAACTCCCAGTCAGTCACCTCACTGAACGGTAATATTAACAGATGTCCGTTATCTTCTGTAAATCTAGAAGTTCAAAAATCCCTTGTACAGTGGATTAAATAAACCCTCAATAAAAACATTTCCATAGATGGACACTGTGTAAGTAAGAGATACCGCTTTTGTACCTTTATAAGTAAGAAACTGATTAAGAGAAAAATCTTGACCAGTGCGTTCGCTCGCTGATCCAGGTTCGACTGTATATTGAATGAAAATAATACATTTCATAGAGAGCGTTATCTTTTGTATCCACGCGGGTATTTCTTCTGATTTGATGACTGAAATGAAACATTTAATACAAAGTTTATACTCGTATTATATGGTACAGAAATTGCTGTTTTTACATCATACTATTTGGTACTATAATAATTTCAAATTATAGAAACTTGTTACGTTAGATTATTGACTTTTTGTCAATTTTGCAGAGAAGTACTTTTATGTTAATTATGTTGAATAATTAACCCTGGAATTATGATTATGTGTCCATGTTTTTTGGGTTTTTGAACGAGAATAAGTTTTTAACTGTTTAATTTTTAACGGTGGTTGAAAAAAACGGTCTCTTATAATTTCCTAAATAGGATATATTCGAAAACTCAGCACTGTAGGTCTTTCCGTTCAAAAGTTATTTCGAGATCAAATCGAGTCTGATTTAACGTGTAGTAATAGTACTGTAAGCGCCAAGGCCAAAAACCCCTTAAACTTGGTCTGTCGCACTACCGTGCTCTAGATATTTTTGCAAAAAATGTAACAACTAGCCTAGCTAATTGTTTAAATACCCTGTATATCTGGACTTCATTATCAGTTCACTATCAGTCGAGTTCGTTATGAGAAACTGGATCCATATCTAGGAATAATTAGGAAACAGGCTACCTTTGCCATTAACGAATGGATGGATAAGTCTATGAACAGGAAATGGGAGAATACAGCATGCTGCTGGACAGCCAAATAAACGCTAGCTAAAACCGGGAAGAAATAAACCATCTGGTTGGGGTGCTTCTCGGGCACTGCAAGCCAAAAGGCATCTATCCTTCATAAGATTGGAGGGCAGCGTAGTCTGTTTAGTCGTGAAATAAACCACCCCTACAGAGCCTGAATGAGGTGCCTAGTCTTCCGCTAAACCAAAATGGGGAAATCAGTGGTAGAACAACTAAAGTGGAGCTCTGTCATTCGCAATGAAAACGGGTAGGTTCGACAACGAACACAAAGCTAGAGGAAACGACCCAGGAGAGGTAGTGGATAGATGATATACCAACTTTGCAGTCTTCGCCTCCACTACTACTACTTCTAATACTACAACCAGTCCGATTGGCTAAGGTGTTCTGATCGGAACTGGCAGGTGCTGGTTCGATTCCCAACGGCGGTCTTTTGTCAATTAAATTAATTGAAAAAACAATTAATTGGGCAGTTAATTGACTAAACTGTCAGCGAATGGACAAGAACGACAATTGTCGGCTATGCTTGTGAAGGTTTTCTGAAATTTCTTTTCATAAACTCCAGATGAATATCGGTATAGTTCCTATCAAAGTCTCGCCCAACCTATTAATTTTTAGTGCATATTTAATTTCCTTATCCTTTAGAGGTTGGTAAAAAAAGCCTAGAAAGGCCTACTTGCCAGGATTCGACCTCCCCTCCGCTACTACTACAACTACTACAGCTAGTATAACTCAAAGTTTTAAATAAAAAATATTTATTTTTACAATCATTTTCTTAATTTTAACATTTTGTCTATTTTTTTTACGGTCTAAAAAAAATTTAAAATACACGACTACAATTTTTATATTTTACATTCAAAATTACAGTTTTTTAAAATTTTATATATACAAATTTGTTAGTAGATATTGCTGCATAGCAACGAACAACAATTTTAACGAACGTCTTTTACTCATAACTTTTACATGGTAGTTAAAATTGAAATTTTATTATACAATACAACATCCATAATATAGTTCCATATTTAAAGTACGAGAGCCCACCATCAAAATTTTTGACTCATAGCAATACAGTGCAAATCGTATAAAATCGATAGATTCGATAACCTTAACCAAAGAAAAAACTTATTTCAGAATTTATTTGCGCCGCATCTGACCTAACTGGATTTGTTGTCAAAAATGTCAACAAATTTTACTGAATGCCATAGCAATAGGTCTGATTTTGGAAGCTAATTGAATGATAGATCTAAGATAGATAGAAAGATAGATTGTAAAGGCTGCCCTGGATGGACTCCACTTCGACCATAAGGTCCATTGTAATGCCTAAGGGTGTGAGGATGTGCGTGGAGTGGAAGGAACTTTTGTGTATAGGCTAGGAATTCGTAAGATATGCGGCTGCAGCCGACTATGATAGGAACTATGCCGATATTCATTTAGAGTTCATGAAGGAAAATGCAGAAAACCTTCTCAAGCATAGCCGGTTATATCGGTCTTGTCCATACGCCGACAGGTTAGTCAATTAACCGCCCCTTTTTTTTCTGACTAATTGACAAACTGACGATGTCGGGATTCGAACCCATAACCTCCCAGTTTCCAAGTAAGCATACTGCGCAGACATAACGTCTTAGACCGCTCGGCCACTTGAACTGGATAGATCTAAGATACCGAAAACACGTTTTTCAGACGTCTGAAAACTGTTTGACATGATAAAATAAGTTACCCAGGTGCAGAAAAAATGAATATCAGACAAATTCAGTGCAGCACCTTACTAAACCGAAAAACTTTTGGGACTAAAACAAACATTTTCGTAACAAAAACATAAAATCTATGCACATATATAAAATCAGACGTACTGAGATAATACCATCTGCCTATTTGACATAGCAGAAATAGGACTCCGCCCATGGTGAAGGTGTGACGTTTTTGACCGTTACAGCCTCCTAGTCAAGTGCAGAATCATCTAATCTAACGATTCTATATGGTCTTGGCCGTAAAACGGCATGACATGGGTTTCGACGTGGGCTCTCATACTATAATCTTATACAATTAAGCAAAAACCATTTAGTTTAGGTTATGTAACCTACCATACGAATAGAGGCTTACAGTTATTAAGAAGGAAGTGTGACAATCATAATATTCTAATAACAACTTGCAACTCGTTGAGAAATAAATATTTCTATTACTTGAGAAATTAATATTAGAGAAATTAATATTTCTATTGAAATATGACAATTATTTTGGCCAACCTTGCATTTCGAGTAGGATGTGATTTTATTTTTGTTGTTGTTGCATAAAAAAGACTCAATATGAGTTTAAATTTGAGTTTTCGAGTACTAACTTCATCACATTTGGTCACAATCTTGGAAACGGTGTGTAAACAGTAATAGGGAATATGCATAAAAATTTTTTTTCACATTTATTTTCAGAATATGAAAATACTGTTAATACTGTAATAATATTTGAAAACGAAATTAAAATCTGACAAATATCAAGGAAGCTATAAGCTTTTAAAGATTATTATCTGTCTCTTTCTTGCAAAAATAGTAAAAACAGAGTTTTACGTGTATTTTAAATGGTGAAAGTGTAATATGACGTCACATAACATATCTAGAGGGCTATCACCCTCTTTGTCTAATCGGGAATTTCAATCATTCATATCTCGCTTATTTTTAAAGTTATTTAAAAAGTAATTTTACTTTGATATTTGTCAAGTAAACATGCTTCAATTCAAGTGAAAAAAAATTTTCATGCATATTCCCTATTGTAGTGCTATATTATAACGGTACATGCTGCTTACAATTTGTATCTAGTTATACCTAAGCCTTCTCCCAAAAAACTGTGTCACTAAAACATACGTTTCTTGTAAAGGACTTACAAATAATTTTCGTCTTTTATTTTTCCAATTTGATTGATTTTTTGGAACCTTACGCCACTGCGAAGTTCACATTCGAAATATTTTAAACATTTGATACGTTTTTAATCAAGTTATTGCACTTAATCAGAGTTTTTGTCTAATCAAGCTGGTCATTCTGGGACAAACTGGTTATTTATCAGATTTACGTCCAACGTAAATTATTTTAACTCAGGGCCAAAATTCTCTCTTTTATGTCCTGTAAACAAAATTTTGTGACAAATTTTTATGTTTTAAGGCTTTTGCCTTTTTAATTATCCACATAATTTAATTTTGAACAAAAAGCCTATCTACAAGTTTTTGTACCATGCACAGTTACGAAGACAAAACGCAAAAACTGCTTTTTCAAGATGGCGACCAAATGAAAGGGCCTGATATCAAAATCGTAATTTTAATTTCTTATTAGATTCCTCTACACCACAACATAATTCATGATGCCGCGAAGAACGAGCGAAATGAGACGAGACGGAAATTATAATTCTGATTTTCGATAAATATTCGAGCAAATTATTGTAGGTGGTTATGATTTAATTTTTTCTATAGTCTTGAAATTAAAATATAAAAATTAAATAAATTAGAAAAATATGCACTTTCCAAAAAATTGTATTTTTTCCAGAAAATCTTCAATTGAAAAACAAGACGAGACGAGACAATAGAAAACTTTTACAAGTCAATACAATACAAGAGACATGCTAGTCTCGTTTCACGGCATCACTAAACAAAATAAAATTCGGTCATACCCAAAATGCAAGGTTGGGTAAAAAATTTTACCAAATCAATTACCTAAATACTTATTACTCAGATTGAAGTAATATTAGCTACTGAAAAGCTCTGCTAAATAGACTGCTTTCGATTACTAAAAAGGATCTACACATAGATTGCTGTCGAAATGCTATCAATTTCGAAAATATGTTTAATTTAGAATGTTATATGTGGTATCCTATGTGACAAATTTTTAAGAAAATTTCGCCAGACCTCAGGTGAGACAACATCGTACAGAGGACGTATAAACAAATTAAATTAAATTGAAAACCTAACGCTATCATGACTATTTTGTGTGTTCCTATGATTGCTTACCACCCGCTATAAATATCACATTTTTTATAACAGTTTTATCCATTTTCCTATTCTATCCGTGTAAACACGTCTTTTTTCTCTCACTGTGTCACATCTTTTATTATAAGTTGGGCGGGGTGCTATGAGATGTAATGCTCTTGACTCCTGTATATTGTAAGGTGTTTTTTATTATAAATGGTACACTTTTTTTGCTTATCATTTTCAGTGAGTTCTTATCATTGTTAAAGCCAGTTATACGGTGCTCTAAGTATGTACAATAATAATTTTACCACATCGACGAGAGGTTATTACTCATGGTTTTTGTTCGTAGATTATGGTGTTGTATGCCGTATGTGCACCATGTCTGTAGTAAGTCTGTTCGTCTGAAGTGAGTGTTCAACTTGAATTAATTTTCAGATGACAAACACAAAATGTTAAGTGTTAAATTAAATTTATTAAATTTCTTTTTTTAAATAGTTTCGTCGTTTTTTATATCGGATTTTTTTACACTAAACGTTAAAATATGTCTCAATGTTTAATTATTAATGTTTAATTAGTAACGTTTAATTATTTACCATATCTGAACAATAATTTCCGTGTAAGCGTTTTCATGGATCATTTGGTTTTTGGTTTAGAGATGATTGATTGACTAACTCGTCAAAATTTAGAATTGAAGGATAAATGATGCATTATTGTTAAGTTAGGCTATTTTATTATTAGATAAATAGCGAATTGGTTACAGGAAATCGTTTACTTGAAGGTTGCAGTTAATTATCATGGTTCGAATAAATATTAAAATTTTCAAACTGGCAAATATGCCGTGCCTAATATATTAATATAGAAAATTCATTACTGGAACAGAGGAAAAATCATTAATATAACGACAGATAATATGGTTTTTTTAAGTTTACTCCTGGAATGTAATAAATCATTTAAGTTTTTGAAAATTTTAGACCGGTATGTCAGCAACAATTTCAGAGTTTCAAACAGAAATTAATCAGCAGATACTGTTTTATAAATTTTTCGAAATTTTACTTATCGGGGTGAAGTTTTGCCACACAGTAGAGCTTAAAGCATTTCTTCCGTAGCCATAAAAATCAGAAACTTGTACCGTACAAGTGATAGACATCTTGAAATTTTGAACTTTTACAATCAGAAAAATTGACTTTACAATTTATGATACCATATTTCCTAAAAGTGCGGAAGTTCTCATTCACGTAAGAGATGGCAAAAAAAAATAAAAGGGAAATTTTCTAGAAAACTAGAAGGCTATCAATTTTCCAAACATCAACTAAACTTTCCAGATTAACCTGCATTTGAACACCTATTAACGATAGTCTAAGTGGGGACCGTAAAAAACTGTGATTTAATTAGGGGATGGAACTTTCAGAAAAGGTACACTTAAATCTCTTACATAAGTAACCCAGCCAGTACTTACACGACAGAGGAGCAACCACCCCCCAAATCTTTTATCATGCATAACTTTTTTTCTATAATAATTACGACAAAATCACATTCATATTTTTTTATCCGGTATATATGGAATACAAAAGGGTAAATTAAATTTAGATGTTCATTTAATGACCGAATTAGTCCATTTTCGCATATTAACCCGTCCGTTCAACAAGATGAAAAGAGATAACGACCTGAAATTTGTGGTGTGTGGTCTAGAGCTAAAAAGTAAGGTTAAGATCGTGAATATTTGAATGTTTGAAACCGAAAAAAATTAAAAGACAAAATTTTTTTTTTCTCAGAAACTGTAATAGACATAAAAATAGTTTCCTATAAAATTAGATGGAATTGCGATACACAATTTGGGGGTGGTTGCCCCACTACCGGTACATGTTCTCGTAGGGTTGCCTAAGAAAGTAATTGACGTCACTAAATGTACAATCTTTTGAAAATAGTTTCATCCCCTATAAAATCAGCGCCACTTTTTAAAATCCTACTATATAAGCAATATTAACATTTTTGAATATTTTTATAGAAAAACTAAAATAGAAGCAATAAATACAACATATTGATTTTAAACCGGCATTCTATAATCTTTGATGCTATAATAATGTAATCCAGAGCACTATAATTTCCTATTTATTTGTTTGAAGATAAATAGATTTAAAAGTAATTCTCTAAAATATAGAAGAAAAACACATACAACCAATTCAGAGCTACATTCAAAGCAAATTTTCTAGTAACTAATAGAGAAATACGTAAATTTAACATCAAACAGAATTTATTTCCTGGCTTAGAAAAGAAAGATACGTATCAACAATGTATAGTTTGGGGTAGTAACGTTATATACACAAAAAAACTAAATCTATAGACAAAATACTAGAATTGCCATTGTAAAATATGTTATGTAAATAGACTGTTTAATATTTGAGACACATGTTTGGAATTACTAAGGAATTCATACCTTAGTTCATAATAACATGCAATAGTCAATAAATTTGTTTTTAAATGTTGACTAAGTATGTTGAGTTAATTATACGCTAGTAAAGTATTTATGGCGGGCGACCACTCGTGTTTTTATTTTAAATTTTGGTTCTGTCATTACAAATGCGTTTTAATTATTGAATAAAATGGGAAAAAAACTATCAAATCGGAAGTGTTGTGTTGTTGATTGTGAAAATATATCAACCTTTTTATGTAAGCAATCAGAAAAGCATTTTGATAATAAGTAGTTGATATTTGTTTATTTCTTGTAGTTGATATTTGTTTTAAACTTATCTCAATTACAACATTATAATAATTATTATTATTTTTGAGCTATTAGAGCCTGGTGTTTCTCTTAAAGCTGTATAAAAAATTCGCCGAGAATCATTGACATCAATCTCTTCATATATATTAGAAACGTGAAAACTACTACATAATTTTGTACCTTTAGAAATACTTTTTTTTCTAAAAATATCTAATTGTAATTCTTGGAAGCCGCCCATAAATTTTTTTATCGACATTGTACGTAATTATTCCTTTTGTTAAAATTAAAGTTGACATTTTATATATCTATCCATATGTTTATTAGTTTTGACCGAACCAAAATTTAAATTAAAAAAACACGAGACGGCCCAGAAGTCACTCACCAAAAATATTTTACTAGCGTATAGATCTGATTGTGGTTAAAGAAAAAAAATTATTCCACTTATAAACTTTCTGAAGCATACGTATGAAGCATACGTATGCTTTGGGAAAATGTTCTTTAAAATGTTCTGAAACACCGTTCTTCAGAGGCACAAGGTTAAATTCTTGCTTCTCTCTAATTTACGCGGGCTTTATAATAGTCCATAATTTAGTCATATCAAAAAATTTCAAAAAAAGTTTATTTTTAAAACAAAAAGATATATTGGGCTTAAAATTTGTCATTTGTTAGTTTATTTTGTACTTTGAAGCTATATTCGACGCTTTACAGTTTTGGAAATAAAATTTAGGAGTGGGGATATAATTTATTGGTAAACAAAATTTCAAGAGAATCTATAAAAATTTTATTGATGGGAAAAGCACCTTAACTAAAAATATTCCATACTTTTTATAATTGACATAAACACAAATACAAACGGTTTCTTATTACAACTGAAAAGATACTAAAACTGACGTTGATGTAAATGTGCATTCGATTCTAGTTCGACCAAACTATAATTTTTTTAAGACAAAATATTAAAATTATCAGGCAAAAACAAGAAGAAAATAACAATCTCAATAATTTATAAGAATTTCGTTAACCGTGTGATATTTTATATGTTACAATAATTATTATTACAACGTAATTTTAATTTTAAAAGGACGAGGCTTGGAAAAGCATAAATTTTATGAGACTAGCTTTTAGTTTACAGTTTTTTACTCAAAAATAAAGTTACATATGAATCAAATATTTATTTGTACGTAACCTTTCCCAAAATGATTTGAACTTTCTTCTCAACAATATATCAAATTGATTGAACTATTTCATAACATATTTTAATTTTGAACAATCTATATAAATGTACATTATAAAATGTACATGAAAAAAAGCACACAAATTTTAGTAAAAGAGAAAAAAAAGCGTCATTAAGAACATAATGAATAGATTTATATTGTTAACACAAATCAGAGTTTCATGTTGTGTATTTCAGACAGTGTAGGTACTCACAAGGTTAGTAGTAGGTTCTTGGGGTCCATTTGTACTTGTTGGCAGATACCGAGGTCTTTCATTTAACGGTGACCCCTGCATTATAATACGAGAAAATTTTATAAACAAAACAAAAAAAATACTAAACTAAAATCTTATACACAAATTCACAAAACATTATTCAGTGGCTGCAACGGAATATTTACGTAATTATTTTAAATTGTTTTTTTTTTCGTTTGTTTCCCTTTGTCGTTCTCGGATTATTTACAAACAAACACAAGAAAATAAAAATAAATTTGCACTCAAAACAGAAAAAATAATAATAAAACGAATTGTAATTTTTCTTTCAAATAAGATTACATTTTTTTTTTCATTATTAAATTGTTTTTTACCCTTTTTTCTTTGGCTTCTGTTGTACAC
Source organism: Nineta flava (assembly GCA_963920215.1). Classification (NCBI taxonomy): domain Eukaryota; kingdom Metazoa; phylum Arthropoda; class Insecta; order Neuroptera; family Chrysopidae; genus Nineta; species Nineta flava. The sequence goes on from OY986045.1 coordinate 31,728,617, forward strand.
AATCTATTTTTCCTTTGAATTGCGCATGCTTGGATTACGTTTATTTCATTTTGTTGTTGTTTTTTTCTCTAGTATTTTTGCAAATAATCATAGACAAATAAATTATATGACACAAATACTACTGTTCTAGTTTGGATATTTTTATGAGATCGTAAAAATCATAAAAATATTTTTCTTTTATTATTGATTGGTAAACACAACACTTTGTATTGGTAAAATAATAATATATTTTTCTCAATTTATTTCTTATTTTTCTATCAACTGTTATGCCAAAGATATAATAACGATTGCCTATACTTAAACAGAAGATATTTCATTCTATGACGTGTGTGCCAAATAATCATGGCTATTTTAATAATCAAAACTTCTGGCGTTCCGGGCCAATGAGCTATACCAAATAAACCAAAATAGGCAATGTGGAATGTGAATATTTTTACAAGCTTTTATTGAAGTTCACTGTCTCTTTGTTTGTGTGGAAAAAATCGAATAGTTTTAATTGTGTTAGAGCTTTGAAGGTTTGAACACAAATTTGATTCTGATGATAATAAAATATTTTATTGTAAATAGTCCCTGAAATAGAAATTGGGTGCAAGTGTTTGTTAACATTGGTAATGGAATCGTTAAGAAATTAAATTGAATTTTCTCTGTAACTCGAGTTTAATAGACATAAAGTAATTCTAAAATCAGCAGCAATCCTTCTAACGTGCTAATAAAAAAAGTTTGGAATCTTATGCCATGAACGTGCGGTGCGGATTAATTGCTTTCCCATTATATCTGTGGCAATAAATAATACTATAGCATTGATTTTTAAAGGTTACTATCTATGTATTAAATTACAAACGATGTTTCATCTCGTTTCGGAACTATTTGTGGGATCAAATTTAGTGAAACTTATATTTTTGGAATATAAATCACACTTTAAATTTAGCAAAGACATTTTTATACACCCTGTGAACGAAAATCCTCCCTTTCAATAAAAACTATTTTGTTTTGATACAAATGTTCGTAAACATGAATGCTACAATAAATTCTCTTGTTTTCTGAATTCTATCTAATAACACCTTTAATGTTTTATAGATAAAAATGTATCCTTGCATTTTTTTATTTACCTTGAAATTACGATAGAATTACAAAATATTATATTTTTGATATTTGTAGCGAGTTAACTATTATGCTGGCGAGTGTTTATAAATTTTTTGCAAATTTGTCACAATTAACTTGCATTTCGTATATAGACATAGTCTTCTACAGTTTGTCTTACGTAACCGAAATGGAATTTTGACAAACATCGTATTGTTGACGCTTAAAGTATACACAAATAATCATATATGAATAAATTATACTGTTACAGAAAATTAGTTTTACTATAATATTGTTTCGAATCATTTTTCTGTTACACAAATATTTACAGAAATATTTAAAATTTAAGATTGAAAACTAAACTCCTAAACATCTCTTTACCTACATATAATAATTCGAGAATAAATGATCAGGTAATGAATTGTAGCATTATTTTCTATCACTACACCCTTTATACCTTTTTCGATTGTTCAAATATTAAGAGAGATATTTTATATTTTATGTTTTCTTTTTTTCTATATCCCCCTCTTTCCCCTTGACCTATGTTATTTAGTAATAATATCATATCAGATAAGATATTTCATTTTGATCATACTAAAATTGTAACCGCTAGAAAGTATTTATGTATTCTAAGGAAATTCACTTAGTTGAAGCAACGCCTGCGCAAATAATTTTTTTCTTATACTCGTTGTATATAATATACCAGGGTGTATTAAGTTAATGTTGGGTTTTGTAATGGTTGCAAATATGGATAGCAGAAAAAAATTTCGGCATAGGTGTTCATAAAATAACCTAATTATTCTACTTCTACATGTCCGTCCGTCCATTTGTCTGCCCTTCAGTCCGTTCGTTAACACGATAACTAAAAAAAATAACGGGTTGAAATTTTTTGTGTGTGTTTTAGAGTAAAAACACACCCCCGATGGATATTTACTTCCGTTAGGAGGTCGGACCCTCGAACCGTGTCCAATGGTCAAACCAAAACGGACTATGTTAGGGAAAAATGGGCAACACTACCTATCCTTGAAACCGTAAGAGATGGATCAAAAATTTGAAGAGAAACAATGTTCCTTTTTTAAAAATAAACACTTTTATATTTCACATTTTTTCAGTGCGAAGCCTATGCGGCAGCCTAATATACAATTGTTTTTCGACGATTCTATTTCATATTTCAGATTGGCTAACTATTTCATATTCCAGATTGACAAACAAATAACTAATTTAATAACATTATTCCAAATTAACTAATAAATTTTGGTAAACGGGTCCAAAGATATCTCTCCTCTTCCTTTTGCTTCTTTTTTTCAGTACAATTACGTGAGAAAATTTAATGTTATAAACAACTAGCAGTGCCCGTCGCATTTTCGTCCACGAAAATTTTAATTTTAAAGATCTTATATTACTTAGTATTTAAGTAAATATACTGAAGGTTTATGCAAAATTTGAAGTAGAACGGACCAAGGAATCACCTCCTTAGGGGTAGAATTTCGGAAAATTCTACGAAAATCGGATGCCTACGTCATACAAAGAACACATCCTCCAAGTTTCAGGTCTCTACGATCAGCGGTTTAGGCTGTGCGTTGATCCGTCAGTCCGTCATTTAGGACAAAGCATTTTATTTGTTCGTATCTTTGACTACGAACCTCTAGGTTACAGCAGATACAGGATATTCGGTGCATCTCACCCCGAATATATGAACCTTCCAGAAGATCTGATAAGCAAGCTCCTGGCTATTGCCAACATACGGAAGAAGTGAATCTTGTCGGACTTGAAGTAGTTGGCGGAGCATAATGGACCATAAAGTCGAAGTGCAATACTTTTTAGACCCCAAGATGTATCTATCTATCTATCTAGTTATATCTTTTGTATGTCAATGATTTCTTTTATTACTTGTGTCGCCTTATAATTTCATATTTATCTTTTACTGTAAATTAAATTACAAGGTAAATAAACACTGAATAACCATCATTGTATCTCACTCACATAGGAAATATAAGTTTATAGTTCTTGATGATAAAGCAAACAGAGTAACTAACTTCATTCAATTTAATTATATTTGAAATTATTTATTGTTTCGAGTCTTAATTTGTGGAAATCTATTTTGTGTTTTTTTTTTTTTTTTTTTGGCGAAATAGAAAAAGAAAAACTACTTTTTTTTAATTATCAACCTTATATATTTCGAAATTTCTACCAATTGTGTGGGAAAAATACTGAATAACGACAAAAAATTCGTCACGCAAGAGCTACGAAAACTAAGTAAATTACTTTAGAAATTGGAAATAACAAGGCTTATTAATTGCTTAAATAGCCGGTATATTCTGAATTTATTTAAAAAAGTTTATAGCATAAGTTGTTTAGTTTTAAAACCGGAACATTTTTTGTCTTTAGATTTTTGTTCTATCTTTTATGGATTCAAAGATGGGCAGTTTTTATCTTTTTTCCCAAACATGGTCCGATTTTGCCCATTCATGAACTTGACCTTACTTTTTTACTCTTGAACACATATACAAAATGTCAGCTCGTTATCTCTGTTCGTTTTTGAGTTATCGTGTTCACAGACTGGCGGACATGCGGAAATGGACAAATTAGGCCATTTTATTAACACCTATGCTATTAACACCTACATTTATGTCTACGATCAATATTTTCAAGCGTTACAAAGTTGGGACTAAGCTTAATATACCCTGGTGTGTTTACATTTTTTTATGTGTTCTAGAGCAAAAACGTAGGGTCAAGTTCGTTAATGGTCTAAATCGGACCATGTTTGGGAAAAAAGGAAAAACTTACCCGAAATCTCAGTTTTTTTCTTAAATATCTTTTTTGTAGGTCCGTCATACCAGAATTTTATTGGATCAATCTCTTTATTAATATTTCTATTTTCTATTGCGTAGTTTTATTTTCGTCTTATTTTATTTCAAGTGAAAATGATTAAAATATGTCGACGCCCACTGGTGTCTCCATAAGAGCCATACATTAATACTCGAACTTTAACATTAAATAATTAATTTAAGACCCCCGTAATCCCCCTCCTCCCTGAAACTTTTATAATTGATTTATATGCACTTCAACTACATGTAAAAAAATCAAGTCTTAAACTTTTAGAAGCTCCAGTGCTCGTACATCCTTAAACAGAAGGATAAAGCAAACATAAAAAAAACTTTGAGGAGCATTCATTGGTTTCATCAATAAAAGATATCAGATCCAGGGAATAGCCTTAGTTTGTTCAGTAGATTGCGTCATTATCCACACGATACGTAATATTTTCCTGTGGCTGATTGAAATAAAAAGCATATTATAGCGAAATTTCGTATGCCTGGTTTTAAATGGGAATCAAGGGTCATTGATAGTGTAAGAGTGTTCTGAGTAATGTAGTTGACAGTGTTGAGTGTGAGTATGCAAAAAAAAATCAAATGGGAAAATCTATTTTACGAATGCGAGGATTTCACAATGTCACAATAATATGAGAATATTCAATTCTCAAGAAACATTGAAGTTTTTGACAAATAAATCAAAGAAATATATCATATAAATTCATCATCATATTCTTCCATTTCAAGTAGGTATTAACGAAAATCCGTCGAATTCTATTTTTTATATCCTTTATCAGAATCGATAATTTTCAAAGAAACTTTGTTTTTTTTTTCAATTATAAACGTCAACATTATTTCTGCATGAACTGATATTTTTGTAGGAAAATATAGAAAACTTTATCAAAGAGGATTATCAATAAGTGAATTAGGGATAACTTAATTTTATAAAGAATTTTTTTCTTTCAAACAACAAAAAAATTCATATTATTTCAGAGATAATTAAAATAGTCTGAAATTTTTTCATATAATTTAAACAAATGAAAATAACAAATAACTGAGTTATTGATGTGAAAATATATATTGCGAGACTATACAAGATTTTATATTGGGAGTGAAATAAAATTTCTAACAATGTCACATTTTTTGTAACGATCGGCTATGTGACAATCAGGTGGAAATCATCGGCATTGTTAAGATAGGGTATATACTACATTCGTGTTTGTCAACCAGTCACATTGCTTGACCAATCACATTATGCTCAAAATAAATACGACATTAACGTTTTCACATCATGCCCGCCAGCCCTAGTCTCGGAATCAAATTGTTTTTCTTAAATACTTTGTATGTTCTGAGTTCATTGTCAATGCGTGAACGTTTTATTTTACTTTTAACACACGCACTTGTGTACAAATATACATGGTGGTGTCTAAAGGTGCTAAATATGAATGTTTAAGATGATTGTGGAAAAACTATTCAGTATTTGAAAAAAAAAGTTCAAACAATTGTTGTTATGGTTTTTTCAAAGGTTCGTATAGATAGATTGTAGAGGCTGCCCTGGACGGGCTAAACTTCGACCATACGGTCCATTGTGATGCCTAAGGATGTGAGGATGTGATTGGAGAGGAAGGAATTTTTCTGTATAGACTAGGAATTGGTAGGATATGCGGCTGCAGTCAACTATGATAGGAACTATGCCGACATTCATCTGGAGTTCGTGAAGGAAACTGCAGAAAACCTTCTCAAGCGTAGCCGGATACTTTGTTTTAACCCGACTTCATTTATCCATACGCCGACAGTTTAGAAAATTAACCGCACCTTTTTTTTCTTAATAATTGATAAACTGCCGATGTCGGGATTCGAGCCTATAACCTCCCAGTTTCCAAGTAGGCATACTGCGCAGACATAACCCCTTTTACCACTCGGCGACTTGGACTGGTTCGTATAGCCAATATCTATAATTCAAAGATAGATAGATATTGGGATAGATATTGTTTCGTACTTGTTATTGTTTTACCCGGTATAAAAGTTTCCTATATGTTTGTTGGTTCCAAGGTTATTATAAATTTAGTCTCAACTTTGTAACTTTTAAAAATTTTGGTATGTTCATAAAATGACCTAATTAGGTCATTTCTGCATGTCGGACCAATTGAGTATGTATTCTAGAGCTAACAAGTCATTTCAAGGTTATGAATGGTCAAAAAAAAATCTCCATATAGAATAGTTGTTAGTTGACAAAAAATGCTCTTTGCGGCTGTATACAAAATTTTGCCACAATTTGAGCTCAATCATCTGTTATTACTCTTGATTACAAAAACATATAAATTTAAAGCATCTTTATACAATACTTTTTATTTTTATACATCCGTGCATGTGTAAAAAGTAAAATAAACAACAGTCCACGCATTGATTAAGAACTCAGTGTATACAGACAGGGTAGTTAAACAATTAACTCAATTATTTGTTATATTCACTGTTTGTTATTGTATAAAATTAGTTCATGTTTTATGAAATGTAATTTATGACAGTAGAGTAAAAGACATTAATAAGATTTAGCTACTTAATTAAATTTATCATTATTAATAAATATTATGATGACATGATTTCGTAAGGTGAACTACTATACTTAAGTTAACTAACTCGTTGTGTGTGTGTGTGATTGGTACTACTGTAGATTGTATGTAATAGATACACAAGTATCTATACGATACGCAGACTGGCTTCGCAATTACATACATAGCAAATCTCTGTTATTAATTTAATAAGAATGACAATTCGTAAAATATCGAAAGTAAATTTTATTAATTATCTAACATACAATAGGGAATATGCATGAACATTTTTTTTCACTTGAATTGAAGCATGTTTACTTGACAAATATCAAGGTAAAATTACTTTTTAAATAACTTTAAAAATAAGCGAGATATGAATGATTGAAATTCCCAATTAGACAAAGAGGGTGATAGCTCTCTTGATATGTTATGTGACGTCATATTACACTTTCACCATTTAAAATACACGTAAAACTCCGTTTTTAGTATTTGTGCAAGAAAGAGACAGATTAAAATCTTTAAAAGCTTATAGCTACCTTGCTATTTGTCGGATTTTAATTTCGTTTTTAAATATTATTACAGTATTAACAGTATTTTCATATTCTGAAAATAAATGTGAAAAAAAATTTTCATGCATATTCCCTATTGGTTATGACAGACCATGGCGCACTTAGTTCACAACTAATAAGATTAAGAACCACACCTAAATGAATATTTACAATGGTTCACTGGAATTCTACAAGTTAGTTCATTCAACTGAACACCGGCGTGAATCCAGTCATCGGGTAAATTAACGATCAGTTACAAAAATGAAGTATATTAACGTGTATAACATTAATCATTTTGGTAGAGTCAAATTAGCTTACAAAACTATACAAAAAAAAAAAATTTTTTAAATACAGACGAATTGAGAACCATCCTCCTTTTTGAAGTCGGGTTAAAAAGAATTACTTCATGTTTTTTAAACAATGGCAAAGTATGCGTTTTATATGTTAAAAATAATGTGTCCAATTTTAGCCCTAAAAAAAGTTAGGTCCCCGACAATTAATAAAATACCATGTCACAGATTTTTATAAATAAAATGGGTTAATTCAGTTGCACATATAATTTTGTCATAGTTTTTAACTTGTTTGAACGCCTCCATTTAACATCAAAATTTGCAGGTAGCAGTGATTTGTGTCGTGCAATTATCAAAATAAATATATATATATATATATATATATATATATATATATATATATATATATATATATATAAATTTATTCACTAATTAAATCATAACATTACTTATGTGCCACCCTATATATCAAGAGATTGGTCAATAATTAACAAACTCTCAGTATCAAGTAATTTTACGATGTGTATAAATTTAGATTTGTATATTTATTTTTAAAATTTCCATCTTATGCAAACATTTCACTTTGAATGTTACGGTATAATAAAATATGACATATTATGAAAACGAGGAATATGTATTATGAATGCAGGTTTTTTTTTTAAACAAGTAACCGGAAGGTATAAACATTTTTTTGCTAAAAATATTCTGAAATTCTTTTGTAAAGAAAAATGTAGGATGACTCATCAAAAATATATGAACAGTATTTTTCAACATTTTTTCTAATTATCATTTAAAAATTATGTTAAAAGTTACAAAATTCTTAAGACATCTTAATGAAACTACTTTGTAATGAAAATGCATCATAAATGAATTTGTTATAATATTTGACGCAATTTCGGTGGCTTTCCACATATATAAATAAATGGCAGTCAGATATTCATAGTCAATATTTTTACAAAGACTTCTTTCCATAAAATATTTTATACCTAAAATAATAGTATAAACAACATGTATGTAATACTACTATATAGTCAGTTTCAATAAGTGGAAGCTGTTCCAACATTGTGAGACGGGTAGTGTCACGTGTTATTTATCCTTCGAGCGACATATTGTCAGCTCTACATACTTTTTTATTGCATAAATGACACGAGTAAACCCGTTTATGTTCCCACTACCGATATTTTAGAATTCTCAAGCAGTATGGACTAGGTGTCTCGGAGGGAGTATTACATATATGTTCGGGGGAGAGAGAAAAATATAGTCGGCACCCTGATGTTGGGACATTCTTTCCTATACCAACTAACCATCTGGAGTACTACATTTATGGACTATTTTACACATGTAACTTTTCAAGCAACTATTCATAACGCATAATTTTCTGAGCAATGGCAGTAGTATTTTTTATGAAACTATGCAGCTATAATACAATAGACCTGCCGTACAATCTTACATGTAACTTTAGATGTAAGAATAGGGTGATTGGTTTACTTCCTTGTGATTGGTTTACTATGATCATATGACTGAAGTGGTTAACAAAGAAAGAAATATTTAGCACGACTATAACGAGAGTTTTAGCTATTAACAAAACATTGATATATTACTGCATGTACATAGAGATGTACAGTCTAGTTATATCACATACATTTATTGCGATTGAAAGCTTTCATCAAAACTTTCAAAAACGGGCTATGATAAATAATAAGTATAATGAAATGTTTCTAGGGATGTTTATATCTGTATGTGGAAGTGTGTTTGCTCCCTTGTATCTTCAACAAGCTTAATTAGGTTTTGACAAAATTCGTACTAAATATAGACCAAATACCAACCATCTCATTAAATGCAATACGCTGGTAATTTATTGAGAAATTAACCCCAGTAAAAAAATAAACTTGAGAACATTATATTTTGTTTTGTCTGAATCAAAAGTATACTTGATGTCAGTCATTAAATTTTATAATTGAGTTTTGCCTTATTGATTTCAAAAATTTTAGAATAAAAATTATTATATTTCTAATGAACAACTTTTATTCGAATTTGTTTTTCGATAACCGACTGAATTAAGGCACAAAATCAAGTATAAATTTTTTTTTAAAGACATCAACTTTTGTGGTCCATAGTACTTTGTAATGTATTATGGTGTACATGGGAATTAGAATTCCAAACACTATCTAGAAAAATTCCGTGGACAAACACCGCCTGGAGACTGCAACAGAAATTAAACCTTAGATTTCTTTCTATAACTAGCGACGATCGTGTTCATGAAATTTTTGGAATATGTTTCGTTGTCCAATTTTTAATGGTAGTGCGTCGTAAAAACGAAAAAAAATAAATTAAAATCGTAAAATTTCTCCTGAAGTTTTCACTTTCTAGAAAAATAGTTATTCCTCTAAATAGAAAAATGCAGTTCAATATTTTAATATACATCTATATAGCGGCTACCAATTGTCAATAAACGTTAGGATTCAGCCCTCGCATATAGTCCTTAATATAGTTTCCACTGAATAGAACGGCAGATAAAGAGAGAGCACGTCCTATTTGAGTTTTTTTTATCAAGAAAACCTAAAATTAGGTTTTTTTCTTTTAAATTATGCAGCGTAACCTTAACATCAAGTTTCAACAATAGCTCTATATAGTGCATAGTTTGTAGAGGTACGCAACAATACTCAATATGGCAAGGCATCATATACAGAAACAAGCTCATTAAAATTTTCCATTAAGTTTCCATTTAAATCTTATTTTCCAACACACAACAATAATTTTCTCATTATATATAACACAATTAACAATTTGTTTATTTATAATGAGTTAATTGTGTAGATTTTAAAATAAATGACTACAATTTATTTGAACAATTAAAATTAATTATTTTGTATATTCTGGTACGAAGAGAATTTTTATTTAAATATGACGAATAAGGAACTGAATTATTAATGTTCAAATAATTGTTAAGTTGTAATGATTTTCTTGTAATGTTTTTCCTTAAAAAGAAAATGTATATAATTTAATAAGTGAGATATTAAGGCAACGTATTCGAGTAATATGATATTCAGATAATTTAATTTTTCATGAATTGCCTTTCTTAAGAAAATTTAGCTATTACGTTGAACCGATGAAATAATTTTAAAAAAAAACTGCTTCAAATGTTCATCGAATCTATTTATGAAAGGTAGCATAATATGCAGTATATCTCTCCCAAACTAGCCGCAAGTGGCTGCGCTTCTAAATGCGTTAAGTGTACTTGGAACTGGGAGGTTGTGGGTTCGAATCCCGACATCGGCAGTTTGTCAATTATTAAAGAAAAAAAAAGGCAGTTAATTGACTATACTGTCAGCGTATGGACAAGAACGAAGTAACCGGCTATGCTTGTGAAGGTTTTCTGCAGTTTCCTTCACGAACTCCAGATGAGTATCGGCATAGTTCCTATCAAAGTCGACTGCAGCCGCACATCCAACCAGTTCCTAGCCTACACATAAAATTCCATGTCCTACACTCACATCCTCACATCCTTAGGCATCACAATGGACCGTATGGCCGAAGTGTGTCCCGTCCAGTACAGCCTCTATAATCTATCTATCTATCTATATCTCTCCCAAAGTTATGGTTAAATGGAAAAATGTATCTTTAAGAAAGTGGTTGAAAATAAATTTTACAATGTTGTTTCATGTGCCCATTTTCTGTAGCTCTAATTTCCTATTGGTGTGGTAATATGATTTGAATTTCGTTGAACCATATATTTGAGAAAATATTTCTGAATGCCTCCGTTATTTTTATCGAAAACCATAGGCCGATTTGGAATTTTGTGGGTAGCTTGAGGTGAGGCTCTGGTTGATACTGATTTTATGAGATCCATCCATTTATTTAAAAGTTTTAACGCCAACAAACATAAAATTTCAAATTCACCCCAATACCTAGATAAGTTTTTGTATTATAAAGACGTATTTCAACTACAGAGTAGTCATCATCAGTATAAATTGGCTAGTCGTAATTTACACTTTGACAATTAGAAATAGATAGAAAATAGAGATCAATAGACAAAAATAAATAAAAAAATAAATAAAACAAAATAAATTAAAATATTATAAATTTTATTGAAATTACTCTTGTTAAAATTGCTTTCATTCGATTTACTCTTGTTAACATCACTCTTATTAAAATTACTCTTATATTGTCTCAGGATTCGTTGTAAATTTGGTGACAGTTTCACGGAAACAAACATATTTATTACAATGTGATATTTAAAATAATTCTTTTTAATTTTTATAGTATAACAAATAATTATAAAAAGTATTATTGTGGATTTTGTAGAATTTTATGAATGTTCTATATTGGATTTTGTAGAATTTTATGAATGTTCTTTATTGTATTTTGTTGAATTTTATGAATGTACCATATCTAGCATATCCTTCAAAACATTGTATACAATTTTTTTTTATTAAATCATATGTAATGTATAGACGAATTATTTTCAAAAGTTTTTTTATATCGAAAGTCTCGGTATTAATTTTTCCATTTTTTTCCTATGGATAAATGGCAAACCATTTTTTTTCAACAAGATTATGTTGAAAAATCTCAAACGAGATTTTTTACAAAAGAAAATTATAAGAATGATAATAATTTAATATAGTTTTTGATGCGTCGTATTCGTTTTATATACAAAGAATAAATAAAAATATGATATTATAGGTCAATATATTTTCGTTAGATATAAAAATCAATGCCGTACCGTAAATTATTTTCGTACTGAATGCGAATTCTTAATTTCCCTTTCTTTACTGGAAGATACAGTGACGCAGAAATCAAAATTAATTTAGCGGAAAAATATATTATTCACATTATATCTAATATTTCGTGTTTAATTTAATTATTTTTCTGATGTTTGTGATTTTTAATTTTCATGTAAAAAATAATAGCATTAAGGATTTGATAAAACTGTTTAAAGAAATTCAATGAACAAAAATGAACAGCTCTTAGTTATTTGGTATGAATTAAAATACAAGAAATTCGTTATGCAGGAACTGCGGCAACGAATTTCCTAAGAATACATAAATCCCTCTCTAGCATTCACAATTTTAGGCTGATAAAAATGAAATATATCTGATATGATTTTAGTATTTGCTAGGCCAATTTTATTAATAGGTCAAGGGGAAAGGTGCATAGAGAAAGAAGAAAACACAAAATATAAATTATCACTCTTAATATTAGAGCAATCGAAAAATTTATAAGGAGTAAAGTTGTAGAAAATCAAGTTTGCTACAATTAATTACTTTATCATTTTTCTAAAACTCTCATGTTTACAGAGGTATTATGGATATTAATTTTCAATCTTAAATTGTAAATAATTTTTTCTGTAAATATTAGTGTCAGAAAAAAAAATGATAAAAAACAAAATTATAGTAAAACTAATTTTCTACAACTTTACTTAACATGTATTTTTCCATTTTTCCGATGTTACCAAAAATACTTAGAAATTCTTTTTAACTTTAAATAAACTAATAACAATCCACCTCAAACCTTGATCACTGAAGAAAAGTTTTACACCGTAACACCGTACCCATCGCCCTTACTACAGTCGAACGTTCTGCTCGATGATATTAAGAAATCTAACAGATAAAGTTTTCAACTATTAAAAATCTCTGCTCACACTTTTTCAACCTCTAATAATGGTCAATCATTCGAATCTTTTAGTAAATTGCTCAAAATTTGAAATAACTTTTTTAGAGTTACGTTTTTTGCAAAATATATACTTTATATTAAAAAGAAGTACAGTTTTGGTTTATCAGCAAACTAGCAGCAAAACGGACAACTAGTCCGATTCTTTCAATTTTTACAATATAGTGAGTTTATATATTGAGAATATATATTGAGTTTAGTCCCGAATTGGTAACAGTTGAAAATATTGTTTGCAGCAACAAATTTTTTGTACATTTGATAAAAGGACGAACTTAGTCCATTTTTACATATCTGTACGTCTGTCAGTCTAGATGTAAAGACGATAACTCAAAAATAAGCAAACGAGCAGAAATTTTGTGTGTGAGTTCTAGACCTAAAAATTAAGATTCAGTTCGTGAATGGGCAAAATTGGACCATGGTTCCTTACCCCAGAACGGAAAATATCCAACTTTGAAACTGTAAAAGTTATAACAAAATTTTCAAGACAAAAATAAAATGTTCCGTTTTTAAAAATTAACAAAACATTTTTATTAACTAGATACATACGGGGTATTTAAGCAGTGATTTCAGTTAGTTGTTATTTTCACTTATTTGATTTTGTTTTTGAAAGATAGAGACATAGAATGGCAACATACATATACTATTTTACTTTGGCTGTACAACATATCGTTTGTTGATCGTAATACAGGGATTATTTTCATTGTAAAATTAAAACCCAGCAATTTATATACAGCGAAAATACATGTTTTATAATAATGATAAAACAATCCATAAACAATATTTCCCGCTAAAACTATTAAAACTAGAGATTAGAAATTGGCATAGCAGCGTTCGAGCAGCAAAACGGACAAGTAGTTCGTTTCATTCAAGGATTGTATAAGAATCAACAATTAACGCACCATATAACTGAGAATTAGACCAATTCAATATGACATTAAAAGTCATAAGTACAAAAATATGATTGATTTACATAAGTAAATGGTAAATGGTTTCGATTTTAATTATTTTGAAATTAAACATTTGGTTTAAATTCCTTTATATCCAGAAATTGTTTTGATTTTGTATAATTATTTCTACGAAAACAATATTAAGTCCAGCAGGTTCAGAAGCAGGTTCGATGTAAAATATAGCAGGACAAATCCGTCATCTGACGTCATCTGACAAAACAGAAAATGGTATAAAAATAAAAGGTAGAAAAATATTAGAAATTAAATTCAATAATGATAATATCAAATCTATATTATTTTTTGTTGTCGTCAGTATTTTTTTAAATAAATTTACATTCATAAATAAATATAAAGGATAATGTTTCGTATAAATTATCCGTATAACAAAGGTGAAATCAGAACTTAAGGAAAACTAGAAAATTTTAGGTTAAAAAATACAATATAAACAAAGGTTAAAAAATGTATAAAAATGTATAAAGTACAGTGGTATAACCAATTAATTTCCTGTATTTCTTACATATGATTAATATAGTTGTGCAAATGAAATACAAGCAGAATTGCAATAATGATTTTTAACTGATTGAACACATATATCCATTAATTAAAAAAATCTATGACACATGTTTTCAAAGGCCATCAAATTTATTGAATTATAGATTTATATAAATATCGTTGATAATGTAATATTTATTATCAGTTCTAATTGAATTTACTTGAAAGAATAATAATAAAATAAACAATTAAAAATGAAGTTAACAATAATAGTCATGGTAATTGTGTTGGCTGTAACCATTGTTTACGCTCAACAAGAAACGTACCCAACAAAATTTGATAACATTGATGTGAATGCAATACTTTCAAACGAACGATTATTAAATAATTACATTGATTGTATTGAGGAGAAAGGCAAGTGTACACCAGAAGGGGAAGAATTAAAAAGTATGTATATACAATAAATTTTATTATTTTTCATTTTTTATATATACACATAGTTCAAGTCGAAAATAATGTTTTTCTTGAACGGGCTTAATTAATAAACACGAATGTTATATAACATTGAGTGGTAGATTCGCTAAGCATTAGATGTAAAATGGCTGTTGGTATTTGTTGCTAAGCGACTAGGACATCTGGTGACAATAATTAGAAAATGAGTACTCGGGCTCAACTGTGATAGTTACATATTTGTAACTAGGGTTACGTTAATAAAATAAACAAAAACATATTATGTTGTTAATGATACTGTTTAAATGTAGTCTCACTAAAGCCACCATTTTGAAATATGACGTCATGAGTAACTTTAACAATAATTACTTCTCGCTTCTTCCATATACTAGATACTGAGCATGAAGTGATAAAAAGTTATGATTTGGACGAAATTTCAAAAATTTACGCATGATCGACTTTTAAGGAGGGTACTTCACCTGTTAGCCCCCATTAACAGCTGTTTTATAATGAAATGATATAAAAAAATTTCAATGGTTAAGAAAAAAAAATGTAAAATCTTGTTTCCATGGCATCTGGCTTTGCCACTCTGGTTTTTTATTCCTTGTTACTAGGTCTTTCCCTAGAAATAATACGAAGTATAGATTTACAGAGAAGTATTTGCCAATCAACGTGACGCGAAAACAGTGCGACTTGTGGGAATCGCATCGAAAACCACATGTATGAGCTTCGAAGAACACATTGGTTGTGTACTTTTACAACCGAGTACTACAATCTTTCACTTCATCGGTCATTCCCCGAGTTGGTCGGGTTTGCGTGTTTTTGGGCCACGCACTAAAAGACGTTCTATATATTTGAGATATTATCAAGAATTAATGAAATTAAACAATTACAAAGGTAACTATTACAACCGAGTACTCCAATCTTCCGATTGTAGTACAATTAACAATTAGCAATTAACAATTCGGTTGAATTGTTATCCGGTTGAACTGTCGTTTGGTTAAACTGTCATAGGCTGAAATGTCGCGGTTGTACTGTCCGTGGTTTACTTGTTACAGAAACCAAAAAGTGGCTGGTTTATATATGTCCTACAAAAGTTCGAAACTGTACAGCCAATTTGTGTTAAATCAATTCTGTTTCCAAAATAAAAATGTTTTGATCAAAATATGTTCCTTTTAAAAATCCTAACAACTTTTCGAAAACCGAATAATTTTAGCACAAATCGATTATAAAATTATGAACAATGTAATCCGATGCCAAAATAATTGGTGTCCTTTTTCCAAAATATTACCGTTGATGCGTGCCAAATCCATTCGGTTTTCGGAAAAATAACTTGAACAAAAATTGTTAGTATTTTTATAACAAACAACTTTAATTCGAAACATTTTTTCCAAAACCAAATATATTCAGCACAAAAAAACCGTGGAAAATTTGGAAAAAAGGATCGTAGCTTTTGGATTTGATAGTCCGATGAATAGTTTTCAATAACATTTGAATTGGCTCGTACTGTATATTATATTTGTGTTTTCATTTTGTATATACATTTTTATCGAAACATTATTGTACCAGATGGCTTTATTGTTTTTCGGAAATATAAAAACAAAGTTTATTCCCAAACTTCACATAAATATCATTAATTAACCATAACAAAAAATGTTTAGTTGAATTTTATTTTTAATGAATTAAATATAAAAATTTGTTAAAAATAACGTACAGCTAGCTAATTACAATTAACCTATATTATGTTGTTCAATCATAAAGTGGGTTTAAATTTAGTTTAAAAAAAAAAAAAACTTTATTTTCGTGTATGTATACACTAAATAATTTTTTTTTTTAAAACCACAATCAGTGTCATGTTGCAGGCAATTCAAATGACATATGTTATTGAAAAAATGCTGTACAGGGTGTCACAGAACGGTTATTATTGTTCGAACAAATAATCTTTGAGATTGATTTTTGACTCATTTCATTGAATTCATCAAAATAAGTCATTGCAATAATTTTTGTGTTTTAATTTTGTTCTTACTTCAGGTAGTAAGGTACATGACATAAGGTAGTTCACTCGTGACAGTCAAAGAAAAAAGTAGAGCATACAGTATAATAAACTTAATTATTACATGAAAGTCAATTAAATATTTCAAAAAGTCTTCTTCTAACAGTTTACACACTAATAGCAAGACTAGGGTCCATAAAAAGCCTTTGGGAAATCTCAAAAGCAGTACAAAAACGATTCAAAAGGGTGTATATTAAAATAAAACGAACGAAATTCTGATTTTGAGATGACTACCACGAAGTCCAGAGTGATATCCCATAGAACATCTTTAGAATGAACTTGTCCGAGCTATAAAAGGATGAATTAAGCCTCCTGGTAGCTCAAAGGAGCTCTTAATAACTTTAGTGCAGGAAAGGGAGGTAATACCCTAAGATGTCGTAGCGAACTGAGCTTGAGGCAGTCTTTGAAGCTAGAGGAGATACTGTTAAAAGTTTATTTCCTTCTAAAAATTTCAATATAAAATACTTTTTTAAAATTTTAAATTTTAGAAAATTTGTTAAAATTAGCTAAAAATTTAATTTAAATTTATTAATAGCCAAAATACAACGGTATATATATAACGATTTATAATGTGCTAGTATAGTTTATAGTTTCTATGGAAAGAACAATCAAAATTGACTGAAACATAATTTTAATAAAATAATTTTATAGTTAGTTTTTAGAAGTATAGTGTCTGTGGAAATGACAATCAACAAAATTTTAATAAAATATATTTAATGTATTCGTTTCGGCGTAGTATGCTAAAAACAAACACAAAATTTAAAATATCTCTCTTCATATTAGAACAATCGAAAAATGTATAAGGAGTAAAGTTGTAGAAAACCAAGTTTGCTACAATTCATTACCTTATCATTTTTTCCAAACTCCAATGTGTACAGAGATATTTAGAATTTTAACTTTCAATCTTAAATTGTAAATATTTCTGTAAATATTAGTGTAACAGAAGAAACAAAATTATAGTAAAACTAATTACCTACAACTTTACTTCTTAAAAATTTTAAAATAAATCAAAAAATATATTTATAAACTCTAATTTAACCACTGATTTTGACTATACTCAAAGGCCGGCCAAATTATCATAAGATACAAATTTATTATTAATAGTAGTGTCCTTCAATAGGATTATTCATGAATAGTTCAAGTCTAGAATCTGGAACATACTGTTTGATAAAGAATTAATGTTTGGCAATGATTCATAATTTTTTTTCATTTCTTTGATAAATATCTTTTGGTTTTATTATCTTTCAGAACATTTTGAAGATGCTATAAAAACTTGTTGTAAAAAATGTTCGGACAAACAAAAAGCTGGATTTAAGAAAGTTTTTACTCATTTGGAAAAAGAAAAACCAGAAGTATTCAAGCGTCTCAAACAAAAATTCGATCCAAGTGGTACTCATGAAACAGAATGTAGAAAACAATTGGGCGCTTAAAAATTATGTTGAATGAAAGTTCCAAACTGCAAAATTATTATTATGTAGTTCACAATAAAATTTTTAATTAAATTAAATTTTGTATTTATTTCGACGAAAATTTTAAAACGATTTTTCCTTACCGACGACAATAAACATAGGAGACGATACAATATCAGTCGAAGACATATGATACCACGCTATTTGGAGGTAAGTCGTTTATGATGGAAACTAACAGAATAAGGTTTAGGAAAAGAAACGATTCGACTTTAATAACCTGAATCTAAGGGCGCACTGAGTGAAATTTTGTTCAGACATGAAATGGAGAAAATCTCGTTAGAAATTGCCACAAGAATACAATACAATGCTTACGGAAACGTATGTTTTCAGGTGGGGAGTGTAGTCGCGTTACCTACAGCACCTTTCGTTTAATCCACTTTAAATTTTGTGCACTCAGGGGTTTTTATGGTTAAAAGTTTTTAAAGATACTTTTGTCGCATTTCCGAAGTTTAATGCGACGTCGGAATATCGAACTTGAACAAACAAAAGAACATTTGTTTGCCAATTCTTAACGGTTCAAAGAATCGATTGGATTATAAGTTGATATATAGTACTTATCAAATAAAATACAAAATAGTTTTTAATTTAATTCAATATTTTTATTTCGAGATTTCTAATGTCAACATTTGTTTTTATACCCAGTATATGTAAATATACAAGGTATATTAACTTTGATCATGACTTTGTATGCTTAAAAATATTGATCGTTTGGCATATGTGTTCATAAAATGGCCCTATTCGGCCATCGTCGCATGTCCATCCGTCTGTCCGTGGACACGATAACTCATGAACGAAAAGAGATAACGAGCTGAAATATTTTGTGTGTATTCTAGAGCAAAAAATAAACTCAAGTTCGTTAATCGGCAAAATTGGAAAGTGTATCCCCCCGCCATTTTCAATCCGGATTAAGTATTTTTTCAAAAACCGAATTAATTTTGGCACAAATCAAATATAAAATTTTGAAAAATGAACTACAATAACAAAGTTGATATTGCATCAAAAACATTCCACAATGTGGAATTCGATATCTTATAAAGTGTATTTTTTTTAAATAATTTGCTATGTACTTATCAAATTTTATCTCTCAATCGAAACATTTTATTGCTAAATATTAGCAAAGAAAAATTCTTTTTTTTATAATTTTCGTAAAGGGACACAAGAGAGCCAGTAATAGGACCATTTGATAGCAAGGCTACACCAGTAGAGCGCTAGAATCTGTTGAGAGAAGAACTGCTTTTGTGATTGTTTTGTTTAGTGGTATTTGAGATCGCATTTAGTTCCACACACCACGTCCACACAAAAGTTGCTACGAACTGCCAAGTAATGGAACCCGTTACTCTCATCGTGTATAAGCCTAATGTCCGGCCATTTCACTAGCTGCCACTTCAAGTCGCCAGTACTGACCGATGGCAGTACTGAGTCGCCAGTATTCTCCCCATATATAAGAAGTTTAACGGCAAATTGACATTATACAGTTGCAAACATTTCAAATTATTGTGATCAAACACGGGCATTTGAAACAACTATCAAAAACAAGTGTATTGTTTATCGATTTATTTATCCTCTTTATAATTGATTTTTACTTCATTCATCTGGTTGTCGGGTAAATGTTTCGAGTAAAAGTTGTTGGTATATTTATGATGAACATCTTTTACCCGAAGCATTTTTTTGAAAACCGAATTACAATGGTACCGATCTATTATAAAATTTTGAAAACCTTCTATTTCTGTGCCTCATGTGTACATTTCATGTGTTTGAAAGAAATCTGTGGGGATGAATTTTTGTTGTGCACAATTTCTGCGAAACATGTATGACAGTGTTTGGCAAAATAGAATGAGGTTTTCATAAACATGATGTTGCAAAAAAGGGTTGTTGCGCAAACTGTTTGATCATGTACGATGGTCTATTATTATTATTATTATTGCTTGCCGTGCTTGACAAGCGATTTGAACGTGTATGGCAGTATTTGAAAATCTTTGAGCGAATGAGAATATCCTCTCTGTTTCTTTTACCGTTTTACGTTTCTTCCTCTCCGTCAAAACACCAACAATATTTGCGGTGAAACATGCAATTAATGAACTTAATTTTGCACGACTTGTCGGACGCTATATGGGCCGATGTTTGTGCAAACATGATATTGCACAAACACCCTGTTGCGAAAATGTTTGATCGTGTATGGGGAAATTTTTTGCATTACAATGGTGTTGCTCAAATGGATAGATCGTGTATGGAGACCTTTTAAAACTACCTGTTTAAATCAGTTCAAATTTTTATAAGTTGTTTAATTGACTTGCATACAAAAAATCATTACGTATAGTCTATACAGCAATTAATGAAATTAAGTTTGCACAACTTGTTGAAAGGTGTATGGACCGATGTTTGTGAAAATATGATATTGCACAAACAATGCACAAATATTTGCTATTGCGCAAATATTTGGTTGTGTATGGGGAAAATTTCATTAAGTAATAAAAAAATCATTACGTATAGTCTTTACATTGGGCTGTCTCCTACACCAAACTACCTCAATCAACATCAAAATCAGATAAAACATTAAAATATACAAATTAATATTTGTAATTTAAAAAAAAATCTAAAATATTATATTCAGTCGTTGTTTAAACAAAACGGATATTAAATGTTTACACAGAGAAAAATCATTTGTTGAAAGTTGAAACAGATGTGACCGTACTGAATGAGAAAGAAGGTGGGTATACTACATTGAATTAAAAAAGCTTCTTTTTTTTAAGGATGTACGAGCGCTGATGTATAGTCCATTTATAAAATTCGTCAAAAGATTATATAGTACATTCAAAAAAGTCCACAATAATGTTTATTATTTTTTATCGTAAGTTAAAATTAAAATTTAATTTAGGCCCGTCATACCGGGCTTAACAAAAAGGTATTTAAGAAAAAAACCTGAGATTTCGTCAGTTGTTTTCTTAAATATCTTTTTTTATGCCCGGCATATCGGAATTTTATTGGATCAATCTCTTTATTAATATTTCTATTTGCTATTGTGTGGTTTTTTTTTATTCGTCTTATTTTATTCCAAGTGAAAATTATCAAAATATGTCAAAATATGTGTAAAACCACCCTGAAACTATTATAATGGATTTATATGCACTTCCACCATACATGTAAACATAAAATCAAGCCTTAATCATTTTGAAGCTTCAGTGCTCGTACATCCTTAAAAAGAAACCCATATATATTTTAATAAAATTTATATCACTTGTTCGTTCTTTCATATTACTAGTTAATCAGCAATCATTTTAAATGAATATTTAATTAACTACACCAGAGTGTGTTCGAATAAAATCCATTAAACCAATTTCCATTGTAAATTTATTGAAATTAAATGCATATCTAATTAAATTCGTTTATAAAAAAACGGATGTAAATGACTTACACAGGTGTTTATTTTATATATCAAACTCCAATCCTCAATGATCGGATCGGGTTATCGGGTTAAACCGATATTTTTCGTCACACTCTTAATAGTATCCGCAGGAATCAGGTCAAATAAGCAGAAACATGAATAGACAAAGTTGTAACAACACTTTTGAATGCGTTTTCGGTTAGAAAGCAAACCCGTGTTTATCATAGTACAGGAGCCGAACAAAGATCGACCTTCACCCATCTGTTAACCGGATGAAACATATTTTTTATGAAGTTTCATTATTAGGCGAATACGTCTAAAATGCAGTGCCTATCATATTGTCAATATTGTCAATATTTTTAATTAAATAAATTTTTATTAGTTGACTAATTTTGCTAGTTACATCATTTTCAAAACATGTTTTAAATATACCAACTCTATTTGGTCTAAATACTAATACTATTATCGTATCTCTTCAAAGGTTTAATAAAACGGATTTTGAAATCGTTTTTCATATTTTCGTTTTCATAATTGAATAAAAATACATAAACGTTTAAAGAAAATCCATCAATTTTTTGATAGCTACGATTCCAATATAAAAATACATCTTCATAAAGATATTCATACTGATAATCCACACAAGCAATCATATAAGATATAAATTTTTCTCAAAGTTTCAAAATGAATTTAAAATATGGTTAAATCAAACAACGTCTCACAAAAGATTTAACTATAAACTTTCACATATATATATTTCAGATAATTTAAACCTTTCTTATTCGAATCATAACTTTTTTGTATGAAACGGATACTTTTTTATACCCAGTAAATAAATATACATGGTATATTAAGTTTGATCACGACTTTGTCACCTTTGGCATATGTGTTCCGAAAGCAGCCTATCTCGACCATTTTCACATGCCTATCAAATAAAGTACCTCAGACGAGTTGAGACAAGAACAAGACGAAACAGAATCCGAAATCGAACTATTCTCTCAAAGTAGAACCCCTCTAGACTACTTCAAAGTAGGACAACTTCGCTGGTTTGGGCATATGTTGCATATGCCAGACGAAAGATGCCCGAAGCAAGCCTATCAATCCAAGATAGACGGTAGAAGACCCAGGGATAGATCTAGACGCACATGAATAGAAATCGTGATGAAAGCCTTGAGAGAGAGAGAGAGAGGGGCAACCAACTCCTACACCCACGATAGAACGGGCTGGATTAAATAAGTTATAAGAACGTTTATCAAATGAAGTATATTGGTCCTACATAAAATTGTTTCGGAAAATAAAAGTATATTTTACGATAATTTCAAATATATTTTGAATTTAATTCAAATATTTGTTTCAGTATAGTGAATTTTCGTCAAATTCGACGGCCATTCGATACAAAATTCTTAAAAACCTATTTAAAAAAATGACAAGAGTTTAAAAACAACCGCCAGAAATATTTTCCAACACCTAAAAAAAGATGTGGGTGATTACGAGAGAGCCATTTAATCCAGAGCCAGAAATGTCAGCTTTGTTCTTTTAAATGGAAAAATATCTTTTACCTAAAAGAAAATGAAAAATAAAAACCTTTACTTCAAAATACTTTTCAACTTTAATTATCAGTGTCAAGAAAAAAATGAATAAAACACTTAATTAATTAATTAATTAAAAGCTCTCTTTTCACCGAAGCGTTTATTATCGTTTCGTTTTTTGTCAATTAGGGTTATCATTTATGCTTATTCACTTGTTGTAGACAGTTGGTACAATTGACGTCAAAATATAATGTTAGTTTTTAAAATTATATAATCGATTTGTGCCTTATTCATTCAGTTTTCGAAAAAAAATTTCGAATAAAAGTAGTTACGATATTTATAATGAACAACTTTTATCCGAAGCATTTTTGCGAAAACCGAATCGATAAGGCATAAATCAATTATAAAATTTTAAAAACTAACATCAACATTTGACGCTTTTTGTATGTACTATGGGCCACAAAAGTAGTATTATTTTTTTTAAATTTTATAATTGAAATAATTTTTTAAACTTTATAATTGTGTTTTATTCATTGTGTTTCCAAGTGGTTGGTATATTTATAATAAAAAACTTTTATCTGAATTTCTGCCGAATGAATAGAAAACAAATCAATTAAATAATTTTGAAAAAAACGGATGTTTGTTACTTTTGTGATCATATAGAGACCAACAATTTGTTATTTACACGTGTCTGTGTATACTGGAAATGGGAATTTAAAAAAGCTCATCCTAAACCATTGCGTGTGATGTAAATTCATTTGGGAACGGTCCATATAAACATTATAACAAATTACTACCATTTTATATTGTGTGGGTCGTTACTTGAAAACAATTTATTATAATTTATTATAAATAAAACAAACATTTGAGATTTTCGTAATAATATTTGTATTTTGACTTCAGTTTCGCAAACACTGTTGGTTCTTCAGAAAATAAAGAATAATGCATCATTATTAGTTTGTGAAACTCTAGTAAAAAGAAAAATATTAACGAATCTAGAAATAATAGTAAGTTAATAAATTCAAAAAGTTGCGATTTGAGGTATTTCCAAACTATTTTTACGTTGTCAAGAACTTCACGAAATTCAGAATATTTGTAAAATGCGCGCCCCTAATAGGGGCGCCATATAAGGAGCGCCATACCGCGCGCCCCTTTTCCAATATATTTTTTATGTAATGTTTTGGTCTATAAATTATTTTAGGTTTTATCTTGTATCTATTTATTACCTAATGCATAATTACGACATAATTTAATGCAATAACTTTTTTTCATAATTACGACAATTGTAACTTTATTTTTTTTTCAGCAAACTCTTTATTGAATTTTTATTTTTGGCTTTTACCCATATTTCTTTGTTTTTCATTCATTCAATATGTTTTATTATGTATTTATTATAAGTAACTAAATATGTTTACCTTTTTGTTAAAATTTGTACATTTTTGCCATTATCATTTATTTTTAATCTAATATAAAATTCTTGTTACGAAAATCTCAAAAATTTGTTTTATTTCTTAGTAATTACAACATTATTACGTAAATCTCAAGTATTTGTTTTATTTAAAAATTACTACCTTATTACCTTTAACGTTTAGCATAATATTTGCTACAAAAAGCAGTTACTTTATGTATAAAACTTGAGTACCTGGTAGGCTCAAAGTCATGCTACAGACAACCCTAAATCCGAATTACATCGCAGCTATTTCGGCGTCTATCTAAGAGTACACTGGTAGCCTGAATTCCAGATATCTTGATATCCAGAACGTAATTTTATGAACAGCTATACCAAAAATTTTTTTTTGCGATCAATATTTTCAACCTTTACAAAGTCGGCAATAAACTTAATATACACTGGTTTATATTTTATACCGGGTATAAAAATCGTTAATTTTGTAGCACTCAACGAAATTATAGGAACCTCTAGTCATTTTCAGACCACTTTGACCGACAATCTTTAAATATGATAATAAGTAGGTCTTAGAGCACAAGTAAAGTAAAAAATTTGAAAAGCTAATATTTTAGCTTATAAAACGAAACATTTTAATAATATATTAAATAAATATAAAATTATAAGCCAAAAATAGACATATTCATCAAGAATATAAATGAAAAAGTGTACATTACAACTATATGAGTTAATTGCTAAAAAATCCTATATATACTTAGTTCATTCTCAATGCTTGAACTGTTTATTATTTTACACGGACACAGATTTATAAAAATATTTCAAACAAGATACTCAAAATATTTTTGAAAAATAAACATTTTTTTGTCTTTAAATTTGTTTTATGTCTCTTATGGTTTCCAAGATTGTTACTAAATTTATTTTCTGGCTGTAGAACACTAATTAGGTGATTGTAAGAACACCTATACCATTTTTATTTCTGTGATAAATATTTGCAATCATTAAAAAATTACTAGTTTTTGTTTGGTAACCATTTAATATTTTACCTAAGACAGTTGAACTTAAATATCCCATAGACGTTCAATATTATTATTCAATATGATCGTTACAGATCGCGACAATCGCGACGATCTATTACAGATCGCGACAATCGCGACGATCTATTACAGATCGCGAACATTCCAAACACAACTAACAGTCAAAGTAAAAATGTCTAGTCATCGTATTGATAGAGACCTTCAATATATTGGTCGATACATATTGGTCAATAATATTGAACGTCTATGGGATGGTTTAGTTGAAAATTCACCACTTTAATTATTTTTCCCTCAGAATCATGAAAATTTTATTTGGAACGATTTTTTTGTAAAATCAATTAAGTTCTTCTGCTAAAACATCGTAACGGTTTTATGACACACTCGGTAAGGATGGTTGAAATTTATTACAAACTTAATATGATACGCCTGATGGTGTCAATACTACCATACAAAACTAATAAAAGTTTTTCTAAGCTGCATTTTTCTATGAAACAGCCATGGTATACCTTTTTTTGTTGTATTTGTTTGCAAACAAAAAATTCCCTACAACGAAAAATGTAATCTTATTTATGAACAAAAAAAAAAAAAATGAACAAAAAATTTATTTTTGTTTTCGCAGTGATTGATTGAATTTTTTTTTTATGTTTTATATTTTCAATTTGGTGTTTTGTTATTTTAAAATCGAATATATCATTATTTACCACGAATTCAATTACGAGTTGTGTTACATGAAATGTAAAAATGTATATTCGTTATTTGTAGTTTTTTGTAAAATTGTTTTACAAATGTATACGGTGTGTTTCATTTGAAAAGTTGCCACAAATTTTAGTTAAATCTTTTTAAAAATATGCATTTTACAAAATGTTTGCTTACTTTAAAGGGGGAAATCTAACGCAATTATAGTATTATTTTTGTTTCATGCATGCGTTCCCGCATGGTATAACTTATCTTTAAAACGGTACAACATAGGGGAACTCTTTAAATACAAAAAATTTGTATCTCATAAAAAGAAACAACTTTTGTTTGAAAATTTTTTTAGTAAATCCCTTAGTTTTAGTGTAAATTTTATATTTACAATATTGGATGCATAACATAAAGTTTCAAACAAAAGTTGTTTGTTTTTATGTGTTTTGTTTTTTAAATATTAAAAGAACAAAAACAATTTTCTTTGAAGTTTTCTGTGGGCTAAAAAGCACCAACGTGTTTCTTTTCTTGATTTATTTTAATTTTTTTTAAAACAGTATTTCGGTATTGATTTCTACGTTAGTTTGGTAGTTACAGAAAATTTAGCCGAAGCGTTTCGAATTGGAAAACTTCATTTTTTATTACTACTCTCAGCACATACACTTAGAAATAATAACAATCGCATACCGGACATTTATAAATATCCAGTTATTGGGCTATTGTATATTTAGACCAGGGGTTCCCAAACTTTTTCTTTGATGGGGCACTTTGGGAATGCTGAAATTTTGGACCACCTTGTTTACTTGATGGGTAGGTAAATTTATATAATCGAAAAAATTGAGATAAAACTTGTTTTATCTCAAAACTTAAAATTGTCCCAATACCTAGATCAGTTTTTGTATTCTAATTACGTATTTCGTCTACAAAGTAGTCATCATCAGTTCGAAATAGATAAAAAATCGAAATCAATAGACAAAAATAAAAATAAAATTAACCAAAATAAATTAAAATATCATAAATTTTATTGAAATTACTCTTGTTAAAATTACTTTCATTCAAATTACTCTTGTTAATATCACTCTTATTACAAATTAACATCACTCTTATTACAAATTAGCATCACTCTTAATACAAATTTGGTGACAGTTTTAGTTTAGTGAAACTGTCACCAAATTAGCAACGAAAAACATATCCTGAGACAATATAAAAGTAATTTTAATAAGACTGATGTTAACAAGAGTAAATTGAATGAAAGTAATTTTAACAAAAGTAATTTCAATAAAATTTATTATATTTTAATTTATTTTGTCTAATTTTTTATTTATTTTTATTTTTGTCTATTGATTTCGATTTTCTATCTATTTCTAATTGTCAAAGAGTAAATTACGGCTAGCAAATTTACACTGACGATGACTATTTTGTAGTCGAAATACGTATTTATAATACAAAAACTGATCTAGGTATTGGGGGAATTTGAAATTTTATTTCAAAAACCTAGAGTTCACATTAATTATCATTTGATAATTAATGTGAACATTAATTATCAGATAGAGTTCACATTAATTATCATTTGATAATCTAATATTCAAAACTTATTCATATGAGAATAAAATTTAAAAAAAATTAACTATAAAATCAATTGTTTATTTCCTGCATTTTCAATAATTATATAAATTTGAAGGAATTTAAAATTTTAAACCATAATACCTAACAACAAAATATACTTAAGATTTTAATGGGGTCGATGATTTTAAGTCCTTAAATTAAAAATATTCTTGATATCAAGTACATATGGCCATAAAAGTAGTGCACATTTTTCACAATTTTATAATTAATTTGTGCTTTATTCATTCAGTTTTCGAAAAAATGCTTCGGATAAAAACTGTTCATTATAAAACATACAACAACTGTTATTCGGAATATTTTCCCAAAAACTGAATGAATAAGGCACACATCAACTAAAAATTTTTTATTTCTAATATCTGATGTTGTAACACTTTTGACCCTTTCTATTGTCATTTGTACGTCGAACACACTTTGTTTATAAACCTTCTAAAATTTCATATTAATCGCTTCTTAGAATCAGAAATAATCAGTAAATAAATTATTTATTTTTGTTTTGAACTTTAGTCCTTGTTAACCGTGTCAGTAATATTATTGTTAAAAAGTCGGAAAAAAAAGGTTTGTTTTTGATATTTTATCGCGGAACACAGTTTGGGAAACCCTGATTTATATAAATGTCAATTATGTTTTTTATACGATTTCAAAGAACCCCTTGGAAAGAAAAATTGTTATAGACAAGGTAACTTCGCATTCATTAAAAGCAAAATTTTTCGGTTCGGTTTCTTTGGCATATTTACGTTTGGGACATGTCCCTGAAAATGGATCAGGATTCAGTAGCCCAAAAATCTGGTCCCAATTTTTTTTAATAATTTTGTTTTACCAAGCCGTATGACTGAATATTTTTATCTGAATGGAGTTTTTTTAGGTATCACAATATCCAATCATTCGGGATGGTTGTTTGGGTTAAAAAAAGTATCTTTTTGAAAATTGAAAACGAAAGCTTTAGAATAAAATAATCTGTAATTAGTCTTCAGGTATTTTTGTTAAGGGATGTTCAAAGATTATTTAAGAATTTTGGTTAACTTAAAAATTTCGTTTTTAATATAGTTTTTCAGCCTTGAAAGTTGGTGCGGTTTTTCAAACATTTAATTGTTTGTAACTCGGAAACGGCAAACTTTACGAAAAAATGATAAGAGACCATTTTTGTTTGAAATGACTCCAAAAAAAACTCCATTCGGGTAAAAATATTCGGTCATTCATCTTGGTAAAAAAACTATTAGTTTAAAAAAATTGGGATCAGATTTTTAGGCGACAGAATCTTGATCCAAATTCAGGAGCATATCCCAAACGTAAATAAGGAAAATTTTCAAAACGAATGCGAGGTTTTCACTTTGTCTATTAGTTTTTGACCAAATTGCTGGATGGGTTACACTTTTTTTTGCACCGTTAGAATACGAAACTGTAAAAACTACATTTCTAAAACTAAAGTAGAAAGAAAAAATTGTTTACCTCAGATTTAGCACTAATAATTGTAACTTTTTTGACAGGCGATGGCCTATGTAATAATATTCCCGATAAAGGTGCTGCTGTTTGTAATGAATTGCGTGCTGATGCAGATGTTAATACCGATGACGGTTGTTGTTGTTGTAATTGTTCTGGCTGTTGATCTTGATTTGATGGTGTGGGTGTTGTTGTCGATGAAGGTGTTGATGATGAAGTTGTCGTAGTTGTTGTTGTTGTGGTTGTTGCGGTATTATTAGATGGACATGCAGGTCCTTGATTTTGTCCATTGTTTATCATAGCACTCGAATATTGTTGTTGTTTTAATTTTAAATTTTTTGTTTCATTGACCATTTTAAATTTTTCAATATATTTCAACATTTACTTTGGATTTTTTTAAATAGGGTTTTGTTTTATAATTTTTTTTCTTGGACGGGTTACAAATATTTTTTTTTTTTTGGTTAAGCTCAAATAAATGCCACTGTTATATATATATATATTTTTTTTTTTAAACGGCAGGCTTGTTCTTGATGAATTTAAAAATTTGTTTTTCAGTCGTTTTATTGTCGAATAATTTCAAAAAATAATCGTTAAACACCAAGGAACATAAAATTTGTTATATTAGACAATTAGGCTCTTAAATACTATACTAAAAACATGTATAAACATTTATAAACATCGAAAAATTCGTTAACAACAGTCATCACATTTAATAAAAGCCTTAATTTTATAACATTCAAAGCCTTAAGTGTTTTTTTTTTGCAGCCTTATTTTAAATTAATTAAATCTTGATCGGCGATTTTTATTTGAAAAAAATTTTCAAAATTTTTTCGTTCACAAGAACTAGAAGATTTCAGAGATTAGTTGAAAAAAAAAAGCACTACAAGTGTAAAGTTTTCACATTATAATTTTGCACACGATTTAAAAAAATTTCCACCACACGATTAATAAATATTATCGAGAATTTCAACACGAGTAGTATAAGTAGCAGCAATAAATAGACTGAAGAGAGAGATTACATCCGCGATAGACGCCGTTATAAATGATAATATGAAGCATAGTTAGATGTTCGAATTGTGTATAGTTAGAAATGCGATTTAAATAGAAGAGAAAATATGAAACGTGTGCGCGTACTGTTCGTTATATATTATCATGTATGTTTGGTTTCAAATTTACTATTTTGCTCATCGTCGACTCTGGCGGACGACTGTCGACGACGTGAGGGAGGCTGTTGTTGTTGTTAGACGCCCGGGATGCTCTGAGTCGACGCCGGTTCGCCGTACCTACGGTCGACGTTCTACACAACAGTCACTTTGCAAATTCAAACAAACGATATGTATAAACTATACTATACATCTATCTCACTGTATTATTATATATAGGTATATAAAATATTATTTCTTTATAGTGTGTTTATTGTATGTTTTCAATTTGGCATATGTATGTTTTAAAGGTTGGTTGATTTGAAGATATTAGATTATCCATTATTTATATCTTTAAATCAATTTAAAGTAAAAAGTATTTAGACAAAATGGAAACCCGACTTCAAATATCAAATATTCTAATACAAAAAATGCACTAAAAATTAAAAAAATAATTGCATATTCTTGTACCAATTTTAGTTCACCTAAGCAAAAATTTTTAAATATATATGTACAATTATTATTATTTTTGGAGGCACTGTCACCATAGAGAAATTCACATAAAATTTGGACACCGCCTCCAAAAATAACAATAATTGTACATATATATTTAAAAATCTTTGCTTAGGTGAACTAAAATTGGCACAAGAATATGCAATTATTTTTTTTATTTTTAGTGTATTTTTTGTTTTAGAATATTTGATTTTTGAAGTCGGGTTTCCATTTTGTCAAAATATTTTTTATTTCTCGCTTTTTAGTGACTTTGAAGTTCTATAACTTATTTTATTTGTCTAAATATGGGTAGACCAACTAAACGACCTACTAACTTTTAGTGCATTTTTTTAGAACACATTGTTTTTATCCGTTTTTTTTTTTTTCTTAATTTTAGTGCAATTTTTCATAACAGATTTTCAGTTTTTTTTACATGCATTTTGTTTTTTTTTTTGTAAAATTTTTTTTTTTGGGTTCGGTTTTTAAAAAAAATTTATTATTTTCCCATTATGAATTAGTATACCCTTTCAAAAAAACAAAAAAAATTCGCAGAAATCGGTTATCACATATAAAATGAGGATTTTCCTCTATTTCCCGGTGATCCCCTCATCAGAATGCGATTTGGTGCCAATGAGACCAATGGGAAACCAAACCCTTTAAAACAAAACAAAAATTCAAAATCGGTTCATAAATGATGGAGTTCTGAGGTGACACACATTAAAAATAAAAAAAATTTAAAAAAATACAGACGAATTGAGAACCATCCTCCTTTTTGAAGTCGGGTTAAAAAAAAACAACAATTTATCGTGCAAGATAGGCTTGCACAATGAAAAAAAAGATATTAGTTTGCCACGGAACAGTACAAAACAAAAAAGATGTGAATAGGTCATTGTAAAAACGTGAGATTGTTTCTAGTTAAACGATAAGTCTAATCAAAATAAAGTTTAATTTCGGAATAGTTTATGTAATAAAATTTTGATAAAAATTGACATGTTTTCCTCCATTCTTCCAGGTTCATTTTATAGACAACACGATATTCTGCATAATTTTTGAGAAAAAATTCTACCTGGCGATATTATTATGTAGAAATCGTCATTTAAAAAAAACATGTTTGTGATTTCAAACAAAAGAATGATCCATACTTAAGCTGTTTGAATTTGATAGAAGAGTATTAATTTTTTTGTATTGCAAATTTCTTAAAAAATTCACTTAAAAAATCACGAAAAAAAGAGTGAAAATTCAAAAAGTTATAACGAAATTTTTGAAATCTAAAGTGTGTGAAATTTCAGTGATTACTTTTCTATATAACTAAATGATCTACCGATTAATTGAATCTGTACAGTACAGTTTTAATTTTATATAACGAACTACGTAAATCGAAAACAAACCACGCCAAATCTGGAATTGAAAACTAGACGTGTATAGGTTATAACACGAATAGATTTTCTGTGCAGAAAAAGACATTTTTTAAATTGTAATAAGATCTCCCTCAAACGTTCACCAAATTGCAAATGAGATGTTCACCAATTGCAAACTTAAATAAAATAATGTATACATATTGAAATTATCCTCTCATAATAATATAGAGTTCATATTTAGAGTTCATATATAAGAAGTAACTCGAAGAGATAGATATATACTTATAAAGATATTTTCATCCACCATTTATTGACAAATTGTTTTCTTATTAATGGTTTGGTACACAAAACAACAATATATTGGATATCCGTGCAATAATAATACATTGCACATATATACTATCTAATAAACAATTTACACATGTCTAGACTCCATATTATATACTCCATCAGATCATATTTCTTCTTGGTATCTACTCGTATAATATATCTGTCCTTCTTTTTAGTTGCTATTGATAATAATATATGAGGTGTTTTATACTATTTTATGCAAATTGGAATGGAAATTACGTTTTCCGTGTATGTGATTCAATCTCAATAAATTTATAAAATAGATTCGTAAGTAATTTATAATAAAATATATGTGCAATAAATTTCGATACTTTATTTTTGGTACTTAAAGATTGATTTAAGGTAATTGGTGGTGGCTCTTTATAAATAATTGTTTTTAATTTTCTTTTTAAAACAATAGTTTTGAAAAATCGACCGAAAGTATGTTTAATACTTACACATATAATTACATATTATAGGAGTTCGTGAAATTGGCGAAGCAAGTGGGATAAACTAGTTTGTATACCAAATTTGAATTATTGAATTGATTAACCTGGAAGGAGAGAACGGGATGATTGTCACAATGTCGAAAACAAAAACCATTACTTACGCAGTGGATTTGAAGTAAGTTTAAGGAACCTAGAGATACTATACCTGCGGCGTATTGATTTATTGAAATATTTCATTCAAGACATTTCTGCGAAATTAATAACAGTGGTAGAAAACCTATTCCTTGAAGAGGAAATTCGCTCAAAACACGGTTGTAAATATTCTGGAAATCATGAAAAAATGATATACTGTATGACCGTATTTGAAAGAAATATTCTTGTACCATTATCAATACATACGCACTAATTTACCTATTAAAGAACTAAGCGACTTGATGTTGCACCGATGAGACGCTTTAGTAAAATGTCCCCTCTTACATTTTGGCAATTTTGTCTATACACACACACACATACAGGGTGAGTCAAAAGTCATGGAGTTTGTTGAAAGGGTGGATAGGGGATGAAATTCTAAGGTGAAAAGTCCTTGAAAATTTTCGCACCTGACTCACCGTTAATAAGATATTAAATAAATAAAGTAACGAATTAGCGAATACGTGAGGAGAACGAGCTCTCCCTTCCACTACCGTAGAGCGAGTCTATCTTATGCGTTTAAATCCGGTACAGTTTTTATAGTAGTATTGGAAAATTTTTGAAAAAAAATATACTTTTTTTTTCCGAAAAATTTAATTAACTAAATTTAAAAAAACGGAACTAAACCTAATATACCCTGGTATATATTTTATATACCTGGCATAAAAACAATAATCTTTTTCTGGTGGGTGTGGCTCTAACAATTTATAGTACACAAAATAGTAATACGTTCAAACCCATTGTTATTTTCACAATTGTTTTCTTTTTATACGAATTTTCTTATAGAAGTATTATATTTTCGATACACTCTATATACTAAGCAAACATAACATCAATAAATTAATGTCAAAGGTTCATGACCGAAAGATTTCCAATCAGACAAATCTATATATTACAGGTTGCATAGTCGTTTTATAATGTTCATAATATCCGTTTGTAGGATATTAGTAGTAGTAGTAATAGTAGCGGAGAAGAGGTCTCAGCCTGGCAAGTACGCCTTTCTAGGCCTTTTTTATCGACCTCGAAAAGACAAGGAATTTGAATGTAGACTATAGGAATTAGTGAGCTGTGCGATTGCATCCAACTTTGATAGGAACTACGCCGATATTAATCTGAAGTTTTTGTCCTACGTCGAAAGTTTTGTCAATTAACCATTCCGTAAATTTAAGTTCCGAGTAGAGTGCTATAGGGTGGAACCACACTATAATACGGATCATGGTTCGTTCTTGGTTCGATTTCGGTCTTGTAAAATATTATCAAGTAAGAAACGATGTGTGCATTCATACTATTCGTAACAGTCATGTTTCGGTTGAATCGAGAATAACAATATAAATATAATCGATCGGACCGAGAACCGTGATCGGCATTATAGTGTGGATACGCCTTTAATCAACTGGACCACTCGGGCTTGTATGGTATTGATTTGAATCCTAATTTGTTCAAAGATTGCGACACAAATGCAACTTTTCAACTATGATTATTGCAAGACGATCTTTTTAAACAATGCTTGTGGTAAAAAGTTGTTTGTTTTTTTCTGCTTTAAATTTTATAAAGTTTCACAAACATATGCTGTGTTTGGATATTCGTTTAAAACATTTTTAAACAAAAGGTTACAATAATTGTATTCTGGTTATATATAACCATATTATACAGGATGAGTCAAGGACCAAATTCCAGAAGCATATTGTACACGTGAAATTAATTTTATAGCGTAATAAATCAAACGGTTTCAAAGTTTCACGGTCCGTTCAAGAACTTGGCTTTACTTTTAAGTTCTAAAATACACATACATAGTTTCAACTCTTTTCGTTTTTGAGTTATCATGTTTTCGGAAGGGCGGACGTACGGACGGAAGGAAGACTTTGCGGAAATGGACTAATTAGGTCATTTTATCTATATCGAAATTTTTTTCTGCGATAACTATTTTCAATCGCTACAAAGTCAGGGCTTGAGTTTATATATCCTGGTATACATTATATACCGGGTATACAAATGTTATCTTGTGTTCTACAGTATTCAAAATTGGTGATTTAAAACACTTGTAATCAGTATGCTATATTCGTAACTTACAAAACAATTGATAACATGTTGTTCTGTTAATGTGTCAATGCGTTTTGACAGTTAATTGACGTTTATAGAAAAAAATGAAAATCGCATAAGAACATATGAGTTTGTTGCATTATTTCCAAGTGTATAATACACTCCTGGAGTTTGGTCTGTTCTTCCCGAGTCACCCTGTGTCTAACGT
This sequence comes from Nineta flava, assembly GCA_963920215.1. NCBI lineage: Eukaryota > Metazoa > Arthropoda > Insecta > Neuroptera > Chrysopidae > Nineta > Nineta flava. Next base: position 31,764,277 of record OY986045.1, read on the forward strand.
GTATACATATTGTTTTTTTGTTGATCATTATATACATACTATAGCTGTTACTCACCCGCTTCAAAGTTCTAGCTTAAAACTTGTAGTAGTTGTAATATTGTTTTTATTTTCATTCTTTTAACATCAAATGCTTGATATGAAAATCATACGGATGGGTTAGTGTGTTTTTAATTATTAAAATTATTCAAAGAAGCTCGTAGCTTTTAAGTGAAATTATCTATATAATGTACAATTTGTCTTTTATTACAAGATACTTCCGTCTTATGAATGTTCTTACTTTCTGCACCGCATTCATGCCAAACTATTGAATGTTTGAATAACGTTTTCACGAGATCAACATTTTTTGTACATACAGATGTTCTCAAACCGTTTAAACGATAGATTATTGACACAGCAAAACAAACATAGCATGCATGGTAGAAAAAAATTTATATGTTACTATGCGAAATTGGTTAACATTCGGTGAAAGGCACAAAGGTGAAAGGCACAGTCAAAATCGGTTAAGCCATTTATGCTTGATTGAGTAAGAATATTTCACATTTACATTTACAATATTGGTACGATATATATTTTATTCATTCTTCCACTTTCATATCACCAGTCCAAGTAGCCGAGCGGTCTAAGGCGTTATGTCTGCAAAGTATGCCTACTTGAAAACTGGGAGGTTATGGGAACGAATTCCGACACGGCAGTTTGTCAATTATTGAGAAAAAGAAGGGGCGGTTAATTGACTAAACTGTCGGCGTATAGACAAGAACGAAGTAACCGGCTATGCATGAGAAGGCTTTCTGCAGTTTCATTCACGAACTCTAGATAAATATCGGCATAGTTCCCATCATAGTCGGCTGCAGCCGCATATCCGACCAATTCCTAGTCTATACACAAAAATTATTCCACTCCACTCACATCCTCACATTAGGCATCACAATGGACCTTATGGCCGAAGCGTAGCCCGTCCAGGGCAGCCTCTACAATCCATCTATCTATCTACACTTAGAGAGTTTGACACATAGTATATTTAAGAAACTAACATAAATAATAAATTAATAAAATTTTTGCAATTTCGGGACTAAAATAACAACTTTACTCCTTCCAAATAGGTACTAAATTAGTACTTTTTCTCCCATGGAAGAAAAAGTACATTTCTATTTCACATGAAAAAATATGAAATAAAAAAAAATTTGTTATTTGTTAAAAAAAATAGAAATGTCATTTTAATTTTGTTGCAAGGATACGTATTAAATTTACTTTTTCTCCCATGGGAAAAAAATTCTACTTTTTCTCCCATATGGGAGAAAAGTACTACTTTAGTACCTGTTTGGAGGGAGTTAAGTTGTCATTTTAGTCCCGAAAGTGCAAAACACAGTATATTTACCATGGGAATAAAGTGCCTTTAATCACGCGAGTGGAGTTTGTTCCACTCGCAGAACAAACTTTAGTCCCATAAAAAGAGTCACTTTAGTCCCATGGTTAATAACATACTATTAATTATCAAATAAAAAATGATCAAACCTTAAAAATACCTTCAAAAACATTATCTAATTTTTAAATTACAATAAAATTATGTGCAAATAAAGTATTTTACTTTGTCGAAATTAAATTTACAATTTCATAAACTATATTATCGTCTAAATTATCGTTTATAGAAAAAAACCGTTTAGGATGTTTTTCTGTACGCGAGTAGAGAATTAATATCTACGAAAATTTTGCATTCTTCTCACGCGTAGATTTCGGTATAACATTGGAATAAATTATATTGGTGGTAGCTTATTATCCTTCACTAAAAAAACAAAACGCGTAATGAATTAATATAATTTATCAAATGAATTTCCAGGACTTTTATTTGAATTTATTCAAACAATATGTTCATGGAATACAAAAGTATAAAGTGCTGATGGCATTTAAAAATATTTAATAGGTATTCTAAAATGTAAACATATACCGTGTGTGTTGGACAGCTTTTCCTATAGGAAATCAATGTTAAATATTATTTACTATAATAACTAACTATACACAATGCATTAAGATATAAAAATAGTGGGGGACTCTGTGGTTTATGGGATGTGATGAGTACATAATGCTACCTGCCTGCTGTCTAAAGCAGAGGTGGGCAGGAGATGACTCGGCCAAGCTCTGAGTGAGAGGTAGGGAAGAGAGATAGAGTTAATACAGGGTAACCTACCAAATATTAATATTTTCTTTTTTTAATTAAAACATTTTCTGAAAAAAATATAATAATACCAAATCTTTTTTTATGGTCACTATTATACAAAGTAAATAATACAAGCAATCATTCAATACATACTCTGGAATTTTGGGCTGGTAATTAGGGTCTTAAAATGTACCTTTTTAGTATATATCATATTTGTGTATGAATAAAATAAAAATATATAAAAAATATATATAAATCTTTTGAACCTTTAAGTTTACCGCTGGACCATTGTAATAAAAGAGGGAAATTTTTGCAAAGGATAATTTAAATAGAATTAAAGTTTTGGAAATTCCAAATGATTTGTCTAAATATTTTACTATTCATATCCGAGAACTAATAAAGAATTATTTACCTGATTTAATTATTTTTTCTTCGTATGGAGTATGCTCAATATAGTGTCATGGGAATTTTATGAATTAAGTTAAATTTTACATAAAGTGGGAATTTGAGTTCTTCGAGTTAGTCTACTTTGAATTGAAAAAGTGAAAAGTACTTTTTGTAGTAGTGGAAATTATTTTTCGCATAATTTGTTTTTCAAAAAAAAATAAAAGTAGTGAATTTAATAATGGAGAAGACATCGCAAGCAGTCTTGGATAAGTTCAGATTATTATTATTATTATTATTATTGTTATTATTATCATTATTGTTATTATTATTATTATTATTATGTTTTTTGGTGTATCTCTCCATACTGTAAAAGATATTATTTAAACAATAAATATTTTATAAAACTATTTCTAAATTGATTGAATAAATTATTGGGCAATAATCGGTAGGACAATCTGTATTGAAACATCGTTCCGTCTTGCTTCAAAACATACCTTCTTTACTTACTCTCACCCAGCTTATGGAGAGCTCGTAAGGCTCAGACGAGCTGTCTGTGCCCACCTCTGGTCTAAAGTCGTCAGTACTACATAAACATCTAATTACAGTGCGTTAAATATATTCATTATTGTCTTCTAAGTTTAGCCATTACTTCTAACAATTGAAAATTCTTTATTGAATATCCCTTTTTATTTGTATGTGGAATGTTTTAAAATAAATGATAGTATTCTAATAACGGTATAACATTTAACAACAATCCACACAAATTAAAAGAAAAATGAAACACCAATAACTCCCCACTCTTAAAAGACATCAAACAAACATGAGTATCCACAAGTAGCATGTAAATATGTGTATAATATATGGTTAGTATATGTGTCATTTATATATTTAACATTGATTCCTTATTAGACAAGCTGTTGAAACGATCTGTACATAGATATGTTTTAACTTTATCATATACAACAAGGTGGTTTGTTGATTATATCTAATCTATTTTGATCCATAATCCATTTTTTCAGAAATAAGTTTCAGATTAAAAATTGGAAGCTTGTGTGTCCATGGGCGTATTATACAAGAAAGAGCAGCTGCGCTCTCCTGCACCTTGAGAACTAACACAGTGTAGAGTGTAAGGCGGCGCCACACGATGCGGCCAACGTTTGAAGCAAACGATTGGCCAATCATGCCTACAACATTTATAACAAATATTCGACAACTTGTATTGGCCAATTGCACTGCTACACCGTGGAACGAATGTTTGATCCAATCCTTTGAACCAAACGCTGGTTCAATAATTCAATATCAAAATGAGGGATACGTTGGATGAACAATAGTTTTAATGGCTTTTTAAATGAACACATTTTAATATAGAAAATTGATGTAAAAAAAAATTGGAAGCTTGTGTGTCCATGGGCGTATTATACAAGAAAGAGCAGTTGCGCTCTCCTGGACCTTGAGAATTAACACAGTGTAGAGTGTAAGGCGGCACCACACGATGCGGCCAACGTTTGAAGCAAACGTTTGGCCAATTATGCCTCCAACATTTATAACAAATATTCGACAACTTGGCCAAGTACACTGCTACACGGTGGAACGAATGTTTGATCCAATCCTTTGAACCAAACGTTGGTTTAATAATTCAATATCAAAATGCGATAATCGCTACGGGCGCAACAATAGTTTTAATAGTTAAAAAGCCCTCAAACGCGTGGACCGATTTGAATGCGGTGTTTTTTTATTAGATAACTGATTTTTTTTTAAGTAACCATGGTGTTACATTATATATATATATATATATATATATATATATATATATATATATATATATATATATATATATATATATATATATATCGTTATCTACTGGGTAGGTTCGATGAACAATTTGAAAGTTCAGCTTTAAATTGTTACGAACATTAACAATATATTATGATATTAATATATTCCAGAAAATATGCTACAATAATATAGTATGAACATCAATTTTAAATTTCGTCGCTGAGAAAGAATATACTAAAAATATTAACGCAATGCCCCTAAAACATGTTTATTTAATCCTACCATCCTTTGTATATAAATTGTGTAAATTACCAAGAGAAACTTTCTCCGGTTATTACACAAATTGTGATTAAATAGGGATATTATTTTAGAAATAATAAAAACATTGCACACTTAGGAGACACACATACGATTCAGAGGATTAAATAAATCTTTATATAAACATAAAATTTTGAATATGTATACGCTGCTAGTGTTATCTTGAAAGTACGGAATTTTATATAATATATACTGAATGAAATATTTGTCGAAGTAATTACTATATTAAACGAAATGAAACCTGTTAAAATAAGATTGGTAATCAGGGGCAATAAAATTTTATGTATAACAATTCAACGATTCTTTTTTTCACGCTTTTATTAAGCTTATACACTATGTACGTATCGGTAAGCTTTTTATCTAATTTAGGAAGTAGATTTTACCTCTCTTTTGATTGTTGTTTATGCAATTCTGATGACAATATGCAATCGAGCTGTTGAAATTTATTAAAAAACAAAAAACTTAAATTTGAAATTTCATGGCAACGTAATAAAATTGAATAATAATGAAGAAACACTGACATCTGTCTTATTCTTATAAATAAAAGAAAAGCAAAAATTAATAAAAACGTTGTTGATAACACTTTTAAAAAAAGCGTCACAATACATTTCTAACGCTTTTACAATTACGTGTTAAATATTTTTTTGCTTTTTAATGCCTTAGTTACAAAAGATATTTTCAGTGTTCTTGAAACCAAAACTCGTTTTGTTGCTGCGTTGTTGAATTCTCCTTCCAAAAGTGTTTTGTTAATACATACTAACTAAAATAGCTAATAAATTTCTCCAATACTGTACTGTCGTGCTTAAATAAAATTTCATTCACTTCCTTTTATTAATTTTGATGCTAATAAATTTTTCCGATGATTCTCTGCATATCAATTATAAAATGAATCATTAAGAATGTTATTTCAACAAGATAATAATTTTTTAAAATAATTCAAATTGGTTACATTTCTTAAATATAAAAGCAATAAATGCATTTTTCAAAGTAAAAAACTGTAGCTTTCAAACTGTATTGCTTTTATCCACTGCAAATTATAAGTACTACTATATTTTGTCCAAATAATAATATTAGAGGTCAGGGTATCTTTGAAAGAAAAATTAATTTTCTAAATTTTAACGATTAATATTCATTTTATGATCATAACATAGTTTGTACACTTGGTAAACTTTAAATATAAACTTTGACATATTTACATATTTCTAACCTCACTTATTTTTATTCTGCATTACTGCGTTTTACCTTTGACAAAATAATACATATAAATAATAAATACAGTGAAAAAAGCAGTAACTCATGTTTTGTGGAATACGAAGCCAGTAAATCACATGTTACTGTTTTCGATTTATAATTAAAGACATATTCTCTTATTTTAGGCATTTTCATTAATTGTGATCTAAATCACACTAAAATGACTTTTCATGAAGTTATGTAACATATTATTAGACGTTCAATAATTATTATGGAAAATAATATTAATAATTTAGTTAGAAATATCAAAAACTTAGATTTAAGTTTTCTCTGTTTTTCCTTTTTACACTTTGCTGCTTTTTACCTAAGTACGGCAGAGTAGCACATAAACCAAAAGAAATAGACGGAACTAACTTTTGAGCAGTAACGTATTTTTCAAGTTGAAAAAGCAGTCAACTTTATTTGCCACTTAAAACACTATTGGGAAACTCCATTTGGCACCCTAAATCATAATTTTATTGAAATTTTTCGGGAAATACCAGTCTGCATTCCAAACACCGTAGCATTGAGATGTTTTTGACCAGTTCCGTTGGCCAGAGGACATTTACAGTATTTAGTTATATATCCAGTATTCCCCTTCGTTTTGTTTGTTATCTAGATAAAAACAATATTAGAATGTGTAAATCAGTTGAAAAGTTTCCAACTATTAAGAATACAAAAGTTTCTATTAAAAACATTCTAATTTGATAAATACAATGTATGAAATTGAAATATTAATCTAATTACATAGTACCATGGGTGACAAAAGTAGCATTCTCTTTTTAAAATTGTATAGTTTATTTGTGCCTTTATTTGGTTTTTGGAAAAATGTTTCGAATAAAAGTTGTTCGTATATATATATACTATATATTAAACCACTGCTATATGAAGTTTTTTTTTAAAAACCGAATTAATAAGGCACACATCAATTATACAATTTTGAAAAAAGAACGCTACTTTTGTGGCCATGTGTAATTCTGTGTTGAATTGTTTTTTATCCTGTGTAAAAGGAATCGTATATTATGTGATTTACATGTTGTTTGAAATTGTTGGAAAACAAATTAGTGATACATATATACATATAAGTAAAATATAGGTGATGCTGTCAAGCGTGTTACAAAGTATTCCCATTCTCCAACTAGTACCGAAATTTATCAGTAAAATGTTAAAGAGCAAATTCATATATATTATTATTTGTGTATACTTTAAGCGCCACAATACTATAAGTACAATGTACAATACAATGTCAATTTAAAATTAAGGTTACGAAAACATAGTATGAAAGAACTAGCTATATATATATATATATATATATATATATATATATATATATATATATATATATATATATATACATTGCTGTAACCGTGCTTCCATAAGCTAGCATTTGACATCCTATCCGATGCATTTTAAATTTGGGTAATTGTATATTACAACCAAGGCAAATTGCATTCATATTTGTGGAATGGTCTCTTATAAAAACGTCGACTATTATCGAGTATATTCCAAAAATGTTCATTTTATGCCAATTTTGGCACGAAACACTAAAAACTTAAAAAGGATAGCATTTTATTTTAGCCCACATTTAAGGACGATTAAATGAAACGTTTAATCTTGCATATATTCCAAGTTTAATCTCGACATTGCGTTTTATGGGAAATATAAACTTTTATACCCGGTATATAATATGTATCAATGTATATTAAGTTTAGTTCCGATTAACCGGAATTAAATTTGATAAGTTCACCATATGACCTAATTAGTCCATTTTAGCAAATTTGCTCGTCCGTCCGTCTGTAAACACGATAGCTCAGAAACGAAAGTCAAGCTCATGTCGAGCTTTGAAACCGTAAGAGATAGAACAAAAATTTAAAGACAAAAAATGTTAAATAAAAAACTTTTGTTTGAGATTTTTATTCATAAATTCAGTACATACCAGGTAGTTACAATTAACAGTTATTATTTTCATTTATTTTATTAAAACTTGTAACATCTTTGTTAATAAATTAGACACTGTGATAAATATTGTTTAAATTATATAGTCTATTTAAATGAACTAATAAAATAATGTTATCGAACGTTCGAGTTAATCATTAGCTATTTTAAACAGCATAATTGAATTTTTTTTTCAAGATAAAAAAATATGCCTAGTATTTATTACTTGTTTATATTAAAATAATGAATTTTAATTTAAAAATACGACAAAAAAATGAAATTTATTATTGTGGATTTTATAGAATTTTATGAATGATACTATATTGGATTTCGTAGCATTTTTTGAATGAACTATATGTAGTGCTTGGACGTTCTTAAGACTATTGCACTATTAACACGTTCCGTTTTTTTATGTTAAGTTTTCGGGGTATTCTACTTTCGACAAACGTTTGAAACCTAACTGTCTCGTCCATACTTGTCTTGTTTACCAAGAAACATAGAAATTTTCCTAAAATCGGCTGCTATTCAATCTGAAATATCTTTGTTTCTATGTTTAAACATTTTATTCCAAATGTTTTTCAGTGTATAAATAAAAGGTTAATCCCACGTTTGTTTGTGAGTAAATATCATGATGCTCGTGGGGATAGCTCATTTGTGTATTCAAACAAAAAAAGACATTGTTTACTTTTTGCTTCTTTTATTAAAACATTGTTGATGCTATATGGAGCTACCTACAAAAAGATAACAAAATGAACATTTTTACGTCTATATACAATCTAAATCAACATCGTATGTATTTAAAGTTATGTTTCTACACAGATAGAAGGAATTTCTTTCCTCAAGAAAAGAGATTTTCTTCAAAATATTTGCTTCAATATACAGAAACCCTTGTTTTCATTCAAGACTACGCAGTCGAACCAAAAACATATGTTTAGTTGAGCGAAGAAACTAAAATTCTTGAACGATGTTTAAAATTTTTTTTAAATTGAGTTCGTTAGGTTTGATCTAAAAGAGTCTTTCTTGGCCAAATACTCTTGTGATTCTTCAGCCAAGAAAAGGAAATTCTTGTAAAAAAAAAAGTATTTTATTTTAATATTAAAAACTAATAAAAAGAAGAGAAAGTTTATGCAGCTTCTTTAACTGTAGTATATATATTTAACTGAAGTATATCATTACTTCTTTAAATAGTTTCATTTGTTTGGATTAAACAAATGTTAATTTTGGTCCAATATTTTAGCATCTTGGTCCAAAGAAATCATCATTTCAGTTTAAGAATTACGAGATTCTTGAGTTAAGAGGCTGTTTCTCTTTAGTTAAGATAAATTTCTCAAGTCAAAACTATAGATGTCAAGATCCTTGTTTTTTTATACCAAATATATATCTTCCCTATATATGAGAGTCAGAAATTCTTTGTTTAAAAAAATTTTTCTTACTGCAAGGAATTACGTGTATCAGTGTCAAGTAATGTTACGTTTTCGGAGTCTAACTTTATGGCACACATTTTTTACTAAATGTCTCCCAAGCACTGGGTAGGATAGAAAACACTGTAACATCGATCGAGCGAGCGCTATATAAATCGGTGTTATATCAGCGATTCGTTACATGCTGAAAATACACTCTGATCGAATTCTCATAACACGCCAAAGAAGTATAACTTCAAAAATCTTACAGCCATACAAACTGTATATACATCCTTAGTGCGGGCTTAGTCTACATGTAGAGGTCACATGATTGTACACACTCGATCTGTTTAAAAATAAATTAATCTACTTTCCTCTACACATACCCTAAAAAAATTACCATAGGCCATTGTTTAGTATATTTAAAACAATACTGATTATGTAAGGTTTTTGTGTCCAGTTTTAATTGAGTTCTTTATAAAAATAACACGTTAATTTTTCACGCATATAAAAAAATCATATGTTTTGCTGTGTTGAGTTCCAAGTTGAAAGGTCGAGTACGAAGTACGTTAACGGGCAAAATCGGTAAAGGGGGTGGGGACAGAGGAAGGGGGATACATAGAATTTGGTATATCTTACTACTGGAAAAATCGAAAAATGTATAATAAACAAAGTAATAGAAAACTTAGTTTACTAGAATTTCGTTTCTTACCATTTTTTCTCTTACTCTAATATTTACAGAAATATTTTTCGATTTAAGGACGTTCATCCATGAAGCTTGATAGTAGATAAAAAAATTTTTTTTAGTGAATTGTATAGCTCAATTCAGTAGTTATCCTCCCTCAAAAATTTAACGCCTGTTGACGATCATTTCAAAGAGTAATTATCGATTAAAAATCAAACTTTGAACACAGCGTCTTATGGAGAACAGAATTTTTTTTGTACTTAAAATTAGAATAACTATATTATTAAAGTAGTCACCATAATGAATAATGTTTATAAATATTCTTTGATATATGCAGTTTATATAATTGCATTAAAAAAATGGTTTTGACGAACATTTGAATTAATTATTTAATAAAATTAAAACTTTTTTGTTATGTTTGTTTATGCCACCATATTTTGAAAACTGGCGACCACACACACTAAAATAATATACACATACACACAAATATAAAACATAGTTTACTGTCATATCTGTCACATTAAGTCAAATTAATTTCTAATTTACAATTTCCTGGTATTTTTCAATAAATACTTTTAAAATATTTAGAACAAATAAAAAAGGTTATAAATCGTTGTAAGATTATTGACATACTTTACACCTTTTTTAAAATCCTAAATAAATTTTATTGAAGATAGTACTCATTTGACTTCAGCGTAGCAACTGAACGTCCTTAAGAATTCTTAAGGACGGAATTCTTAGGCCTTGAAAATTCAAACCCTAAATATCTTTGTATATATTAGATTTTGAGAAAAAATGATCAGATAATGAATTGTAGTAAAGTTTATTTTCTATAACTTTACATCTTATTTACTTTTCGATTTTTCTAATATTAAGAGAGATATTCTATATTATGTGTTTTCTGCTTCAATAAAATATCTAGACTACATGAATATTTCATTTCATGCAACTATATAACAGTGAGCATAAAAATCCTGTGCAAAAAGTAATGATGTCCGATCAAAACCAAAACTGTGATAGGGCCCAAGTTATATCACTACCAAAAAGTAGTGATATTTCAGCAAAAATAAAAGTAGTGAAATCTTTATAAGGGCCAAGTTTTCTAACAAAAATGAGAAAATGATTGGTATATATTTGTTGTGTAAGTTTCTTGGATACAAGATATTTCATATTTTACTTTTACATTTGATCGGAGTTAATCTCTCTCATGGGGTTAACCATACCTACTTGAAAATATTGAAAAAGAAAATTCACTTCGAAATCATCATGTTTGGTACATCCCTAACAAACACAATATGTATTATAAAACTACCACCACCCTCGATCATATTATTAATTGTAACACAAACTATTGTTTTTCCTATTTTATGTTGTATTGTTTTGAATAGATGAATAGATATAGCAAAAAAAAAGCAAAAACAAACAACAACCAACATAGTATATATAAAAACAAAAAACGTAGAAAAAAATCAAATACTATACACAATAATAGTTTATTGGGGGCGCAGAACACATAATGATTGAAACGGTGATGAACCAACTGCTGTGAGAATTGAGTTTTGCTCACTACTACGTAATGTATATTTTATGCTTTTCTTTCGTATACGATATTACTATTGTTATGTACCGTGTGTCTATTTGAAATATTACCATTTAAATATATTTGAATAGATAAAATAAAAATAAAAAAATTAAGTACAAATAAATTAAGAACCATAAAAACTACAATTACTGAATGGCAAACACCTTACAAAACATCAAGAAGAGAAGAAGTGATTCTGGCAAGATTGAGAACAGGTCACACAAATCTTACCCACAATTACCTTCTTAACCATCAAGAACCCCCCAAATGTGAAAAATGTAATATACAATTAAGTGTTAAACATATCTTAAGTGAAAGTGCTTCCATAAAAGAAAACTTTAAACATAACGGTGAAATAAATCTAAACTTAAACCACCTACTAGAAGATAACGAAATCCAATTAAAAATACTGTTTAAAACACTAAAAGACATAAACCTATACAACCTAATTTAATGAAACAATGAATCATTGAATATAAGATTTTAGAATATTTATGTGCATATAGCCTCAGCAGCTGAGCACAATAAATAAATTAAAAAAAATATATATTTGAAAATATGAATTTCAGAAAAAAATGTTTAAAAAGGGAAACCATACTGTTATTATTATATTTTTGTTCTATCCATCATTGTTCGCGTATAACTTAAATATATATATTTAAAATATATATAAAAATATATATTTAAAACGATGCAAAATAGGAAAACCGAACGCTTTTTTACAATCAAAATTAATTATTTTGTTGATAACTTAATTCTTATTTTAAAATTATTAGAAATTTTTTAATTTAAATAAACCAGTGTACTTTACATCGCTATAGAACGAACTCTCCATATTTAAAAATTATTTTCTATTTTTTAGTACGGCTAGATATAAAAGCGTGTTTATTCGTTTTTTTAAACTATTATTTATTTATGATTTTTTAGGCTTGATAAAGGCTACTTTTTTAATACAACAAATAGAAGCTTCTAATGAGAGAGAATGAGAATGAATGATTACTTTGTTATTAATTATGTCGCATTCTAAACGATCAAAAATTGAAAGAAAAAAAAAGAGCAAAATCTGCCGAAAAGTGATTTTATGCTGGAAGTACCTTAAAAAATATTTTAATTTTCAAAAAACTGAAATAGTTTATTAGAATGTAACGCACTAAAAAGCAAAAAATAATTTGTGATGAATTAAAGCCATCATAGTCTTCTCAATGGGATTTTCAACTAAAAGTATCCATACGCTTTTACCTTAAATTACGTGATAAGTACGTAACGTTTTACTAATAAAGCGTGCATTTTATTTTTTTCAAATATTAATATTTTCTACAAATAAATTAGCTCACTTTGGTGGACCACACTGTATAGAGAAAATACAGAATCATTAAAAAAAAAAACTAAACTGATTGATGTTAAGAGGTTTTTGTTTTATGTTTTTTATTATGTCAGACTGCTGTTGTTCGTTGATAAAATGAAAGTTTCATCCCGACATGAGCAGATCTTTTAAAATAAAAAATGAATATTATGAGGTGAAAACTCAACACAAACATTTCAATGAAATGTTTTGTTTGTTGACTTTTGTTTGACGAATTATAAAAAAAATAAATATATATAATAAATATAAAAAAATTGAAAATCGAAATTTTTTAAATTTTCCAACGGGGCTCTTTTTTAATTCCTTCAAAGAATAGCCCCCAGAAGTAAAAAAAATTCCAGACTTTTATTTGAAAAATTGTCGGGGTTATCAAGATTGGAAAAATTTTTTAATTAACAAAAGTATAGTTAATGGAAAAATTGGGTTAAAAACTTTTTCCCGACGGATTATTGTTTGTTGAAGTATCCACAAAGTACCTGCATTTGGTCTTTCCATAACATTAATATTTAATGGGTTAAACAAATTTTTTTGCTGAAGTGTCTGAATCAAGCCGAGCCGAATCACTCGTTTTCAATACCGATTTTCATCTCTCAATTAAAATTATAAATATTAGTGATACAGTTCCGGAAATTTCCTGTTTTTCAAGAATCTTTTTCTTGATTTCCGATATCTACAATAGTTTTTGAGATATTTGCAAAATACGAAACCCTCTTCTTTTTTTTTACTAAATTGTTTATAAATTTTTTTACGCAGGACTTCAACTTTTTCAAAAACTTTCTAGATAAAATTACGAATCACATGACATCTTGGTCATAATTTTCTGAGAAGGCGAAGTGGAATTCGCAAAAAAGGCACATCTTTGTTAGTCTAAATATAAGCGGATTATCTGTTGAATCGGATCTCCAAGTTTATCTAAGTTTTGAATGTGACTCATTCAAAACTCAACATAATTGGTATAAGTGGGGTTTCGAAAGATATTTTAAGCGCAAAATCTTCAAATTTAGAGCAATTCTGAAATATCCAAGATGAAATTCATCTTTGACTCGACTAAAACAAATATATGTTAATGGCTTATATGGGATTTCAAAAAATATGACGTCGTAACTGAAAAATAATAATAATTTAATTTTTTGTTTCTGGGTGGGTTTAAGTTTCTATTCGAAATGAAAATGTTAAAATAAATTACACTAATTCACCATTACATGAAAATGGATCTAAATAGTGACAGTTTTATCATCTGTATGAGAAGTACATTTTTACCTCCATATAAAGAAATATACATACTTTGTGTTTGGAGATTAAAAAAACCGATATCTAAACATATTTTCGAAAACCAAAGCGCTAGAACATTTATAAAAATTGCATAATTAAAATTTATTCAGAGCATGCGATAAAAGGTGTGTAGCGAAGATATTCTATCTGCAAAGTGGTTTTTTAGTTTTTTTAAGATAGTTTTCTCTAGAAAGTTTAAAACTCTAGCTTATTCGATTTGTCTTATGATACACATAAAACTGCAATTTTTTGGTACAAAGCACTCCAGTAAAGTACATGTCTCATTTCAACTTAAAGCTTAATGTCGTCAAAGTTAAATATTAAATACCATTGTGATATAACCAAATATTCTGTATAACAGGTAGTTCTAATTATGTTATTTTCAATTTTGGTACTTTATTCCCTCCATTTCAGGTTATATGGACAGTAAATCATAATAAATAGAAACACTCTTTTGACAGAAATTAAAAATTTTAATCTGCAAATTAATCGGATTTATGTAATTATTTAATTACTAAAAATAATAAATACTCGTTTTTTGACTCTCTATTCAAGTATGGCGGATGAAAATTTTCGTATATTTTTTATCTTTTTAATTAAGACATTTACAAAAATCTTCGTTAGACAATTTTTTTTAAATTTTAACTTAATGTACGGGATTTCATTTATAAAAGTAGAAGTTTTTTACTTTTTAATCTATAGAAGGTGGAGCAACATTATCGAAAATGTATGCGTTCATACATCTTTTGCATACACCAATACATAAACACACATATACATCACATAGATAAAAACACTGTTCACATATACAAAATAATGTTATGTTGAAGAAAAGGAACAATTTTAAACTTTTATATTTCGAAAACAAAGCGGTTTTTAAAAAAAATTTATATAATAAATATTAAGCTTTACTCTCCTAGTTTTTTTTTAAATACTGTCGATAATTTTTTCTAATACAACAGATAATAGTGGGGCGGGCATGAAGTTTCACAAGCTTCTAATGAGAGAGAGTGAGAGAGAATGATAACTTTGATATTAATTATCTCGCGATCTAAACGGTCAAAAATTCTGAAATTTCGGGATTTTTTAGAAAACGTTATTTTGAGCCAGTGAACAAAAAATGAACAAAATCTGTCGAAAAGTGGTAGTATGCTGGACATCCTTAAGAGGGGTGTAAGAACTTCCCTCATCGAGCACCGTTATTTCGATTAACCTTTTTTTTAGAGAGATATCATGTGTGCATAGAGGTTGTGTGGCTGGTCACATAATAGAGCACAATATTTTTTTACAGACATTTTAATTGAATTTTATAATATAAAATGTTAAAATTATTTTTAATACAAAGTAAATTTATTCAACCTCTTTTAAATATTAACCAAAAAAAAATTAAAAGCAAATAAAAAATTGTATCTGTATTCAAAGATACGAACATTATTATATTGTGTATATTAAAATTATAAAATAAACATTCTTTGAATTCACTTCAGTGGTTTTATTTTGGGTATTTTCGTATGAATTCTTTTGTTTTATGGACATAGTTAAATATATTGAAGAAACAAAATATATGCAAAATAAATATAAATTTATCTGTTGATACTTCTGAATATTTACTGAATAAAAGTATCTTTTTCGTTAAGTTATGGTAAAATTAATTGATCAACAATTCAGATGTATATTTTCTTATGATTTAATAATAAAATTTTTTAAATAAATCTATGAAACTTTTAAATAAAAATACTTCAATTAACGAAGAATTTCTTTAAGAATAGTAGTTGGGTCTCAACTTCGTAGAATGTATGTTCCCAGTGAATAATAACGACTAAGTTATTCATACTAATGAAGATAAAGTTTATATGATACAAACTATTCATTGAACAAAAATAAAAACTTTTTAATCGTGATAAATAATTTCTCTCGAAATGTAATCGTATCTTAGGAAATTCATTTTTTTAAACGGCCTTTGAATGGTTTTTTATTAACCAAATTAGGCTTATTTTTTTCCCTCAACTATCCAATTCTGCTAAAAACATACGGTGAAAATCAAAACAACCATAAGATGTCCCCCTCAATAATGCTTCCTTGAAGAAATATTTAGAAGCATTGGAAAAAATTAGTCACTCTGTATTACTAGATGATTTATTACTATATTTTGAAAGAGTGAAAGTGTGAAAATAGTATATGGTAGCAAGAAGGCTCAAGGTAAATAGGAACACCAAGGCTACGATAGATGGGCGTTGTTGTACTAGTTCTACGCGGAATTGAAGCCGGAAACTGGAAAGCCAAAGCCTAGGATCGAAAGGCCTGGAAGACCGTATTAAATGAGACCAATGTTCTTTATGGACAGTAGAGCCAAGGAGTAATTGTAGTAATTTTTATACCATACTATTTGAAAGCATCATTTGTTGGGGTTTTTACTACAGTGAATATTTACTAACTTCAATTTTATTTTGCAATAGTCAATGAGAAATCACAAAACCATTTAGACCCATAAAGGAACCACCGACTTAGATTTGGCATTTCAAGTGAGGCAAGTTTAACAGCATAACTGAACTCAATATGCTACTACCTCTTAAACAACTAGAGTTGCAGAAAAAACTTGCTTAGGTTACAAATATATTTTATTTTACTCTTTAACGAACATTCAAATACCAAAATCACATCACATACAGCATATATACAGTTTATTAAGAGTCATTTTCAACACATACCAGGTGCGATCAATAGATGTACAATTGAAAAAAAAATTGAGAAATTGTTTGTTCCATACACAGCTTTACAAGTTTTTTTTTTTAAATGTATACTCGCAAAAGTTCTTTTATTATTTGTCTGTATTATGTCGAATACGATAAGCAGTGTTGTAATAGTCACCTTTTTGAACTCTCTAAATACAGGTACAGGATCAGAGGAAAAAAGATACCTAGCTACCGATATTGGTACTTATTATAGAAAATATCTAAGAGCTGAGCTAATGATAAAGTAAATAGTTAAAACCAAAATGTAAGAATATAAGTGCAAAGTAAAATGAAAAAAAAACTTGGTTGAAATTTATTTCGTAAGTTTTCTTTAGTATGTTTTTAAAATTTTAAATTATAAAATTTTAAAAATATGTTAAAGAAAACTTACGAAATAAATTTCAACCAAATTTTTTTTGTCATATTACTTTACACTTATTATTACATTTTAGTTTAATCTATTTACTTTATTAATAGCTCAGCTCTTTAATTGGGATATCATCACTTTTTAAGGAGCAACTATTATATGAAGTATCTCCCCGAAAACTCGGCCCTATTTTACATTTATGTTTTTGATCGGAGTAAACTTAACATACTCTTGTATATATTATATATATACCGGACATAATAAATCATCTCAGTAAATGTTACCGAAATACCTAAATTTCATTGTTAATAGTAGGCGAAAATTCTCACAACAAACTATAGTAGTTTTTTGTTTAATAAAAATTTATATCGTGTTTGATATGAGGATCACTACTGATCAAGGTAAACAATTTCAATCACATATGTGGAAAGATTTTTTGTCTTCTCTAGGGATTAAACATATTTCCACTACTGCTTATCACCCTAACAGCAACGGTATTATTGAACGGTTTAACCGGTCACTCAAAATTTATTTAAATTGCTGTCAAAAAAATAATAACTGGTACAAAATTTTACCTTGGGTACTTCTAAATTTGCGTTCCTCGGTCAAGGAGGATATTAACCTTTCTTCTGCAGAAATTTTATATGGGATTCCTCTACGATTACCATATGATTTCTTTTCAGAAAAGGTTGATATATATCATTCTGTTCAACAATCTACCTGAGAGTTGAAAAATAGAATGATTAACGCAAAATTTTTCTTTACCAGACAGTTCACCAACAAAAATGTATTTTTACCCAAAGATTTAGATTCATCAAAAAAAGTTTTTATACGGGAAGATCATGTGAAACCTCCACTATCTTGTAATTATAGAGGTCCTTTCTCTGTTATCAAAAGATTTCCTAAATTTTTTGTTATTGATGTCAATAACAAACCTACCTCTATTTCAATTGATAGACTAAAACCTGCATACTTTTTTCAATGTTAATCTTTTCTTAATTTATTTTGTTTTTAAATATAAGATGTACATCAACTATTAAAGTTTTTTTCGCGTGAACAAGGTTGTTTTGTGTTTCAACCTTTTTCTAGTCGTTTTTCTTTATTAGTTGATGGGGGGAAGTATCTAGCGGTGTCGCTTCATCATTTAATTATTATTATAATTTTGTTCATCATTTTTATCTGTTGCATAACAACTATAACTTCCCTCTATTATCACGGTTGCTTTGAATGTTAACAACCATGGTAATTTACATATTAAAATAATAACATTTCATAAATCAAATCAATAAAGATCTATTATATCTTTTATATATATTTATTATTTATTTAAATAATAATTATTTACTATAACAATCATTTACCTTACAAGAGTTTTTTCATATCAATAACAATATTATTTGGTTATTTTGGTACGATTTATTAATATAATTTTACCCTACATTGTATTTAGTCGGATAGCAAGAGACCAAATGTGGTTCGATTCCCGGTAGATGTATATTTCTTTCTATTCTATATTAATTTATGTTCCCATAAAGTTTCTAAATTCATTAACAGCAACTGCACAAACTATGGAAATAACTAATATTTACGCTCCTGTAACAAGCAAATATATATATACAATGTTATTATTGATTGCGATTGTTCGAACTTTCTATTGTATACAATTTTCTATTAAAATCGAAAAGTTTTTTTGTTCTTTATTTGTTTTGTATGCTTTGAACTTATATTATTTTTCATAAAAGATAATAAATATAAAAAAAAATTATTCTTTAAAAAAAAACAACCGAAAATAAACTTTTATTCTGTAGGTAACGCAACAAAGTGTTAAAAAGTATAAAAATTAAAAAATTTTTGAGTCTAGAAATCCACACATTCACAAAAAGACTATGATGATTAAAGTTCAACAAAAAGTGTGTCTTACTTTTTTAAACCTGCATATTTTTAATTTTTAGTGCGTTACCTATGCCCAATTAATTGACATTTTGTATGATTTTTAAAAATTAATGTTTGTTTGTTAATTCCAAGCAGTCTAAAATTTCAAGAGTGATGTAATTTGGAAAGTAGTCTCTGCTTGGCAAAATGAAAAGTTTTCCAAGAGAATTTGAACTAATTAGAATAGTTTTCGAGAGACTGCAATTCAAATTTTGGTATATTTGTAATGTACATAATATAAATTTAAGGATATTCCCGCATGAAACCACTTTTAGACAGATTTTACTCAGTTTTTTTCACAGGCTATAAATAACGTTTTTTAATAAATTCAGAACTTTTGTCCGTTTAGAACGCGAGATAATTAATAAAGTAATCATTCTCTCTAATTAGAAGCATGTAAAACTTTCATGCCCGCTCAACTATTATCTGTTGTATTAAAAAAAATACTCGACAGAACTAAAAAAAAAAACTTGGATAGTATAGACAAATTTTTGATTAAATAAATTTAAAAAATAAAATCGCGTTTTACCGATTTGTTTTCGAAATATAATAATTTAAAATTATTTTTTATATCAAAATTACATTAATTTGTATATATGAATATTGAATATATGTATGTGTTGGTAAGAAAACCGGTTTTTTGTTCTGATTATATAAGACAACGCTGGAACTACCTTAAACAAGTAAAATAACAACTATCTGTGTTAATAACGTAAAATTTTCAACTTTTATCTATAGGACTTTTTATAGGACTTTTTTTAGGATGAGATCAATACGTACTGCTGTACTCGATATTATTACGCTATTCATATGAAAATAACATTTGGAAATAATATCTCATATTAATTGCTGGTATTACATAGCACGATAGTGCATCGGACCAAGTTCAAGCATCGGCGTCTACCGTGTAATGTTTTGTAGTTACATCGTAGTTATAATTTAATATATAATATTTTATGATCTGTGATTGGATAATTACATTAGCAAATCAAATCTCATTTATTAACGAGATTCAACCAAACTAAATAAAATATTCTTCACCTTTACAAAAATTTTTTTTATTTCTACTATTTATTAAACTTTTGTGTCTTAAGTAAAAAACTGAAAATTATCAGGTTATGAATTGATGTAAAGTAAAAAGAATATTTCATTGCATACATCATACAATGAGCATGAATAAACTGTGAAAAAAGTAATGATATCCGATCCAAAACAAAAATGTGAGAGGGACCATGTTTTCGCATACAAACGCAGTATTGATATCCTAGCAAGAACAAAAATGTTCGCCAACAGTGAGAAAATGATTGGTATATATTTTGTTGGATACGTTTCTCAACTGGGAAACTCTATGTTTCTCAGGTAAGTTTATAACACTTAATATACAAAAAATAAATAAACTTGCCAAGTAAAATATGAAATAATCTGCACCTAAGAAAATTATCCAATAAATATATATTAATCATTTACTCACTTTTGATAAAAAACTTGGTCCTTGCATAGATTTCACTACTTTTGCAGGTGGACATTTTTGTTTTTGCTGGAATATCAATACTTTTTGTATGTAAAAACTTGGTCCCTCGCACAATTTTGTCCCTCGTTTTTTGTCGGATCATATTATCAGTATCACACAAGCAACTAATTAAATTTTAATAATGTGTTTATTAGTCAAATGATTAGCACGATGGTATACAAAATAATTGGTATAAAATGATTAAGCTACAATCATACCACACAATAAACAATAACGAATTATATTCCAACGATATAACTACAAATTTAACTCTCAATAAACAGTATCGATAGGTGGCATACATTATTTAAATGCTACCTCAGATAGATAGATAGATTGTAGAGGTGGTCCTGGGCGGGACTCACTTCGACCATAAGGTCCATTGTGATGCCTAAGGATGTGAGGATGTGAATGGAGGACAAGGAATTTAGTGTGTAGGCTAGGAATTGGTAGGATGTGCGGATGCAGCCGACTTGATAGGAACTATGCCGATACTCATCTGGAGATCGTAAAGGAAACTGCAGAAAACCTTCACAAGCGTAGCCAGTTACTTCGTTCTTGTCCATACGCCGACAGTTTAGTCAATTATCCGCCCCCTTTTTTTTTCTTAATAATTGACAAACTGCCGATGTCGGGATTAAAACCCATAACCTCCCAGTTCCAAGTACACACAATGCCTTTACAAGCGCGGCTACTTGGCTGGTTGAATGCCACCTCAGTTGCCCAATCAAGTTCGTGAATGGCTAAAATAATTGTGTTCATACATCCTAGAAGAAAAATTGGCAGTAAACAGTGATGTTTACTGCCAATGATATGAAAAGATTAACTCGTTCAACTATATCATCCGTGGTGCAACGAAAGAAAACTAGGCTTGAAATCTAGAGATATAGGGTTTAACTCCCGGTGGATTAGTTAATTTTTTTTCATATCAATGTTAATTAGAAACCAATTTTTGTTTGGAACTTTTTTCCATAAAACTGAAAATATTTTATAAAATAAATGGTTCTCGCATTGATTCGGAATTCAGTATATACCCGATGTTTTAGCAAATAACTCAGTTAGTTGTAATTTTTATTTGGTTTATTATACACTTTCGTTAAATGTGTATGAATTTATTAAATAAATAATTTCATATCATATTTCAATTGTAAACATTTTCTGTTTCAGCTGGAAAAAAGCAATAAATCTGGAAAAATGTATGAAGCTGGAGTTCGTAAACGTAAATGTGAGCAGGCTATCATCAAGCAGAAAAGATATTTATTAATAATATGAGGTGGAAAATATCAGACTGACGAAAATCTGTATACCATGTTAAACTGTTGAGAATACCGCAACTCTTCAAAGATGAGGATCGGGGGATATGGAGAAATGTTTCAATTTGAAGATATACATGCAAATACATGCTATCTGTACGATAAGGATAGTGTTGACTACTAGGTATGTCGGACACCATATTATGGATGTAGTTTGTAATTGGAGGGTGAAATATTTATATTTATTAACAATATAGATTTAACATCATCAATATTCAAGTAGAGATTTTCACATAGAAAATGTAAAATTGTGAATGATTCCTGCGGACATTCAAAAACACCACTACCATTATTCTAAAGTACGTTCTCCACCCATGTAGACAAGGTGAAAAATTTGCATTCGTAAAAAAAATGTTCCCATTCGATTTTTTTGCTTATACATGTTTGGGACATGCTCCTGAGTAAGGATTAGGATTTTGTCGAAACGAAAATTAAACTAATTTTTTTTGCTAACCCGAATGACTGAATATTTTTGATTAAGTTTATTAAGATCATTAAGTTTATTTTGGGTTAGTTTGGAAATAATGGTCTCTTGTCATTTTTTCGTAATATAGAATGTTCCCGAATTATGAACAGTTTAATGTTTAAAAAAAACGGACGTTTTCAAGGCTGAAAAACACTCATGTAAAAAAAGTATAGATAAAAATTTTTAACACGATTACTGCAAAACAACTTCCTTAATAATGTCAAAGTTTTCCTTTACGAAGGTCGACCTGACAATTTTAAGAAAAATATGATCTAGTAATTAAAGAAATGTTAAATTTACGGAAATAGCTGTTCTTTGGAATAAAATCTAGTTATTTACATACCCAATGATCTTCTGAAGATGTATATTTCATAAATCATCACTTACCTAGAAAAAAAGAAACAGAAATATGTTATTGAAAACGAGAATTGTAAACGAGTTCTGTGTATTAAAGATAACAAAAATTATTTCACATGAGTAAAAGCCAAAAATACCATTTTAAAAACTAGTCTGGTGTATACTGTTATTCTTGTGATATG
The DNA here is from genome assembly GCA_963920215.1 of Nineta flava. NCBI lineage: Eukaryota > Metazoa > Arthropoda > Insecta > Neuroptera > Chrysopidae > Nineta > Nineta flava. Next base: position 31,787,236 of record OY986045.1, read on the forward strand.
AACAGTGAAACCAATTACAAGATATTTGAATCTTTGTCGAAATAGGCAACCCTCATCCACAAGTGTTTTGTTTTCTGTGATAAAAGTAAAAACTAACAAATGTGTACTAAAAATATTGATTTCGCTAAAATCTTTCAATCTTCATAATTTTGGTTCAAAAGAATTACCTATACCTAGCTTCAAAAAAAGCCACTTATTCGAGATATCAAAATTCAGACTGTCGAATTTTTATAATGTTGTTCAAGTTCTCTTCGTATCAACTCCGTTTCATTGCCGTTATTTTTTCATAACTTTGTACCAAATGGAAGTTATCTTCGTTGATTCTAATGACCCACATAAGGCACTTTTAAGGATTTTTTTTGAAGTGAATTATTAACAATAAAATGTTTTATATGTAATGTTACCAATTATTTAATAATTATATTTCCTTTTTGAATAGAAATTTGATATTTTATTGTGAGAAGATAATGAAGAGAAAATAAGAAATTGCAATTAGAAAGCCATGTTTAAAACTTTTAAATTAAAATTGACAGTAAATACAATACGAGCAACTTTATATTGTGAAAAATCTCTTATATAATTGAAACGAATAGATAATATATTTCGATCGTTTTTCATTTGTAATATTTAGTTTAAATTACTTGTTTTAAGAATTAATAAGAACAATATACTTTTTTTTTCCATGAAATACTAAATTTTGTTATATACGGGGAATACGAACTATGTTTAAATAAAAGAAGACGTATTTCTTTGGACGCTTAGAGTCGATACACTCTGTGGAAAATGTTCTCATTATGACTTGATTATTTTTATGGTTGTTATGAAGAAAATTCAATTTAATGACAGGTTCTTCAAAATTTGACAGCTTATTATTTCAGTAATAAAGAATATCCTGTTAAAGTTTGAACTTGATCCTGTTTTTAGGTTTTGAGTAAAAAAAAAGTAAACGTTACGATTTTTAAGAGATTTTTACATAGCTTAAATGGACTCGGCGGTAAAAACATTTAAACAAAAATCTATACCTCGATCACCAGAAATGTCAGGTTTATGAAAAACATGTCATAATAATTATCAAAGTCTTATAAATATTGGACCAAATTTCAAAACAATCCTGTTTTCTTTTTCTGATATAATTAAATTTATAGATGGAAAAATAGTACTAAAGCTACGTAGTTTTAGATTACTTTTTCACAGTTCGATTACCTTTATCCTAATTTACTTTTTAACATTATTCCATACTATTTATTAACAAAAGGTGGTATCCCTTCCTAATGTCAAATAGACCAGACTTATAACTCAAGGTCAAACTGCTTAACATTGCTTGGTTCTATCGACCTTAGGTCGACACTCTTTACGACTTATAAAAATTAAACTGTACACATGAGGAAAAAAGAAGCTCATATTTCTATATTTTATAATTGGTTTGCGCCTTATTCATTCGGTTTTTGAAAAAATGTTTCGGATAAAAATTAATCATTATAAATATACTAATAACTCTTTTGAAAAATGAGCGCTACTTTTGTGGACCATAATGACTCCAAGGAGAATCAGGAGAATCCATGTCGGAAGAACACTGTGTTTGGAATGCCTACAAACAAGAATCATGGGAAATGACGATTATGGCGTTACAAGCCAAATAAGAAAAAACGTCAAAATAAAAAAACCTGTAGGATTGAGACCAACCAGTCTTTTCAACAAAATGGCCTGACCTGAAGAACAACGGGCATTCTTAATTAGTTTAAATTATTACACGCAAATAGTATTAATACATATTAAATATTTGGTACTTTGACAAAAAAATTAGATTTAAAAATTGCAACGTTTCATTGATTATTTTTCAACTTCATCATACAAACTACAAAACAATGTCATAAATCAATTACAATGAACAGTAAATATTGTTTAAAAAATTATTATTTGCCAATTCTTTAATGATTGTTCATGGTATTTTAATAATATCAATGTTTTGTAGTTTGCATGACGAAGATGAAAAATAATCAATAAAACGTTGCTATTTTTAAAGAAAACATCTAATTTTTTATTGTTAAATTATCAACAACCAACAGCAATTAATACATAATACATTAATATCAATTAATAAAACATTTAGTTTATTTTAACGGTCGTAATCAATAATTTAATCGGTCATTTAACTTAATGACCGAATAAAGCTAGTCATGAGGCAAATTAACAGCCAGTTAAAAAACGAATTATACCAACGTTCAGGACATTCATTATTCTTAATAATCGAAGGATATTTCAAGGATAAAAAGGATTTTCTCCAAAGTTTGTGCCCCCTCCACCTCCAAAAGTTCAATTTATTATAGAAGCGCGGGCATGTTTTGGCAAGAACTATTGGTTAATAAACAAATGATTAAATTATATTTATTTACCGACGAAAGAAGAAGGTACTCAATTCAACCTGTATATTTTTTTAAATGTATGATCACGCATTACTTTTTACAGAGTAGTCCGATTTTGAAAATTCATTTTTTATTGGATAGGGTATACTTCAAAGTTAGTCCCATATTAATTTGAAAAATTCTCAATTTTAGCCACAAAAAAGTTAAAAATAAAAACTTTTTAAAAAACTTTTATTTTCTGAGTGGAGTCGCTGGTTACTGTTTTAATGATATATACTTTAGAGAATATAACTGAATAATGTTATCTGACTTCCCAGCGCTTCCACTAAAGAACAAATATTATAATCGATTGTGTAAACACTATTTGAAAGCACTCCATACCTTTGCGAAATTTAAATGATTTTTTTAAAAGACGAAAAAAACGGGGAGGGAAGGGGGTTCTCAAGTCAACCAGTATATTTTTTTAAAATGTATAACCGTACATAACTTTTTACAGAGTAGTCCGATTTTGATAATTATAATTCTAATTCGAAGCAGGTACCATATAAATTTGAAAAAAAATTTCGTTCCTAAGGGTAGAAACTTATGTAGTTCTAATGATACTTTAACATGCACGAAATGTACGAAAAAAGAAACGCTAAAACTGAAAAGCGGAAAATAAAAACTTGTTAACAAAAAATAGAACCGACGAAAAGAGAAAGGAACTGAAAAGTGAAACATAAAAACGTTTTAACAGAAAATTCAACCTTCGAAAAAAAACGGGAACTGAAAAGTAAAAAATAAAAGAGAACCTTTTTAGGCTAATTAAGTCTTACACGAATGAAAATACCTAAATAATTTTAAGTGGTTTAATTTTTTAGTTTTCACTTTTCAGTTCCTTTCTTTTTTCGTCGCTTCTATTTTTTGTTAAAAAGTTTTTGTAATATCATATTTTTGTCTAAAACACTGAAACATTTAGCTAATAGTACTCCTATTTAGCTAGTATACTCCTAACTGCCCGTTGGTATATCTAACAACTAGACGTATACCGCCATTAAACTAAATAACCGATTACCGTATTGATCATGATAAATACACAAATATCTACATTTATTTATAAACATTAATATTGGAGTCAGTACAAAAATCTATTGAATTATACTTTTGAATTCATGACATTTTTTCCATGCGGGTCATAATCATATTTTAAATACGTACAAACATAAACAAATTTGGACAGTATAATTTGTTTGTATTTATTGATGTTGGTTATACATACATGTATCTACATATGTATTGTATAGTATGTAATATTGCACGTATTATTATTATTATTATAACTACAAACATTGTTCTAATTTTTGATAATTTGCCAAAATATATTTTTTATTCTATATATCTACCCAGATATCGGATACACCTATTTAATTCGATACAGTTATCTATTTGTAAACAGTTTTATAGTGAAATATTTATTAATTGTACCTTTTACTAATATTATTAGTAAATAGATTTTAAATCCAATTTTATATTCAATAGAGAGAGATTTTATTTATATAATCTGCATTTTATATGTTGTTAAAATTGATTTTAATTCTAGTATTACATTATTATAATGATTTATTAAAAGTAAAGACATTTTAAATAAATAGTAATAAAATGGATTATTCATATTCTTTATTATAAATAATATTGATAGTAAGGAGTATCATGATAACGTGAACGAGAAATGATTATAAATTGTTTTGAACAACATTTTGCATTCTCATTAATGCAATCTCAAGTTCTCAAATATGAAAATCAAAACAAATTAGTATAACTTACAGTTGCCTAACAATAGGGGTTAAAAAGCCGGTTCCTTATAAAGCCCAGTAGTCATGACAAATCCCTATTTTAATTGTTGTATTCATTCGAAATATCCAACGTATATGCAGAAACATCAATAGACAAAAATGCACTTTTAGTCGAATGCGTTTTCGGTTAGACAACAAACCTGTGTTTATCAGTGATGTATCAATAAGACACTCTGTTTATAATATTGATTAATCACTTTTTTGAAATTATTGGTGAATCAAGTGTTTTTTTATTTTTGTTTTTACATATTGATCGGAATGAAATATCATATCTGACATGATTTTAGCATTTGCAAGACCAATTTTATTACTAAATGGCATAGGTCAAGAGGAAATGGGGCATAGGGAAAGAAGGAAACATAAAATATAAAATATCTCTCTTAATATTAGAACAATCAAAAAATGTATAAGAAGTAAAGTTGTAGAAAATCAAGTTTGCTACAATTCATTACCTTATCATTTTTTCAAAACTCTAATGTGTACAGGGATATTTAGAATTTTAACTTTCAATCTGAAATTGTAAATATTTTTGTAAATATTAGTGTAACAGAAAAAATGATAAGAAACAAAATTATAGTAAAACTTATTACCTACAACTTTATTTCTAATAAATTTTTTTATTTTTCGAATATTAAGGAAGATATGGCAAATTTTGTGTTTCTCCCTCCCTCTAAACCCCTTTCCCCCTTGCCCAATTATACTCATTTACTAACTTGACCTTTCAAATACCCAAAGCGCCTACAATGCTAAATTTAATTCCAATCGGAATAAAACTCATAATCGTATATATATATATATATATATATATATATATATATATATATATATGTATATATATATATATATGTATATATATATATATATATATATATATATATATATATATATATTGATATGAAGAAATTTTTAAAGATGCTCGAACGCTACCCCTGAAATAATTAAATTAAATGTAATTACATACAATTCATTACTTAAAACGTACTCAGTGTTATCGAAATCAGCTAAGTAGTTTTTGAAACATTTGAAAATAAAATAGTTTTTTTATTAACTTTAACAACCTGTATTTCGCAAACTTTAAATCATCCAAGTTCATATAAAATTTTTATCTTATTTTTGGAATCTCTATCACCTATCTAATTATCCGGATTAAAATCTAAGTCACCCTGTATATACGTATGTATATATATAATATACGTATGTATACGTATAAAACCGTAGATCAGTGATTCTCAACCTTTTTTTTTGTCGCGGCACACAAAGAAAAAGATAAGTTTAAAAGTTGTTTACTTATCTATAATACACTGTGAAAAACAGTTTATGATAATAATTTTGAATGTCAAATAAAATAATATGTACTACAAAAACAACAGTACGTTTATTAAAGGATTAATTACAAGTTAAATAATAAAATATAATAAGAATACTTTTAATGACAAATTTGAGCTTGATGTTTTTTGATAACTTCATTTATATTTGGTCGTAAAAATGACAATGCTACTCTCATATCGTCTTCTCTACATTTAACAGTCTCGATATTTTTTTCGTTTTTATATTTATTAATACTTTACTATATACATTTCTAAAATTTGGCGGCACACTTTAAGAATTTGGCACAACACAAAAGTGCCGCGGCACAGTGGTTGAGATTCACTGCCCTAGATAACAAATAGTAAAGAAGAAAGAAAATCATTAAAATATAAAATATTCCATTTCCTAAAAACGTAATGTTTCCATCAATATGCATTTGAAAATGATTTTATTGGGGAAAATTAGCACATATATATATATATATATATGTATTTATACAATATACAATTTAAAAACCATATAAAAGTCATCATTATTCTTTCTGAAAAAAAAACACGTAAAAACAAACAAAACTTTTGTTTATATGCATATTAAATCGTGAACGAACGATTTAAATATGTAAATTATTTGTGAACATAGTAAAATAATTAGTTTGTATATCATGAGTATATACGATGAAAGTCATATATAATGTCACTCTTTAAAGCAATAGTGAATATGCATGAACAGTTTTTTTCACATTTATTTTCAGAATATGAAAATACTATTAGTACAGTAATAATATTTAAAAACGAAATTAAAATCCGACAAATATCAAGCAAGCTATAAGCTTTTAAAGATTATTATCTGTCTCTTTCTTGCAAAAATACTAAAAAACGGAGTTTTACGTGTATTTTAAATGGTGAAAGTGTAATATGACGTCACATAACATATCAAGAGGGCTATCACCCTCTTTGTCTAATAGGGAATTTCAATCATTCATATCTCGCTTATTTTTAAAGTTATTTAAAAAGTAATTTTACCTTGATATTTGTCAAGTAAACATGCTTCAATTCAAGTGAAAAAAAATTTTCATGCATATTCCCTATTGCCTTACAAATATAGTGTGGGAGGTGTGATTCAGGGTGGGTTTTATTCGTTAAATCACATAGATGGAGTTTAATAAAAACAGTAATACTATCTCTAATAGCTATTAGCCCGGGAGATCAAAGGTTTTTTTTCAGGATGATGAAAATCACGCTGGTACTTTGTAAGTAACTTCGTTTTGACAAGACGCCCAACTTTTTAAATTATAAAATTTTGGAAAACGGTATCGAAATGTTCTGGAAGCCGTTGAACATTGAGGATGGTTGACTCGGAGTCCATTCCATTGAATTGAATTTGTAGGACGAAAATCTTTCTTCCATCTTCACTTGATTATCGTACAATTAAACTTAAAAATAATTCAAAATTTTCTGGAAGCTGATGAACATGCCAATTTGACCGTTCATTCAAAGTTTACGAGCATCTAGTTAGTTTTAAGATTATTTGTAAGATAATCAAGTGAAGAAGGAGGAAAAATTTTCGTCCTACAAATTCAATGGAATGGAATCCCGAGTCTCCTATCCTCAATAAAAATTATGCAAATTAACGGCAATTTTTTAAACTAAGTTTCGTTTCATTTATTGAGTGTTTCCGCAACTGAAAACATGATACTACAAACATTGTTACACAAATGAAATATTCAGTATTGTACAGTATTGTAAACGATTGTCACAAGCGCGGATCCACCGTTGTGGATGGGCATGCCCACAACCCTAATTGACTTGTGACGTCACTTTCACGGTCTATTGAGGTCGATAGGCTGATGATATTATATCCAATGTCTTAATAAAATAAAATAAAAATAATGAATTGTGCGTAATTCGGAACGCAAGGAAGTACTTAGTCATCATAGACGATATGCTGACACGTTATGTCACCTTTTTGACAACATATTATCTGTTTCTTTTTGGCACATGAATACTTGTATTGGGAAAAAGAGATGACTATTCGCCGGGTGCGCCTAGTCATCTACTAATTTAAAAGTACATAAGTGTCTACTAATTTAAATGTAAGCGTGTGTTGTATGCAAATATACAATTGCACGAGAAAGATTACCAGGGCTATCTTTTCTAAATATACACAAAGATGTGAACCCAGATATCGATGAAATTATCAACGTTTTCGCGAAAAGAAACGTAACCTTGAATTTGTAATTTAAGTAGTAAGCATCTAAATAAAATTATTTATTGTAAAATGTATACTAGCGTTTCATTTAATTTGATATCCTTCGAAGTTATAAAAATTACATCAAAATCGGTTCAGCAGTTTAGAGTCTAAATGTGACACTGTGATGTGCAAACAAACACACATTTAATTTTGTAATTTTCGTGAGCGAACAAACATACATTTAACAGGTTTATTAATTTACTATTGTTCGCCCTACGTGGAACTATACACTGTACAAAATCTTGGTCAGGGCGTCATATATTTTGTAAACATCTCCATTGTAGGAATGCATTATATCGATCATGAGCGAGTTCATACTCCGACTCGCATTTGGTCGGGTGGCTGTGACCACAACCTTTTTTGAGGGCTGTATCCGCGCCTAGATTGTCATCGTTGCAAATGGACAAATACATTTACGACTTTTCCCACTCCCAAAAAAAAACCCTCATATGTGGGACATTTTATGTGACTATCACTACATATATACATTGTTTGGTTTTAATCTTGGCTCATTTTAAATTCAATAGCGTGTAACATTGCAGTAGATAGGGTCAGATATAGAGTTGATCTTGACTAAAAACACTTTTTGTTTATTTCATATATTTTGTTTATATATGAGATTTTAAAGTATATCTTCTATCTAATTCTCTTTTTAAGTAGGTGGGTATACTTGATAATATGCAGAGGATAGTAAATTATTTGCTTTGATATTCAACTCATATAGCCAGGAGCTATTTTGAGAGGAGCTAGCTATATAGTAAATGTTTCTACAGTACTCTATAAAATATTTATTGATCTAGGAACCTAACATTTACGAACCTATCTATTGAAAAATGTGTTTACTACATTTAAGATAAAATACCCTCAATATTAGGTAAATATGTTCGAAGACCGGTTCATGTGAAATATTTGTGAAACATTTTCCTGTAATCTCAAAATTCATATCAGACTATCGTTCTTTAACCAAATCTATTAAATTCATTTGTTTTATAAATTAATTAAAATCAGTGTCAGTGTTGAAAAGTGATCAATTGACAAAAATAATTTTGAAAATTGAAACCAAGATCAATTTTTAAAAGGTTTTTATCTAATGGTGACTTATGACGACTTTCGACGATGTGTTCGTCCTTAGATGCTGTCAATTGGCTTACAAAAATATTAAGCTTCATTGATAACATGTCTGTGAAGCATAAAATTATCCTAAAATGCAAGATGTAATGTTTTACAGACTACGAGTATGCATTATTGAAGTTCTGATTCTTGGATAATTTTATGAAAAAGAGCGTATTTAATTTTGTTCGAATTTTACCTCCTCAAAGATATATCCATAGGACTTATAAATGTGAAAGTTACTCTGTTTGTTTGCTATCTCTTCACGACTAAACGGCGAAACGGATCGTAATGAAATTGGGCAAGGAGATAGATTATATCCTGGGGAAAGACATAGGCTATCTTTTGTCTCAAAAAATAATCTTGAAGGGTGTGAACAATAAAAAAAATACATACAGTCGAACATAGAATCTCTTTATTATTTTTGGAGTCGGTTAAAATTTTTGTTGATTTTATCATTTCAACAGAAACTATACTTCTAAACAGTAACTATAAAATTATTTTATTAAAATTTTGTATCAATTTTGAAATGTCAACTTTGATTGTCGTTTCCATAGTAACTATAAACTATAATCGCACACTATAAATCGTTATATATCGATATACATATACAGTAGAGTCTCCGTTAATCCGGCACTATAAAAAACTATTGGGTGCCGGATTATTGGACGTGCCGAACTATTGAAGTGACGGATTAGTGAGACTCTATTTATATGTATATATGTATATATATCATATAACGTGATTATTATTATTCTTATTATTTTCAACACATATATATATATTTAGCTTTCATATAAATACGGACGAAGTCGCGGGAAACAGTCATAAATATAAAGTCATAAAGTTTAAATAAAAAAATGTTCCATTTCTGAAATCAAACAAGTTCATGAACTGAATAATTTTATTTCATTTTCAGCACAAACATATGTTACCGCTGAATACATACATAATACATATGTATATAGATATAGGATCTTAGTCATATTTCCATACACCTATGCGTATGGACTCTACTAATAAGGAAAAATATTTGTTACGTAGGAGCTGCGTCAAATTTTAACATAATCAATACATTACTTCTCTTTTGGAAATGGATTTTAAGTAACTACAATCGTATTAATGTTCATGACAACCGGTGACCGCTAAAGTGGCTACAGACGCCTAAATATATAAATTGATATATTTATCATGCATTTCTATACTCTCTAGCCATCACAATTTTAGTCCGATCAAAATGTAATTTCGTACCTGATTTGCTTATGGTATTTTAAAGGCCAGGTTCGTTAATGAGTAGAATCGATTTAGGAAAAACAAGGGCTTCAAAACCTGTTTAAAGAACCAAACATTGTCACAGAAATTAAGAAAGGAAGGCTATTATTGTTAGGGCTCCTCGAAAGAATGCCAAGTGGAAGAGATGCGAAATTGCTAAACGGTAGTAATCCAGATGACTCAAGGCTCTTTAAAAATACCTGATTTGCTTATAGATAAAAAAGGAAGGGCTTCAAAACCTGTTAACCAAAACACTATCACAGAAATTAAGAAAGGAAGGCTACGTTCGTTGGGCCACCTCGAAATAATGTCAAGTGGAAGAGGTGCGGAAATGCTAAACAGTAGTAACCCAGAAGACTTCAGGCTCTATAAACATTAGCTTAGTCTACGTAGCTCTTAAGTGACTAATTTTTTGTGTGTAGTGATTGCAGACAAATGTCATGAAGGAATCGGAACTATTAAAACCAAAAAAGATACGTTAATAATAATATATAGTTTCCAGTGAATTTTATAAATAATCCAAACATTTATAAACATATGGATGTGAAATATATTCTAGATGGTGTTGTTCTATCACCTCCCTCGAAGGCGTTGGTTTTTAGAATTCAATTCTAATTTTAACTATATTAGAAAATAAAAATAAAATAATAAATGATTGTAATTAAAAGTGAATGCACAGATATAATCTAGAAAAATTATACTACAAATTCTATTAAGAAAAACAATGGAAAAACTGTTTACACATAGGAATACATATAACTACAGCCATCTATCAATGTACTAGTGAACTATAAATATATATACAAACACGGACGCATTCATTTTAAACGATAAAAATAGTAGTATTATTGTAATTAGTCAATGTCATTATATCTAAAGTTTTATATATTATAATAAAAAATTGATGTAATTACTCTTGACAGTTCTAGTTCAGGATATAGTGAGGGCTTGTATGATAGTTTTTATGTTTAATGATAAATTACACATATTTTAATGCATAACAATTATACGATAATAGTTTATACAGCCCAATAACAGATATATGTTTTGCTAACAAGAATATCAAATTTAGGAGTTATTTTCATGCAATTTATATTGAGCAAATAATATATGCAATTTGTATAAATTTAACCAGTTAGTTACGCAAATATTAATACCAGTCCAAGTAGAAACTGGGAGGTTTTGGGTTCGAATCCCGACATATTGTCAATTATTAAGAAAAAAAAGGGGCGGTTAATAGACTAAACTGTCGGCGTATAGACACGAACGAAGTAACCGGCTATGCTTGAGAAGGTTTTCTGCAGTTTCTTCACGAACTCTTCATGAATATCTGTCGAAGTTATTATCTTACAGAAGTAATACTGTCTAAATAAAAAATAAGAATGATATGAAAAAGTTGGCTGTTGCGTCACAGTCGTCTTTGGTGTAGTGGAAGCATACTGGACTAGATATCCAGAGGCCCGAGGTTCGATTCCTGGTTGACGAGTTAATTTTTTCATATCAGTAGTTAAATTAGTCTATTTATTTGCTTGTTCGAGCGTCATGAAAAACTACTGGACCGATTTTGATTAGACCGATTTTTTTGCTTAAAAACTGATGAATAGACTTAAGAAGAGGGACAGTTTGTTTTATCTCGCTACGTGAAATACAATTCGAAAATATTGGCTGAAATATTAAATTTCGATAAATATTTGAAGTAGTGGAAGCGGTGAGAAATTTTCATTGAGCTATTTAGTCCTTAAATGATGGCAGTCGGACATATAGCAGTAATGCGTGGGCGAAGTCGCGGATATAAGCTAGTGCTTTATAAATTTAAAACCATGTGATTAATTGCCTTGATAGCAAACATTGTTGTCTAATTGTAGCTGTCAATTTTGAAATGATTTGTTATGTAGATACCTAATAAACGTATCAATTTAACACGTATGTATAATTTAAATTAGTGATAGACCCCAAAGTAATATTGTCAATTGACATATGCATTAATGGCATATACAAATTACATATCAATGTAATAAAATGCATAGGCAGTAAACTAGCCGCGTAATCTACAGTTTCGTTATTCGTATCCTGAAGATTCTACATATCTTATATGACAAGTTCACCACAAAACAAAAACTGGTTGCAATTATTTGTACATCAGCTTCATAAGTGGCATTATTTTTTGAACGTTTTTCAGTCGATTTGTATTGAATCCATTTGGTTATCGAAAAAAATCTAGCTCTGAACAAAAATTTTTCATTAAAAAAATAACAGCTTTGGTGAACGCCGATTTATTCGTTTAAAATCGACTGTACAATATGAAAATAAATGTTGTTTATGAAGCCGGTCTCATTTACTAGCGTTAAAAAAATTTTGGATATGTATTTTTTGTGATCCGAAGTTTCTATTCGTTTATTAGTGGATCGCATTCATTCATTTTTTAAAAGGTCGATGGCTGATGTCCAAAGAAATGTGACTTATGAAGTAATAAAAGATAAAAAAAACTCCCAGATCAGAACAAGTTAAGCTTCAACTCGAGTTGAATAAAAAGTTCAAATTATGATGGTGGCTGGACGTTTCTCCCTCCTCGCCGCCCAGTCTGCATCTAATGGATCTTAAGTACAAAATAGACGCAGAACATGGTTGCAGCAACATTGAACTCCGCCTATAAAATATTTTCAGTACAGTTATTTTATGACTCTAAAAATTCAATCATTTCTCATCATGTCTCTATCTATCTCATTTAATTTGTATAGTTTATTTATATGTATGTATCTCTAGTAAAAACTATAATAATAATTCTGTACAAAAAGTAAAATATATACAGTGAGTCTACTTAAGTTGGCTCCATATGGAAAACTTTTTTATTAATTATAAGGTTTACAAAAAAAAGTTTATTCAGCTATTCACTTTTGACATCAAATGTATAGGGTGTCTAAAAATTGAAAAAGTTCGATAGGAATGTGTTGACCACTTCAATTTTAAATTAAATTTTGTATATTTTTGTTCTAAATGTAGACCATATAGAACAGATTATACGGGAAACGGTTCAAGAAATCACTCCCAAGATATGTAGGAGTGGATTTAAAGAATTTTGTAAAAGAACAATTACATGTATGGAACGCAAAGGTGGATACGTTGAGGCAAAAACGAACTGAAGATAACTGTTGTTACTTACGTCAGCAATAATAATTGTATTTGTAATGTAATGTATGAAAAATAAATGTTCTGTATTCATTATTTTGTTACATATCATTCATTAAATGTTTCAAATCAGCAATTAAACATTTGAAGTACGATGACTGGTTAATTAGAATAACAGATAACGTGTTTTATAGGTAGGATTTGCAAAATTTAATTTAAAATTGAAGTGGAAAAATAATTCCTATCGAACTTTTTCAATTTCTGCACATCCTGTACATTCGATGTCAAAAATAAATAGCGGCATGTTAATATTTTCGAACGCAGAAATTTTTATAAAGGATAACTTTTTTTCGTAAATCTTAAAATAAAAAAATTTTCCATATGGAGCCAACTTAAGTAGACACACTGTATATATTATATATAATGTAAATTGTAACCAATATAGGTAATAAAACATAATAAAATATTAGGAAAGCATAACATTTCCGATAATATGACCAATTTTTATATGAACATTTAACTGCTCTTACAAAATTTCAAATAATTTTTATTGTTGCAGCAACCGTTCAAGGTCATGTTTTTTGTTGCTGCAACCACTATACACACAGAGCAACATGCTAGTTGCTGTTCAATATTGCTGTTCAATGTTGCACATCTGTAGTGCCTCTTATGGATCTTATTGTGTGTAGGTGCAATCGTAGGTAATAATATCCGGTGATGTATCACCGGGTACAATTTTGACGTTGTATCCTGTTCAGGTTAATTACATCGAGGGATAGTCTCTTGGATGCATTCCGAGACAGTATTTTCCCGAGTTTTTGATGCGGTATATTTTCCCAGTGACCACGGTGTTTAAAGTAATATATACGAAAATATGGAATTAAAAACAATATTATTCAAATATTGTACCTTAAGAATCAAATGGTCAATTTTTTTTCTTTTTTGCTTAGTCAAAATATGATTTTAATTTACTCCATTTTCCTTGAAAATTCTATCAACGAGTTTTTTCGAATATATAATTATGAAATACAGACAGAATACTCATGTTAATAAAAAATAAAATCATAAATATCACGTACAAAGCTTATCCAACAAATATATAATAATTATAATTTTATGAAGAAACATTCCTCCACTTCAGAGAGTAGTGATTTGAATATTTTAATATAACAAGCACCTGTTGCTCTACTAGAAATATTATATACTTATTTTAACTAAATATATAATACATTATATAATACGTGTAGTAAGGTAAAATATCTAAACAGTATGTTTGCTTTTGGAACTGACACAAAAATACCTTTCATAATCCACTACAAAGATAATTATATTAAACAATGTTTAACTATAAAATATAATCCATGGGCTTAATGGAATTAAATAAAATATTTCATAAGACAAGTGAAATGTAACAACTAGCTGAGTTATTTGTTTAAATACCCAGTGTATATATCCCGAATTCATTATCATGCGCAGATATATAGAACTAGGATTAGTGAAGCATATACCTCATACCACTAATATAAGTGTTTCCCAGTACTATATGTAGACTACGAGCCTAGTGAACCTTATGCTTCAACAAGAAGGAACCTGGAATGAAATCGCTACCTACGCGCAGCGTATTCTTAAGAAAAAGATCTCTGAAAGAGACCAGTGAAACAGGGGATGACGTCGTAAGACGCAGCATGGACTGGATTGAAGTTATGCTAACGCGATTCCGATTCAGTCTTCCTTGCACCCCCGTGCGGGGAAAAGGAAGAAGGGGTTTTTTAGTGGGTGGAAATCCCACACTACTGACCATCATCTTTCGAAGGCGGTGTCTTTGGCAGCTGCGCTGTAAACCAAACTTATAAAATAGATCGAGATAGTGAAAATCTTTAAATCTCAAACTGTTTATCTAATAACAACAAACAACTATTGTAAGAACCATTATTTAATACAACAAATAGTTTAGGCCGGTGGGGGCATCTAGTAAAATTGTGATCATTTTGAATCGCCAAAATTTTGTTCAAATGTTTCTTAAGATTTAAAATGTAGCAAAAAGTACTTTAAGGCGTTGTCAAATAACATCATACATATTGAATTAATGCTTGATTTCATTGTAACCAAGATTTTCAATTCCTAAGATCTCGACTTCCTAAAATTTGTTTTCGTCCTAAAATCACCAAATTTTTTATTTAAAAAAAAAATCTCGATGTTGGTTGGGTTTAGAGCTTTAATAGTTGTTATATATTTTAAATCATTTTAAACGAACTTCATTCTTACAATTTCTGTTTTAAGCTAAGTTTGGGGAAAAAAGATCTTTTCTGCGGTTTCATTTGCTACTCTATGTATAAAGTTTCTTTTTTCTGGTGGAAACTTTTGTTATTAAGGCATAAATCTTTTGCATCACCTCAACAGATGCAAACTTTGTGAAATCTTGTTTTAAATGTTGTAATTTATTTAATTTAAAAAATGTTGGAAATGTTGGTGTATTGCTGCTGTTTCGTACATGTACAAATATAAAATTAAAAGCTTTTACCCGGTTACAGGAGAGCATTGATCCCAGTTACAGGACTATTTTATTTTGATCACACATTAAATATATTTGATTTACCCTCTTACTGTTTCCACAAATAGAAAGATATAGACCTATCTAAAAACAAATGCCTAGAGTCTATAAATAAAAACAGTCACATTATCGACAAAATTTGGCTTAACTCTAGGTCAAAAATGTAACCGATGAATTCTTTCACAATTTATTTTCGATTTGACATAACTTTTAACAAAGGTATACACTCAAATGCTCAATTTTGGGTAAAATATTGGATATATCAATGAACCACACCTTTTTAATTATTTCATACAATACTTACGCCCATACCTTTATATAACGATGAAAATCGTTAAAATCAGATAAAATTTGGTTTGAACCTTTGCTATTGTTGTTTGCAAGTATACTAGAAAATAAATAGATGGTGTTGTAGTGTTTAAAAACAAAAAGTTTTTCCTTACCTCTTCCTGTGGATCTTTCTTACTCAGGCTCCCACCATGACCACCCGTACTCTGAACAGTGTTCATGTTTTGTTTGTATTTTTATT
This sequence comes from Nineta flava, assembly GCA_963920215.1. Taxonomy (NCBI): domain Eukaryota; kingdom Metazoa; phylum Arthropoda; class Insecta; order Neuroptera; family Chrysopidae; genus Nineta; species Nineta flava. The sequence goes on from OY986045.1 coordinate 31,803,577, forward strand.
ATTTTATGAACTTAGCACCGTTTTATTACACGTTTCAATGTTTATTATAATTATTATTCTTGTTGTTGCATTTGAATTGTATTTGTTGTTTTTTTTTTTGTGTATTTTATTTATTAATTTTATTATTTCATTATTTTAAGTAGTATATTGCGTGTTTATTTTATTGTAGCTGTAGTTTGCGAAAGAAAAATACTATACAAGGACTTTTTAATTAAAAAAATAAAAATGATTTATACGATGCACATTTTTAATGACTTTATATTTGTGTACTTAATAATGTAGGTATTTAAAAAAAAATAAGCAAGAAATGTATTAATCTTACTAGAGTTGATAGGATACCTTGTATATACCTTGTATATATGTTACTCAATTCTGTAGCAATTACAGATGTTTGGGCTGAAATTTTAGCAAAAATATTCAGTTAATAAAAACAGAGGCGGACTGGCAGGAAACGGCCCACCGTGAGTTCATACAAGGTCCGGCCCTAAGTGCAAAAACTTCAATCTTTGTCAGACGTATTCGTTAACCTTTTTTTGACTCTGAAATCAGCTTTAATACGCAATTCTACTTGAATTGGCTACTTTTTCTGCTCTATAGGGCAGGTTTCAATTATTTAATTCGAAATGCATTTTTTTCTCATATCATGAATTTTTTTGATTAATCATGTCAACTAAATTCATCAAGAAATCTAAATTAACAACGCGATTATAACGGAAAATATTACCACGAATATGTAATTCAATATTCGAGTACTGAAATTACTTAGATCTTCTAAAAGTGTAAAACATATTTATAATTGAAAATTCAATAATCGGACATTTTTAATCGACCGGTCCATTTTCTCGTTTTTTTTACCGTCAGCCCACCGGGAATTCTCCTAAACTCCCATATGGCCAGTCTATAGCCTGAATGAAAACCAGTTTAAAAACAGCATTTTTTGTGTTTATGCTTTTCTTCTGTACCTCTTTTTAAATAAGTTTAAAAACGGCGTTTTCTTTGGTTTTATATATAGATATTATTCCAACTAGCCAGAGTAGGGGCGTGCATCAATTTAGCCCATAGACGATCTTGCTGCCACTCTTTAGCTTAAGAACACGATCAAGATTTCACCTCTTTACAGAGAGTCGGATATGCAGAAATAAAAAAATTCGAGTTTTTGACGATTTCCATATACCAACCTTTATTTTCTCTGAGCAACACTTGTAATCGAAACAACCGTTAGGACTAAACTTATAACAACCTTCGATGATTTAAAATGAGCTCTGGTGCAACGACTGGCTTTCTGTTTAATAAGTTCATTTTAACAAGCCTTCTTCTAATAGTTTTTGCAATACTAGGATCGATACAGATACTCTTAGCAATTTCAGAATCAGTAGAAAAACTCTCTGAAGGGTGTACATTAGAATAAAACGATCGGCATTCTGATTTAAAGATGTCATCACGTATCCTAGAAGAAATTCAATAGAACAGATCTGGGATGAATTTACTGACGTATAAGGAGATGAATTAATCCTCCTGATAGCTCCTAGAGGATAAATGTGATAAATCTGATAACTACCCGAGATATCGTAGCTAACTTTATGCGAAAGTGTGTCTAGAAGATTTGATAAAGTTATTAAAGCGCAAGACGGTTTTATCTACAGTCAAAAGTCTATTTTTTTCTGTAAATTATAAACTTTTATTATACAATTTTACCCCCATATCAACAATAAAATATACAAAGTTATAAAAATGTAGTTGAAAATAATTAAAATGAATTTTGCAAAGTGCGCCACAATAACATGTGGACTTTGGTATTTTTTGTAAAATTATTGGGAGCACCGATTACGATTGTAAAATGTGTACAGCATACTTTTCACCAACTTGTCTCGTATCGATTAAAAAGTTTGATATGCCATCATCTTGAATGCTTGGAGTTTGAAAATATGCGGAAATGAAGTTACAATTTGGTGAATCTTTGGTAAAAAATGAGAATTTTCACTCTAGTTGGATAATTTTGGAAGGCTTAAAAGCGGATTGGCCATGAGCTAATGTTTAGTAACTGGGATTTCATGTGATATGTGAATTGCTAATATAATTGGTGGGAGCGCAAGTCAAAAAACCAAATGTTACTATTAATAATCATATATTTAGAAATTTAAATAACTTCAAATTCTGGTGTGCAAGTTCTTTGTAGTGATACAAAATTTAATCATGAAATGTGTTCTGTCCTACCTTTTTTGGTTCTCGAAATATCGTATTCACACAGATGAATTGCCGAAAATGATGTTTTTGGCATCTGAAATTCGGGCATCATCCTTCATAGAACCCGGAGTGTCCAACCGAAAGTTCGGTTTCGTTAAGATTCGACACGAATTTCGAGTTTCGGTTTAGTTTCGATTTTGCTAAAATTACGGGCTAAACAGAAAGTTCATAGTATATATCTGGAGGTTACATATTAATTAATTGAAGTTATACATAACCTCGAATTGAATTTTATGAATTTCAAGTACTGAACACTGCAGTCATTTTTATATTGGGTATATTAAATAATTTATATTCATTAAATTAGTTACATTTTTTTTAATATTAATTTTTATTAGCAAATGCAAAAAATGTATGTAAGTTGTTAAAATATTTTCAAAATGATTCATTAAAACGTAATAAAAGTTTTAAGGGCCATCCATTATATGTGAAAAAAACATATTCGTGTATAATAATATTTATTTACAGTGTTCCATGATTCTACCATATAAAAAAAGTTTACCGAATGTAATTTTTATTTTGAAATGAAATTAAAAAACTTTAAAATTGTTTAGGGAGTGTTCAACCTGGATTTATTGGCATTAGATAATTGAGTATTAAATTTTTAATGATAAATATATGTTTTTTCTTTGTTGTTCGTCTCAAAGGATAACATTTACGTTTTCTTTATTATCGAAGTTTTCCTAAACTTGCGGAATTGATGTAGATAGAATGATTATTTGCTTCAAAAAATCATGATATGCCAATTAATTTTAACATCCTGAAATATAATTTTATTCGAACTTAATAAAATATAAAATTTTTCTCGGCTAGTTAGTAAAAAAAGTCTAAAAGTTATTGTGGAGCCATTTTTTGTTTGTTCATTTATTTTTACCGAATGTTCGATTACGATATAACAATTAATGTTTTACAATTAAAACGATTGCGAAACTTTGTTTCAAATGACCATCGATTATAGATGCACGCGATTATCGACCATAGATAGCGCGCTCTACAAATTACAATTTTAGTCCGATCGGAATAATAAATATATGTGCTGAACTTTTGTTATTTGAAAGGCTAAGTGCAAGGGCAAAGAAAGTTTGAAATTTCGAATATCTCTCTTAATATTGGTAAAATGTAGGAACATTAATAAGCAGGAAATAGCAGATACAATAAAAAAAAGGAAACGAAAAAGCAGATACCTCAACAAAGAAGGGAGTCGGAATACCCTTCATAGGCCCAGAGCCTATTTTAGGAATTCCAAGGACTGCATGTAAACAGGTGATCAACGAGTGGTCAAATGCTAAACACTGTGATCACTGAGAAAAAGTACCGCGGCAGGAGCTCGGGAAGGTACTGCTTCAGAGTGCAACTAAGAGGCTATCTCTCGATGCACTGAGGCTGAACAGGATGCAACTGCGGAGGGTTACCGGATTCATTACCGGGCATTGTCCCCTGCGGAATCATCTGCACACAATAGGACTCCATAATGGGTCCATTGTGTGCAGATTGTGTGGCGAGGAGGAAGAAACATCCAGCCACATTATCTTTGACTGCAACCCTCTAGGTTACAACAGAGACAGGATATTCGGTACATCTCACCCCGAATATAATGAACCTTCAGGAAGATCTGATAAGCAAGCTGCTGGCTATTGCCAACATATGGGAGGAGCGAATCTCGTCAGACTGAAGTTGAAAGGGAAGCACGATGGACGACGATAAGGTCGACGTGCAATACTTTTTAGACCCCAAGATATATCTCTCTATCTATTCCTCGTATATGACAGAATACATTCAAATAATTTTCAATAAAATCGACAATTCAATACAAAGTTTAGACAATGTTAATAAAAATTCACGACATATTTTCAGAATTCCCTCTATACAAAGAAAACACATCTAAGTAATTTTTCATAAAAATAATATAAAATAGATAAAAAAATATTATTGCTCCCAATAGTAGTCAGATGATGTATAGAAATGTCTTGGAATTTATATTCATATATGAAATTCCATCATAAAAAATAGAACTAACATAATATGTCAATATTTATTTAATTTGGTAAATGGTTTAAAGTACGGTACCAAATGGGAAATTATTCTCTAATGGTTTTCAGTAAATAAGTGTTTGCATTGATCAAATAAAGATGTCACTACTGAGCGCATATATATACTTATGTGTACAGAATGTCGAAAACTAAACTGATTGGTAGGTTGCTGAATCTCTCGACGATAATATGCGACAGTTTATTTGTACATAATTTTATGATATGGTAGGCATACAAATGGCAAATTTCTTGTTGTTAGAAGCAAAGAGAAGATTTTTTTTTCTAAACAGTATGACAACTATATATCTATCTATAGCCATCCTGTTTCACGATCAGACACGCACCAAATTAATAACGGGTAACATATCTTCTCGGAGATTAATTACGATTAGCTAATCAACACTGGTTTTTAGTTGAAATACCTATTTATAAAATATAAATAATTAATCAAGAAATTTTGGCAAAATTATTTTAAAACTTTTCTTTTACATCTTACAGTTTCCAAGATAAATATTTTACTCCTGGCACAAACTGATTTTGCGCTTTAAGTTAAAGTCTCTTTTTAACTCTAGAAAACACACACACAAAATTTTCAGCTCGTTATCTTTTTTCGTTTACGAGTTACCGGGTCACGGACAGACGGTTATGCGGAAATGGATTAATTAATTAATTTTTTTGATTACTGAATAAACTCTTATACAAAAGTGTATTTTCTGGAATCTATATTTTAGCAATTGCAAAATCCGAACTAAGTTTATAGACCCTTGTACGAGTATATTTTATTAAAGGGTATTCGATAGAAACAACAACAAAAAACAGTCCAGGTAATTATCAAGAAACAATATCGTTTTCGTTAAAGTAATTTTTAATTAAAATATGTTCGAATAGGTTGCCTGAACGCACGTTGTGCGATTTCATGACCCTGAGCCAAAACTTTTTGACTGAAGTGTGTGTACACAACGAGAAACAAAGTGCTGGGCAACATACATCTTGCCAACATTTTGTGAAACATGAACATTGCTGCTGCTGGTATAATGGTATTTTCGTCATAGCAGCTGGCCATTCTAAAAACTTATTATATGAATTAATGTTTAGCTTGTCTTGAAACTTCGCAGACTTACAAAAACTGACTTTGAAAAAATTTCTAGATTTGGTAGCTCCTAAAATTTCTAAAAAAAGATACACACTACCGTGCAGCCATTTCACAATCGGCAAATAGCTTTTCTTGATATTTTCATCTACAATATGTAAAGTACTTACTGCTTAGCCATTTTGGATATTTCATCAATCTTAAGATTTTTGCCTCGGCGTTCTTTTATACCAACGCTCTACAATGTGACGTGTACCAATTCAACAGGTTTTATAAAGTGTTTTTTTGAGGGATGATCTGATACTGAAAAAAAAATTCGAATACAAGCACCCAGCAATGAATACTTTTATGGCATGCCACTTGATGTTTGTTGACGAGTATCCATCAATTTGATGATTGTTGACGACGTACATAACATCAGCATGGTACAGTTACCAGCAAAGTAGCCGCACTTGTAAAGGCGCTGTGTGTACTTGGAACTGGGAGGTTATAGGTTTGAATTCCGACATCGGCAGTTTGTCAATTATAAATAAAAGGGGGCGGTTAATTGACTAAACTGTCGGCGTATGGACAAGAACGAAGTAACCGGCTATGCTGGAGAAGGTTTTCTGCAGTTTCCTTCACGAACTCCAGATAAATATCGGCATAGTTCCTATCAGTGTCGGCTGCAGCTGCACAAGGTACCAATTCCTAGACTACACACAAAAATGCATTCCACTCCACTCATATCCTCACATCTTTAGGCATCCCAATGAACCGTATGGTCTAGGTGTGTCCCGTCCAGGACAGTCTCTAAAATTTATTTTCCTAATAACCAAATGAATAAGGTACAAATCAGCTAAATAATTTTGAAAAACGAACGCTGCTTTTCTGGCCGATAGTAACAACAATTTTGTAGGCTGTATACGTACTGGTATGTACTTAGCTTAAAGCAAACAAACCAGGCTAAAAATAATTAGCTTTTGCCTTTGTATGACAACATCTTCGACCAAATAACCACCAGTTTTTGTTTTCATCATTTTAACTTTGTGATAAAACAAACTGTAAGATATTCATTTTGAGACAACTTGTATGGCATAATTTGAGGGTTGTTTTCCTTAGCAACCATTCACAATATATAACGTGTATTATTGTTTATTTAAAGACGATAGACGATGTTGACGATGTTGACGATGATGGTGATGATATGAATACCCAGTAATAACATCACAGTCGTTGGGAGGATGTATATTATTGTACAATATTGCAGAGAGGCCTTGTGCTCTGGCTTGCTTCATTTAATAATAATAATGATAACGTAAACATTTAAATTAGTTCAAATGTATTTGTAGTTGTGTAGGTTATGTTTTTATTCTGGGAATAATGTCTTTTTGGTTTTTGAAAAAATGCTTCGGATAAAAGTTGTTCATTTTATAAATATACAAATATTCTTTATAACTGTAATAAATTTTTCCGAAAGCCGAATAAATAATAGGGACTACAGACGTGCAGGACCAATTTAGGCTGTATAGCTGTTGTAGAACAAAATTACATGTCCTTAATCTGGTTGCTGTAAAAATCAAAATTATTTGATATTTTGTGGGAGGAGTTTAATGTTGCTGTACAAGCTGCTCGTGTGTAGCGATATTTGTAACATATTATCAAAAATTTTATATTTTCCTAATATTTTTTTATGTTTTATTACATAGATTGATTACTTTATATACTTTATTTTTTGTATTGATTATAATATATTTTTGTAAAAATTTTTTACCTGCCGTGCTTTATTACAATAAATGTTTGTAAAATTGTATTTTTTAAGATAACTACTGTCTTTCTCAAATTTTTTTTGGGTATTTTCAAATTTTAAAGTTTAAATTTAAAAAAGTTTAGAAAAACAATTAAAATTACTTATTAAAAAGTTTTTTTTGAGTTTATGTTGTTGTAAAATATTTTGTAGGCGGAGTTCAATGTTGCTGCACAATGTTCCGCGTTTGTAGTCTACTTAAGGCAATTATAAAATTTTGAAATGATAGCTCGACTTTTGACGCCAAGTATACATGATTCAAGAATGTTAGTAAATCTAATTTAGTATTATGTGCCGCGCTAAGTACATAGAGACTGAGAAGCCCGAATTTATATATATATATATATACATATATATATATATATATATATATATATATATATATATATATATATATATATATATATACATATATATGTGATTTGAGTGCTCTAGAGGCCACAATTTTAGCCTGATCAGCATACAATAGTGTGCAGCGTGCTTTTAGTATTTGAATCGTTCGCCTCCATTAATTTGAAATAATTTAGTCGATTTTGTAATCGTTGACCCAATTTTCTTCTTATTTCACGCCAAGTTAAGCTTACTCAAATGTTCAATTGAGAAAATCAATGACAATAAGATATGCATCAGAATTCATAAAATAAGCCAATTTTTTATTTATTGGACCTGTTGGCCATGATAAATTTACCCCAATCGCTAGAACAATTATTTGTATTTTATAAATACTTATTTCGACTACAAAGTAGTCATCATCAGTATGAATTAGCTAATCGTAACTATCTCTGGGATATGAAGTCAAAGATATGTTACTCGTTGCTAATTTGGTGCATTTCTCACAAAAACCTAGAGTTCTCTTTGATTCTCTTAATAATCTTTATACTATTTGCCATGATTTGGAATGATGTTTTTGTATGAACATAACGCAGATTTTACGGAGTCATGTAAAATTTGTTCCCGATTCAAACCATCGACTCTTTGTTTCCGACCAACTCCCTAAACGTTAAACAAATTAAACACATTTTCATGTCATTATCAGAATTTTATTATTAATAGTTATTAGTTCTGATGAAGTGACCCAACTTCCTTAAAATGAAACAATTTTCTCATAATTGTCATACATAAATAACATTTACCACAAATTATTGAAATGGTTGATATAAACATAAATATAGATCACTTATTCAGTTTGAAAATGTTTATATTATTGAAATTTCAATTCGAAAGCATTTCATTCAAATGTTAGAACAAGTTCGAGAATAATTTTGTGAAAATTGAATATATTTCAAAATATGCTTTTCATATAAATTTAGTTGTTATTATGAATGACATTACAAAATGATGTAAAGTTTTATTACGAATATAACATATATGAAACATCTATCGGGGAATTTGACGATATGTAGATAGTTTTTGATGAGTTATTTTGATGAAGTAGTTCATCAAAATGAGCTATTTATGTCAATATACTATGTTATTTCATTTCATGCATCATACAGTGAGCATAGAAAATCTCTGCAAAAAGTACTGATATAAAAAAATATAAATGTGAGTGTCCAAATTTTTGGCATACAAAAAATATTGATATTCCAGCAAAAACAAAAGTAATCACCTTGAAATGAAATATTCATATATATTAGAATCAAATTAGCATCAAAAAGTCGGTTTCGGACAGGTTGCTCGGAATCGCAATTTTATGGATAAATAATGGGTAAAAATACAGTTAAGAAAATAATTTTCTTTTTCATTTTATAGATATTTCGAAGACCTTTCATTTAAAAAGAGATTTATTCGACTCGGATAAATTTATAAAAATAGGTGACATGGTATTTAATTAATTGTCGGGGACCTAATTTTTTTTAAGGGCTAAAAATGAGCACATTATTTTTAAGATATAAAAGGCATACTTTGCCATTGTTAAAAAAAATGAAGTAATTTTTAGATTATTTTTTTTAATTTAAAATTTTTGCGTTTTTCGAACTTTAGGAATTTTTTTCTCGAAATCTAATAAACCGATTTTAATCTTTATGGGCTCATTTTTTTGGTTTTTTTTTATATAGAATTGAATAATATTCAATATCATTTTTAAAATTTTTAGTTTTAAAAAAGATATTAAGAAAAAACGCATTTTTGTTATAAACAAATACAATTTTGAACCTGTTCCGTCACCGGAGTCGGACCGTCAAAATTTAGGGTCAGATTCAGGACGTCAAGATAAATCGATTTAAGAAAAATTGCGGTTCCAAGCAACCTGCCTGAAAAATGGTAATTTGACTCTACTAATAGTCTAGATATTTTATAGAAGAATAAAACATATAATATAGAATATCTCTCTGGATATTAGAAAAGTCGAATATATGAGATGTAATACATTTTTTGCTTTCACCAATATTACGATAGACATACCAAATTTTGTGTTTCCCTCTACCACTAACCCCCGTCCCTTTTTTTCCTTGTCTGATTTTGCCCAATAACGAACTTTTAAATACCAAAAGCCCTTTACATACCCAATTTCATTCTGATTGGATTAAATTGATCACTAAAGTTGCAACAGACACATCGCTAATGATAATTGACAATGCTCGAACAGAAATGGCAAATTAATAAATTTTATGAAAAAATATTTCAAACAAAAGTTATCAAAAGTCTTTTCAGAAAAGGAATCATTTTTTGGTTTTAAACTTTTCCTCTATATCGCTTTTAAGGTATAGATTTTTGTCTATAAGACCTATCTTTTCACCAAATGTCGACTTTCTAGGACAACAAAAAAGTTCCCTTTCAATTTTGATGATGAGGGAACCCTCAAAATGTCGATTTTTAGGGTTAAATAACTTGGAAACTATTATAATTATAACTTGCTGCCCATTTTTTTAAATTTTTCTTAATTGATTTGTGCCTTATTGATTTGTTTTTCGAAAAAATTATTCGGATAGAAGTTGTTCATTAGAAATATAGTAACAACTTATATTCGAAATTTTTTTTCGAAAACTGAATGAATAAGGAAGGCACAAATCAAATATAAAGCTTCATAGCTTTTTTGGTTCCTGAGATACAGCTAATTGTTCCTGGTAAATTTAGTACGGTATTATGCTTTAACTCGATCAGACATACTACCGTGCTATATGATACTGTAAGGTAAAATACTGTAGGTTTTAGCTTTAACAGCTATTATTTATAATAATTATGTATTTTACGGGAAAATAATAATTACCGTATTTGCACCTTAAACAAATTGAAATCATAAAAACTGTATAGCAAAACATCCCTTACCCAAATATCCCCCACAAAAACCTTTGTTCAAACCACATAAATACCTACACATGACATTTAACCCTAATAATGTTATTATATATTATGTTATGTGAAAATATTTTTAAGTCATTACAAAAAAAAAGGTTTCAACGAGAAAAAAAAGAGGAAAAAACAGCTGTCATTTTATGTTTGTGTTAAGTTTTCCATTTCCATAATACAAAAATAGGCCATTGAAATCTTACAATTTTTTAGACCAATCTCTTACATTTTGAGTACGATTTTATTTTTGTTGATGACCGACACAATATGGGTAAAAATCAGACTTTTTGGTGTCTTTCTCCTCCCCCATCCCATTGGGTCACCTTCTTAAGTAAGGAGAGTTTGTAAATAGTTTCTACGCTATATTTTCATTACGGTACATATTTTAAAAAATTTGCAAGATATTTTTTATTCAAAATCAAATTTTGTCTCTTTTTGCAGTAATGTGGATAATTAAAAGTAATACGCTATAGGACATAAAATTTGTTGAAAAAAATTTGGGCAATAAATAGGAATTTATCCCTATTTTATTACTTTAACATCAAAAAAGGATTGATTCTATTTACAAAGACAACTTTTTATTCTTGATAGTTTTAAGAATTTTATTTTTCTCAATCTTGTCCTGGGAAATCAAAAGATGACACATACTTTTGGTCCTTCGCAGCAACAATTCAATAAAAATTTCCAATTTTATTATTAATTTTATAAAAGATGAAAATTATTTGTAATCACTGTTTCAACAAACAAAAACATGGTATTATTTGTTGTACTTTGATCAAAAAGTGTATATTTGTATGTTCGGAGGGGGGGGGTGGGCGGACTGAGCCCAGACACTTAATTTTAAAATCATACTGAGCCCCCTACACGCAAAAAATCGCGTGCTACCTAAAATGCAAGGTTAATGTAACATTTCAATATTCCTAACCTAATATTCGGAATCGTGATATCAGATAGTCAGCAGCAACAGGTGTTGTTGGAAAAAAATATTCTGTGCTATTGAACGATTCCTGTAGTGTCATGTGTTGGTACTATTATGATGGTTGATATTATTTATGATCCAACAGTTGACCGAAGGATGTTGAACCATTTCCTTGCAGAATAAAGTCAGTCTGGTGTGATAGCGTATATACAGTGTGTTTATTTCAAAAGTATCCTCTCTTAATAACTCTTGATCTGATGTGATTATTATTTTGAGTTTAAGTACGTCGATTTAGATATCGAGGAGGAAGTTCAAAAATGTAATCTAAGGAATTTTAGGTTTCAACCCTTCACCCCCAGCCCCCCCACTTTGAAATTTCAAATGGCACCCCCTACCTTGTGATATATCATTTGAAAGGGCATAAAATTTTCTATTCAACCATTAGATATAAAGGTATAAAATCAATTATTATTAGCAAAACATTGCAGATTGGATATACTGTTCAATTAAATTACAGTCATAACAAATTATTTTATGACATCTTCGCATCCCATGGCTCGAGACTGTGTTTTTTCCGTCAAATTTCGCGAAGAGTTCGAAATCAGAATGTATTTTGTCTAGCAAATAATGGTAGCCATTCGAACATGTCATAAAATAATTTCTTATGACTGTAATTTAATTCAACAGTATATCCAACCCGCAGTATTTAATTTAATTAAAAATTCAATGACAATGAAATTTGTCGGAGTATACGCTAAAGTCTTCTACAGTTTGTCATACGTAACCGAAAGAAATTTGGATAAACATCGTTATGTTGACGCGAAAGTATACACAAATAAACAAATATTAAATAAATAAATAACTTCAACAGAAGTAATACTGTCTAAATAAATAAAAAATAAGAATAATATGAAAAAGATGGCTATTACGTCACAATCGTCTTTGGTGTAGCGGAAGCATACTAGACTAGATATCCAGAGGCCTGCCTGAGGTTCGATTCCTGATTGAGGAGTTAATTTTTTCATATCAGTATTTAATTTAATTAAAAACAACCCGCAATGTTTTGCTAATAATAATTGATTTTATACCTTCCATCTTCTGTGTAGTCTATCTTAAGAACCAATGGATCGATTTCATTTTTTTATCATGGTTGAATAGGCAATTCTATGCCCTTTCAAATGATGTATCACAAGGTAAGGAATGCCTTTTAAAATTTCAAAGTGGGGGTGATGGGATGAAACCTAAAATTCTCTAGGTACTATTTTTGAACTTCCCCCTCGATATCTAAATCGACATGTTTTCACTCAAAACAATAATCACATCAGGTCAAGAGTTATTAAGGGTGGAAACTTTTGAAATGAAATTTAATTTTTTTTTAAATTTAAATATGATCAATACACAAAATTGCTAAATATAATGATTATTAATGGACCTTCTGAACAAGTTCCCACTAAAGACCATCAATTAAATTTCACATAGCTGAAAGTAATTGATAACGAAACAAACTATAAAAAAACCCATGATCAGTGAGCAAGCATTTCTTCATCAACATCAATAAAAACTGTATTAAGCAAACAGACAGTCTCAAAATACACAAACAGACAGTCCAATTTATATTAAATTTATTTTGTTTTTATACGTTATAAAAATTGTAAAATGTATGATTTAATCAAAATATTTTTTAGCCATGAGGATAACACAACCAGTGCCGAAATATCGGTCAAAGAAGATAAATATATGTATCAAACATTAATTTGATAAATTGTGTGAGTTTTTGTAAATTTTCCCAATATAATCAAAACACCACCAATTTTATAACTTCTACAAACAAGGGTGTGAAATGGTTTAACTCACAAATTGTATTAAATTATCACTCTCACGTAAATATATTTATATAAACAAGTAATGTAACCACTAACTGGGTTAATTGTTTGAATACCCAGTATATACTGAGTTGTTTATCAATGTTTGAATTGTTCACAATTTTTGAACTGTCCCACAATTAAAAAAAAATCTCATATGGTTTTAAAGATGGGAATATATTTTGCTTTCCGAGGAACTTTGAACACAAATTATGAGAAAACTATTGAGTTTATGGAAAAAATTTTCAAATAAAAGTTGTTTATTTAAAAAAAAAATTTTTTTTTTAAACTTGTGTTATATCTCTTGCGGTAAGATAGGCAGTTTTGTCCAATTTACCCAAACATGGTCCGATTCTGCCCATTAACGAACTTAACCTTACTTTTTTACTATAGAATGCAGAAAAAAAATTCAGTTTGTTATCTCTTTTCGTTCTTGAGTTATCGTGTTCACAGACGGGACAGACAGACGGACATGCAGAAATGGACTACTTAGGTAATTTTATGAACACCTAGAAATTTTTTTCTGCGATCTATTTTTTCAAGCGTTACAAAGTCGGAACTAAACTTAATATACCTTGTATATTTACAATATACTGGGTATAAAAATATGAAGAAAAAATCGCTTAAGTGTAAACTAAACTTGCGCAAATAATTAGTGTTCAGTGAAACAAAATTTGTTTCACTGTTAGACAAAACTTCTTCCAACCAGTAGGACTTTTCTTCCGTAAACGCCCTGTAATTTTTTGTCTGTACTCTACATCATTCAAAATATAAGTACCTAAGAATTTTAGACATTTTTTACAGGGAAAGGTTAGAAAAAACCAATTTCTTGCCAGCATTCATATATAGGATTTTAGCACCAATTTGATGGGAATAGTAGGCGATGAGAGGTAAGTGTGGAAAGGAGCACGAGGTGGGTTTTATAAAAACAAAGTTTGTTTAAAAAAAAACACAAAGATTTCCAAACGACTAAATATCATTTGTTTATTTATAAAACAATACAGAGTGCACCACAAAATAATGGCACAAACTACCAAAGTCTTCAGAACCTCCACCAACAGAGAACACCTAATCATTTTGTCGGTAACTCAGAGAAATATTTACGATTTTAATATACTAATAAAAGTCGGTAATAATAATACTAATGTTCGACTGAAACTCCTGCCATTTTCATCACAGATAATATTTCAAAGACTTAGAAAGTCGACATTTTCTGAGATTTTGTGAAAGTTTTAAATCGTACAAAAAAATATATTCCATTATAATGGGTCACGAAACCGTGGGTCATAAAGTTGCAGTATGAATGTGTATGCAAGACTGTTGAATCTGGCATATAATCTGGGCATTGTGGAAAAATTATGAATAACCGCTATTCAATTCAATATATCTATAAAAACTTCATGTTCTTAGGCGATCTTTAAATATTTTAAAGTAAATTATAAATAAATATACACCTGAAATTATATTTCGAAATGTTTCGAAATATTCCAATATTTACCTTCAGGCAGAAAATATAATAAAATAAACATTGCTAACTATAAAATAATATTATGAACACCAAAACTGTACTCAATAATATTATTTTATATACCGTATGTGTTGGAAAGCAATGCTAATAGAGAATCAATGTTAAATATTATTTACTATAATAACTATATACAATATGCTTAATAAAGAAATAAAAATAGTGGGGGTACTCTTTAATGTGTCTGTTGTGTATGTTTCATTGTTATCTTCTTAAGCTTAGCATTACTTCTACTACAATTGAAAATTCTGTTTTGAATATCCCTTATTTTTTATATGTGGAATGTTTGAAAATAAATGATAGTATTCTATTAACGGTATAACATAAAACAACAATCCACACAAATTAAAACAAAAATAAAACCCCAAAAAGAAAAAAAATAGAATTCCGACAAAAAAAAAGTTAAACCAACGGTTCGAATATTCTATTATTATTTGCTAAGCAATATCCGAGTCGATTGTAGAAATCTACCCAGGTATTTTCTAGTACTTGAGAAGAAATATTCGCACAATTGTCAACAATTCTTTGCCTTAATTGTTGCAAATTTTCAGGCCTATTCCGCGAATAGATCTGTGTTTTGAGAAAACCCTACAAAAAAAGACCACTTGAAGGATCCAAAACCACTCAGAAGACATTTCTGGAAAGTTTGTTCCAGAAACAGCCTTACTATCATGGCATTGTGTGCAGGGCAACCATCTTGTTTGAACCATACCGATTCCAGGTCTGAATTAGGAAGAGCTCTAACAGTTGGCATAATATTATTTCGTAACAAACTCAAATATTTTTGAGAATCTAAAGATTCGTCATTTCAGTATGTATGTGTATGTATGGTTTTATAGTAAATATTTTATTTATTTAGTTAACATTGATTCTCTATTAGAAATACTTTTGAAAACGGTCTGTATAGTATTGTAACAATGATTAAAAATAAATATTAATTAAAATTTCGTTACTATCATGATTTTTTATTTCGTGAATGGGCATTATTCTCATGTTCAGTTTGATTGTCAAATATGCAATAACCTATTTTTTTTAAATATAACAAAAGGTTTAATTTTTAATTAAAATTTATCTTTCTATTTAATGAGTAATATTTGTTGATATCAATTATTATTTATCATCCCATTTCTATCCATATAGTAATAAACAGGTAATATTTATAATGAAATTTTACGATACACAGTGAAAAATAGGTCAATACAAATGTTTCCGAATACTGGCTATTGAATTATGCAACCAGTTTAACCTGGATAGAAACTAGCGGAGTCGTGACATATTCGCCCTCCTTGATAATCAAGTGGCCATTTAAGAACTGAATTTTTACGTCATCACTTCGAAGATGGCATGGAAGTGCCAACACAAACTCAATAATATGAGCAAGAATAAAAAAGTCACCCTCTATTGGGTTCCATCGACATGCCTTACATGGCCGGAACCTTTCTGTGGACTCGTACAACAGTCGTACTCTGGAGAAACCGCCCGGGCCTCAGACATGCCAAGAATTTTCTCGGGAATTTTAACCGTAAAAGATACAAAACTTGCATGGGCAAAATAGATTGATATTACTAACGGGGTTTCTTATGGCATTGTAGACTCAAGTGATATCTTAGGAAGCTAAGCTAGAAAATGGAGACAACTGAAGATTTTGAGGAGAAATTCAGAAAACTCTGGATCACCTAATAATATTCTGCAACGGACATAAACAAGATAATAAAATGACTGGAAGACTATCACAAACTTACTGGAGAGCTACTATCCCTAGACCAGATTCTGCACTTAAGGAAGCGAGGATGAGGCATGTTGACCGAGCGGGATGATCGAGCACAATCTTTTAACTTGCAGTGCACAAATCCTCCCCTCCCATATATATATATTCGTTTATTCAATATTTCTGATACTATGAACTGGCATTTCAAGCATGGACCTATCTTAACCCGTTATAATCGAAATTAATGGCATTACTTTATTCTGACATAATTTTCGTAGAGAGATTTATATCACTTGCACTAAGTGTGAGTAGGGGGGATGTCGAATATTGTCTGAACAGATGTGAAATATGTGGACAGTTCCCAATACTAGCGATAATTAACTCTATTTCGAGATTACAATGCATAGATCGTAACTTTCTTGGGAATATTTAAAATATATTTACTATTCCTGTATATTAAGGGTAGTATGAATTGTAATACAATTAGTTAAATTGTTTAACAATGCAAAAACATTCAACGTCACAGCAAATGTGCAGTAGTAAGGCTGGAGCCCAAGAGTTCGTTTTTAATTTTCATGCACGTTTAAGAAAAGGGTTGCGCTACTCATACGATGTGAGGATGTATTTTTCGCAACATTTATTATTAACCCTTTCCATAAAACTTCATTTCAAGCATAATATAGTCGGACAAAATTGTTATAAAATCTTACAACTTTTATTGTTTGTAAAATATATTATTTGAACCTTCGCCAAGAGTAAGAAGTTGTATATTTACATGGTCTTTAATCTTAAATAGTAAATACATTCAATCTATGGTAGGTCAGACAAAAGAGTTCTCGAACCATGGCTTATAAACAACACAAATATGTTTTAAAACTGATAATTAAATAGAATTTATAACGCTTAATATTTTGTAGCGGGTAAGAAAGTTTAAATCATTGTTTAGTAACCAAATGACGTTTTTATTTGCTACAAACATATGGTACATCATTTTGAGACACCCAGTAACGGTATACTAAACGTGAAGTTTTAGTTCATTACATAATATTATTTTTAAATAAAATACATGCAAAAATTAAATTAGAATACTTCTAAAAATTATATTTTTGATTAATTATAAAATTGTTTATGTAGTATGAGTTCTATTTTTAATAATTTAAAAACACGCACTTTTTAATTGAGTTCACACGAGAAGTTAAGTAAGGATGTGTTATTTTATTTAAGTTGTTCCATAATATCAGGATAAAGTAAATAATTTTTTGAACAAATAATGTGAAAAATACTAATCTGACCAAAAACATAAATGTGAGAGGGTTCGAAAAATCCGACAAAATGTTTTGCATACACAACGTAGTGATATCCCAGAAAAAACAAAAATGTTCGCCTTCAAAGGTCGTGAAATCTACGTAAGGGACAAGTTTTTGTTAGGTTTTCAGGTGCAAGGTAACTGTTAAAGCTGTAATGTCGAAATTTAGCACATGCCCGTCCGATGGTGGGCCTGATGGCATGTTATAAATTTGAGCTTCATACCTTTTATGTATTCTGTGATACAGAGGCCTAAAAATATTACCTGTTAACATAGTAGGTAGGTGTCTATGCTTAAACTTTTCTTGACGCACTACCGTACTTTCCTACACAGGATTTTGGTTTTGAAGAGGTTTCCCAAGGGATGATCTTGGAATGACGTTGAAATTACTTTAGAAGGTCATTTCAAGTTCAATTTTGATTTCTCAAATAAATACACCGCTTTGTGATGTCACCAATCGGTAGAACGGAAAATTTTACGCCCAAAAATGATATTGGGTACTCGAAAATACTTACTTATTTCAAATTGACCTCGAAATGGTCAACATCATAAACCCCCTGCAAGCAATTCAACTTTCGTTTAACATATTTTTTGGATCCTAACAAAGATAGCAGAAGTGATAGATTAAAATGGGCCAACCTGTATACAAGGTAGAGTATGAAACGGATCAGATTGATTTTCTTTAAAGGGGCAACCCTTTTTCACATAAAATTTTTTTAATAACAAAAGAGACAACGAACGCATCTGTAAACTGTTATACTATACGGGTTGTGTCTATACTTTACGTGGTTTATTACTCTTTCCAAAATTATATAATTTGCTTTACATCGAATTATTACATTTACCTAATACTATAGGGTGGCGCATAAGTAACGTTATAATTTAAATAGTGAATAAATTTTTTGATTACGTATTTTTTTTTCTTTTTTTATTCAGAATTAACTTTGAAAAACTTGGGAAATTTATTATGGAAAGACTCAGCACAGAACAAAGAGCCAAAGTTGTTCAATTTTATTTTGAATGTCAGTATTCGATTATTCAGACACAAAGATCATATCGAAATTTCTTTCATGTTCCGACAATTTACCGATTGGTTCAGCGTTTTCTGCAATATGGGGATGTCAGTGATCTTCCGCGTGCTGGAAGACCTCGTGCAGTTCAAAATGATGTGAATATTACTCGGGTGCAAGCAAGTGTGGAGGAAAACCCCGAAACTTCCACCAGGTGACGTTCTCAGCAGTTGGTGATTTTCCATATAATTTTCAATTGGTTCACGAGTTAAAACCAAATGATTATTCATAAAATAAATCAAAACGTTACTTATGCGCCACCCTATACAAAGGAAGTTGATCATTATTTTCTTTATTTAAAAAAAAAATCCATCGTGAAGAAGTTAGAGAGAAAATTTTCTTATAGAAAGCAGAAATAATAGAACATTAATCATAATTAATTAATAGATAGTAAAAATCAGTTACCAAGACGACAATATTAATCAATTAAATTATGAAAAAGTCATAATGAAATAATTTGTGATAATTATTAATTAACAAGTTATAGGAAAAATTGTAGTAAGATTTAATTGTATCATATTGCTAATGAGAGAGAAGTTCGTAGCTGTTTGTTACATGAGTTTGAACTTTGTCTTATCAATATTAATAATTAAAGGTAAAAAAAAATAAAGTTGATCTTACTTTTGATAAATTGCTCTAGTGGTATTAAAAGTCATTTTTAATACAGTTAGAGAACTTTTTTAGATTAATAAAAACCTTTGGTTATCAAAAATAATTTTTACATTAATTTTCTCCAAATAATGTATCTTTAATATCTAAATTCAAAAGTGAACAATATTCACTATCCTTTAAAATGACGTTTTATTTTCAATGCGTAATTATATTAAATAAGGCAATCGTTTGAAATTTTTTTGAAAAATTCTATAATTTAAATATAACGAAATAATACATAAATGTTTATTTACATTTAGACAGCCTTTGGATAATATAACTTTGTTATTTTACGCATTATGTATTATTCTTCGCCTGAAGCATTGTATTCTGATAAAAATATTATACCTATAGTATTTAGGGGTGAAGCTTAAACATACATCTGTTTTCTAGGATTCCGTAGATAACAATTAAAGATATCAATCAAATGAGAAAACAAAAACCTCAGCTAATTGGAGCCAATAATTAATTTGGGTCTAAGCGCTAGAAGTGCTCTAAAAGCTAAGTTTTAGAGACGTTTATCAGAAAATCGTCGCGTCAACAAGATCGTACAATGTAAAGGAATACAGTATTGGTTAATGGAGTTCTTTTGAAAAGTAACATGATGTTAGAAAATAAGCTATTCCTAGTAGTAGATAGATTAGATAGATTGTAGAGGCTGCCCTGGACGGGCTACACATCGACCATAAGGTCCATTGTGATGTCTAAGGATGAGAGGATGTGAGTGGAGTGGAAGGAATGTTTGTGTATAGACTAGGCATTGGTAGGATGTGCGGCTGCAGCCGACTATGATAGAACTATGTCGATATTCATTTGGAGTTCGTGAAGGAAACTGCAGAAAACCTTCTCAAGCATAGCCGGTTACTTCGTTCTTGTCCATACGCCGTCAGATTAGTCAATTAACCGTCCCTTTTTTTTCTTAATAATTGACAAACTGCCGGTGTCGGGATTCGAACCGATAACCACCCAGTTTCCAAGCAGGCATACTGCGCAGACATAACGCCTTAGACCGCTCGGCCACTTGGACTGATTACGCGTTAACTAAGCTTGATATTCGTTTATCAAAAAAGACCCTCATCACGATTGATACACTCTTGCTCTTTTTTGTACATACATGGTAATCTTGTAATAGAAAAGCAACATTTTTCTGTTAATTTCATTGTATAGTGTTGTCATTTAATCTGGATATGAGTTACATAATTTATTTCAAATATTTGCTTCTATAAGAATAGATAGAATTATTTTAATTTTATGTAAAATCATTAGAAACATGGATATAATTAAATTTATATATTATACCCTTTGTATTAAGTCTAACTATAATTAATTTAACAATATAATATTTTCCAAACAGTTTGAATTGATAGACATTGAGCTACATAAGCTCAGAGGTAAATTTATATATTATACCCTTTGCATGAAGTGAAACTATAATTAATTTAACAATATACTATTTTCCAAACAGTTTGAATTGATAGACTTTGAGCTACATAAGCTCAGAGGAGAAATCTTTAGAATCGCTCAACCCAACCCTCCCCCTGAGCTGTTCGACTAGTCTAAAGGGAAATTGTAAGATGTGTGATTTTCGAAACTCGTAACCACTAAAACCACGCAGAAGCGGTAGTTAAAGCTTCATCCATGGAATTTTATTGAAATTTAGCTGGGATTGTAACTGTTATTTTAGTTTATTCCGGAACAGTAAGTATATAATTATAAAACAAAATTCGTCACTTAGGGGCTACGTAGACTAAGCGAATTTTCTCAGAATAAAGAATGAACAGAGTAAAGAAATAAAGTATTAAAACTGTAAATATTTCGGTTAATATTAGAGTTACAGAAAAAATCACTAGAAAATTATAGTTATATGTATTTTCTACAAGTTTACTTATCATAAATTTTTCTATATAACTAATATTAAAAAAGATATTCCACATTTTGTGTTTTCTCCTCCGTTTTGAAACTTGGTCCTTCAAATGCAGAAAACAAATCACATACCAAATTTCATTTTTGAGATCTCCTAGGTAGAATCGATGAACTTTAGAAGAAATTTTTCGAAAATTTTTGCATCGGAACAAAACCAAAAGGTTATACAGTTCTTTTGGTTTTGTTCCGATGCAAAAAATTCGCTAAAATAAAATATGTATTATCTAATGTTTAATAAAACACATATGTGTATTATTTTAATCTTTACATACCCGGTATGGAAACATAAAATATAAGGATATAATATATTTGCATTAATTCCTAGTCAAATATCTTCACTAACTCTCAAAGACATCAAAACTGAAGAATGACTACGCATACTGAATATTAAATCTTGATAATGGATTTACTTTTATTTGTACATAATATTATTTAATTAATATACATATAGAATTATTTTTTGACCTTCATTTTATTTAAAAAATGACATCAAAAATAACATGGATGACCTATTTTAATTTTAAATTTATGTTAGAAAATTTGTTATTTATTACAGACTCTATATAATTGCAGTGCAAAGAAAGGAACCTGCTGTGTATTAGTAAATTAAATGTGCATTATACAAGAATCTTAACTATAAATTCAAATCCATAAATCTAAAAAATTCGTCCTAAAACCTGTAGGAGCTACGTACACTAGCGAATTTTCTTAGAATATAGCGAATATCGAATCAAAATAGTACATTGACATCAGTATTATAAATTTTGTAATATATTATTAAAATAGTAAATATCTCTAAAAATTGTTACAGAAATTATATTCAGGTGATAAATTGTAGGAAAATTTATATACTATATCACATAGCACGGTAGGTCGTGAGCCCAAGTTTTAGCATGTACGCCTACCGTACTATGTTTTACAGGAAGTCTTAGAGATGATTTTTCTGTATCTTAGGAATAAAGCTATGAAGTTCAAGTTTAAGACATTGCGTGAGACTCAGCATCCGACATTACGTACTACCGAATTTCAAGTTACAGCTTTAGTTAATTTCCGAGATATTTAACCCAAAAAATCGGCATTTGTGAGTGACTGATTCACTCACGCATCATAATCAATTTTCTAGGGTCCAAGAAAGTTGAAATTCGGAAGGAATATAGTTCTTACGCTGAAACCACTCAGAAAAGTCTGATAAGAAATACTCTGCTCCTGAGAAATTTACCCAATAAAGGTACACCAATCATTTTCTCACTTTTGTAGGCGACTATTTCTGTTTTTGCTGGTATTAATATTATGAGAATATTCAATAGTTTGTGTTTCCACCTCCCTCAAAGCCACCATTTCTAGAATAATAATTTATAAGTCTATGTTGCTGCTCACTAGTAGCACCACATTGACACCGAAAATCGTAAAACTTCATTTCACCCCGGTACCGTGTTGTGCTCCCAGTTCCCCTGTGCATATATTTTAATTATGGTCGTTTTGGACAACACCTAGGTAGAATCGATGGGCATTTGAAGAAATTTATGTGCAATTGTTTCATCGGTACAGCCAAAATAGCTGAATAGAAGAAAATCCAATCATTGAATAGACTTGTGTCGTGGATAATTTGTAAAAAACATAAGTTATAGCGTAATTAAAAAATGTTATCTTGTGTTCTACAGTATTCAAAATTGGCAATTTAAAACTTATTCGTCCGAGTCTTACAAAAAAAATTGAGAACATTGTTGTTCTGTTAATGTGTCTATTGAATACACATCATATTTGCTGCGACAGTTATTAAACTTTTATAAAAGAAAAATAAATGTAAATCGTATAAGAACCTATGAGTTTTTTTGCATTATTTGCACGTGTAAAATACACTCCTGGAATTTGATCCATTCCTTCCGACTCACCCTGTATACTACGTTTCAAATGCTTCATGTTAAGAATGCAAATATTATAGCTTTCTAGCGATCGACTCTTGGATCACAGTATTTGATTACACCCACTTCGACAGCCTATTTTAATCACAACATCTGTAAATATTTAGATTTTATATTACGTATAAATTTCTTGTTTATTTCTCTGGATTAAATAATTAACCAAACAACCTTTCATATACCATTTTGGTCCTTTAAGTTTTGAATTTGAAAAAACTTTAAAATACGGCATTAGTTCGTTAGAAGTATACTATCAACTTCAAAAGTACTTTTTCGAAATAGAGTTAGTTCATTTAGTTTTGGAAAAAATGTTAGGAATAAAAGTAAAAACATGACATACCATGATTTCAACAATTACAAATAACTATGCAAAAATAGTTGGAAAAGGAAATTGTCAGAAACAAACAATCAAACGATTTTCTGAATTGAAAAAAGTTTAGTAAAAGTTAGTAGATTCAGGCAAGTAGCAAATCACGTCCATTTAAAAATTTTCATATTAGAATGATACTTGTTTTTCATAGCAAATTTAAAAGCAGAACTATTCCCCTGTCCCGTGTAGGGGAAAGGGAGATAAGCATAAACACGAGGCAGAAAGTACGGACCGTAAGGGTAGCGAAGCAGACATGGCAATCGTTCATGGTATGAATTTTTGTTAAATATGTTAATGATGTTGTTTTTAACCCTCGACCCAAAATAAATAGATTGTAGAGCCTGCCTTGGTCCGGCTACACTTCGACCATAAGGTCCATTGTGATGCCTAAGGATGTGAGGATGAGATTGGAGTGGAAGGAATTTTTGTGTATAGACTAGGAATTGGTATGATATGCGGCTGCAGCCGACTATGATAGGTACTATGCCGATATTCATCTGGAGTTCGCGAACGAAACTGCAGAAAACCTTCTCAAGCATAGCCGGTTATTTCGTTTTTGCCCATACGCCGACAGCTTAGTTAATTAACCACCCCTTGTTTTGTTCTTAATAACTGCCGATGTCGGGATTCGAACCTATAACCTCCTAGTTTCCAAGAACTGGGGCTGGTCAAGATGTATATGCATATTATTATCATTATCATTTTACATATAAGTTTGGTGGAGGTAACGGGAATTTTTCTTTTTTTTTTGGTATAGGGTTATAATTTTTTTAATCTTATTTGTTCATAATGGGTTTTATTTCAAAAGTATAGTTGTGTTTTCCATAAATATGACATGTGCAGAACGAAATGGCCCCAAATCAAAGAATATATTATGAGTCACTGTAAGCTGAAGAAGATGGAATCTCTGAAACTAAAATGTTGAGAGAAAAATTGACGGCGTATGGTTAGGAACCGATAGATATATAGATTGTAGAGGCTGCCCTGGACAGGATAAACACTAAGGGTTTGGCTGCTACCAAAATTATATTTTTACATAAAAAGTTACTTTAATTGGTGTTAGAAGTATTTGAACAAGCCGAAGGAATAGTAAAAAAAGACAGCCCATCTAAGAACCTCTTTTGTTTTTTCGTCTCCCTTTGGTGTTCGTCATATCCCACTTTCCTCTACACAATTCTACTTTTTACTCTAGTTCAAATTAGAACATATAACAATTTGTTATAGTTTTTTTTTAATTTTCCTTTGAAATGGCAACGTTATAATTTTAATTTGATACAGACAGCATACAATTATTTCCGGTTAATTAATTTTAAACAGTGATGTTAGCTAACTAACAACACTAATAATTTCAAATGCAGGTTGAAATTTATAATTTTCATGCAGAACCATATTATGTTCGCCGTACAGAACGTTTAATTTGCCAGTTAAATGTTGTTACAAAGGAAAAACCAATTATATACATGTTTTGTATTATAGTTAATTTAAAATCGCCTTAAGATATTATTTTACACTGTTTAATTTAAATGAATTTTTATTATTTTATTATGAAGAAGGATTCATTAAAATAATTTTATTATTATAAAAATTTTGTTCTGTTTTCGAGATTACTACGTCGTTGTCAGCGCGTGTGCATGTTACACGCAACGAAAATACGTAAATTGTAAAAAATGTGTACATAGTATGTTCTTTGTGAATTAAAATCATTTTAGGGTTATGTATCCACTATTATTTGTAATATTAGTGACAAAACAGATTTGTTTGAGAAAACAGTTAAAAGACAAGCGAAAACTAACTTAGTCAATTGCTTACATACCAGGCGCATACCGAGTTAATGGAAAATAGTTTCAAACAAAAGTTGTTTAATCAATATTGATATGAAAAAATTAATTCATCCACTAGGTATCAAGCCCTGGATTTCTAGTCTCCAATGTGCTTCCGTTACACCACGGATGATATGGATGAACGAGTTGTTTATTATTATAGAAAAAATGTTTAACAAAAAATAGCAACGACGAAAGACGGAAAGTAACTGAAAAGCAGAAAATAAAAACTTTTAAACAAAAAATTAGTATAAGACTTAGTTAGACTAAAAAGGTTCTTTTTTATATTTTGCTTTTCAGTTACTTTCTTCTTTCGTCGATTCTATTTTTTGTTACAAAGTTTTTATCTTTCACTTTTTAGTGCCTTTCTTTTTTCGTACATGTTATAGTGTCATTAGAACTACATAAGTGTGTCAAGTTTCAACAGAATCGGTTCACAGATGACAATTCAGTGGGTGAGCAATCCATTTTGACTTATTTTTCTACCCTTAAGGGTGAAATGTTTTTTTCAAGAACTTCAACTTGAGAACCTCCCCCGTTTTTTCTACTTTACTTTCTTTTTTCTATTACATAAAATTGTAATATAATTATAAAATCTATAAATTATCCGATATTTAAACGTATCAATGTATCATTAGAAGATTTTAGATACTGCAATATTCTGTAACAGAAATGGTCCCTAGGCAAATTGTAGTAAAATTAATTTGCTATAATTTATAACTAACCATTCTACGAAAATAATGTAGACATTTTATTTTCAATTTAAGTTGTCTTGTTACAATATTGTTGTAACAGTTGTGAAGCGTATGTGTTTGGTAAGGGTAAAGGAACATAATATAGTATAATAAGCCATTAATTTGTCCAAGACTGTACCCGTATACACGTTACACATACGGCTATATATATACAAATACTACCCAATATTTTTATAAGTTGCAATCCGACAACGTCGCTTATATTCCGCCAGTTGATATACTGTTTGTTTACATACATGTACGCGAATAGTATAACGTAGAGTGGCGTACAGTGTTGTCAAGTTGTATCCGTTCAGCATGCCGACATGTATATTTATTTATAAAATGCTTCACTTAGCGTTGTTATAACTAAACAATGAGACGGCCAATAATCCCGTGATTTTTAAATTCAATAATTTATATTATTATATTTAATATACATTTTCAAAAGATTCGTAAGTGTCATTTTCTTAAATTAAAAATTAAAAACTGGTAGAAATAGGTATTGCTTAAAATGGTTACTCTCCATTTAACCTATGATAATTAGTCGAACTTCAATTAAGTTTTTCTCGAGACAAATTTGGAAAACAATTGATCATATGCCTGAGAATTGTAAAGTAACGATCGTTGGACTTTATTAATGTTGTACGATGCCACAATGATCGTGGTTTTAGTTCATACTTATTCAATTACTTTTTTGTTTTCATAAGAAATATTATGTAATTTCAAAGTACATTTTTTATTTCAAATTATGCATATTATTATTATGAAGAAATAAAATTTAAAATAATATATTTTCGGTGTTGTTAAGAATATATATATTTAATTAGGAAAATATTTTGTCGAATGTTGTTTCTTTTTTCTTTTGTCAAGGGTTGTATTCTGTTTTAGGGATCGCAAACATGATACATACGTAGGAGGTACATTCGAATTCAAAAAAAATTAATCAACTATACTGGAGCTTAGCATTATTCAATACTGTACCAAACGAATCGTAATTGAAGTCAGTAAAATCTATTTCGCTCAGTTTAACATTGAATCGCTCTCTCGAAAGTTTATCCAAACATAGGTTTTATAGTTTTTAATTTCTATTTTCAATCCTGACATATAAATTTATTGTTTTTGTAAGCAAAAGCCTACAACGTCATCAACCATCAAATCGCACTGCCAAAAGAGAAGAGATAACATCAGACGTTTGGATGTAACTTTAATTGGGAAATTAATAAGTCCGTACAAATAAATACTTTTACATAATTCCCAACATTCTTTTTGCTTTATTTTGCATTTTCTCCACGTATAGATTCAACTTTCTACTAAAGGTAAGAAGAACTCTTAAATTGCTAACGATATTCTTTTTTTGTTTTTCTTTCGAAGATTTCTAACCTCCATTTCAAAAATCATTGTATCTCTTAATATAATTCTATTAACTATATCGAAATCCTTCTGAATAAAACAAGAAATGTCGTTAATGAAATCATTATCATGATTTATTTTTATCGGTGTCTGAATTATTTCAATATCCTTAACATGAAACTTTTATTTACTAAAAGTAGGAAATCATATATCGTCCCTGAGACACCTTGGTGCGGATATAAAAGCTTGTGATGAACATTTAATATACTTGAGCGCTCATAGGTTTAATTTATAAACTAAAAAAGTAAAAAGATAATTAATAATTAATAATAAATTCCATAGACTCGAATCTTAGGCCTCCGTCTTATCGAGACGATATGCATAGCATTGCACCACAGTTACTGAGTAGTTACTTTATATTTCTTTACTCACATATATATTTTATTTTGTACTAATACATTAGCAATGATATTCTCAAATCAATGATTGTTTTTGTGAACTTTTATTATGCTTACGATACGAAATACACATCACATCAAATACGAAATCCGAAAAAATAGTTGTGATTATTAGTTATGCCGCGAGAGACGAGTGAATCGACACGAAGAAGAATGCTGATTTTCAACAAATATTCGGGAGATTTAAATATCACAGATTATTGATTGCAGAAAAATTTCGGAAGAGTTTTAAGGCTCTTCAACTTTTTTACTTCGAATTTTTATTAAATACATCAACCGACTAGTAATAACTACTATTTTTACTTAAGTACAAAAAATGTTTATATACCCGGTATATAATATATGCCAGGGTTTATTAACTGCAGTCTTGACTTTGACTCCGTCCGTCCGTAACCGCGATAACTCAAAAACGAAAAGAGATAGCGAGTTGGAATCTTGTATATTTGTTCTATAAAAAAAGTTCGTGAATGGGCAAAATCGGACCACGTTTGGGAAAAATGGGCAAAACTGCCCAACTTTGAAACCGTTAGAGATAGAACAATATTTAATAACAAATATGTAACGACAAAAAATGTTCCTTGTTTAAAAATTAACAACTTTTTTTATAAACTTTTTCATATAAATTCAGTATATACCGGGTATTTAAGCAATTAGCTCAGTTAGTTTTTATTTTCACTTGTTTTTAACTGTAGAAAACTTTTACAAGTCAGTACAATACAAGAGAAATGCTACTCGTCTCATCTCGCGGCATCATGTAACCACTAAGTTGTTATGGCGCATTGGTAAACATATCGTGCCGTTAAAACAGAGACCTGAGGTTAAAGTTCTAGTGTTTACATTTCCTTAATAGAATTTTTAGTATACTGAAATTATAAAAAAAAGTTCCAAACAAAAATTGTTTATTTTTAAAAACAGAACATTTTTTGTCATTAAATTTGTGTCTATCTCTTACAATTTCAAAGAAAAACAGTTTTGCCCATTCGAGCTTGACCTTACGTTTTAGCTTTAGAACACACATACAAAATTTCAGCACGCTATCTCTTTTCGTTTTAGAGTTATCGTGTTTACAGGCGGACGGACATCCTTGTGAAAATAGTAGGTCATTTTAAGAACATCCATACCAATATTTTTTTTCTGCAATCAATATTTTCTACTGTCACAAAGTCAGGACTAAACATGTTATCCTGGTATATATTAGATACTACCGGTTAGAAAAAAAGAGCTTATGCCTGTTATGTATTCTCAAATATGTTCAATTTTTTTAAGCTAGAGTATATGTCATACTATATACGTCATGTAGTAAGTGGTTTATATACTTGATAAATGTATTTCTACGCTGATTTAAAAGATAAGCAGCAATTTGTAAGTTTTTTTTCGAGTATATATATATATATATATATATATATATATATATTGTAACCTAGATTAATTGTATTGTTTGAAAAAATGTAACACGACATATGAGTTGAGTAGTTTTTGATATCTATTTAACTAAAAGATGAATTCTTCAAACTGGATATCACAATTATAACAAAGATAAGAGTTTATCGACTCATTTCAGGAAGTCAGTCTGTGAGGTTGTGCTCTTTGTTATTATAGCATGTCCATATATATATATATATATATATATATATATATATATATATATATATATATATATATATATATATATATATATATATATATATATATATATATATATTGAGCTTGTTTCAATAAAACACTTGTATGAAAGTCATTTTAATTAATCATTAGAATATCTCCAGAAGGTTATTCCGAAAAAGGTTAGTCCTTCACTGAAGTATTTATTTTACATATAAAGAGAATAAATTCACTATATATATATATATATATATATATATTATCTTGTAGATATCGTAGTGAGACACCCCAAATATATCCAGTACGGCAATAAAAGTACAGAAAATAACAGTTTTTGTGAACTTTATTCTGTCAGAATATGAATCAAATTTTATACGATTATTAAGAGTTGTATTTGAAACAACGATGTTCACCATTATAGAAATAATCAATTTCTGTTATAAATTTATATTGTGGAAGAGATAATGTAACCACTAGGATTCGAACCTCAAACCTCTGCCATTGCGGGAAGATGTTCTTATCATTACACTACGGTTACTTATAGTGACTGGCATTAAACTTCTTTATTCATATATTTTCTACAAATTAATATATATATATATATATATATATATATATATATATATATATATATATATATATACAACATTTACTACAAGAATAATCAAAATTGTGAGAGACTGATTCGATTCAGATCTTTTCAATTTTATTGAACGGGAGTATACATACATATACATATACATATATATATATATATATATATATATATATATATATATATATATATATATATATATATATATATATATATATATATATATATATACATATATGTCGAAAATATACGAATAAAGAAGTTTAATGCCAGAAGTTTAATATATATATAAAACATTGACATCGCATTATCCCATTGAGTGTATAAATATCAAAGAATTCGAAAACACGAATCGAACTATTTAATTTCCATATATTCACCTAGTTTTATCGCTTTAATAGAACATCAATGAACTTAGATCCACGTTTTTATTTCCTTTGAGTTTGTAGTCGGAAAATCCATTCTTAAACGGTGCTTACTTTTTTTTATGTTTTAACTTTAGCAGTTTCTACTTGGTTTTGAATGAGTTAGGACATCTTTATAGAAAGGCGACTGCAAGGGCACACTTTTGAATTATTTGAATCGACAGTAAGACTAAGATTATTTCGCGTTTAGTCGATAACCAAACCATAGTTTTGTATTCGCAGTGTTTACTCAGTGGAGAAACTTCGGGATGAGTATCTAAATCTTTTCTCTCACTCTTTCCAATAATGATTTTTTGTTAAATTTAATACAAAACTTTCAAATACTATTAGTGTATGGTATGCGATGATACAAAAGAAATAATTTTAAAATACTAAAATGATTTAAAAAATCCGAAATAAATTTTCCAATTACAAAAGTATATTATTATTATTTAAATGGAAATCAAATATAATATATATTCAATTCATTTCCTATGGGATCAATGAATAGGAATAGAGATTATTTTCAATTGATATTGATGACGTATATAATCATCATTGCGGTTTAATAATTTTCAACGTAACTAAAAATCAATTTCAAATATCATCATTGTTAGTCGCTATAGACGAATTTACTCTTTATTAAAATTTTTTGCCCACAACTAAGGTATACATACGAGTAAGTCAACATAAAAAATTAAACCATTTTAAAAAATAAAAAATTACAACGTTTATTTTATAGGTATCAGCTAATGTAAAATATGTATGTAGGTATGTATGTCCACTTAAAGATGTTCCAGCATGAAACCACTTTTCGATGGATTTTGCTTTTTTTTTCACAGGCTAAATATAACGTTTTCTAATAAATCCCGAACTTTCAGAATTTTGGATTGTTTAGAACGTGAGATAATTTATAGCAAAGTAATCGTTTTCTCTCACTCTCTCTATCATTAAAAGCATATAAAACTTCATGCCCGCCCAACTATTATCTGTTACTCTGTTACTCGACATAATTTTAAAAAAACTAGAATAGTAAAAAAAAATTTTTTTTTAAATCGCGTTTTACCGTTTTCGAAATATAAAAGTTTAAAATCATTTTTTTATTTCAAATTACATTAATTTGTATATCTGAATAGTAACCGTTCAAGTGGCCGAGCGGTCTAAGGCGTATGCCTGAGGCGTAATGTTTACTTGGAACTGGGAGCTTATGGGTTCAGTTAATTGACTAAACTGTCGGCGTATGTACAAGAACGAAGTAACCCGGCTATGTGACGGTTTTTTGCAGTTTCCTTCACGAACTCCAGATGAATATCGGAATAGTTCCTATCAGAGTCAGCTACAGCCGCATGTCCTACCAATTCCTAGTGAACACACAAAAATTCCTTCCAGTTCACTTAAATCCAGACCTTATAGTCGAAGTGTAGGTCGCTACAATCTATCTATATATGAATAGTAAATATATGTATGTATTGTGTATGTGTGCATATGTATTTGTTCTATAATAAAAGCAAACCAGTTTTTTATCCTGATTATATAAGACACTGTTGGACTACCTTAAGTGAGTATACCTAGCTTGTAGAAATGTATTACCTTAACAAAAATCTAAACTTATTTTATTCCTTTAAGTACATAGCTTAAATAAAAGCTTATGTTTTAAAAGGTTTTTTTTTTAAATTATATTATTGCAAGACTAATTACATCAATATAATTTCCCACCGCTTCCATTATTTCAAATATTTATCGACACTTCCACCAAATTTTCTTTTACATCGAATATTTTCGAATTCTATTTATATAGAACGATATAAACAAACACGTGTACAAAATTTCAAAACTATTACTTAATTATAACTAGCCAAAATTGTGATTGAAAGATTTGCCCCACACATGTTAACTAACAGCTGCAGTCAAATAAAATCTTATTTTATTGCTTGTAATAAAATCTTATTTTATTTTGTAGGTGTACCTAATTCGAATCACTATACGCTATATCGGTCAATATTTAAGTGTTACGTAGTGTTCTTATAGCCATGCCTTAATGTAACATTTAGGTTACGAGATAAATTCAACAGTATAATAATTGAAAACATTGCGGCGATGTGACTATAAACATTATATTATCGAATGATAATTAGTGAGAACTCTAGGTTTTTGAAATAAAATTTCAAATTCGTCCCCTTTACCAAGATCAGTTTTTTGTATTATAAATACGTATTTCGACTACAATGTAGTCATAATAAGTATAAATTAGCTAGTCGTACTTTACTCTTTGACAATTAGAAATAGATATAAAGTCGATAGACAAAAATAAAAATAAATTGAAAATTAACTAGATTAAAATATACTGGATTTAAAATATAATAAATTTTAAATTATATTGAAATTGCTCTTGTTAAAATTTCCTTCATTCACATTTATTCCTGTTAATTTTACTCTTATTAAAATTACTCTTATATTGTCGCAGGATATGCTACTTGTTACTAATTTGGTGAAAGTTTCACGAAATGACAGTTTCCGAAGGCAATTTTAACAAGAGCAATTTCAATATAATTTAAAATTTATTATATTTTAAATCTAGTATATTTTAATCTAGTTAATTTTCTATTTATTTGTGTCTATTGATCTCGACTTTTTACCTATTTCTAATTGTCAAAGAGTAAAGTACGACTAGCTAATTTATACTGATGATGACTACATTGTAGTCGAAATACGTATTTATAATACAAAAAACTGATCTAGGTAAAGGGGGCGAATTTGAAATTTTATATGCATGTAATTAATTACACGGTTAGTGTATAGAAATATGGTTAAAATTATCGACTATCAACGCACTTTGAGTAAGAAAATCGGGCACGAAGTAAATTCGATTATTGTAACATTAATACGATTGTCAAAACAAAATCATGAAAGTAATTACGTCAATCATTTAAAAAGAAGAAAAAAAACAATTTTTTAATTATTAAATACGATGATTGAATTTTCAATATGGGTAAATTATGATAAAAGCCCATTTTAATATAATAAAGAAACACGTTGAAAAATCACACTCTTTTCTTAATCAAAGCTTTCTGCTTTTTCGTGTGGCGATGCAATAACAAAACATAGACAAACTTCTTAATATATATGAAATTGTTTTAAATGTCAAAAGTTATTTTTAAAAAGTAAACGATCCACAAATATATTTTTCATCTAAATTAGAAATTAGACGACATTCTTGTCACTTTAAAGGTTGATTATTTCATCAAAGTTTAATACACGAAATAGATGTATTCCTGTGGGGTAAATCTTGCTGAAGTAACTTGTAATTGCACTTTTTGATGTTTCGTAAAATATGGCTCAAGTATTGTAGTTTGCGCTTCTTTAAGTTGAAGAAAATCGGGCACGAAGTAAATTCGATTATTGTAACATTAATACGATTGTCAAAACATTCTGGCGATTTCGCCACTCGGAGTAGGTTAAGTTCTCTCTATTCAATATATTTTTAGCATCTGCTTTACGGTCTTATCCTCAAGACCGTAAATATATTCAGGGAGCACATAGCAAGAAATTATTATCGTTCTCAGCACCGATGATTCGATAGACTCTAAAAAGCTTTTCATTTTTACAAATGTTTCCCTAAGCTGTGCGATTCTAGGGTAAATTTCCTGCTGATGGTCTGCTTTATAGATAATCAAATTGCCCAAATATTTATAGCACTGCACATGTTCTATCTTAGTACCGTTAATTATTAAATCGTGCTGGTGATTGATCTTCCTAACAACCATAAGCTTGGTATTTTTAAGATTAATGCGTAAACAATAATCTTTTGGAGATCATCAACAGTCTACTGAGAGCATCGGACGTTAAGTAAAATTATTAGTAAAATACAGTAAACTCTTAAATTAGGTTCTTATTTGTTGATATACACTTTCGAAGTGAAAATAACAACCCTTTAAGATACTATAAACTAAAAGAACAAACCTGTTATTTTTATAAATCCATTAAAATATATGTCTCTCTAAACATATTTTTTTTATAAATCAACGTCTAACAGGCAGTTTAAAAGCTCATTTTCTTCAATTAAGCCAGGGATGGCTTAATAATATGTGATTTAAGCTCACACTTCTTGTTAAGAATAAGATCGATTACCATATAATAATAATCGATTTTTGCATTTTTGAAGCCAACAACGGAAATATACAAATTCTTTGAGCTCTATTCTTTAAAATAGTATGTTGGGAGATCCGTTTGGTGATTGAAATTGGGACAAAACGAATATTTAATGATCGCAGCGAACATTCAAGGGTATCGTATATTTGATGGTTTGATTTATTTTTAGACATAATAATAAATTAAAATTCTTAAATAGATACACATGGCCACAAAAGTAGCGCTTATTTTCCAAATTTTTTTAGTTGACTTGTACCGTATTCTTTCGGTTTTTGGGAAAATGTTTCAAATAAAATTTATTAGCATATTTTTAATTAACAACTTTTACCCGAATCATTTTTTCGAATAAATAACCTCATAAATAAGGCACAAATCAATAATAAAATTTTGAAGAATAGGCGATACATTTGTGGCCATATGTAAATAGGCGTAAAACAAGACCATTCGAATGTTTCAAGATGCCCTGTGTCTTATTTCATTGATAATTATTGCATACACATGGTAGAAAGACCAAGAAATGTACAAACTAACTTATAAACTATTTAAATACCATGTATATACTAAGTCATTTTGGGTACGTGCTCCGTTTTTCTTACCTCTTCACTTACAGCTGTATAAAAAAATTACTTGTGGCGTATTTACCAAGGATATAGGCTGTACCAAAATTCACGCAATATTTGAATTTTGCACCACTTCTGCAGTAAACCAACGACAAATAGCGTGACAGCTGACAGTTTGGGGTTATTAAAAATGGAGCGCTACGTGAAAGAAAAATTCGTTTAATTTGTTGAGAAATATTTTTAAAATAGTGTAAGGTTTGGCATGTACAGTTCGCAATAAGAAATAAGCGATGATGCTCGTTTTGTTCTTGTTGACTTCGTGAATCGTCCAAACTGTCCCTTTTGGGGTTCAGAAAACCAAATGCATTCATAACGTGCCAATGTTTGGTGCGGATTTCGGGCTAGATGCATCATGGGACCATTCTTCGAAAATGCGGCTGATCAGGCAATAACAATTAATAATGCTCGCTATTGCGACATTATAATTCAGTTTCTTGTGCTTAAACTGTAAGATATGGATGTAGACCAAATATGGCTTCAACAAGACAGTGCCACAACCCGAGAATACATTCTCAAACTGTCTTCGACATATTCTTACTGATCATGGCACATAAGGAAAGAGACACATTTTGTAAACTGATTGTAGATACAATGTTTTTAAGGGAATTAATTTCAAAACTACTGCTTTTGAAGTCTGTCGTATTTTAAATGTTGCAAAACATGGCATAGCTTAGTAATACTCGTAGATCGTAGGGGTCCATAATGCAAAACCAAATATAACAAATTCTAGATACATTACATTAACTTTTTTTCCAATTTAATTGAAAGACCACCATGATATATATTACACAAATGCATTCCCATGTGGCCTGATTTAAGCACATGTTTTTTCAACCAAACAAGAAGAAAAACAAAGGAAAATGGAAAATTTACTACCAGAAGATAATTCATTTTATATTTACAGTAACTTGATCAAATTATTTTTTATAAATTTTTTATTTTAAATTGTCCATGATATGTTCTTAGTGATGGTCTAAAGACCTATTTTTGACATCAAATGTTTGATATGAAAAATCATATACATCTAGGGATGGGGATCGAACCTACGACTTCTGGCATTCTAGACCAATGCTCTACCAACTAAGTTACCTTAGATGTTATGGTAGTGCTATGCATATGATCTTTCACTATTATTTCTGATGCCATTGTATTATTAATTTTATTTATTTACTATTCACGTATTTTTAAATTGTTTTTTGAAAACTAGCATCTATTTATTTCCCTTGTTAGTGTGGTTGCCTTTCGGTTATATTATACCAACGGAAGCGACTAGCGTTTACTTTATTTGACATTTAATGTGTATGAACATTGATACCATTCTTTGACATAAAATGCTTGATATGAAAATTCATACACACTAGGGATGGGAATCGAACCCACGACCTCTGGCATTCTAACTTATGATTCAAGCTAGCATTTATTCATTGAAATTAATTCAATCAAGATGAACAATTTCTATGATTATTCTAATTTGTTTAACCAAAACCTTTCAAACGAAGATTGTTTTAATAGAAGTTGACTCAATTGATTAGGTTCACATTAAATACATTGAATTCATTGAATTTTTCGATTCAACACTCTGAATTTTAATTGTGTTTTTCAAGCTTTTATGTACCTAGGTAGTTGATAGGTGGAATTTTGGATAAATCAATTATTACTTACACAACATTAAGGTATTAGGTCGAAATTAAGAAGATACAAGTAGGAATCTTGATTATCTATGACGATACAATGCAAATTTTGTATATTAATATTCCAAAATTTGTCACATAAGAGCTACGCAAACTAAACAAATTTTTTTTTGACAGAGGAATTATAATGAATATGAAATAAAATTATCATATAAAAAAAGCTTATATTTTGGAAATGTAAAAAAAAATTTCAGTGTTTGGTATGAAAATATTTCTCTGGAATTTCATCGAATTTC
This sequence comes from Nineta flava, assembly GCA_963920215.1. Lineage (NCBI taxonomy): Eukaryota > Metazoa > Arthropoda > Insecta > Neuroptera > Chrysopidae > Nineta > Nineta flava. The sequence goes on from OY986045.1 coordinate 31,840,930, forward strand.
ATTAAATTATACACCATTTTGAATGTATACTCCTTGATAATGAAAGCGTGATCCCTATGAACCATATCTGGAGTAATCCTAATATATCAAAGACCTAATACTTCCCTCTACTTTTTCTCAATGTGTAACTGTACCCCGTCGGATACGTGGACATCATTATGACGCACCTTGTATTGTAAAAACTGATTGTTTGATCCAACTATATATTATACCCAGTATATAACATGTACCAGGAGAGATATTAACTTTAGCCTCGACTTATATTGTAAATATACAACGTATATTAAGTTTATTTCCGACTTTGTAACGGTTGAAAATATTGATCGCAGAAAAAAAATTTTGGTATAGGTGTTCATAAAATTATTCCATTTCGCAAAGTTGTCCGTCCGCTCGTAAACACGATAACTCAAAAACGAAAAGAGATAGCGAGCGGAAATACGAATATGGGTGTTCTAGAGCTAAAAAGTAAGGTCAAATTTGTGAATGGGTAATATCGGACCATGTTTATGCAAAATGGGCAAATTTCTTTATCTTTGAAACCGTAAGAGATAGAACAAAAATTTAACAAAAAATAAACAACTTTTGTTTGAAACTTTTTCATGAATTCAGAATATTCCAGGTATTTAAGCAATTAATTCAGTTTGTAAGGCAACCATACTAACAATGGAAATAAATAGACGCTAGTTTACAAAAAAACAATTTGAAAAATATGTTAATAGTAAATAAACAAAAATTAATAATACAATGGCATCAGAAATGATAGTGAAAGATCATATGCATAGTACTACCATAACATCTAAGGTAGCTCAGTTGGTAGAGCATTGGTCTAGAATGCCAGAGGTCGTGGGTTCGATCCCCATCCCTAGATGTGTATGATTTTTCATATCAAGCATTTGATGTCAAAAAATGTCAGTTTGTTGTTATTTTCACTTGTTTTGTTGGAAATTTATATAGTTTTGGTTGCAATTATTTGTAGTAGCTTAATTATTATGAAAGAAATCCATGAAAATAATTTCGATACATTCAAGGAAATGAAACAAAGCCCCTAAAAAGAAATGAAGACCCGTAAGAATTCTATATTACAACAATATTTGAACTTTGATACAATATTACATAAGATAACAAAGCATATTATATCATCCTATATCCATATACTTCAGTATTTTTGAAAACAATGTTAGAGTAAATATTTGTACGTTGTTGGTTAGAAATTGTTTTCATACCAGGGCGCATTCAGTAATTCCCATAATTATTTTCAAATAACGTATAAAACAATCTTATACTACCCACATTTCATTCTTCTAAATTGCTGGTAGACGTTCTAAGTCGAATCAGCTATTACGTTTAGGGTTTAGTTCTATTTTTTATTATATTAAATTGTTTGCTAACATGCAACTTTGTAAGATAATAAATGGTAGTTATAAGTTACGGAAAATAAAATAGAGTAAGCGTCAGATATAATGTATTTGAAAGCATATGCATTTAGAAGTCAGACTTAGAAATACATCTCATCGATTTCTAAGTAGTTTTACACCCTTTTTGTCCTTTATTTTATTCTTTAAATTCATTATTTTATTCTGTAGTTTAAATACTTCAAGTCGGGTAATTATTTATTTATTTTTATTATTTCCCTTTACTCGCATAGTTAAAATACTAAACAATGAGGAAAAATTTGTACTTTAGCGATATAAAATTATCAGAAAACAAGAAACTAACGGAATTAATTCTTTAAATATTCTGTTTATCTGAGTTTTTACACTGCATTGTATAAAAGGAAGTTGCCTTTTGCGTCTGTCTGTATGTTTATCCGCTAACTCCTTCTAGACTAACGGATTTTGAAACGGTTTTTACCATCATGTAGATAATTTTTTCCGGAAGGTTTATATGTATAGTATATCCTAATTAAAATTTCGTATGTGTAAATAATAAAGATATTTCCAAAAAGATTTATTTTCATGACTTATGTATTTAATTTTAAGTTAATAGACCAAAGTTACATATCACCTTAGTTACATATTATACAATTTTTTTATAAACTCTCACATGTGATGAGTTGTAATAGTGCTGATCTAACCATATATTTGGCTGTTTTATGTTATAGATTCTTCGATTAATGAGCTCAGATCAAAGTGTAGTAATTAACCGTGCGAAGCCGGACCGGATCGCTAGTTATATATAAATAAAATATGAATGAAACGCACTGCGACTTAGCAATGTTTTTTTCTTATACACTAGTAAAGTATTTTTGGCGGGCGACCTCTGCGCCGTCTCGTGTTTTTTATTTTAAGATATGATTCTGTCAAAACTCGTAAACATACAGATATACATGATAAGAAACTTTTTAACAAAAAATAGAACCGACGAAAGAAGAAAGTAACTGAAAAGCAAAAAATAAAAACTTTTATACAAAAAACTAAATCTTCGAAAAAAGAAAGTAACTGAAAAGCAAAAAAAACTAAATCAATGTAAATACCTAAATAATTTTTAGTAGTCCAGATTGAGTAATCTGGACTATTCTCTTGTATATATATATATATATATATATATATATATATATATATATATATACGAGTATATAACGGTATTTAGTGCTTTCAAAGTGTTTACACACAGACAATATACAGCGATTATGATATGTGTTCTTTAGTGGAAGCGCCGGGAAGTCTTATTAATTTTAATTTGTGGCTAAAATTTTAATTTTTTTTTCAAATTTTTATGGGACCAACTTTGAATCATTCCCTACCCAACAAAAAAAAATTATCAAAGCCGGACTACTTTGTAAAAAGTTATGCGTGATCATACTTAAAAAAAAAATGTAGGATGAATTGAGTACCTACTTCTTTTCGTCGGTAAAAAGGTCAACTTTAATTTTAACTATAAAGAAATAATTTCATATAATGCCAGTGATAAAATTGATTAACAGCTTCCAGGAAGTGCAATTAGATATTTTTAGAAAAAAAAGTATTTCTAAAGGTACAAAATTATGTACTACTTTTCATGTTTCTAATGTCTATGAAGAGATTGATGTCAATGATTCTCGGCGAATTTTTGGTACAGTATACACACTACTAGCATATACACACTTCTGCAATCGTAATGTCACAATTAATTTGAAATGTTCACATAAAACTGTTGTTTTAATTAATAACATTGTTAATTACAATGAATTACAACAACAACTTTGTGACAAATGTTTTTGTGGCAAAGGTGTTTCTCTTAATACTGTACCGAAAATTCGGCGAGAATCATTGACATAAATCTCTTCATAGACATTAGAAAAATGAAAACTAGTACATAATTTTGAACCTTTAGAAATGTTTTTTTTCTAAAAATATCTTATTACACTTCTTGAGAGCTGTTCATCAATTTTTTCGCATTGTATGAAATTATTTATTTATAGTTAAAATTAAAGCTGACTTTTTACATGTATATGTTTACGAGTTTTGACGGAATCATAACTTAAAATAAAAAACACGAGATGGCGCATTACTTTACTAGCGTATACATAGAATACACTGCTAGACATTTGATGTTTTTGATTATAACAGATGACATTAAATATTTCTTTCACTATACATAACATATTTTGTTATAAAACAATAATACATAATAATTTACATCACAAATCAAAAACAATATATTTATCTAAAACGGCAATCTAAAATATTGATAACAAAACCTATCATTTATTGATAAATTATTTTATTGTTTATGAAAAAATTTCTTTTACGTAGACACATAAATCATTATTTTATTTTAACTGGGCGTGAAGTAAAATTTATATAAGTTTTTTAATAAAACATACAATCTCGCGTACAGACAATTTCGTTAAAAGTTTTTTTTTGTACAAATTCATAACTGCACATGTGCTATTGAAATATTATCACAACAAATAGATAAAAACTTTCATTTGCTGATAATGTTGTTTCTATTGTTAATGAATCAAGTTTTTCAATTCAATTATAGTCGATTCAAACACCGACGTCAACTTAGCAGAGCACTTTTAGCAGTCCCCTCCCAAAATTATCCAACAAATTTGTTGGTCATTTGTTGGACATTGCTATCCCTTTTTGGGATAAATTTCCAAAAACGCTGATACGGGTGGCTTTTATTCCTAAACACAAGCTATAACACCAATTTCTCCACCATATTTCTTACTTTAAAAATGACTAACTTCCATCCAAATCACCCTCGTGAACTTAGCATCACTTTTAGCTGTTTTACACATAACACTCGTGAACTTAGCATCACTTTTAGCAGTTTTAGCAGCTGTATATTACAACTATCCCAAATTTTAACCATTTACGTCAAATATAGTTTGTGAGAAAAACGTCTGTGACAGATACCAGACACCAATATGATTCAATAAGTATTTTGTTTTGCAAATTTTGGAACGGAACACTAAAAAGTATTATTAACAAACCGATAACCATTTTTGCTCCATTATTGTATATGAAATATTAAATATCATTTATTACATATAATATTATATATATAAATTATTAACAGCTATAATAGGTTTTAATTTATAATATAATATTATATAATACACATCCACATATATTCTATTAATATAATTAATTATATCATTTAATTATGAAATTGGATAATATTTATTTTTTAAGGCAATAATATATGGTTATTTATAAATGACTGTACTTTAATGAATCACAGTCATGTACTACTCAATTGATAAAACGAAATACTCATCGATTACTCCACAAGATGATTGCTTTCGTTCAATATTTTTAGGTTAATGGAAAGATAAATGTTTACGTTTTAGAAGAGAGAAATTTTTAGGTAGTATAACGTTCAATAACGACCACACGGTTAGAGGAAACGAGATAATGTAGAGGATAGAAATTGAAGCTTTTTCTTTAGGAGTCAGGAAAAAAGTCTAGCGGGCTAGACTTTATCTGTCATATGATACAGATATCATATGACATACTTATATAGATAGATATAAACGGGACTGTCAAAATATTCAACAAACTACCGTATGTAGTTTTTTTTACCAAACTCTAAATATGCTTAAACATAAACATTTAATTTAATATTCTAAGCTGAAAGTGATTATTATAATTTTGAACCTGGTCACTCGAAGTTTAATATTCATTTGAACAAGTATAGTTTTCAATAAAAATTAAAGGATTAATATTTCCTATATTAATTGATTTCTGAAAAGTATAAAAAAATGCATGGAAAATTGAATAAAAAATAATATAATATTTCAAACGGTTGCAACGATTCTGTACATTGAATACGTGGATTTCATATAAAAATTGATAAAATGAATGTCAATAGGATTAGTGCGTCATTGCAATAGCATGGTTATTTACATAGACTAGGCTAAATGAACGAAAGTCGGGAAAAGTGTGTTACAAGCTAAAGTTTGCACAGAATAGAAAAAAAGACATTTCCATAAATTTTTCTTTGATTATCTCGGATACAAAATGTTTTATAATTTAGTCAAAATAGTCAAAAAAATATTGTAACTTGGAAAAATTCGCAAATAGTAGAAAATTGGGACAGGTGTTAAATAGACTATTACAAATGATATATCAAGACCCCATCGATCCGAAAGCAGCAAAAAATTATATTCAAGGACAAAGGTAGAAATATCGGATTTTGCATATTTCTCTTAGGAGGTGTCGAAAGATACTTATAGATGTCCTGATTCCAAAAGTTGAAAAATTCACATTCTTTATAATCTGCTTTTCGCATATCTCTCTTAAACCGTGTTATCATAAAAATACGAGACAAAAGTTATAGATCAAGCTTTTGTCTACAAACATTATGCAAAAGTCGTAATCTGCTTAATATGTGCTTGGAGTATTTTTTTACCCTGGTTTCCCTACAACCAGTAGGCGTACTCCACGATCTATGGGGCCGAATATGATCGGGTACCTAAGCATTTAGTTGGTATTTTTGAAGTCGATTATTTTGTTTTAAACAATTTTTTAGAAAATCTTCTCACCTACGAATTTAATACCAATCAATTTTTTTCCGAAAAAATCCCCATTTTCGGAATAAATCACTATAATCCCGCACAATTGACCGCAACAATTTCATTGACATAGAACAGCATACACATGCTATTTAGGATGATAATAATATTAAGGTGCATGTTTCACCTGTTACTAATTTTTCCCGTGTTGGATATATTTTTTTCTTGGATTAATATTGTGTTTTTACTATGAAATGATATCTTTTGTTTTGTTCCCATATAATATTTTTAATTAAAAATAAAAAGTTTACTGTGTCTCGGCTTACTATTGTTTACACCATATTTGTATTGTACACAATTTTTAAAATAAAACAATATGCTAGAGTTTTTTATATTTGAAATGAATATTTCTTACAAAATTGTAAATTCCAGTGCACCATTTTAATATGTGCTTAATCAAACGTTATGGAAAATATACTTTAAATCAAACGAAGATAAAATTTAAATCAAACGTTATGGAAGATATAATTTAAATAAAACGTTATATCCCAGAGATAGTTACGATTAGCTAATTCATACTGATGATGACTACTTTGTAGTCAAAATACGTATTTATAAAATACAAATAACTGTTCTAGGAATTGGGGCAAAATTTGAAATTTAATTGCAAAAAACCTAGAGTTCTCTTTGATTATTTTAATAATCTTTATATTTCCTTATTAGCAAAATCGTATATGCCACGTTTATGTCTGTTAGAAATACCTGGCAGAAAATTTTCTTCTTCTTCTTTTAGTGAATATGTATGGTATTAAAGTAAAAACGATAATAAATAATGCAAGCAAAATCAAAATATGGAAATCGTATACGGTTAGAAAGGGCTTCTCAAGAGCAATCCAGTGATACCTCGTTACGTTACCCGTTACGCACACGTATTCACGTAAAACACACGATACAGGCATACCGCTTTTTTTTGTAAACTAGCGTCTCTGTCTCCATTATACCAACAGAATTGACTAACGTTTTCTTCGTGGAATTTTACTTCTGGCAATCGTGGGTTCGTTTCCCATCCTAGATGTGTATGATTTTTCATATCAAACATTTAATGTTAAAGAATGTTATGTTATAAGTAATAGAAGACATATTAGTATTATAAGACGCCATTGGTATAATAAGGCGCCAGTTTATAATAACAACAATAAAAAAATCTTAACTCTCTCGATGCTAGTGAAACACACAAAATTTCATGATAATGTTATTATTATTATTTAAGTATAGCCTACATTATGCTATAATATATCCCACCCGTTTTTTTATTTATATCGTACATTATGCAACACGGAAGTTTATAAAATACAAGAATGTACATGTTGCAACGGAAAAGTAGTCAAATCCAATATCCTTGAATATTATGTTATAAAAACAGTGTGACGTTAGTTGTGCCGTTGTACACTTCATGCGACTATTTATCACAACGTACACATACTCTGTATAAGTTTTGTTACAGTTATTTGTTCTAGGCCTTTTTTTGTTTGCATCAGATTCATTGTGCATACATATAAACCTGATATTACATACTGTTGCACCTTCTGATCAAACTGACTGATATAATGTATACAGGATGAATTCATTAAATGATTTCGGGATTTTTATTTGTTTATTAAAACTATATATTTAACGAATAATGCTTTTAACATAAACTATTTAGTAGTTATAATGGATTTGCGGTCATAAGTTATAAGCAATTATAAATATTTTAGCGAAACAGTATATCATCACATTCCAATGGAACAGCGATATACCAGTTGTTTATTTTACATCTTCGTATAATAGATCTCCCACGAGTATGAGAGAGTACATATGTGTACATTACGCAATGTGTATGAGAAGGAGGTCTTATAGGTTTGTTTTCTTACTTAAAGCTAAACTGTTGTGTACTGAACAATAGAAAAAATCATAACAATTGATCCGTTCACTTAAAAAAAACCCCACCCTCCAAGCGTCATCTAACTGAATGCGTATCGTACGACACATACCACACACAACAGTTTAACTTTAAGTAAGAAAACAAACTTATAAGACCTCCTTCTCATACATATTACTTAATGTATACATATGTACTCTCTCATAGTAGTGGGAGATCTGCTATGGGAAGATGTAAACTAAACAACCGGTATAAAAAAAACTTTTTTCACAGAAGCTGCGTCAACTTAGCGAAGTTTCTTTGAATATATAAATGACTTTTTACCGGTCACAATTTTGGTCTAATAAAAATGAAATGCCGTATCTGATATGATTTTATTGTTTGCTTTTCCAATTTTATTATTAAATAATGTAGGTCAAGGTAAAAAGGGGGGGGGGGCATATAGAAAGAAGAAAACACAAAATATAAAATGTCTCTCTTTGTAATAGGACAATCGAAAAATTTATAAGTAGTAAAGTTGTAGAAAATCATGTTCGCTACAATTCATTACCCTATCATTTTTGAGAGTAAAGAGATAGAAAAATTTCGTGAGTCATATACTTTGAAATGTCAATTAATGGGTAGAATCGTAGTCCGGAAAAGGGGGAATTAGACGGAGAAAAAAAAACACAAAATATTGAATATCTCTGAAAATAATGAATATTATAAAAATCTGAAAATGTGTGAAATGTAAAGTTGTAGAAAATCAACTATACTACAATTCATTAACTGATCATTTTTTCTTAAACTTTAATATATACAACGATATTTAAGATTATAATTTTCAATTTTAAATCGTAAATATAGAATAATCGAAAATATGATAAGAAACTACATTGTAGTAAAACTAACTTTCTATAACATTATATTTTATATATCTTTACGTTTTAAAATTATCAAATTATCCTTTATTATATAGGGAGCACTTTAGCAACGTAAACTGTTCATAATACACCTTTAGGATAAGTCATATCACTATCCAAATTCGGCCTCTCTAGACCTTGTAATTCGTGAGAAATTTCACGAATTACTCCAAAATCATTGGGAGTCGTACATTCAAGAAAACTTAAAATATATTATACGGTGAATTTCACGCTAATAAACATAAAGCCCGCAAATTTATGACCAGATTTTATACTAATTTTGACATAAATAACACATGAATGAAACTTAAATGTTTAGATAAACCACGGACATGATCGTAAAACAATTTTATAATTCTCACAAAGTCTGCTTAATGGTTTAATTTGCTATCCACTCCTTTCTTTTTTTAACCCGACTACAAAAAGGAGGATAGTTCTCAATTCGTATGTATTTATTTTTTTTCTATATAATATCGGACACAGCATTGTTTTTATATGCGGAATTCATTGTTGAATCTGTATAGAAACAGATATAGAAAGTACCATCAGTTCGAAACAAAACAGGAGAGTCGAGCCACACGAGCTATTTCATTCCACTTTTAAATAGAAACGTATACGTTCATATACATACATACAGGTATACTACATACAGAAATAAAAACATCAACTTAATTGATACTAGTACAGGAAATGGGTTCAAAAAAAAACATTTTTATGAAACTTCTCCATAATATTTGCGAATTGCATATTCTTGTAGAGCTGATAGCCCGATGAAGACCTACTATTTTCCAACCACCGATTTACCAACCATTTTTTTGCCACGCGTTCAAAGTTAGCGAAACGGAAAAAAAAGAGGTTTTTGAGCGATAGCGACGAAATTGTGAATTTGGCAGAAAAATAGTAAAGGAACCATTTTTAGGTACTAATAAGACAAACAAGATGGCGCGTCGGAATTAAAAATAGATTAATCAAATTGCTTATTATACAATTTAATATTAAGAGCTAATAATGAGAGTAGTACGAAAATTGATTGTAGGCAACACCCCCACATTGCATAAGGCACAAAATTTTTCAATTTAAATGCATATATTTTTGGAAATACTCATACATACTAAGAGACATTTGTTCCGAGATTTCCAAAGCAATACATGCATTATTGCATTAATAATAGGGAATATGCATGAAAATTTATTTTCACATTTATTTTCAGAATATGAAAATACTGTTAATACTGTAATAATATTTAAAAACGAAATTAAAATCCGACAAATATCAAGGAAGCTATAAGCTTTTAAAGATTATTATCTGTCTCTTTCTTGCAAAAATACTAAAAACGGAGTTTTACGTGTATTTTAAATGGTGAAAGTGTAATATGACGTCACATAACATATCAAGAGGGCTATCACCCTCTTTGTCTAATCTGGAATTTCAATCATTCCAATCTCGCTTATTTTTAAAGTTATTTAAAAAGTAATTTTACCTTGATATTTGTCAAGTAAACAATTCAAGTGAAAAAAAATTTTCATGCATATTCCCTATTATAGTTATTTCAGAAATGACCAGTTCAGCTAGTTTTTATTACTATGCGAGAGAACTATTTAATCGATTTTAATTTCCGACGCGCCAAATTGTTTGTCTTGTTAATACCTAAAAATGGTCCCTTCAGTTTTTTTCTGTCAAATTCACAGTTTCGTCGCTATTGCTCAAGAACCTCATTTTTTTCGTTTCGCCAACTTTGAAGGCGTGGGAAAAAAATGGGTTGTGAATCGGTGGTTGGAAAATAGTAGGTCTTCATCTGGGCTATCAGCCCTACAAGAATATGCAATTTGCAAATATTACGGAGAAGTGTCATGCAAATCTACCCATTTCCTGACCTATACATAAAATAGATAAAAACTAAAAATAAATGAACATAACCACATTTGCATTTGTTTTATTTTACATACGTGTGATGTAATGTGTGTTCAAAGGGTTGAACGGAGTGGGGTGGGGTACGGTGAACAGTAGTGGTTAGTGTTTTCGGCAAATGTGTAAAAAACTTGTTTAAAATGTTCGATGTTTGTTATGGTAGTCCATATAGTCAATAATAAAAATAGACCTGTAAAAACCGAAGTGAAAATAACAATTAACTGAGTTCATTGCTCAAATACCTGGTATATACTGAGATCATTTATTTACACACAAATGTATAAAAATACAAAGTTATCCACCCTATCAACTAGAGACTTTCAGTACCTTCGTACAATCACTTTATATATGTTATGACGTGACCAATCGGTGCGTGTATATATGAATTTTCAGACCGTTCGAACTGACACTTTGCGAGCGACCACTAATTAAATTTGTATATGTTGTTTAGCACGAATATATATATATATATATATATATATATATATATATATATATATATATATATATATATATATAAATATATAAATATATAAATATATAAATATATAAATATATATATAAATATATAAATATATATATATATATATATATATATATATATATATATATATATATATATATATATATATATATATATATATATATATATATATATATATATATATATATATATATATATATATATATATAATGATGAAGACTGAGTCAGCCAGTCAATTAGTCCCCAACATATCAGTTTTTAGGGTTATGTAGTATCATGTGGTGGTCCTCACGCTATGTTTTAAATTTGATCATCATAGCTTTTTTGGTTTCTGAGATACAGCGACCTAAAAATTGTCCTTAAGGATGTTCCAGCATACTACCACTTTTTGACAGATTTTGCTCATTTTTGTTCACAGGCTAATAATAAAGTTTTCTAATAAATCCCGAAGTTTCAGAATTTTTGACCGTTAAGAACACGAGATAATTAATAGCAAAGTTATCATTCTCTCTCACTCTCTCTCTCATTAGAAGTATGTAAAACTTCATGCCCGCCCAACTATTACCTGTAATATTAGAAAAAATACTCAACAGAATTTAAAAAAAACTAGGAGAGTAAAGCGTAATATTTATTATATAAATTTAAAAAAAAAACCTGTGTTACCGTTTTGTTTTCGAAATAAAAAGTTTTAAATTATTATTTTTCTTCAAATTAACATTATTTTATATATGTGAACAGTGTATTTGGCTATGTGTTGTATATGTGTGTTTATGTATTTGTGCTATAATGAAATCAAACCGGTTTTTTGACCTGATTATATGACACAGTGTTGGAACGTCCTTAACTGATGCTGTAAAATATACTACAGTAGACGTCTACGTTTAGACTTTGTGAGACGTACTACCGTGCTATATGACAGAGGTGGGCTCAGACAGCTCGTCTGAGCCTTACGGGCTCTCCATAAGCTGGGTGAGAGTAAGTATAGAAGGTATGTTTTGAAGCAAGACGGAACGATGTTTCAATACAGGTTGTCCTACCGATTACTACCCAATAATTTATTCAATCAATTTAGAAATAGTTTTATAAAATTGTTTATTGTTTAAATATTTTTTACAGTATGGAGAGATACACAAAAAACATAATAATAATAATAACAATAATAATAATAATAACAATAATAATAATAATAATAATAATAATAATAATAATAATAACAATAATAATAATAATAATAATAATAATAATAATAATAATAACAATAATAATAACATAATAACAATAATAATAACATAATAACAATAATAATAATAATAATAACATAATTAATAACTAATAAATAATAACATAATAATTGATGGAAACCACGGGAAGACGGTAGGCGTCTTCCATCAGGAGAACGATAGGAATAGGTAGGGAGATGAAATAAAGAGATAAAATGGAAAGGGATAAGTATATAAAATAATTAAGAAACAAACAAAAAATTATTCGTTTTCTATTATTATTCTTTGAATAATTTTGATAAATTTTCAATATCAGGAATATATGTATTTTGGGATATTCGCATTATATTTTCTAAATGTTTATCCGTAAGGGAATTTCGCGAATCTGATTTTATATGTTTCATATGTGAAAATCCCGATTCACATAGATAAGAAGATGCGAAACAACTACTAAGTTTTTTATATATTTTTAATAATTCCGGATATTTAAACGAAGATGGGTTTTCTGCGACGATTTCCCAAATACTTTTTGTGCTTGTGTTCATGGCTCCTAATAAATTATAATTTGTTGGAAGGGTAATCATTTCGTTTAATAACGCGCAATCATTGGAATCCGGAAAAAATTTGAGAAAAACTTCTATTAAAGTGGAAATTTTAAATTGTCTATTAAAAGGGGCCATTAAAAAATCACTCATTAGATTTATATTTTCAAAATCTTTAAATCGATTATTAAATTGTAAAATTACCGTTTCTAATAAACATTTATATTTTAAAAACAATTCAGTAAAATCACTCTTCACACATTGTTTCGCAATGTGTAATAGTTTAGGAAAATTATTTGGAATTTTTAAACCACCAAAAAAATTTACCGCCATCTCTAAAATTTTTTTCAATTCTATAATAGTTCTAACCGCGTCCCAAATATAAATATTTTTGCCCTGTAATTTTAAATTATGTAAATTAACTATTGAAGTTAAATCTACGAGAAAAGCTAAAGTTGCTGTAAAATCAAAGTCTCTTAGTTCAGGGCAAGGCTCACCGATTTCTTCATGAAATTTTACAATTACATCTAAATTTTCATAAAATCGTGCAAACATTTGTCCCTTACTAAGCCACCTAACTTGAGAATAATATTTTAATTCCCTAAATTCCGGATCGTTTTTTTTCGCGAATTCGTTAAATAAACGATGTTTCAACGCGCGCGTTTTAATCGAATTAATTTTTTCGAATTAATCTTCTTTATAACAATATTTTCAATTTCCGTAACTGAAAGGCTTTTCATGCATAATGCCTGCTGATGTATGATACAATGAAATGATAAAAGATTTTTTAATTCAGTGATTTTTTTAAAAAGTGCAATTAAACCGTTATTACAACCCGTTATATTACTTGCACCATCCGCGGTAAGTGAAACAAATTTTTCTAAAGGTAATGATTTTATTCGTGCAAGTACTCCGGCATAGAGATTTTCGGCGGTCGTTTCGCGATGTAGGGAAATCATCGCAAAGAGTTCTTCTTTAACAAATAAATCATCGAAAACCATACGAATGTAAATTAACATTTGCGCAGTATTTGTTGCATCGGTCGATTCATCCAACTGCAATGAATAGCAATAACAAAACTTAATGTCTTCATTTAATTGACTTGTCATGTTATCATCAATTGCTTCTACTCGCCGTGTTATTGTTCGACGAGAAATTGGGACTTCTTTAACGAATTGTTTACATTCTTCTTCAAGTTCGGTCCCACCGAACATTGAGTCCACATAGTCTTCCACTACCGTCTGCATAAAGTCTCATTCACTAAATGGCTTTCGCGATTTCGCGATTCTATACGCTGTGTTGAAAGATAACGCGGTTTTTGTAAACTCATCCTTATTAATATATAATTTTTTGGCGGACGATGGTTCAAAATAATTTTTTTTTAAAACAGAAATTACGCGATCGCGTTCTGCTGTACCTATTTCGAATTTATCAAACTCGGCAGAATGTTTCACGGTATAATGACGTTGGAAATTACTTTTTTTTATATAAATAAAAGTTTTACCACAAAATAGGCAAATTAGCTCTTTATCAGTTTTCTTGTATATACCAAAATGATGCTCCTACTCGTTGATGCCAAAAACTATCCTCCTTTTCTTAGCAAACGGCGCCGCACCTCCACTGCTGAACTTATCCAAGACTGCTTGCGATGTCTTCTCCATTATTAAATTCACTACTTTTATTTTTTTTGAAAAACAAATTATGCGAAAAATAATTTCCACTACTACAAATAGTACTTTTCACTTTTTCAATTCAAAGTAGACTAACTCGAAGAACTCAAATTCCCACTTTATGTAAAACTTAACTTAATTCATCAAATTCCCATGACATTATACTGAGCATACTCCATACGAAGAAAAAATAATTAAATCAGGTAAATAATTCTTTATTAGTTCTCGGATATGAATAGTAAAATATTTAGACAAATTATTTGGAATTTCCAAAACTATAATTATATTTAAATTATCCTTTGCAAAAATTTCCCTCTTTTAGTTTTATTACAATGGTCCAGCGGTAAACTTAAAGGTTCAAAAGATATGTATTGAATGATGTATTGAATGAGTATGTATTGAATTGTATTATTTACTTTGTATAATAGTGACCATAAAAAAGATTTGGTATTATTATATTTTTTTCAGAAAATGTTTTAATTAAAAAATATTAATAATTGGTAGGTTACCCTGTAGTAACTCTATCTCTCTTCCCTACCTCTCACTCAGAGCTTGGCCGAGTCAACTCCTGCTCACCTCTGCTATATGATAGACGAATGATAAATATTTGTAATTCAATAACACTTTAACAACTAGAGCGGATGTTATGCAAGTTTTCGTACACTTTTTCTTTTACCTTCTTTGCCGTTGATTGGTGGAATGGGTTTTTAGAGAAAAAAACTCATAGACAATGAAATTAACTTTGAATAAATGGTTGTTTTTTGTTTGAATACCTTTTCCTCAGTTATTATGTAGAATTTATTCAATAGAATAACAATTACATAATGCGAAATCGCAATATCGCGTCATTTACAGGAATTTTCATAAAGTTTTATGTTGTACTTTAGTATATTTTATATAAATTATAATAAAATCCAACTTAAAATAACTGAGTTGATTGCCTAAAGATCCGTTATACACTGAGCTCATTATCAATGCGTGAACTACAGACATATATGATTCTGCAATTAAAAGTAACCACGCCCCAGTGTCGTCCTTGAACATTTGCCTTAATACATTTCTCAGCTGATTAAAATAAACAATTGGATGAAGAAAACAATTGGAAAGAAACCACATCAAGCAATTTTTAAGGATTATTGTAGAAGTGAAATAACTATAATTTCGTTATTCTTTAACCGATTTTGAAGAGTAAGGTATTCGATATGTAAATACAAATGCTGAAACATTTTTGTCGTAACAATTTTTGTTAAAGGCACTGATTTTCTGGATATGTGATTTTAAATATTTTAATTGGTCGTCATTTTGAATTTGGGAAACGTTTTTATGTGCGAAGTCTATGTGCGTGAGGTATTTGCCAAATTCAAAAGTATATCAATAACAATGGTTTTTGAAATATTTATAAAAGAAAAAAACACACAAAATGGCGGAATGCGGATAGACTGAGATGCAAAAAAAAACTGGATATTTTTAAAGTGAAACTTCTTTACGCGCATCTATTAAATTCTTACAGAATATATATATAATACAGAAAGTGAATTGGTAAAAAAACGTGACTTCATCACTTTGGTATGTGATGAGAAACGTTCCGTTTCTTCGCACTGTCTACTCCAGCATATATTGCTGTGTGCGTACTCTCTCCCACCCGTTGTTGATTTTGTCATTTCGACAGAAACTCTACTTCTATAAGATAACTATAAAATTATATTATTAAAATTTTGTTTCAATTTTAAAATGTCACCTTTGATTGTCGTTTCCATAGTAACTATAATGTATATTGTATACATATATATATATATGTATATATATATATATATATATATATATATATATATATATATATATATATATATATATATATATATATATATATATATATATATATATATATATATATAATGTTTAGCTTTCATATAAATGCGGACGAAGTACATTCACAAATTTTAGTTTTTCTTGAATTATGCCACTAACATTTATTACAATTTATTGCCATTCTATATAATCAATTTTAAATATTTATAATTTATATGAATTTTTTTTCAATATAAAGCGAGTGATGTTTCAATTCTGACCTGGGTCCGCCGACCCAGTCTTTTTTTTTTGCTTATTACGGTGTACAGAAAATGCTCCTGTATAGTCAGTCACACATTTTTCTAACACCCTGTATATATACCTTTTTCAACTTTTATAGCTAGAGATGTCCACTTTCTAGATATAAGATGTAAAATTCCATGACTCTTCAACATCTTCCGTATCCCGTTCATTAATAAGCGATATATTATTTGGATTTTCAATCTTAAGATAATTTGAAAGTATTTCAGAAATTTTCAACATAGAGATCAAAATCGATTCTTATTCTTGTAAACTTCAAAATATTTGTCTAGAAATTTTCAAAGCAATCTGCGTGCGTATATTTGACCTAAATCGGATCATTCTAAGTATGGATAAAACCTTGAATAACCCTCTAAATAAAACCTTGAATTTCATGCAAAAATAATTTATGTCTTTTTACTACATTTTCTACCCCTATTCTATTACAATCTTGTGTGAGTATATGTTCTTTTATGTGATAACTTTCGATATAAAATTTTTCAAACTAGTTTTTATAGGCTTCATTTTTATATTTATGAAATTTAGAAAACATTTAAATGCTGTAGAGTGTAGACCATAGAAAAAATATTAACTTTCAAACGTTCTCAAGTTTTCAGTTTTTAAATCGATTAGTTTTTTTTTTTGTTTTATTCGAAAGATAAATAAAATTGACTAGAAAACTTTTTAGACCGTTTATACATACCGTAAGTTTATGTTTTATATGTAGCTTTTTATTCGAGGGATAATAGAATCGTTTATAGAATTTCTTTGCACATCAATAATGGATATTTTATTTGATGGTTTGAATCCACAAAAATAATTGTGCCTGGCAACAATGCATATAGTAAGTTTATTCTTGTAAAAAAATTTTTTGTTTGTTTTATTAACCTTTATAAATTTTTGAAAAATTGTAAATTTAGTGAATTGCATATGAACTACATACAAAAATTCAGTTCAAGCAAGGAATTTTTCATCTACAAAAAGAAATGCTAATAGTGTACAGAATATTTATCTAGATGCATTTTTTTAATGTAAAAACCCAGAAAAGCATTTACCTATAGAAAATTTCACAATTATCTATTTAAATTGTCAATTTTCTAAAATAGACAAATTTATTTCACCCTTGATTGATCAATGGACTCTCCTTCACTTTGGCCTCTGTAGAAAAGCTGGAGCTTTAACTAGCCAAGTAAGTCAAAAAGTTGAATTGTACTGCAATGAAAAATAGACTCAATTGTGAAATTAAGTTAAATTCAAAGTTTTTTTTCTTCAAATCAAATAAATATCACGTTTGAAAATAATCCTAAAAGTTTTCGTTTGATTTAATTTTGGTTTCTTTCAGGTGCGTGTTGTCCAATTGACATAAATTTAGTAAACTTTTACTAATATTTTGTGTGTGTCGAGTATCAGAATCTGTTAAAATATTAAAACTACAAATTATTATTTAGCAATTTAAATATGCGGTCCGTCACATCGCACGCGACCCCTGGTGTTTGAAAATTGAACGCGTCTACTGTAGGGTTAATGGAGTAATATAGCCCATTTTGTATCCAAGATTGTGCATATACTAGCCAATATTCATACTGTATAGTCATCGACGTATATGATCGAATATTTCTTTTACACTATAATCCGATTAGGCCGTCAATAACCGCCATTAGTAAAGCCTAGCAATTGAAAATTTTCAAAAGCTAAACCACTTATTATTTTTTGACATCTTATACTTGATATGAAAAATCATACACATTTAGGGATGGGGATCGAACCCACGACCTTTGGCATTCTAGACTAATGCTCTACCAACTGAGCAACCTTAGATGTTATGGTAGTGCTATGCATATGATCTTTCACTTCCATTTTTGATGCCATTGTATTATTAATTTTGTTTATTTACTATTCATATATTTTTAAATTGTTTTTTGTAAACTAGCGTCTATTTATTTCCATTGTTAATATGGTTGCCTTTCGGTTATATTATACCAATGGAAGCGACTAGCGTACTACCAATTCTTTTTGTGTTTTTATTTTCGAATACTTTGCCGTTTTCGATAATAAAATCCAACATAAACCACACATCACTTTAAAATATGTTTTTTCATACACTAATAAACACTTATTGTTTACAACTTTTTTGTTCTTGTTGTTTTATTCTTGTTAACGATCTCATATTTGTCTGTATAGGTACAGAGGTTATAAGATAAACGAATTATGAGGGTGTTATTTATGGGGATGAATATAACATTATTTAGGGTGTAATTTATATCAAATTATGTAAATGTAATTCATAACTGTGTTGTTGATGATGTGGTCGGATTGTTATTCGTCGACATCTTGATAAATGGATTGTCTACAAAACTTCAAAAATTTTAACTACTTATAAAGTTTTAGTTTTTATGTTATTTTCCTAAGTATTCCGTAACAAAACTTGCCAATACTTTAGATATTGAAAATCAATTTATCCCGCATAAATTGAGTCGAACTACTTAACTCAAAACATTGGATTACTTTTCAACTTCAAAAAGGAGGATGGTTCTCAATTCGTCTGTATTTTTTTTCTTCTTTTTTTTTTAATATGTGTCACCTCAGAACTCCTTCATTTATGAACCGATTTTGAATTTTTGTTTTTTGTTTTAAAGGGTTTGGTTTTCCATTGGTCCCATTATCACCAAATCGCATTCTGATGAGGGGATCCCCGGGAAATCCAGGAAAATCCTCGTTTTATATGTGATAACCGATTTCTGCGAATTTTTTTTTTTTGAAAGGGTATATTCATTCATAATGGGAAAATAAGAAAATATTTTTAAAAACCGACTTCAAAAAAATTTTTTACAAAAAAAAACCGACCGCAAAAAAAAAAATTTTTACAAAAAAAAAAACAAAATGCTTGTAAAAAAAACTTAAAATCTGTTATAAAAAAATGCACTAAAAATTTAAAAAAAAAACGGATAAAAACAAAAGTGTTATAAAAAATTGCACTAAAAATTAGTTGGCCGTTTAGTAGGTCTACCCATATTTAGACAAATAAATCAGTTATAGAACTTCAAAGTCACTAAAAAGCGAGAAATAAACCATATTTAGACAAAATGGAAACCCGACTTCAAAAATCAAATATTCAAAATATATAACAAAAAATGAACTAAAAATTTAAGAAATAATTGCATATTCTTGTGCCAATTTTAGTTCAACTAAGCAAAAGTTTTTAAATATACATGTACAATTATTATTATTTTTGGAGGCGGTGTCCAAATTTTATGTGAATTTCCCTATGCTGACACCGACTCCAAAAATAACAATAATTGTACATACTTTGTCAAAATTTTTTTTATTTCTCGCTTTTAAGTGAATTTCCTATAACTGATTTTATATGTCTAAACATGGGTAGATCTGCTAAATGACCAATTAATTTTTAGTGCATTTTTTTATAACACATTTTTTTTTATCCGTTTTTTTTTTTTTTTATTTATCTATTTTTAGTGCATTTTTTCATAACAGATTTTCAGTTTTTTTTATAAGCATTTTGTTTTTTTTTTTGTAAAAATTTTTTTTTTGGATTCGGTTTTTAAAAAATTTTTCATATTTTCCCATTATGAATGAGTATATCCTTTCAAAAACAAAAAAATTCCGCAGAAATCGGTTATCACATATAAAATGAGGATTTTCCTCGATTTCCAGGGGACTCCTTCATCAGAATGCGATTTGGTGACAATGGGACCAATCGAAAATCCAACTCTTTAAAACAAAAACAAAAAAAATTCAAAATCGGTTCATAAATGACGGAGTTCTGAGGTAACAAACATTAAAATAAAAAATTTAAAAAATACAGACGAATTGAGAACCATCCTCCTTTTTGAAGTCGGGTTAAAAATATACTATGACAGTGTCAAAACTCCAAGTATGAAATTAGACAACAACTTCTGCAAACTTACTAATCTTAAACATTGCACACATATTACCTAAGCTTATATCACTCTTAATCGAAATCACAACTCCCGTGGGTTGGAATCGTTTAACAATCTAAACGTGTATGATAAATAGTTGTATATCATATAGTCTACGGTAGTGGACGTGCCATGTTTAAGGGGCATGTACACTTACGGCGGACTACATGCACAGCAAATATTACGTCAAAAATGAGCGTATAACTTTTGATAAAAAAGATACGATTAGAATCACATATTAGTTTTCACCAAAGTTTTTATATAAAAAGATACAAATCATAAATCTTATATATACAATACAATAGAAGAAAACCACCTATCATTATTTATATATAAACGTATATGATTCGAAATTAATGATAACCATTTACTTACAGACGTATTTATGGCACCACTTTGTTCAAAGATCAATTGAATGACTAAATGATTTCATGCCATCTTCATGCCATCATGTAGTCAAAGACTAAACTTGTACAAAAAAAATGTGTGTAAAAATAATCTTTCAATCTGCATTACAAATAATTCATTTGTAAAGTTTCGTTAAGTAGTTAGTTTTTGCCCAAAAATACACTCTACAAATTTTGAAATCAACTTGCTTGAAAATAAATGTGCGAGAAAAATATATTTCCGAATATTGTTAAAAAAGATGACCGCCTGATTTTTTCTGTATTTAGAGGCCTTTTAAAAAAAGTTTGGGTACTCCTTTTATTAAAAATTTAATATAGTAGTCCAGTAAATAAGACGGAAAATACTGTCCAATCTGGAAAAGTGGTGGAATTCTTTTTTTCCTGGATTCCTTAGACCTTCAGGAATATTCATAAGCACTTACCCCTGCATTACCTTGAAAAATAAGAAAATTAGGGTAGCCCCCACCCAAAGCACACCAAATTAGTAACAGTGGTAAAAAAATTTTGAAAATTCACAATTTCACCTCGGAAATCGTTTCTCGGGGGTTTTCGGGGTCGCTGATTACGAATCCGAGGTCCAAAAGCAAGTGAGGGTGGTAACACCGAATACCCCCGAGCGACCACAAAAACCCCTGAAGGACAATTTCTGAGGTGAAATTTTGAATTTTCAAAATTTTTTTATCACTGTTACTATTTGAGCTTCTTTGGGAGAGGCGAAATTACCCTAATTTTCTCATTTTTCGAGGTAATGCAGGGGTTAGTGCTGATGAATGTTCCTGAAGATCTAAGGAATCTAGGAAAAGAATAATTTTTAAGATCGGTGCTGTTCCACCACTTTTCCAGATTTTCGGGCTTATTAAGTGGATTATTAAGGTACTCAGTTTCTTGTTGAACATTTTATAGATCTTTTTTCTTTAAGTTTGAATTACAATTGAATTTAAGTTTGGAAGAGTTTAAGCCATGTTTATCAATTCATCTGGCCAGATGAATTAGTAGTCATTTTTAAACTATATTTTCATTTGTGAAACTGAAAAGCAGGGTAGTGTATCGCACCAAGTTTAAGCATAGACGTCTGCCTACTATGATTACCGGAAGGGTTAGAGACTTCAGACCTAAAACTTTGGTCTAAATCTATTTTTGGGTTTTGCTTTGTATATTAAGTGTAATAAAATCTGACCACTTTCAAGTAAAAAAAATGAAATATTCTGCACCTGAGAAACGTACACAAAAAATATATAACAATCATTTTGTCATTATTGTTAAAAAACTTGGCCCTTACGTATATTCCACTACTTCTTAAGGCGAACATTTTTGTTTTTGCTCGGATATCACTCCTTTTTGTATACAAAAACTTGGTCCCGATCACATTTTTATGTTTGGTGGGATAATAGTTTACTTGGTGTAATAGATATTTTTTTGCTACGGTGTATATAGATTCTCTTATCGCGGACACTCTGTCTGTAAAAAACTGAGAAACTAAAGCTAAAGCTTTAAAACTATTAAAATTAGTTTTTAAAATATGTAATTGATTTATAGGTTATAATTTATTTATAAGTGCTACTGGAATCAATAAATATTTGCTTATCAAAGTAATTAAGAGAGTTTTATGTAAAATAACGTACCAAATACTCGTACAACATTAGTTTTACTCTGTAGTGTTATATTATATTTTTTTCTATAAATTTATATCTATGTTTTTATTATACATTTTTTGTCGCAGATATCTGGTGCCATTATACTAAGCTCAACATATAATGTTGTTCAATGTTCGTATACCGGTTGCTTGCATCCAAAATCATTGTATTTATATTTAAACAATTTATTTCCTTAACATCCGACCTTTAAATATTGTCTATATTTGTTTTTCCCATTTCCGTATACGCGCTCGCCTATCAACACGATAACTCTTTAACGAAGACAGATAAAAAACTGAATTTGTTTGTGGGTGTTTCTGAGCTAAACAGTGAGGTTCAGTTCTTGAATCGGCAAAATCGGTTTTTGCGTTCTAACCATAAGAGAGGAAAATTTCTTATTTATTCAAAACTACCTTATCTATGAATACCTTAAATTCTCTTGATTACAATATAATTGAGTATATGCTAACTCAGATAATGGAGTATAAGGTACACTCCCGTTCAATAAAATTGAACAGACCTAAAATGTAAATTTTCTTACATTTTATAAAACTCCTCACTTTTGTAACTCTCTGTATAATGATTAATTTATAAACAAAGATAAGTAGTAAATATTTTAAGTGTGAAAAAAGAAACGGAAGTATAGTAAAAAACATTTACTACAAGAATAATCAAAATTGTGAGAGACTGATTCGGGTCAGTTCTGTTCAATTTTATTAAACGGGAGTGTACCTACAAAAGTCCACTTTTTGCAAAATCCGACATTTGAAAAAAATCTTCAGAATTTAAATTATGTTTACATGAAAAAATTATAAGTTTAAAAACCTCGATTTTGAGCCTTATTAGAAACCGGGTCTCTCAATAAGGTCCATTATTAAAACTTTGTGAAATCAAAGGTCAAATCAAATTATATTATTAATATTATTCACTTTAAAGTCGTTAAAATAAATAAAAAGGTAAAATTTTATACTCTTAATAAGGCCCGGGTCGTCTCAGGATACAATAAATTGGGCCTTATTAAGGACAGCTACAAGCGATGACATAAATGTCGTTGAAAAACAAATGAAGAAATAAATCAATAAAAATAAACTTGCTTTCAAGGAAGAAAAGATTGGATATTCAGATCCAATAAAAAAAAGAAAACACTAAATGAACCAAAATTTCAAAAAAGTGATTAATCAATATTATAACCAGAGTTGTCTTATTGATACATCACCGATAAACACGGGCTTGCTGTCCAAACGAAAACGCAATTTGACTCTAATGTGTTGTTGCATTTTTGTCTATGTTCTGCTTATATGTTGGAGCCAGGCCTTGATTGACGACAGTACGGTATACTAAGTATTTTAGCAATAAACTGGGATGGTGCTTAATTTATATCCCTATCTTAAGAGGAGTCAATGTTTTGCAATTGAAATTTTTCTAAAAAATAACAAAACTTAAAAAGTAATCTGTGATTTATCAACTTTTTATTAAGACGCTTTTATTATCTTGGTCAAACTCTGCAAACTATGCAAACTATGTAAGCAAATTTTGTAACTTTTCAGCCACTATCTATTTATCGAAATTTGTATCTATTTGTCATCAATGTTGGAAATATTGATGACAATACTATAATATGGCATCAAATTTTGTGGAAGCGTTTGTAAAATATAAGAAATTAAACAAATTTTTTTAGTCTTAAAAAAGATTAATATTTTCAAGCAAACTACTATACATGGTTTTTCTTAAGGGACAAGGCACTAGAACGCAAAAAATTAAAGTATAAGCGTGAAGTACCTTGGATTAAAATTAAACAATCAGTCTTAAACACAAAGCGACCCACGCTTTTATAAATAAAGCATAAAGAAAAAAGGTTGACTGTTAATTGTTCACGGGTGTTCTTTCTCAAATTTATGTATACCTGGTATATATCTGACAAACTCGTAAAGCGGTAAAATTAGATACGCGACATGTACAGTTGATTGCAAAAGTTGATGTAATTTTAAAAATTTTATAGTTTATCTGTGCCTTATTTATACAGTTTTCGAAAATTTTCGAATAAAAGTCGTTACTATACTCTATTGAACAACTTTCAAATTTTGCAGCCAATTTTACAAAAAACTTATTCAATTTTATAAAAAATGATATATATATATATATATATATATATATATATATGTGTGTATATAAATATATATATATATATATATATATATATAAATTTTAAAAATTTCTCTGCACGGGAGAAAAACTTTTATTTGATTTCTGATCTTAAAAGTCTTATATATTAAACTGTGTTCAGTAAATTTTAAATCAATTATCATTTTAAAAATGTATAGGTTTGTTTAATTTTAAACTTTAAACTTTACATTCGAATATGTAAATTTATTCCTATAATTCAACACATAAATAATAAACGTTCTTCGTTTGTATTCGTAAAACGATTATCTATGTAGAATAAATTTTATAACAAGATTTATGAGTTAACTTACCAATAGTCTGTACAAACCAAACTATAAAAATAATTTACTAACTGTATAGACAAAACACAATTTTCAAAAATAAAATAAAATAAAACAAGAAAAAACATTACATCTACAGAGTGCAATCATAACTCTAGGGAAAATAAATTGATCTAGAGCACGGCAGTGCGTAGGTCGAGTTTATGGGGTTTTTGCCTGCGTACGTGATCGTGACTACTACACGAAAGATAAGACCTGAGTTTGACACCATTTTAACTTTTGAATGAAAAGAGCTACAGAGGTGAGTTGTCGAATGTCGCAAGACTACGGAATTATAAGATAACAGTTTTTCGCTCATCGTTAAGGAATAAGTAGTTAAAAAGTTATTTTAATTCAAAAATCGAAAAACAGCTGATTTTTTGGTTAACATAATCAAAATTATATCGTACTTCCCGATATTCCATAAAATTTACATTTGGCATACAGTTAGGTCTAGTACCCAAACCGACAGGAAAATTATGAAAACCGGAAATTTTTATCCCGAAATCGAAAATTTTTGCATATTTGTTTTGATAAATTTAACATTGTAGTCTATATACTTATATGCCATATACTATTGGAGAATAATTTTTTTTAATACTCCACTGTATAAAAATTTATTATTGATATTTTTTCATATTTTTATTATTCAAAGAATTTATATAATTATTGGTTTATGCTAGTTGAGAATTTGCATAGTTTCAACAGGCATTGGCTTAGATCAGAAATGACTTGCGTATATACAAGCTTACTTTAATATTTCAGCACATATTTAAAATCAGTTACAAAAGTAATCTCATGAACTGAGTTACAAAAAATCGTCTCATCAAGGAGTTACAAAAAATACTTCTTTCAGTTCAGTTAAAAAGAGTATTTCTCTCTGTTAGTTACAATAGTCCTCTCATCGAGGTAGTTACAAAAATTAGTTGGCTCAGTAGAGTCACAAAAAAATAGCTACAAAAAGAAGACAATTACTAAAATTAGTTGATTCACATCAATTAATCAGATGGTATTTAAAATTTTTATTTCTTCAATTTACAAGTTGAATATTTTTTATGGATTGTGCTGAAATATCGAATGGGCGAATTAATGGTTTCTATCTGATTGTATCTAAGTATATTTTTTTTTGTATAATTTATTTAATTCACTATTCCGAAACTTGTGGTCTCTCAAACTTGTAACAATTCAATACACATTCTATACACACTTTTGGTGTACAATTTATATTTTATGTGAATATGCATTGACGTTTTCAATTTATAACTATATTGTTTGTATACGCTTGGTTTTTTTTGGCCGTGTATTTTTTCTTTACAGAAGCGTAATGTCTCTTTATATACAACTATGTATCTGAATTAAATTTGTAATCCATATTTATATTTTTGCAAATCAGACATATTTGAACATATTTTATTTTTTACTGTAGTTTTCTTTTACTACAGTTCAATTTAGCACATATTCATGTAATCCCTTTTTTCATAACTTGTACAACCAATGTTAGTGTTTTAAGGATAGTTGTACTATCAGTGTATTAGATTAGAAATTATTTATTTCAAATATATTTTATCTTAACATATATTTGTTTTGTTCCCTTTTTTGTACCTTTTATTTTTTTTCAGATTCGAATCACTTGTCGATAACTAAGACACTTACTGGATAGTAAAGATCTTACTACCTCAATATTATCTTTTTTAATGGGCCCAGCTTTTATTAAAAGACTTTCGGTTCAACGTGTTATCTTTTTTTATATTTACGTGTATGGCGTTAGGACCGATCGTTTTCTAATTTTCATAATTCCACATACAATACTCTGCTTTGGATTTTTTTTCTAAAGTACCGTATATTTAGTTTTCATTATTTTTTTTTAAAAATACATCATAATAACCTTTTTTAATTAAAATTGCTAAATTAACTTAACTTTCATATTTATGAAAATAATTGATAATTCAATTATTTTCAATAAAGTGTTTAGTTTTTTTTTTAAAAAAAAACTAAACACCATTTTTTTTTAAACTAAATACCCATTAATAATTTTTTATATACACATATGGAAGCAGAGCAAATATCCATATGTGTCTTTTGTTTTCGATAGTTTTCACAAAGCTCGACTTGTGATTCTGAAATTCTTTTTGAAATTTGAAATGATTATAATTTTTTCTTTATATTTATTCATTTATATCTTTTACATTTTCTTTAATTCTTTAATTATATTTAACTTAGTACTAATTTTTTTTCTCTTTCTTCTATTTTGTTTGTGGTTTAAATTTTCATTATGCCGAGAACAACTCGTAATACACCAGGTACCCCAGGAGATGACGATCCTCCAGCTGCACCAGATGACGTATTCATCACGCCTCATCAAGTATCAGCGGTTAACTTAGCGGCTATAACTACGCAGATGCACACTACAGCTCAACAGTTCCATGCGTCAGTGCTGCACGTTTCGGATGTACAGCAGCAAATACAACAGCAAAGCATACAGATAAGTAGCATTACCGATGCCTTGGCAACAATTACAACTACTCTATCAAATAATAAAAGTTCAAATCAATTAACTTCAAATTTTAGTTTTTTTGCAAAACCGAGTATTGATTCCTTTATAAATAAAATCACTATTCTGGACATTTCGGTTCCAGAAAATATTATACAGTTTATTGTCGATACTCAACATTTAGTTGATATTAATTTTTTACCTATAGACGTTCTTTTGAAATCTTTAATCAATAGGTGTGCTTCGAACGCACAAACATTTTGGTCTACTTGTTTGGCTGACTCTTTGTCTTGGCAAAATATTAAACATAATTTATTACAAGTTTATATTCCACCTTTGACTAAACAGATATTAATTGATAGATTAGTCCGGCGAAATCAACCTGACACTGAAAAATTTTCGACATTTGTTCCTTCAATAATAAAATTCGCGAACATCCTACTTAATGATTCATCTGAATCCGAAATCATACAAATTATTTTTGCTCATGCCAATAATTCTGTACTATCTATTCTTGGTTTATATCAAATTCCCGATACTTATAAGGATTTGTATCAACTAATCACTAAAATTGAGGAAATTCAAGCGCGAATAACTACAACACCCGTCAGTGTAAACGTTACTTCAATTCAAAATACGCATAATGACTCTAAATTTTTTTGTACCTTCTGTAAAGGTACTAATCACAATTTTAAATATTGTTTTAAAAGAAAGAAGGATAATATTAGTGTTAGTACTACGGTTCCAAAAAACTCGCAATAGACCCCAAGTTTCTTATTAATGATGTTATTTTAAATTATACTATTTTACCTCTACAAACCATTTTCATTCAAGGTTATCCTTTATTAACACTTTTTGATTCCGGTGCTACTGTTAATGCTATTAAAACTGCGACTTTTAACAAGTTAAAATCTAACAATAGAAACATCGTCACCGAATCAATTGATAAAACTATTTCTTTGCCGGGAAATAATTTTTTAAAATGTAATTTAACTGCGAAACTTCATTTTAAATTGGCTAATTTTTCATGGACTCAAACTTTTTTTATAGTAGATTCATTACCGTTTGAGGTAATTTTAGGTGTTGCCACACTTAAAGATTGCAACATCATTTTGGACTTCTTTAAGTCGACGATCAAATTTTATTTTCATCCTAATGTTGAAATACCGTTTTCGGGTTTTTGTAACAATAATCGAATTATTAATACCATTGTCGAAGCGAAAGTAAATCTTAATAGCAAACAAACCAAAGTGTTGCAAACACTTCTTCAAAAATTTAAATCGATTTTTTCTGACATTCCTGGTCTTGCCAAGGGTTTTGAATATAAAATTAAGTTAATCGATAACATTCCGGTTTGTAAAGCTCCTTACTATCTGGCACCCGATAAAGCCAAACTTTTGGACGAGCATGTTCAAGAGCTTGTTACACAAGGGGTACTTTCTCCTTCGAACTCTAATTATAGCTCACCCGTCTTCTTTGTTAAAAAGAAAGACGATTCTTATCGGTTAGTCGCTGACTATAGGTTTGTTAACAAACATATAGAGTTTGATCCGATGAGTTCAGCCAGTATGGCTCATATTTTCGCTAGCTTAGGTAATTCGAAAGTGTTTACACTCCTCGACATGAAATCCAGTTTTCATCAGATTAAATTATCAGATGACTCGAAACATGTCACCGCGATCATCACACAATATGGTCTGTTTGAGTACAATACCATGCCTTTCGGGCTAAAGGTGGCTAGTCAATCATTAGCTCGTTTTTTAAATTCCAGTCTCGCAGAATTTCGTCATAAATTTCTTCTTATTTATTATGACGATTTAATTGTACATTCGCCCGACATTGAATCACATTTAAATCACCTGAATCTCTTGTTCACTAAAATAAAGTCTATCGGTATCACTATTAATCCTTCTAAGGCTCGATTTTGTATGTCGAGGGTACGTTTGTTGGGTAGCGTAATATCCGCTGAGGGACGCTTTATAGACCCTATTAAGGTGCAAGCAATCAATGACATGCCAACTCCAAAAAACGTCAAAGAAGTTATGCGTCTAGTTGGGGCTGCGGCTTTTTACTCCCGCTATATTCCCATGTTCAGTCAGATTGTAGCTCCGTTAAACGATTTAAAAAAGAAAGGTGTAAGGTTCAAAATTACTAAGGTTCATCTTGATGCAATCTCTACTTTAAAAAAATCTTTAGTAAGTGCGCCTGTCTTAAAACATCCTAATTTTGACAAACCTTTTGTGCTACAAACTGACGGATCAGCTACTGGTCTGGGCGCGGTATTACTTCAAAAGTATGATGACGGTTTGCACCCCATTATGTACTGTTCTCGAAAATTGAATCCAGCCGAATTAAAATATAACAGTCATGAATTAGAACTTCTCGCAGTAGTGACGGCCCTAGATAAATTTAAAGATTTTTTAACCGACCGCAAGTTTACTCTACAGACTGATTGCAGGTCGTTATTGTGGATTTTTAATACCCCCAATAAATTTAATAAATTATCTAGGTGGATCCTTAAAATTTCGAGATATGACTTTACCCCGGAACATATTAAGGGCAAATTGAACAATATGGCCGATTTTCTATCTAGGTTATACGAAACTGACCATTTAATAGTGAACAAATTTTCTGATTCAAATCAAGATTCAGGCAAAAATTTCATTAAAGTTAAAGAGTTGCATAGCAATGATCCAGGTTATGCAAACCTTTTAAAAAAGATAACCAATACTTTGGATCAAACTGACTTAGAATCGGTGAATGAAGAAATCAGGAACAATGCGCAACTGAACTTTATTAACGTTTTAGCTAATACAAATTTTGATTACCTTTCTGTTAAAAACGAGCAACGTAACTCTCCCGAATGTAAAATCATTTATCAAAACCTTAAGGCTCAGATGAATGTCCCTAATTTTTGCATAAAGGATGGGTTAATTTATAAGTTCGTCGGAAGGAATCGACTAAAACGTATATTTTTACCAGATAATTTACTCGATTACGTTCTTCGATATTATCATGATTCCAAGTATGCTGCGCATAATTCAGTAATTAAAACATTCCGTGAAATTAGTAAAATATTTTACTACAAAAACCTCTATGCAAAAGTAAGGGACTATGTCAGAACCTGTAAAGTGTGCCAGGCTATAAGGCCATATACACGTAACGATAGGGTTCAGTTGAGTAGTTCCGTGCCGGAGTATACCCTACATACTTTGTACGTCGACTTTATCGGTCCTATTATTAGATCAAGTGAGGGTTTTAAATATATTTTTTCTGTTGTAGATGGATTTTCAAAATTTGCTTTCGCCTTTCCATGTAAAAGGCAGACCAGTGACGTTGCCATTTCACTGATACAGAAGATTTTCCTGCAAAACGGATATCCGACGGTTGTTGTAGCCGACAACGGACCAGCCTTTGCGTCGATCAAGTGGAAAACCTTCTTATTTAATAATGGTATTAGAGCTGCCTACTGTTCGAGCTATACACCATCTTCGAACAAGAGCGAGTGCCTCAATCGACAGATAAAATATAATTTAGGATGCATTCTCAAAGAATATTCTGTACAACATAAAAATTGGTCTAAATTTTTGAGTTTTGTAATTTTCAATTACAACAACTCCTACAAAAGTACAATCGACTCAACACCAGCTGAAGTTTATTTTGGTAGAAAGTTAATGACGCCGTTTGTGATTATAAACGAATTAACTGAGTTAATCACGAGTTCTGCTAAACCATCACAAGCACATATACAAGATGCGTTAAAGATTGCTCACCAACAACGAGTCAACCAAACTTTGAATAAACCAACGCTGTCTAAATATAAAGTGGGTCAATTGGTCATGGTTAAAAACTTGGCCCCGAATATGAACAAGAATATCGCACCTAAATTCGCTTCAAAATTCAATGGACCGTACAAGATAATAAAGTTCACTACACCAACTTCAGTTAGGCTAAAAGCTCCAAAATCTAATAAGAAAACCTTCGGCATGTCGATATACAACATTCGGCCATACTATCTCAGAGGATATCAAGGGAATGGTAACGTTACTGCATCCTAATTAAACATCTAAATGTATTTAAATCTTCACGTCTAATCCACATTTGTAAGATTTTTCATTCATCTATTCATGTCATTCTTGCTTTAATATTTTCCAATTAGCATGTCGCTAATTTTTTTGGCCCCCTGGAGTGGAGAATAATTTTTTTTAATACTCCACTGTATAAAAATTTATTATTGATATTTTTTCATATTTTTATTATTCAAAGAATTTATATAATTATTGGTTTATGCTAGTTGAGAATTTGCATAGTTTCAACAGGCATTGGCTTAGATCAGAAATGACTTGCGTATATACAAGCTTACTTTAATATTTCAGCACATATTTAAAATCAGTTACAAAAGTAATCTCATGAACTGAGTTACAAAAAATCGTCTCATCAAGGAGTTACAAAAAATACTTCTTTCAGTTCAGTTAAAAAGAGTATTTCTCTCTGTTAGTTACAATAGTCCTCTCATCGAGGTAGTTACAAAAATTAGTTGGCTCAGTAGAGTCACAAAAAAATAGCTACAAAAAGAAGACAATTACTAAAATTAGTTGATTCACATCAATTAATCAGATGGTATTTAAAATTTTTATTTCTTCAATTTACAAGTTGAATATTTTTTATGGATTGTGCTGAAATATCGAATGGGCGAATTAATGGTTTCTATCTGATTGTATCTAAGTATATTTTTTTTTGTATAATTTATTTAATTCACTATTCCGAAACTTGTGGTCTCTCAAACTTGTAACAATTCAATACACATTCTATACACACTTTTGGTGTACAATTTATATTTTATGTGAATATGCATTGACGTTTTCAATTTATAACTATATTGTTTGTATACGCTTGGTTTTTTTTGGCCGTGTATTTTTTCTTTACAGAAGCGTAATGTCTCTTTATATACAACTATGTATCTGAATTAAATTTGTAATCCATATTTATATTTTTGCAAATCAGACATATTTGAACATATTTTTTTTTTACTGTAGTTTTCTTTTACTACAGTTCAATTTAGCACATATTCATGTAATCCCTTTTTTCATAACTTGTACAACCAATGTTAGTGTTTTAAGGATAGTTGTACTATCAGTGTATTAGATTAGAAATTATTTATTTCAAATATATTTTATCTTAACATATATTTGTTTTGTTCCCTTTTTTGTACCTTTTATTTTTTTTCAGATTCGAATCACTTGTCGATAACTAAGACACTTACTGGATAGTAAAGATCTTACTACCTCAATATTATCTTTTTTAATGGGCCCAGCTTTTATTAAAAGACTTTCGGTTCAACGTGTTATCTTTTTTTATATTTACGTGTATGGCGTTAGGACCGATCGTTTTCTAATTTTCATAATTCCACATACAATACTCTGCTTTGGATTTTTTTTCTAAAGTACCGTATATTTAGTTTTCATTATTTTTTTTTAAAAATACATCATAATAACCTTTTTTAATTAAAATTGCTAAATTAACTTAACTTTCATATTTATGAAAATAATTGATAATTCAATTATTTTCAATAAAGTGTTTAGTTTTTTTTTTAAAAAAAAACTAAACACCATTTTTTTTTAAACTAAATACCCATTAATAATTTTTTATATACACATATGGAAGCAGAGCAAATATCCATATGTGTCTTTTGTTTTCGATAGTTTTCACAAAGCTCGACTTGTGATTCTGAAATTCTTTTTGAAATTTGAAATGATTATAATTTTTTCTTTATATTTATTCATTTATATCTTTTACATTTTCTTTAATTCTTTAATTATATTTAACTTAGTACTAATTTTTTTTCTCTTTCTTCTATTTTGTTTGTGGTTTAAATTTTCATTATGCCGAGAACAACTCGTAATACACCAGGTACCCCAGGAGATGACGATCCTCCAGCTGCACCAGATGACGTATTCATCACGCCTCATCAAGTATCAGCGGTTAACTTAGCGGCTATAACTACGCAGATGCACACTACAGCTCAACAGTTCCATGCGTCAGTGCTGCACGTTTCGGATGTACAGCAGCAAATACAACAGCAAAGCATACAGATAAGTAGCATTACCGATGCCTTGGCAACAATTATAACTACTCTATCAAATAATAAAAGTTCAAATCAATTAACTTCAAATTTTAGTTTTTTTGCAAAACCGAGTATTGATTCCTTTATAAATAAAATCACTATTCTGGACATTTCGGTTCCAGAAAATATTATACAGTTTATTGTCGATACTCAACATTTAGTTGATATTAATTTTTTACCTATAGACGTTCTTTTGAAATCTTTAATCAATAGGTGTGCTTCGAACGCACAAACATTTTGGTCTACTTGTTTGGCTGACTCTTTGTCTTGGCAAAATATTAAACATAATTTATTACAAGTTTATATTCCACCTTTGACTAAACAGATATTAATTGATAGATTAGTCCGGCGAAATCAACCTGACACTGAAAAATTTTCGACATTTGTTCCTTCAATAATAAAATTCGCGAACATCCTACTTAATGATTCATCTGAATCCGAAATCATACAAATTATTTTTGCTCATGCCAATAATTCTGTACTATCTATTCTTGGTTTATATCAAATTCCCGATACTTATAAGGATTTGTATCAACTAATCACTAAAATTGAGGAAATTCAAGCGCGAATAACTACAACACCCGTCAGTGTAAACGTTACTTCAATTCAAAATACGCATAATGACTCTAAATTTTTTTGTACCTTCTGTAAAGGTACTAATCACAATTTTAAATATTGTTTTAAAAGAAAGAAGGATAATATTAGTGTTAGTACTACGGTTCCAAAAAACTCGCAATAGACCCCAAGTTTCTTATTAATGATGTTATTTTAAATTATACTATTTTACCTCTACAAACCATTTTCATTCAAGGTTATCCTTTATTAACACTTTTTGATTCCGGTGCTACTGTTAATGCTATTAAAACTGCGACTTTTAACAAGTTAAAATCTAACAATAGAAACATCGTCACCGAATCAATTGATAAAACTATTTCTTTGCCGGGAAATAATTTTTTAAAATGTAATTTAACTGCGA
Organism: Nineta flava; assembly: GCA_963920215.1. Taxonomy (NCBI): domain Eukaryota; kingdom Metazoa; phylum Arthropoda; class Insecta; order Neuroptera; family Chrysopidae; genus Nineta; species Nineta flava. The sequence continues at coordinate 31,875,665 of OY986045.1, forward strand.
AACTTCATTTTAAATTGGCTAATTTTTCATGGACTCAAACTTTTTTTATAGTAGATTCATTACCGTTTGAGGTAATTTTAGGTGTTGCCACACTTAAAGATTGCAACATCATTTTGGACTTCTTTAAGTCGACGATCAAATTTTATTTTCATCCTAATGTTGAAATACCGTTTTCGGGTTTTTGTAACAATAATCGAATTATTAATACCATTGTCGAAGCGAAAGTAAATCTTAATAGCAAACAAACCAAAGTGTTGCAAACACTTCTTCAAAAATTTAAATCGATTTTTTCTGACATTCCTGGTCTTGCCAAGGGTTTTGAATATAAAATTAAGTTAATCGATAACATTCCGGTTTGTAAAGCTCCTTACTATCTGGCACCCGATAAAGCCAAACTTTTGGACGAGCATGTTCAAGAGCTTGTTACACAAGGGGTACTTTCTCCTTCGAACTCTAATTATAGCTCACCCGTCTTCTTTGTTAAAAAGAAAGACGATTCTTATCGGTTAGTCGCTGACTATAGGTTTGTTAACAAACATATAGAGTTTGATCCGATGAGTTCAGCCAGTATGGCTCATATTTTCGCTAGCTTAGGTAATTCGAAAGTGTTTACACTCCTCGACATGAAATCCAGTTTTCATCAGATTAAATTATCAGATGACTCGAAACATGTCACCGCGATCATCACACAATATGGTCTGTTTGAGTACAATACCATGCCTTTCGGGCTAAAGGTGGCTAGTCAATCATTAGCTCGTTTTTTAAATTCCAGTCTCGCAGAATTTCGTCATAAATTTCTTCTTATTTATTATGACGATTTAATTGTACATTCGCCCGACATTGAATCACATTTAAATCACCTGAATCTCTTGTTCACTAAAATAAAGTCTATCGGTATCACTATTAATCCTTCTAAGGCTCGATTTTGTATGTCGAGGGTACGTTTGTTGGGTAGCGTAATATCCGCTGAGGGACGCTTTATAGACCCTATTAAGGTGCAAGCAATCAATGACATGCCAACTCCAAAAAACGTCAAAGAAGTTATGCGTCTAGTTGGGGCTGCGGCTTTTTACTCCCGCTATATTCCCATGTTCAGTCAGATTGTAGCTCCGTTAAACGATTTAAAAAAGAAAGGTGTAAGGTTCAAAATTACTAAGGTTCATCTTGATGCAATCTCTACTTTAAAAAAATCTTTAGTAAGTGCGCCTGTCTTAAAACATCCTAATTTTGACAAACCTTTTGTGCTACAAACTGACGGATCAGCTACTGGTCTGGGCGCGGTATTACTTCAAAAGTATGATGACGGTTTGCACCCCATTATGTACTGTTCTCGAAAATTGAATCCAGCCGAATTAAAATATAACAGTCATGAATTAGAACTTCTCGCAGTAGTGACGGCCCTAGATAAATTTAAAGATTTTTTAACCGACCGCAAGTTTACTCTACAGACTGATTGCAGGTCGTTATTGTGGATTTTTAATACCCCCAATAAATTTAATAAATTATCTAGGTGGATCCTTAAAATTTCGAGATATGACTTTACCCCGGAACATATTAAGGGCAAATTGAACAATATGGCCGATTTTCTATCTAGGTTATACGAAACTGACCATTTAATAGTGAACAAATTTTCTGATTCAAATCAAGATTCAGGCAAAAATTTCATTAAAGTTAAAGAGTTGCATAGCAATGATCCAGGTTATGCAAACCTTTTAAAAAAGATAACCAATACTTTGGATCAAACTGACTTAGAATCGGTGAATGAAGAAATCAGGAACAATGCGCAACTGAACTTTATTAACGTTTTAGCTAATACAAATTTTGATTACCTTTCTGTTAAAAACGAGCAACGTAACTCTCCCGAATGTAAAATCATTTATCAAAACCTTAAGGCTCAGATGAATGTCCCTAATTTTTGCATAAAGGATGGGTTAATTTATAAGTTCGTCGGAAGGAATCGACTAAAACGTATATTTTTACCAGATAATTTACTCGATTACGTTCTTCGATATTATCATGATTCCAAGTATGCTGCGCATAATTCAGTAATTAAAACATTCCGTGAAATTAGTAAAATATTTTACTACAAAAACCTCTATGCAAAAGTAAGGGACTATGTCAGAACCTGTAAAGTGTGCCAGGCTATAAGGCCATATACACGTAACGATAGGGTTCAGTTGAGTAGTTCCGTGCCGGAGTATACCCTACATACTTTGTACGTCGACTTTATCGGTCCTATTATTAGATCAAGTGAGGGTTTTAAATATATTTTTTCTGTTGTAGATGGATTTTCAAAATTTGCTTTCGCCTTTCCATGTAAAAGGCAGACCAGTGACGTTGCCATTTCACTGATACAGAAGATTTTCCTGCAAAACGGATATCCGACGGTTGTTGTAGCCGACAACGGACCAGCCTTTGCGTCGATCAAGTGGAAAACCTTCTTATTTAATAATGGTATTAGAGCTGCCTACTGTTCGAGCTATACACCATCTTCGAACAAGAGCGAGTGCCTCAATCGACAGATAAAATATAATTTAGGATGCATTCTCAAAGAATATTCTGTACAACATAAAAATTGGTCTAAATTTTTGAGTTTTGTAATTTTCAATTACAACAACTCCTACAAAAGTACAATCGACTCAACACCAGCTGAAGTTTATTTTGGTAGAAAGTTAATGACGCCGTTTGTGATTATAAACGAATTAACTGAGTTAATCACGAGTTCTGCTAAACCATCACAAGCACATATACAAGATGCGTTAAAGATTGCTCACCAACAACGAGTCAACCAAACTTTGAATAAACCAACGCTGTCTAAATATAAAGTGGGTCAATTGGTCATGGTTAAAAACTTGGCCCCGAATATGAACAAGAATATCGCACCTAAATTCGCTTCAAAATTCAATGGACCGTACAAGATAATAAAGTTCACTACACCAACTTCAGTTAGGCTAAAAGCTCCAAAATCTAATAAGAAAACCTTCGGCATGTCGATATACAACATTCGGCCATACTATCTCAGAGGATATCAAGGGAATGGTAACGTTACTGCATCCTAATTAAACATCTAAATGTATTTAAATCTTCACGTCTAATCCACATTTGTAAGATTTTTCATTCATCTATTCATGTCATTCTTGCTTTAATATTTTCCAATTAGCATGTCGCTAATTTTTTTGGCCCCCTGGAGTGGAGAATAATTTTTTTTAATACTCCACTGTATAAAAATTTATTATTGATATTTTTTCATATTTTTATTATTCAAAGAATTTATATAATTATTGGTTTATGCTAGTTGAGAATTTGCATAGTTTCAACAGGCATTGGCTTAGATCAGAAATGACTTGCGTATATACAAGCTTACTTTAATATTTCAGCACATATTTAAAATCAGTTACAAAAGTAATCTCATGAACTGAGTTACAAAAAATCGTCTCATCAAGGAGTAACAAAAAATACTTCTTTCAGTTCAGTTAAAAAGAGTATTTCTCTCTGTTAGTTACAATAGTCCTCTCATCGAGGTAGTTACAAAAATTAGTTGGCTCAGTAGAGTCACAAAAAAATAGCTACAAAAAGAAGACAATTACTAAAATTAGTTGATTCACATCAATTAATCAGATGGTATTTAAAATTTTTATTTCTTCAATTTACAAGTTGAATATTTTTTATGGATTGTGCTGAAATATCGAATGGGCGAATTAATGGTTTCTATCTGATTGTATCTAAGTATATTTTTTTTTGTATAATTTATTTAATTCACTATTCCGAAACTTGTGGTCTCTCAAACTTGTAACAATTCAATACACATTCTATACACACTTTTGGTGTACAATTTATATTTTATGTGAATATGCATTGACGTTTTCAATTTATAACTATATTGTTTGTATACGCTTGGTTTTTTTTGGCCGTGTATTTTTTCTTTACAGAAGCGTAATGTCTCTTTATATACAACTATGTATCTGAATTAAATTTGTAATCCATATTTATATTTTTGCAAATCAGACATATTTGAACATATTTTTTTTTTACTGTAGTTTTCTTTTACTACAGTTCAATTTAGCACATATTCATGTAATCCCTTTTTTCATAACTTGTACAACCAATGTTAGTGTTTTAAGGATAGTTGTACTATCAGTGTATTAGATTAGAAATTATTTATTTCAAATATATTTTATCTTAACATATATTTGTTTTGTTCCCTTTTTTGTACCTTTTATTTTTTTTCAGATTCGAATCACTTGTCGATAACTAAGACACTTACTGGATAGTAAAGATCTTACTACCTCAATATTATCTTTTTTAATGGGCCCAGCTTTTATTAAAAGACTTTCGGTTCAACGTGTTATCTTTTTTTATATTTACGTGTATGGCGTTAGGACCGATCGTTTTCTAATTTTCATAATTCCACATACAATACTCTGCTTTGGATTTTTTTTCTTAAGTATCGTATATTTAGTTTTCATTATTTTTTTTTAAAAATACATCATAATAACCTTTTTTAATTAAAATTGCTAAATTAACTTAACTTTCATATTTATGAAAATAATTGATAATTCAATTATTTTCAATAAAGTGTTTAGTTTTTTTTTTAAAAAAAAACTAAACACCATTTTTTTTTAAATTAAATACCCATTAATAATTTTTTATATACACACTATTGGTTGATGATAAGAATCCATACTACAATATAAATGTGAAAGTAACTCTGTTTGTTTGCTATCTCTTCACGACATAACGCCTTAACGGATCGTAAAGAAATTTGGCAAGGAGATAGGTTATATCCTGGGGAAGGACATTGTCTACCTTTTGTCTCAAAAAATAATCTTGAAGGGAGTTAACATTAAAAAATATATATATACAATCAAACATAGAATCTTCTTTTATTTTCGGATCATTTCCACATACTTCTAAAAAATAACTATAAAAACTAAACTAAATTTTATTAAAATTTAGTTTCAATTTTGAAATGTCAACTTTGATTTTCGTTTCCATATTAAGTATAAATTCAATTCTGCGCAGAATAATAACACTTTGAGAGTGGATGTTTAGCTAAATCCAAAGACACCAAAATTACAAAGTAAGAACTATAAAAGCACCTATTTATTACACTATCTCAAACTGGACTTTTTTAGGTAGCACCAAACTTACAAACAAAGCACCAAATTAGCAGCTAAATATCACCTAATTATGGTACTATGTAAATTCATTTTGCGGACTTTCCTCTGCTGAGTTAACGGAGGTGTTTTATAAATGTTTTATAAATATTAATCCCGATATATTATTAATTTTAACCTTTTAATTTTGATAAGTATTAATAATGACCGATTATTATAAATAAAACGGATGAATGACTTTTACCGTAACATCACAAACAACAGTGTACGACAATCAAACACCCTGAAGAATAAGAATCGAGACTACACTCTGTATACAGAAAACAGGACTTTTAAAAACTATATTTCTCGAGCTGTGAGTATGTGTCTAACAAACTTCTGTGTGTTGCCCAAGTAAAGCAGTAATAACTCGAAAAGGTTATAAATTTCAAACCATGCAATGCAACTAAAAATATCATGTTCTTTTTACAAAAAAAGAAAAAAGTAATAATAAAAATAAAAAAATCAAACTAAACAAGAAAATCAAATTCATACTGTGATAGCACAACGATGATCTTAATAATATATTTTTGTAGTACCGGGGATAATATGGTGGGTAACGTCCTCGACACATTGCTAAGTGCTTTTTTTTCTTCTTTTAATTTTAGTTTGATAAAAATATAAATTTAACAGAATGTTGGCTGTTTGTTGGTACGACAACTCTATGTTACAAATGTTTTATTTGTTTTTTATTTATTTACTGTTTGTTTGTATTTTTTTTAAACTTAATTGAATTTTGCTGATAGAAATAAATTAATTAATGTAACTGATTTATGTTTGTACTCATTTATACAAATGGACTGACTATAATTGTATGCAGAATATTTTATGGAGTCTGACGATACGTATATGGGAATCCTGTATAAAAGCGTATGACGTGGTCAAACTTAATGATGACGCGACACCAGGCGAGACGAGAGTAGCATTTCTTTATTGTCTAGTCTCGTCTCGTTTTTACAGTTCAATCTCTTAGCTGTGAAACACACTGTTTCGCACTGCGGTTGTGTTTTTGTAGAAATGAGTAGAAGAAAAAGACTATCATCTGGCTCTCGAATATTCTTCGAAAATCCGGATTCTTCTTTTCATCTTGTCTCTCACTGACTTATTATCGCCTCGTCTAATTCCTCTCGTCCTTTGAGCCATGACTAGTAAAACTGTACACCCAAAATAATTCATTAATTAATTGAAATTTTTCGTTCTGTTCATTGATGTTAGCTAACCAATTTTTTTAGTGGTAAAGAAAAATATAAGCTGTAAATCCACGATTTGTCAGCTTATTTTACATTTTGAGATATTGTGATGGAGAAATGTCATTTTGTACAATTTTCGTTCTACACTGAAAATTTATGTTTGAGGTTTTTTCAAGTATTTCGAAATTCGACACGTCGTCAAAGCGTATTTTCACCGAGAAAAGGAGTCTAATACATATGAAATTAAGGAACCTTAGCGATAATCTTTAAAATTCATTATTATTTCAATAAAATCATAAATTTTCCTATAAATATAAAAGAGCCAAATTCCAGGGCCCTCAGACGTTACTTATTTTCTCAGCAATAATATGTATGGGATAAAGTAGTATTCGTATGTACTTTCAGTGCATGCGTACCTGCTAGCTTGGGCCAACGGCCAATTTTCAGGTACTAGGTGCTAAAGGTAAAGACAAAAACTCAACTCACTTTTCTCAAAGTTTCAGGGCTGAGTTTTATATATGTTTCAAAGAATTAATAATTGTAAAAATTAATAATTAATACTGCCGGACTATTCCCGTCGGCGGTAACTTTTTATATCAAGCATTTGATGCCAAATTATCAATGTTCAGATATATTACTTGACTGTCAAATTAAGAAAACGCTGGTCACTTCCGTTGGTATAATATATCCGAAAGGCAAACACACTAATAGTAATAATAATAGTAATAATAGAAAAAAAAAGAAATAATAATAGTAATAATAATAATAATAATAATAGCCTATATCATCTCACTGACTGTGCAAAGGCCTCCTCTAATTGTTTCCAATGTTCCCTATTGTTTGCCTTGCGCATCCACTTACCACGTGCGAATTTGAAAAGTTCGTCCCTCCACCGTCTTATCTGGCGTCCTCTCCTTCTTCTGCAATTATAGTGTATCCAAGTTGTAGTTTTTGAGGTCCAACGCATACCTCCAAGTCTCGACACATGTTCGGCCGTTATTGCCATGTTATTGCCATTAAAGACGTTTGATGTACACTACTACGTCTTTTATTTTACTCACAGCTCTTATATTCAAAGAGGGAATTTTTTGAGCTCTTTTGATATCGTTCTTGCGCACGCTGGCATGAACGAAGTCTTTTGTAGTCTTTTTTAGTTAGTGCCGAAACTTGAGATCCATACGCTAGCACTGGTAGTATACAGGCATCGATCACTTTCCTCATCAACACACTAACAATGGATAAATAGACGCTAGTTTACAAAAAAAAAAACAATTAATTTGTATTTTTGTGTATATAGATTGGTTTTTTTATGAAATATCTACAATATTTTTGATGACCGTGTGTAACGAATTAGTTCCGTAAAATAATATAAATTTTAGTGAACATTAATTCAATAATAATAATTAATTGTCAGGCAAATTAGTCCAGCATATCTGAAGTAGGAATTCGTGTGGAAAGAAATAAATCTTACAGAAACAAAAGTGTAAACAAAGTGAAACATGATCCATATTAATTGAATATCTAACCTATTGTGAAAAAAAAGCCATAATTAAAAATAGTTGTGTGGCATTGTACTCTCACATAAGAAACCTAATTACTAAATGCTTGTCCATTAATGCAGAAGAGAATATATTTTCTTAAATAAACAACATAAACCATTTCAGTATTAATTAATTCGATGCACTTGACTTAAAAATTTTAATTAAAGTTTTACTTTGATAGTTTATACAACCACAAATGAATGAAGAAATATTTTTGTTAACTTTAAAATAAACATAGACTACGAGTGAATGAAGAAAATATTATATATAGACTGTGTACACAGTGTGTTTCATGATGAGGTTATATACACGCTGTTCTGAAATTCATTCAGGAAAACTTTACCACGGTGTAAAGCTGTAAAAAAACAAACAAAAAAGTCTAATCAAGTTTTTGGATTTGACACTTAGTTTTTGAGATATAATTAATTAAACATTATAATAATTCAACCAAGCACATATGCATTTTTGAACTTTTGCGGGATAACTGTGGCCGCCCTACTCCACCAATCACAGATCGCATAGTATAAAGAGGCGGGCTGATATATAAGTGTAATAATAATAATAAATAATAATAAGTGTAGCGACACCCGTAAAATGGTTGAATTTATTAATGTTTAATTAATTATATCTCAAAAACTAAGCGTCAAATCGAAAAACTTTATAAAACTGTTTTGTTTGTTTTTTGCAGCTCTACTCCGTGGTATAGTTTTCCTTAGTGAATATCAGATCACCCTGTATATTGTCAAATAATATAAATTTGTATTAATGACTAGCTGATGTAACCGGCGTTGCACGGACATTATGCAGACTTAAGGACTAGACCTGCTTTTAATATAGCATTTTGGAGAGATAAGTTTTTCCTTTAAAGACTTTTCTAAGTTGTAGTATATTAATTTCCCTACAATTTATGAATTGAGTTTATTTTCTGTATCTCTATTATTTCCAGAAATGTTTGCAGTGTAATAGCATGAATAATGAATATCTCATTTATGTATCATCACTACGGTAACCGGATTTGGTAGTCATTATGATTCTTTCTTCTAAGAAAATTAGCTTAGTCTAAGTAATTCTTACATGATGAAGAATGAGTTTTTTTAAAAACTTTTAGCGAATTTCCTCTACAGAAAATGCAAATATTTTTTTTCCTACCGATTATGGAATTTTGTAAACATTTCTTCAAATGTCCATCGATCCTATCTAATAGATGGTCATGTAAATGACCATCGTTAAAAGTCTATATATATATAGATATATATATATATATATATATATATATATATATATATATATATATATATATATATATATATGTATATTTGTATATATGTATATATATATATATATATATATATATATACGTTTACGTGTCTGTGGACTCTTTAACGATCACAGTTTTATTCCGATTGGAATGAAAATTGAGTATTTGAGGCGCTTTTGGTATTCAATATGTCAAGTTCCTTATTAATTAAAATCGGGCAAGGGGAAAGAGGGTGTAGATAAAGGAGGAAACACAAAATTTGGCATATCTCCCTTAATATTCGAAAAATCACAAAATTCATTAAAAGTAAAGTTGTAGATAATTAGTTTTACTATAATTTTGTTTTTACCATTTTTTCTGTTACACTATTATTTACAAAAATATTTACATAAAATATTTAAAATATTTTTTATTAAGTTAAGATTGAAAGTGGAAATAATAAATATCTCTTTACACATTAGAGTTTGAGAAAAATGATAATGTAATAAATTGTAGCAAACATGATTTTCTACAACTTTATTCCTTATACATTTTTCGTTTGTTCTAATAATAAGAGAGATATTTTATATTTTATGTTTTCTTCTTTCTCTATGCTCCCTTTCCATTTGACATAGGCCATTGAGTAATAAAATTGGCCTTGCAAAAACTAAAATCATATCGTATTTATAATGTACGTATCATTTTAATCAAAATAAAATTATGACCGTCAGAGAATGATTTATGTATATTAAGGAAATTCGCTAAATTGAAGCAGCTTCTCCGTAACGAATTTTAATGTTTTGAATTCGTTTTGGAAAAATTATATAGATCTCCGTCCATTTTCCAGCTCACGCTACAGATAACATATCTTAACTGAATTTGTTGAATTTTTAATCAATTCAAAATTGAACCCTACTGATATACATAATGAGTCATCGAATAGATTAATTTTTATGAGTAGTTTTTCTACAAAAACTAATTACATTATTATTTACTTTTATGAAATAGTGGGAGCGCTGGGAAGCACATATATTATACATATAATATATTAGGTCCAGTTCAAATATTTACAACCAAAGACGTACTAGTGGTACTGCAGTTTTATTTTGTCGTAATTTAAAATAATATAGAATATTTTAATCGCAAAACTATCTATGGTACATTGAAGTACCCTTACTTTTTCAGAAGAATCTCCTCTATAAAATACTACGTTAAAAACTTTATAATATTTATTTAATGAACATTTTTAAATAGAAAAAGTTGATACTTTAATTACCACCGATTATACCATTCTGTAGGTAAAACGTATATTTTATACAGCAACAATATTTTAAGGTTTGTAAGACGTGAAAGAAACCACAGACGGACGATAGTATTAATAATTAAACTTGTGTATTCGTCCAATATAACTTTTAAACAGACAAAAGGTATGGGTTTCATGAGTATGGGGCTATCATTATGTGGTTGTACATGTTGGTTTTATTTAATTTAAATCTGAAATCTAAATCAAAAACAAAACTTTGAAAGACGCTAAGTTTTCGCATACAAAAGTTGATATCCCAGCAAAATAAAAAATGTTGTAAGTTCCTAAAACCTAACCACTTGTCAATTAAAATATGAAAAACCCAGCACCTGAGAAACTGGAATACAATAAATGTTATACAAATAATTTTCTCATATTTATAAAACTAGGTCCTTACATAGATTTTACTATTTTCGACAAGAACGTTTTTGTTATTGCTGGGGTATCACTACCCTATCACATTTTTGTTTTATGTCGGATATCATCACTTTTTGAAAACGTTCTTTAATGCTCATAGATAGATAGATAGATTGTAGAGGCTGCCATGGACGGGCTACACTTCGACGATAAGGTCCATTGTGATGCCTAAGGATGCGAGGATGTGAATGGAGTGGAAGAAATTTTTGTAAATAGACTAGGAATTGGTAGAGTATGCGGCTGCAGCCGACTATGATAGGAACTATGCGGATATTCATCGGGAGTTCGTAAATGAAACTGTAGAAAACCTTCTCAAGGAGAGCCGGTTACTTCGTTCTTGGCCATACGCCGAAGGTTTAGTCAATTAACCACCCTTTTTTTCTTAATAATTGACAAACTGCTGATGTCGGGATTTGAACCCATAACCTCCCAGTATCCAAGTAGTCATATTGCATAGACATAACGCATTGGACCGCTTGGCCACTTAGACTGGTTAAATGCTCATTGTATGATTGAAAAATTTTTCAAAAAAGCCCAAAAAAAGTTTTGTATTTACGAAAATTTTATTAAGTTTCGTAGAATATCGTTAATTAATGATATATGGATTGCTAATGTAATCATTAAATCAATCACAGATCACAGAATCTATCATTAGACCTATCTCTCTACCAAAAATCAATTTTCTGGGAAAATTGGTTTTATCCTAGAATATTGAAGATTATGATGAGTGAGTGAGTCAGCCTGTCCCCAAAATATCGACTTAGGGTTAAATATCTTGGAAATTAACGCTGTAATGTTGAACGTACCGTCAGATGGTAGGTCTCACGATACGTTTTAAATTTGAGCATCATAGCTTTTTTGTTTCTGAGATACAGAAGCCTAAAAATCGTCCCTAATCCTTCCTGTAAAACATAGTACGGTAGACGTCTATGCTCAAACTTTGTCTAACGCACTACCATGCTATGAGATATTAAACAATGGTTATAAATTTTGTTACACTATTTACTGTATTTCTAATTGTATAGGTTCGTGTGTACGATTATTTAAAATGACATGTTTTCTTTATTGTTACTTATTTTTGAGGTGCGATATTTGTTTTAGACATCTAATACTGTTTTCTATAGGATATTACTATCCCTAAATTATGTTTAATTTTCCTATGTAAATTGTGATTGCTAAACTTCTGTCCGAACACTGATTACTGAGATACCATTTTAAGAAAACCAGCAAGGCCGAGAATGATTATTGTCGCTTCTATGATAAGGCGGCGAAAACAGCATCCACTCTAAAGATGCGAGGCTGGCGACTTTGCTCGAGTGAAGCCTTCCCCTTACCAAGTGAAATAAGGTTACTTAAATCACGTAAAATCGCAGGTTTCGCCAAGAATCTGGATCTGGTCTTTCAGGTCGCAGTGACGGTCAATATGATCTTAACCTGCTATATACAATTCATTGAAAAATGAACGATTGGCTTTTAACAAAATAGTCTGATTTTATATTTTTAATACTATCGTACAAATCCGGACATAGCAAAAATTTTGAAGGGTTGTTTTCGAAAAGCAAATATTAGTATATTTTCTTGTCAATAATTAGCATGTTTATGTACATGGTTATTTAATATTATAGGATACTTGAATTCACTTATATAACGTTAGGGCGTATTTGAAAACATAAACCTAAACATAAAACATAAACATAAGACGTAATATACTCCTCCATATCAGCTACGGAAAATAGGCGAATAGTTTGGATAATTAACGTTTAAATAATTTTGTCCTCGGAATTAAGGTAGAGTGTTAAATTATAGTGTGTTAAATTATAAACTTAATATTTTAAATAAATTTCATGAATGGATTACGATGTAATAGAAGATGCCAATAGTACAACTCTGTGGAATTCGGAATTAAATACAACTAACATCAAACTGAGCTTTAGTAAATCAGAGAGAAGTATATTTACTTAAAAACAAACTCTGTTTTTCGTGATAAATATACACAGCTTCTATAAAATTCTGATGGAAAGACTTTTTTCTTTCAATATCAAAATGAGACAAACAGGAAACTATAACTATTTCCTGTATACATAATATGAAAGGTATACTTCAGTTCATGTAAAAAACTGACGGGGATATATATATAAACATGGAATTGAATGCATAGGATCGAATTTGTGAAATATAACAAAAAAGAATCCTGCAATACCTACACTATTTGTCGAGACAGAAACTTTTCATACGAAAATGTTCTAACCTATTATCACATCGGGTATCAAACAAACAACGCATTGTAGGATCTTAGATCTTATGGAATTTTTGATGTGAAAACATCTATAGCAAGACTATACAAGTATGTACAGAGTGTGTCAATTTCGATGGTTTTATGGGGTAACTCGGTAACTATAAGAGATAGAAAAAAATGGATGGCACATTCTCGATCTCTTTTCTTGAGACTAATTCATTGGTGTCAACAAAAATTTGCTAGCATCTTTTGTTTGCGAGTTATAAGCAAAAGTTTGATTTTTCGACTTTTAATTTCGACAATTGTGAATATCTTGGTTGTTTGTAAAGCTAGATGAAAATAATTTTACATTCTCAAGGCATTTTTTTTGGTATAATCCAGTGGCGTCGTGAAAATTTGAGAAAAAAGGTTGGTTTTCGAGATATGACCTAAAGTTGTGTTTTTTTAAATAGGAAGTATAGTTGGCTATGGCTTAGTTTGAAAGGATTTTTTTTCCTCTTTTTAACCATGTATCATTTATCGGGTCGCTTTTCATCCGTAAGTCTAAAATAGCCAAAATAGTAATTTCCTAGTTTAATTTTTGCGTTTTTTATACTTTTCTTCCATCAATTATCATTATCGAAAATAATATGTAGGTGAGTGTGGGTGGTTAGATTTTTTAATTCACTTGAAACCGCACATTTAAGCCAATCAATATGCTCATAAATTATCTTTCGTGATATCTGTCTTTTGAAAATGAAAATTTTCAAATTTCTCGTAACAGTATTGAGCTCTTACCAATTTGTATTAAGAGATACGGGTTAGTTAAAATTTATTTTTATCTCATGATGCGTGGGATGAATATTGTGGACAAAATAAGTACAAGCATCTAAATTATATATATGCGTATATTAAAGGTGCAAATGGCCACAAATGTAACGTTCCTTTTTTCCCGACGAAAGAAGGAGGTACTCAATTCCACCTGTATATATATACTTTTTTTTAATGTATGATCACGCATAACTTTTTACAGAGTAGTCCGATTTTAAAAATTAGTTTTTTGTTGGATAGGGTATACTTCAAAGTTGGTCCCATATAAATTTCAATAAAAAAAATTCAAATTTTAGCCACAAAAAAATAAAACATAAGACTTCCCAGCGCTTCCACTAAAGAAAAATATCATAAATATCATTATATACGTTCTGTATGTAAACACTATTTGAAAGAACTGCCCAGTTTGAATGTTTTTTAAACCGACGAAAAAACGAAGAAGGTTCGCAAGTGAACCCTTATATTTTCCAAAATTTTATTATAATTGATTTATGTCTTATTCTTTCGGTTTTCGAAAAAATGTCTACGTTTAATATTTGTTCATTATAAATATACTAACTTTTATTCGAAACATTTTCCCAAAAATCGACTGTAGAATGAGGTACAAATCTACAAACCAAAATTTTGGAAAATGAACACTACTTATTTGACCCACATAGTACTATGAACCACAAAAGTTGATATAAATTTGATCGTTGATTTGTGCCTAATTCATTCGGTTTTCGAAAAAAAAATTTCGATTAAAAGTTGTTACTACATTTATGATTAACAACTGTTATTCGAAAACCGAACAAATCAAGAACAAAAATTTGAATAAAAAAAAAGCACTACTTATCTGAACCATAGTACACACCTTCACACAAATGTAATCGTATTTCTAGTTAATTAACGCCACTATAAAGGTAATAAATCATAAATCTCTTGTTTTTAATAAGAGAAAGGTAAAAACTATCACATTATACTCTGACAGGGTCGATTAAATAAACATAGTGTCAATTATAACTTTCTGAATCTTTTATAACAACTCATGCGTGCTTTACCGCATAAATTCAACATAATAAATCTATCGTACAACTTTAAAATCTCAAATACATTTTAAATCTGCGGTTACTATGGAAACATAAATTACTGCATAGTAGATTTAGTAGTTTAAAAAAAAAAATATATCAAATAAAAAATTCTATTCACATAACTTAAAACGCCAGTAAATAATTTGGAATAGATATTACATTTCCACCTGATTAGTATCAAAATTAATTAAATAATGAATTAACTACCAATTTATAAAATAAATACAACACCCCTATTTAATATAGTTAAGTGTAAACATTCGTGTACAAAATTACATATTTGTATAGCAACATTATAAATACTCTTACAGATTTATTTTAATTATTATAACAATAACAGAGACACAAACAATATATATTTCTCGCACTCCACACCCTAATAAACACAACCACTCCACCGCATGTTATTATTATTATTATTATAATACAACAACCAATAAAAGTATACAATAATAGACGTTAACACAATCATTCAAATTAAATAACTTTTAAATTAACACCAACAATTCATACATAATTTTGTTATTGAACACAATCACAGAAAAATCGTCACACATTATTTATTCTTTTGTTTATGTTAATGTAAAAAAAAAGTCTATGCGTCAAATTTAATACGTGTGTACAAATTGTACACGTATATTTATGGAAAACTCTCTTTGGAATAACTGAACGCACCCGCACCATACAGTATAAATGTTGTTGGATGAGAAACCCGCAATGACTAAACTTCAACTTCGATAAGTGTATTCGCAATACCTTCAGTCAATGTTGTACACACATATACTGATTTGATATCCTTGTTTGCGTTCATATATATGTTTCACTCGCACACACTGAATATGGTTATATTTTATTATACATATATATATATATACGTATGATGATACTGTAGATATTGGGTCTCTTCCTAATGAACGATAGCATTAATAATATATTAACAGTTTTATTACTTAATTATATAATTATGAATAAAATAAATAAGTTTCTATTAAAAAAACATTTCTTAAAACAAGCTTTTTATAGTAAAATTAATTTTCTACAACTTTACTTCTTATGTGTTTTTCGATTTTTCCAAAATTCAGAGAGATATACCAAATTTTGTGTTTCCCCCTCCCTTGAAGCCTCCTTTTCCCACAGCTGATTTCGGTCATGCTTACCATAAAAATGCATTGTCATCGAAACTGAACCAATATGTAAAATTTCAACTTCGTAGGATAAGAGGAAGTGGTTCTAATTCAGCTTCCAAGATTTGACCCGAACATACATGCATGCATACATGCATACATACATACATACATACATACATATATACATACATACGTACATACATTGCAGGTTGAATAAAAGCTTGTAAAAATCATAAAGCTTTACTTTTAGCCTTCATACCCGAAATATTCCTAGTTAACTAATTTTGAAATTAATCTATTATACTTATGGTCAAACATTCGACATTAGGTTAAGTTATCTTAGGGTAAATGGGTCCTCACTTAGACCGTGAGTACCCATCCATGACACTACTCCTTAAAACACTTGGAGATGTTCAGGTACAGCAATAAGGCGTTGACGCCAGTAGACTTTAGTTCAGCGAGGTCATCAATGAATGGTTGACCCAAAAGGGAGAGTCTCTTCATAAAAAGAGCTGGACAGCGACAGAAAAGGTGCGTCTCTTCCTCGTACTCACAGTGGCAGCTTCTGCAATAGTCGTGGCAGTCTCAGACGTTTTGCATATCTTCCATCCAGCCAGCGTGTGATTGCTGCTATAATATCGCCTAGAGACGATCTCCGTAGAGAGATAGCATCTTCGGCACGCCTGCAATTGTAATATGGCCAGATCTGCTTGGTAGCACCGTAAGTACATTTTTCTCGCTTTGCCAATTACGATTTCTTTCAGGAGAATCTCGCAGTTCACAAGGTACACCGAGATGTATTGTGATGCCTTTGTCCTGTAGCTGTGTACCATTTTTGGCGAGTTTGTCGACCTGGTACCCATATCAGGTGCAAAATATTCCATTTTTGAAAATTGAAATCGCAGTTTCAATATAAATAGTGAAAGTTTTTTAAATTCAATGAAATATTTATTGTATAAAGTCGTTAAATGTAAAGTCATTCAAATTACTTTGTAGAAGTTTTTGTACAATTTTAATCGCACACTATAGTTACTACATACGGAACTGTTGGTCATTATATATACTGATACAATAAATACATAAATCAGTAAGAGAACAAATCGTTAATTTGCTAAAATTTCTCCATTCTTGAACACAATAACTACTAGAAAGCTGCATGGTTCAAGTTTTTATTGTTTATCCACTTTAGTAACAATACAGGGTAAGTAAATTTTGAAAATTTGTGTGGTATTGTAAATGTTGTTTTGCAAGGAAAACTTTGTTATGACAAGCGACTAAAGTTAATTTAATTTATTTTAAAGAGAGAATACATTTTGCCTTATTAAGCCTCACTTTTACAAACCCGAAATATACCCAGCAAAGAATTTCTTTCGAAATTAATCTATCAATTTTATGGTCAAACATTCGAAATTAGGTTAAAGCGGTTATCTTGGATGAGACACACTTAGGCCGTGAGATACTATGGACCACAAATGTCGATTTTTAAAATTTTATGTTTTATTGATTCAGTTTTCGAAAAAAATTTTCGATTAAACGTTGCTCATTAGAAATATAGCAACGACTTTATTCGCAAATTTTCGAAAACCGAATAATTAAGTCACAAATTAACTATAAAATTTATAAAAATGGTATCAACTTTTGTGACCAAGTGTACATTGTGATACCGAAGTAGGGCTAAGACATCCTTGTTACTATTCCTTAAACCATTTGGAGCTTTTCATGTGCAGCAATGGGCGTTGACGTCAATAGACTTCAGCTCAAAAAGGTCGCGAAAGACTGGTTGGCCCAAAAGGGTGAGTCACTTCATAAAAATAACTGGACAGCGACAGAGAAGGTGAGTCGTCGTCTCTATCTCCTCCTCAGAGTGGCAGCTCCTGCAAGAGTCGTGGCACACTGACAATCCTAGACCTGCTATGCATGTCTTCCACTCAGCCTGTGTTCTGTGATGGCTGCTATAACACCACCTATAGCCGATCTCCGTAAGACATAATATCGATAACTAGCAATAACATTTTAAGGAACGCCTTAAGTTGTACATTTTGTCTTAATAAAACTTGAGGATCTCATATTTTCATTTTTCTGAAAAAACAAGTACCTATCTATCTAAATAAATAAAAATTAAATGATGTTCGTTGGTAAGCGCATCCCTTGAGAACGGCTGGGCCGATTTGGTTTGTTTTTTTAAATATTCGTAATAGTCCGAAAAAGGTTTTTAGTTTTTAAAATTGTAAAAATTGCTCGGAAATTATAAAATTTGGGAAATTAACAAAACGATCACAAACAAATTTATTAAAATGATTTTGCGTTTATTCGCCGAAAATATAACAATAACAATAAAGCATATCAAATCAAGTTCCAATAAAAGACGGTATTATTATATGCTAGTATATATTGAGACCAGTAGTGAAAACCAATTTGTGTGCTAATCTGTGGCATATATTTGGTAAAAGCACTTTGGTAATGATGATCAATTTTACGGAAAACAAAATTTGCAAAAATTTTTATTAATAAAATTATTCTCTACACAAGAAAACAAGCCCGCCATGTTTGAAACGCTCTGATTCCAAGGCACATTATTAATATCGTCATATAATATATACGTTTAAATCAATTTCAATTAGTTGAGTTTCTGCTGAAAAATTAAATGAATAACTGTTTACTGCTTGTTTTAATCAAATAAAATCGTAAATAACGTAATGGTTCGTTTTGAAGGGTAAAAAGTGTATAATGTTGCATTCCCACCTTTGACACCAATTTTATGTTGCGTCTTTTTGTGCAAAATTGGTTGTTGCAGGTGATGAATGTCCGCTGCCACCAGAGCAGTTGATTAAAGCTCAACTTCGTAGGCTTATTTAATTTCAAATATTCGACGTCTTAAATACTTGACCATAACCAATTGGAAAATTTGATATTACCCAAATGTTTCCAATTTAATACGAGTAATATTCTGGTTAATGAATATTACAAGAATGGTAGATAAGTCAGTAATAAAACAAAACACTTAAAAAACTTAATTTAATTTATTTACTAGTTAATTAATTTTGACTGAATTGATTGTTGAAATTTGAATAGACTTGATTGTTAAATTAATCGGATTTAATATCCGATTCTAATTTAAATTACATTTTGACTGATTGTATTTAAATCTAAATCTAAACCTAAATCTGTTTGAAATCTAAATCTAAACCCAAATCTATTTGTGAGGTGATTTACAATTGTTTTTATATGCGTAAATCGACATAGTTAAAATATATTTGTGTTACACGCGCTATAATAATTTCTTGAACAAATGTATTTATGCTGATTTTGCAAATATTGCCTCGTGAGTTTTTAGTATTAAATAAATTTTGTTATTGCAAATGCTTTTGATTGCAAAATACATTCAATAATAATTATGCCATTAAATTTAAACAATTATAAAAAGGCGTTATCGAGTTACGCAACACCTCCCCTCACAGAAAAAGATTCAAATAATTTAAAAAATATTTGAATCGTTAAAATTACAAAAAAATAAAACGTATAAAAATATAAAATATGAATTTAAGAAAATATAAATTTAAAAAATTAATTTTACAAATGTAACTTTATGATTGTCTTTGATGATTCATTTATCAGTAATATATTAATTGTAGACGCTGATGAATCCACACCAATTAAAGATAGTACTTCCTTAATAATTTTTTAAAAAAATATTTGAATGGTTAAAATTACAACAAAAATAACACGAATAAAAATATAAAATATGAATTTAAAAAATATGAATTTAAAGAAAATTAATTTTACAAATGAAACTTAAGATTGTCTTTGATTATACATTTATCAGTAAAACATATTAATTTTAAACGCTGATTAATCCGCAATACTTCAATTCCACAAAATATTACTTCCATTGTATAAAAACAAAAAACAAATGTTCATTAGTGATACAATTTCTTCGACATGCTGCATTTTGATGACCCATTGATTTAGACCAAGTAGTTTCGACCAAGTAGTATCAGAACAAGTGTGCTTTCCAGGTTTGTTGCTCCATTTATCTGATTATGGTTGATTGTGTGCAAACCCAGTTTTTCATGGAAACATTTTTTTTACAATGTTAAGTGATCTCAAAAAATAATAGTTGGATATAGGAATATGAATTAGGAATACTTAGGGAGTTGGCAATGTAAATCATAATCATTTCGTTTCATTTTTGTTTTATTATTTCTAGGGATGCTAAATTATTTGAATAACTTTTTTATTTCGAAATTCGTATTCGTTGTGATGGGTTTGATTATAAAGCTTTTTGTTTATTTTTATGGGTTTCGTGAAATTTATAGCAATGTTAGTAAAAGTTTTAGAATTAATATTATTGGAATGGCATAGAGGATTTAACTTCAATATACAATTAAAGAGCACTTCGTTAGTTATTGACTTTGAGTTGAATTGTTTTACATAATTAAAAATTTTACTGTCTCCGAATTTGTGACTTTTAGACAATGGGCGTTTTGACGGCTGCATAATATCTTCATTAGGATTGGAAGGTTTTAAATTATCTTTTAAAATGATTTTGCAATTTTTATCTGATTCGATTTCAACTTGCTTTACGTTAAATGGATTAGGATTTTCGCTCGGGTGCATTACTGGTATTTCGTTTATGGTTTCAGGAATTAAGTTTGGAAATGAAATGTCAGTAGAGTCTGTTTTTGAAAGGGAAATATCTTTGTCTTCTATTACGTCATTTACACTATTCATTTGAATCTGAGGTTCTTGATGAGGTGGTATTATATTTTCATATTTGTCTTTATTGAAGATTATGTTAATATCGCTGTCATTAATAGTCCAGTCATTATTCAATAAATTTTGTTTATTAAATTTTGGAGTGTAATTAGAATTAGTGTAGTGCAAAGGATTAAGATTTTTAGCAACGTAATGTTGAGCATTTGGATTTTGGTAATGTTGTAGGTTAGAATTGCGATTATACTGTGAGTTTGGATTTCGATAGTACTGTGGATTAGAATTTCGATATTGTTCTGGGTTGGAATATTGATAATGCTGAGAGTTTGACTTTCGATAGTGCTGTGAGCTAGGATTTTGATAGTTCTGTGAGCTAGGATTTCGATATTGTTGTTGGTTATAGTTACGATGTGGGTTATAAGAATGAGGTTGATGATTCGGATTCGATTTAGGTTGGAAATATTGTAAATTTGTTTGATGACTTTGCATATTAAGAAATTTTTCTTCCGATATCGCTACAGAATAGGCTTCATTAATGGACGAAAATTCTTTTAACCTTAGAGCTCGCGATAGTTCTGGATTACTATGAAATACAAATCGTCTCAGAGCGGTTTCTTTGATAATAGCCGTTTTACCTTTTAATTCTGTAGGATCAGAATTTTGAATTGCCATCAAACATTCAGTAGTCAATTTTTCGAGCCTAGAGAAATATGTGGAAATATCTTCACACGTTCCTTGCCTAGAAGTTTGTAGGTCTTCTAGAAGTTGAGAAATATGAATATGATCCTCATATAACATTCTTAAACTATTTTCTAGTTCTTCGAATCCTGATATGTCATTCATGTTTAACTGTGCCTTTACATATGGCGAAATTCTAGAGATTATGAAAAAGTATATTAAGGGTTGTTGAGGTTTACTAGCTAATTGCATAGCATTTTTTGCATTAGAGATAAAATGAGGAAATTCATCACGATCGCCGTTAAACGGTGTTCTTAATGAAGTTAAAAAGTCTATATAAGGAGTTTCAATAAGAATTTGCTTGGAATTGCAATTTGATTGTACGTAAGAATAAGGCATTGTTGCAGTTTTTATGTTTTGTTTATGAGAAAAAAAATTATTTGTAATAATAATAAAATTTATAAGGGTTCCGTAGGGAAAAAAATTATATTTTTAATTATATGATTTTTGATCATTTGAAAGTAACAATACTAAAATGATTTTGATAGATTGAGGATTCAAGAAAACAATACAAAAAATTGATTTAGAATTATTTGAAATTGTATTATTTTGTGTATTGTTGAGTTTTGAATTTCATACGATTTAGTGTAACAATACAAAAAATTGAATTAGAGTTATTTGATTTAGTATGATTTTGTGTATTGTTGAGTTTTAATTTTATATGATTTAGTATAACAATAAAAAAAATTGAATTAATGTCATTTGAATTAGAATGATTTTGTATATTGTTGTGTTTTGAGTTTCATATGATTTAATATAACAATACAAAAAATAGAATTTGAATTATTTAAATTATTATTATTTTGTATCTTCTTGAGTTTGGAATTGGATATGATTTAGTATAACAATACAAAAAATTGAATTATAATTATTTGAATTAGTATGATTTTGTGTATTCTTGAGTTTTGATACGAATTAGTATAACAATACAAAAATTGAATTATAATTATTTGAATTAGTATGATTTTGTGTATTGTTGAATTTTGATATGAATTAGTATTACAATACAAAAAATTGAATTATAATTATTTGAAATAGTATGATTTTGTGTATTGTTGAGTTTTGATACGAATTAGTATAACAATACAAAAAATTGAATTATAATTATTTGGATTAGTATGATTTTGTGTATTGTTGAGTTTTGATACGAATTAGTATAACAACACAAAAAATTGAATTAGAATTATTTGAATTAGTATGATTTTGTAGATTGTTGAGTTTTGATACGAACTAGTATAACAATACAAAAAATTGAATTAGAATTATTTGATTAAGTATGATTTTGTGTATTGTTGAGTTTTGATACGAATTAGTATAACAATACAAAAAATTTGAATTATAATTATTTGAATTAGTATGTATTTGTGTATTGTTGAGTTTGGAAATTTATATGAATTAGTATAACATTACAAAATATTCAATTGTAATTATTTGAATAAGTATGATTTTGTGTATTGTTAATTTTTGAAATTTGATGAGATTTAGATATTGTTGAGATTTGAATATTTTGTTGAGATTTAGATATTGTTGAGATTTGAATATTTTGTTGAGATTTAGATATTGTTGAGATTTAGTTTGTTGGGATTTTGTGTTTGGAAAGTTTTTGAGTTTTGGAATTTAATGAGATCAAATTAAGTTATTGTAAATGAATGTTTTTTCTTCTGACTTACCTGGGTTCGTTTTTCAACCAAATCACTGGAGTAAACCGCTGACACAATTGTTCTTTTGCCAAGTCTATGTTGGAGTTTTTCGAACTTGAGTCTAGCGTGTTGAAGATCTCACCGCTCGCCACCAATTTTTATGTTGCATTCCCACCTTTGACACCAATTTTATGTTGCGTCTTTTTGTGCAAAATTGGTTGTTGCAGGTGATGAATGTCCGCTGCCACCAGAGCAGTTGATTAAAGCTCAACTTCGTAGGCTTATTTAATTTCAAATATTCGACGTCTTAAATACTTGACCATAACCAATTGGAAAATTTGATATTACCCAAATGTTTCCAATTTAATACGAGTAATATTCTGGTTAATGAATATTACAAGAATGGTAGATAAGTCAGTAATAAAACAAAACACTTAAAAAACTTAATTTAATTTATTTACTAGTTAATTAATTTTGACTGAATTGATTGTTGAAATTTGAATAGACTTGATTGTTAAATTAATCGGATTTAATATCCGATTCTAATTTAAATTACATTTTGACTGATTGTATTTAAATCTAAATCTAAACCTAAATCTGTTTGAAATCTAAATCTAAACCCAAATCTATTTGTGAGGTGATTTACAATTGTTTTTATATGCGTAAATCGACATAGTTAAAATATATTTGTGTTACACGCGCTATAATAATTTCTTGAACAAATGTATTTATGCTGATTTTGCAAATATTGCCTCGTGAGTTTTTAGTATTAAATAAATTTTGTTATTGCAAATGCTTTTGATTGCAAAATACATTCAATAATAATTATGCCATTAAATTTAAACAATTATAAAAAGGCGTTATCGAGTTACGCAACAATAAACCGCCTCCGATAAAGTTCTTTATTTTCACTATGAGCATAAGAGAAGTAACCATTGTAGTGTAATAGAAAAAAATGGAAACACTTTAGAAAATTGGTATGAATCGTAAATTTTAAAATGATCAAAGTTTACTGAAGTGTTTGCAATAGATATCAGTTCCCAGTCTCTGGCAGAAAATTTACATCAATTCAAATAATCGAATACTTTTCATCGCGAAGTTAGTAACCTGGTGGTTACTATGATGCCCAGTTTCTTGACTGGAGATTCAATCACTCACTCAATGACAAACAGGTTATTTCGATTGAAAAAAAAATTATTGTAAAAACTGTGAAAATGTTCAAAAACCAACCAATGCCGAGATATTCAAAATAAAATTGGTTTTTAGACTATTGAAAAAGACGATTTTTTTTCGAAATTCAACAAAAAAACCGTAACTTGTGCACAGCAATATTTTCGTGAGCAATGGCCAAAATAAACTTCTGAAAAAATTTGACAGAATCATTTAATATTGTTTCTTGAACGAAAAATTAGTTACGCAGGAGTTGCAAATATATATATATATATATATATATATATATATATATATATATATATATATATATATATATATGTATATATATATATATATATATATATATATATATATATATATATGTATATATATATATATATATATATACATATATATATATATCTATATCTATATATATGTATATAATATATATATATATATATATATATATGTATTATATACATATATATATATATATATATATATATATATATATATATATATATGGCTTGTCTTTTACCAACGCAACTGATTATATCTTTGCTTGCGACATGTATATACAATGTTGTACAACAAAAAAGATGTTATTTCAGTTTACAATTCCCAGTAGATGATATTAAATGTTTATCGTTCAATCATACAAAAACGAATACTGAAATCGAAATAAATTTAGCATTGGAATGAGTTTGATCAGAGACTAGAAATTAATCATATTCATTGTCTCCCCATACTTACACATAGTTTATATAAGAAAATGTATAGACATTCCGTCGGTTATAGTATAGTATATTTGGTTATACCCCAATATTATTGAAGTTGAAGTATGTCATGAAAGCTTTAAACATAAATTGTTCAACTTTTATTGTGAGTTTAAAACGTTTAAATATAACAATCATTTGGTTTTTAAAATCAAACTTTTGCTGGAAGTTCTATTTTTAAAGCTCAATCAACAAAAATGGCTTGTTGGCTTGTATATCTTGGAAGCTTGCATATTCTTGTTATAACCGTCTGTTTGTCTATCTGTCCGTAAACACGAAAACTCAGAATCGGTAAGAGTAATGTAATAAAATTTGCTGTTTGTGTTCTGCTGGTAAAAAGTAAAACTTTTTTCAAAGGCTGTACATTACGATAAAATGATCGAAATTCAGAATTTAAATGTAGCCCAGAGTGAAATTAAATAGAACATATCTAGAATGAGCTTATCTGACCTATAAAACAATGAATTAACTCTCCCGGTAGTTCACTCAGGAATGGGAGATAATCACCCAAGATGTTGTTAAATTAAAAGTATGCCTAGAAGGTTTAAGGCAGTTATTAGAGCAAGAGAAGGTAATATCCATGGCTAAAAGTTTATTTGCTTCTTTAATACACAAAATTTTATGAAAATTTGTATTTTTCTAAATTTGAAGGTTTCTTATACAATTTTACGCCCAGAACAACAAAAACAAGCAAATTTATAAAAATGTAGTTGATATGCACAAAAAACTCAAAGAAAATAAAATTTCAAATTCGCCCCCTTTACCTAGATCAGTTTTTTGTATTATAAATACGTATTTCGACTACAATGTAGTCATCATCAGTATACATTAGCTAGTCGTAGTTTACTCTTTGACAATTAGAAATAGATATAAAGTCGAGATCAATAGACAAAAATAAAAATAAATAGAAAATTAACTAGATTAAAATATAATAAATTTTAAATTATATTGAAATTACTCTTGTTAAAATTTCCTTCATTCACATTTATTCCTGTTAATTTTACTCTTATATTGTCGCAGGATATGTTACTTGTTACTAATTTGGTGACAGTTTCACCTAGAGTTCTCACTAATTATCATTCGATAATATAATGTTCAAAGAAAATAATTTAAATGAATTTTTCTAAGTGCGGCAGTCTTTTTGCTGTGTATAAGCAAGTGATTGCGTTCACTTGTTTTCAATAAATTCAAAAATCTTCAGAATGAAACGAAGTAGAGATAGATAAGAGATGTGATTATCAAAATAGGTACTGTGCAATATTTCTCAATTTCGCATGATTTGATCACTACCATCAAATATATAAGAAAGTTGAAAAACATCGAAAACGGCTTGCTTACTCTTGCAAGACCTGATGTTATTGAACACTTGTAGGTTTATATAATATAGGTGTCATATAAAATTTATATAAAATAATTTTGCTTGGTTACATTATGCCTTTTATAAGCCACCTTCTTCCAGTGGGTTCCAAGGAATTCAAAATTTGGGATAACCCACTCTGGGAGCCTTCTTTATTTACTGTAAACAAGCTTAAAGATTCGTTGAAGAGTTCCTCTTACGCCTGTGTGGTATGTTAATAACAAGTATGGCTGGTTAAAAGTTTAAACATGTTTCTGTGTTTACTAAAGTAGAGTCACTGAAACTCTAAATTATTATTTCACAACATATTTTTGTTACATCTCAATTAAACCTACTGTACTGCCATAAGTAATACGTGACTATTTTAAATTGTAAACGGTTACATATAAAACTCATACAAGTATACTCTACAGGAAATTCATTAAATAGCGAAAAGTAAGCATCTTGAAAATAGAAATTTTATACTTATACTGTTTTCACAGTTGCTATTTATAATATACTATCAGTCCCGTGCAACTAAGTTTGCGTCATAGATAGACATAGATTGTAGAGGCTGCCCTGGACTGGCTACACTTCGACCATAAGGTTCATTGTGATGCCTAAGGATGTGAGGATGTGAGTGGAGTGGAAGGAACTTTTGTGTATAGGCAAGGAATTGGCAGGATACGCGGCTGCAGCCGACTATGATAGTAACTATGCCGATATTCATCTGGAGTTTGTGAAGGAAACTGCAGAAATCTTTCTCAAGCATAGTCGGTTACTTCGTTTTTGTCCATACGCCGACAGTTTAGTCAATTAACCGCCCGTTTTTTTCGAATAATTGACAAACTGCCAATGACGGGATTCGAAATCATAACCTCCCAGTTTCCTTCTAGGCATACTGCGCAGACATAACACCTTAGACCGCTTGGCCACTTAGACTGGTTTGCGCCATAGTGTTGAGTATTTTCCATATATATTTTTACTTAGGTGGATTTGAATTTATCTTTTGGGGGATTAATAACTTTATTAGATGGTAATAAAATGTCTCAATGATTCGGAACAGGTCCGAAAATCTTGAAGATTAAACATTATTTAAAAATTATTTGTATGCATGTATATTGACGTACATATGTGTTGTGTGTATATTTATAAGCTATCTATTAGTTCTCTATTTTAAATTAGCTTAAACAGGCATCTCTATCTCCAAATTTAGTAGTGCTAGTAGTACCTCAGTGGCCACCTAGATGGCCTTTGCCTTTTCAAAAGGTAAAGTTTAGATTCCTCGTCCAAATATTTTGAACATAACGTTAAGGTACAAACAGCGTCAAAATTCGAGCTTCATCATTTAAAAATTTTATAATTGATTTGTGCCTTATTTATACGGATTTCGGAAAAATGTTTCGAATGTTGTTAGATTAGATCGATTGTAGCGGCTGCCCCGGACGGGCTACACTTCGCCCATAAGGTCCATTGTGATGCCTAAGGATGTGAGAATGTGAGTGGAGTGGAAGGAATTTTTGTGTATAGACTAGGAATTGGTAGGATTTGCGGCTGCAGCCGACTCTGATAGGAACTATGCCAATATTCATCTGGAGTTCGTGAAGGAAACTGCTAAAAATCTTCACAAGCATAGCCGGTCACTTCGTTCTTGTCCATACGCCAACTGTTTAGTCAATTAACCACCCCATTTTTTTTTTTCGAAAGTTGTTAGTATAGTTACAATGAATAACTTTTATTAGAAGCATTTTTTCGAGAATCAAATGAATAAGGCTAAAACCGAAAAAATTTGTTTAGTGAAAGATGGACTTTTAACGCTGCTTGTACATGCATATAGATGTCGAGAAGAGTTAGATGTACATCTAGTATAGCGAAATCTTGTACGCACATGGTATTCCAAAATCAACAATGCTATAATATTCCAAAATCAAGACCACGATCCTTATAAAATAGTTTCTTTTAGGGCGTAAATTATTTGCTTTAGAGGACAGTCGGGAATATATACAGACATTTTCATGATTATTATTGTAAATACTGAATATATTTAACATTTTAATAATTACGATTACATTTGCAAATATTTCGAAATTTCCCAGATAGGTGTCATTTAGATATTCTGAAAATATTTTGAGTAATAAACGGAATGACAATTTTTCTTTCGAGATTTCATGAACTCTTTCTATAGTATAGAATTCCCACAAGTATTATCATTTTCCAAAAAATATACAATCCATTGTTCCTTTGAAAATAATTCTTGTATTACGGTAGGGTTCTTAAAGATAATAAATATCGCACGTGTATTGTTGTATTCTCAATTCACTTTGTTGCTTGACGAAACAACATGATACCATGACGTAGTGTTTGAATGATGAAGGAATGTTAACCAACGTTTCTTTATTTTGTAAAGATCTTCTTCTCTCTATATATATATATTGTTCGTTTCTACTTATAAATTAGTATTCGTATTTTTGTTAAATTGTAACTTTTTTTTTACCGACGAAAAGAAGGAGGTACTCAATTCAACCTATTTATATTTTTATACCCAATATATTTGTAAATATACAAGGTATATTAAGTTTAGTCCCGACTTTGTAACGCTTGAAAATATTAATCCTTGACAAAAATGCTTCACAAAGATATTCATAGAATGGTCTAATTCGGCCATTTCCACATGTTTGCCCGTCTGTCTGTCTGCCGATTACTCAAAAACGAAAAGAGATAACGAGCTGAAAATTTGTGTGTGTGTTCTAGACCAAAAAAGTAAGGTCATGTTCGTTAATGGGCAAAATCAGCAAGTGTTTCTCTCTGCCAGACAGGAAAATTTATATTTTTGAAACCGTTAGAGATAGAAAAAAAATTTGTAAAAAACAAAAAATCTTCTTCTCTTTAAAATAAACTACTTTTGTTTGAAAATTTTTTTCATAAACTCAACAGTTTTTTCATAATTTGTGCTCAAAGTTGAAAATGAGACTTAGTTGAAAATGAGACGATCGAAGACGGGCACTTGTACAAACATAACATATATCAAATAGTATTGTTATACCCAGTATATTTGTAAATATACAAGGTATATTAAGTTACACTTTGCGTTTACTAACGCTTCGCGTTGATGTGCTTGCGCTTCGCGTTAACTTTCTCTTCGCGTTAACTAGAGCCCCGTATTGACTGACGCTTCGCGTCGGCTAACTCTTCACGTTGTTTGACTTACGCGTGCTATCGCTTCGCGTTAACTAGCGCTACGAGTTGACTGACTTTCGCGTCGCCTAACGGCTTGCCTTAACAGGAGCTTCGCGTTGTTTAACTCAATTATATAACTCAATATATAAAATTATAAAAATCGCTTACTGTTTTACTGTTACAATATTATTAACACAAAACAAACATTTACAAATAATTCATATTTTATAAATATTGACTAGGCAGTAATATTAACAATTCAAACATTGATATACAACTCAGTATATACTGGGGATTCAAACAACTAACTCAGTTAGTTGTTACATTACTTGTTTTTTTAATGTAGGATCACGCATAACTTTATACAGAGTAATCCTTCAAAGTTGGTATCATATAAATTTGAAAAAAAAACAAATTTATATGATTTATATCAAAGTGTCTGTATATAAACACTTCGAAAGCACTCAATATCGTTATATATAAATATATATATATATATATATATATATATATATATATATATATATATTATATATATATATATATATATATATATATATATATATATATTTATATATATATATAAAACGATATTGAGTGCTTTCAAAGACTAAAAAGGTTATTTTTTATTTTTGCTTTTCAGTTCCTTTCTTTTTTCGAAGGTTTAATTTTTTGTTTAAAAGTTTTTATTTTTTGCTTTTCAGTTACTTTTTTCTTTCGTCGGTTCTATTATTTGTTAAAAAGTTTTTATTGAAGATCTTTGTGTTATTATAGTCTGTGAAGTCTTTGTTGATATTATAGCCTTGTGCTCTTTGTATTTTACGCAATGGTTCTTTAAAACACATCCATCCAATGCCCACACATTTGTACGAGTATTATGTGTAAGTAATTTGTAATATTTCGTGGTAGGTTTTCTTTTCCCGTCAATAGTAGAAAGGAATTTTTCTCAAATATCTTAGATATTTTATTGAAGTTTGTGTGAAATATGTACAGAGTGATATAAATTTGTTTTCAGTTATAATTCATAAAATTCTAAAAAGGAAAGAATAGAAGAGTTTTTTCACAGCTAATTTCTTAGAGCATATCAATAAAGCACAGCAAATACTTTTGTCCATCTCACAAGCGAATTTTTTATAAAAATTTCACTAATATTTTGAATTGTATATTAAATGTTAGCTTCTAAAAAATAACTTTAAAATTATTATAAATGAATTAATGATAGCGACATCTAAGCAGAATATTGCAAAATTAAATAACTTTTCGTAGCATAGTAATATCCATACCTGAGAATAGATGACAGCACATGTATTATTCTGTATTATTCTGCGTCTGAGTTTAAAACTAAATTTTAAGCTTTCATTATAAATGAATAGATTTGCTGTGAGGTATTATTTATACACTCGACAAAACGGAGAAGGTCCTTCGGGGTAAGAGCTTATTTGTGTGTTTGTATAATGGTTGCCACTTTCCTTCAAGAAAAATCAACCTTTTAACTGCAACAAACCTATAGGTTCGAGTATGATGAGGAAAGTGAGCATGCTTGGGAATATTTCTTTATTTCTTAACTGGTTCAATTTCAAATAGATATTTAGCAGGTTACGCATTAATTTAGTTACCTAACACCATAAAACATGCTGATTTTGAACAGCTGTCGTGCGTGGCGATGATAAAGAAACGTAATGGTATAAGTTAATTCAATAGATCTGGACATTAAAACAATACCACAATTGCATATACGTGATTTGATACAATTAATTATAATTTTTATTCCGTTTTTAGGATTTAATTTTAAATTATTTCGTGACGTTTTTTTTTTTCATTGTGGGTTGTTCAGATGTTTTAATTTTATTTTTAAATGAAAACTTTAATAAAAACAATTAAAAATGAATAATTTGAATACTAAAAAAAACAAAAAATTTGAGACATATTTATTTGTTAGAATATTTACATATTTATTATATTCAAACGTCTTGTTTACTAATGCAAAACTTTCTTTTTTTATGAACTATAAATTTTTTTTACATCTGGGTTTTTCTTTCAGAAAAATCCATTAAAATAAACCCCATAAACTGAAAACAAATTACATAAAAAAAGACATTTTTGTCAATTTATTTATTTCATAAAAAAATGTGTTATCGTATATAAAATAGTCTTCTGTATATTGTGAAACATTATTATTATTATTATTAGGTTGTCAAGACTTCACAATATTAGTAAAATGAATCCTCAGAATCCTCAGCTGAATTTTTTTGAGAATTTATCCCCATGGCGTTTTTGAGAAAATCTTTTAGTCCGATTTTTATAATTCTTATTTTGTTGGATAGGGTATACTTCAAAGTTGGTCCCGTATAAATTTAAAAATTTATAATTTTAGCAAAAAAAAAAGGACTTCCCAGCGCTTCCACGAAAGGAAAATGTCATATACATGGTCTGTGAGTAACCACTATTTCAAAGCACTCAATTTGAATGCACAATTTGAATGCCGACTCAAAATTATTTGAGTATTTACATTAGTGGAGAACTTAGGTAGATTAAAAAGTTTTTATTTTTTCCTTTCTTTTTTCGAAGGTTTAATATTTTGAAACAAAGTTACTATTTTTTGCTTTTCAGTTACTTTCTTTTTTCGTCGGTTCTATTTTTTGTTTTTTTTATTTCATATTCGCAGTTGTATGAAAATATCAGCTTGTGTTCTATACAAAGATGCTATATACATATCATATATTCAGATGCATGCTTTTGGAATCTACAGTAATTATGATTTTGATTGAATCACCTAGTAAACATGTCGGCTTGTATCTCAATGACAGATAGTGGATATTTTTACATTTTTCACAGCTTTCGATATCTACGTTAGATTTTATTTCTAACAGACATATTATTCTACTACATATATATATATATATATATATATATATATATATATATATATATATATATATATATATATATATATATTCGATGTACGATAGAAGCACACAACGTTTTTATATAAATATTGGCATATTGCCAGGTGTTTCTCATTTTCGTTGTGAATAGAAAATAAAATGGTTATGTATGAGAGTTTATAGATATATATGGTATGTAGTATTTGCTCGTTTTGCCGCTAACATTGATGGATACCACTATATATGTACAAATGTTTGTTGGAAATATTTATTTGACTGGCTGCTTGATCATACAAAACCCCAAATATACTTTCTATATATATATATATATATATATATATATATATATATATATATATATATATATATATATATAGTAAAATTTCAATTGCAATATCCGGCATGAACAGAAAATTATATATTGCTACAACATCATGTTCGTGGATTGGATTGGATATACGAATTATTGGCACGGAGCCTATGTAGTAACTCTTTTCGATTTGTAATCAATTGTCAAATATCAATTATTGATAATTTAATTACAATAGAATTTCTATTTTTGTGTATAAATTGAGTAATTTCCATTTTAATTAGTACGAGTAACGGTGTTATTGACATTTTAATTGAAATCATTTTTGACAGTTTTAGTAAAAGTTGATATATCATTGCCATATATGTGGTATAATCAAATTTTTGCAGATTAAGTCATAGTAAAATATCTATCCGACAAAAACATAAATGTGAGAGGGGCCAAGGTTTCGAACACAAAAACTATTGGTACCCTAACAAAAACAAAAATGTTCGCTTTCAAAAGTAGATAAATCTATGTGAAGGACCAAATTTTTCAACAAAAATGAGCGATGATTGATTGGTATATATTTATTGTGTAAGTTTCTCAGGTGTAGGGCATTTCATATTTTACTTGGCGAGGGGTCAGATTATTTCTTTGTATATTATGTGTTTCCAAGTAAAATATGAAAACCCTGCACTTGAGAAATTTGCAAAATAAATATATACCAATCATTTTCTCTTTACACAGATTTCACGACTTTTGAAGGCGAAAATTATTGTTTTTGCTGGAAGATCACTATTTTTTGGTGCGCAAACTTTTTCCATTCACATTTATATTTTTTGTGGGTCTTAAGCTATGATTGTTCCTGAGATACAATTTCTGAGGCCTAAAAACAGTCTTTAATCATTCCTATAAACATCAGTCAGTTAAAATATAGCTAAAATATTTCAACACAACCTCTCTTGTATGTATGTATGTATGTAATAAAGACAAAAGTTCTGGTCATTTACCAAATTTTATAATTTTTGTGTGCCTCATTCGGTTTTCGAAAAAATGCTTCGAATAAAAGTTATTACAATATTATAATGAACAAATTTTATCCGAGGCATTTTTTCGAAAACCAAATAAATTATGTCACAAATCAACCATAAAATTTTGAAAAATGGCCAGGACTCCTCCTCCGATCATTCATTTTTTAACACTGTAATAGAAAGAGCAGTTGTTAAAAATTTTTGCAAAATGAGATAGTTGTCTATTTGTCTAACCAAAACATCGTAGATCAAACGGATTTGAACACTATTTTTTGCATAACAGCCATGCTTAATGAAAAAGCTGTTCAGTTTCAAGTCTAAAAATTTTGAAAATTGGAATACAAAGAAACGACAAATAACTTTTATTTCACACTTTTCTCGACTAATGCACTGAAATTTTGAGGATAATTGTAGGCTGTAAATAGCAAATAAAGCTACCGGTCTCTTCGAAATTGAATACACAACGGTGGTACACCAACAAGTTCCAGGTCTCACCACTACTTTTTAATCGATTTACTACGATCTTTGCTATGCATAGTCTTCGTTAGTATCCATTTATTATCCACACATGAAACGAGTTATAAAAATATCTGGAAACTTTCCAAGTAAAATAGCAAAAATAAATAGCAACTAAAGAGCAATATCCATTCACGTAGAAACCATAAATTTTTTCGAAGAATAGTCGAAATTATGGCTTCTTTTGCTGATGAAATATATTGTATCGCATGGTAGAGTATTTTTTATGGAATTTATACTGGATTTCAACAATTGTTTAGATCAGTGATTCTCAACCACTGTGCCGTGGCACTTTTTTGTGCCGCCAAATTTTAGAAATGTGTATAGTAAAGTATTAACCAACATAACAACGAAAAAAAGATCGAGACTGTTAACAGTACTGTAGCATTGTCATTTTTACGACCAAATATAAATGAAATTATCAAAAAACATCAAGCTCAAATTTCTCAGTAAAAGTATTCTTATTATTTACTTGTAATGAATCCCTTAATAAACGTACTGTTGTTTTTGTAGTACATATTATTTTATTTTACATTCAAAATTATTATCATAAACTATTTTACACACTGTATCATAGGTAAGTATACAACTTTTAAATTTATCTTTTTCTTTGTGTGCCGTCAAATTTTGAAATCGAATCGGGTTGTGAATCACTGGTTTAGATCAGAGGCGGGCGCAGACAGCTCGTCTGAGCCTTACAGGCTCTCCATAAGCTGGGTGAGAGTAAGTAAAGAAGGTATATTTTGAAGCAAGACGGAACGATGTTTCAATACAGGTTGTCCTACCGATTATTGCCCAATAATTATATAGTATAGTCTATAGTATAGTCAATATATTATTTTTTTTGAAAAACAAATTATGCGAAAAATAATTTCCACTACTACAAATAGTACTTTTTACTTTTTCAATTCAAAGTAGACTAACTCGAAGAACTCAAATTCCCACTTTATGTAAAATTTAACTTAATTCATCAAATTCCCATGACACTATACTGAGCATACTCCATACGAACAAAAAATAATTAAATCAGGTAAATAATTCTTTATTAGTTCTCGGATATGAATAGTAAAATATTTAGACAAATTATTTGGAATTTCCAAAACTATAATTCTATTTAAATTATCCTTTGCAAAAATTTCCCTCTTTTATTACAATGGTCCAGCGGTAAACTTAAAGGTTCAAAAGATTTATATAAATTTTTTATATATTTTTATTTTATTCATACACAAATATGATATATACTAGAAAGGTACATTTTATGACCCAAATTACCAGCCCAAAATTCCAGAGTATGTATTGAATGATTGTATGTATTATTTACTTTGTATAATAGTGACCATAAAAAAGATTTGGTATTATTATATTTTTTTCAGAAAATGTTTTAATTAAAAAAAGAAAATATTAATAATTGGTAGGTACCCTGTATTAACTCTATCTCTCTTCCCTACCTCTCACTCAGAGCTTGGCGGAATCAACTCCTGTCCACCTCTGGTTTAGATCTTATATAATTATTGTTTCAACAATAACAGATTTATACAAAATATTATACATAACTTAGTGTTTGTAATTTACGACTAGCCGACAAAACATTCCTTAAAGATTTAATCCTGTAAAAAACATTAAATAAATTGTGACGTAAGCTACTTTTTTCCTACTCACATGTTTCAATTTTTTATAGATATGTTTTTTAAAAAAATTACAAACATATAGAAAATAAAAATATATGTCATACATGTACTATGGACCACAAATGCTGATGTCATTTTTATACCCGGTATATAATATATACTACCTACAAGGATATATTAAATTTAGTTACAACGGCTGTCCGTCTGTGTATTTTAGAGCTAAAAAGTAAGGTCAAGTTCATGAATGTGCAAAATCGGGCCATGTTTGGGCAAAATGGGCTAAAAAATCTTTGAAATCGTAAGAGATGGAACAAAAATTTAAAGACAAAAAATGTCCCTTTTTAAAAACAAAAAAAACTTTTATTCGAAACTATTTTTCATAAATTTAGTATATACCGGGTATTTAAGCAATTAACTAAGATAGTTGTTATTTTCACTTGTTTAAATTTTATAATTGATTTGTGCCTTATTGACTGGGTTTTCAAAAAAATTCTTCGGATAAAAATTGATCATTAGGAATATAGTTACAACTTATTTTCCAAATCCGAACGAATAAGGCACAAATTAACTATACAATTTTTAAAAATGACATCAACATTTGTGGCCAAGTGAACACTAAAAAGGATGTAAAAATTTTATCACATGAATCACAATAATTTTTTATGGTTTTTTAATGATGAAAAAAAGTTTTTTAAATATTTAAAGGAAACCAAATTATTAGTTTTCAAATTCCCTTAGGATTTGAGTTTTTTTTGCATTTTTATTGATTAGTTTATAAAATGAAAATTTAGGAAGAAACGATCCAACGATATATTGCACGGCTGAGCAAAAAAAATGTAGCACTTCAAAAAATTCATTTAAGTAATTTCCTGTGAAATTTTTTTTTCATTTCAACTGTATTTTTATAAATTTGTTTTTAATAATATGGAGGTACAATTGCAAAAAAAATTTTTATTGAGCTCTGGTGCTACGGCTGTCCTTCTGGGTCGTAAGTTCATTTCGGCAAATATTCTAACAGGTTTTGCACTAATTGATACGCTACGACCCATACCAAGCTTTTGGGCAGTCTCAAAAGCAGTAGAAACTCGATTCCGAAGGTTGTGCAATAAAATTAAATGATCGAAATTCAGATTTTCAGAAATAACCCTCCTGATTGCTTATTGTAGGTCAAAATAGTTTTAGTGCAAGAGTAGAAGGAAATCACTAAAGATGTCGCTGCGAACTTTATTAAAAGAATGCATAGAAGACTTGAGGAGGCAATCATTAGAGCAAGACGAGATAATATCCGTCGACAACAATTTTTTCCCTTCTAAATACCTAAAAATGAAATGCTTTTTCAGAATTGTCCCCTTCTGCCGAAAAGAGATTTCATGCTGGACTACCTTAAAGCAATGTATTAAACCATTAATTTAATAAAATAATTAAGGTCACAACAGGTCATATATTATTTCCAAAATGAATAAAACAATGATCATTCTTTTATTATATATCAATTATTTTCAGAGCAAACAGTTTAATGATAGACATCTAAAAAAGTTGGCAAATATGTTAGTGTTTTTTGGCAACATATTATGTTCATCGTCGAATTTGCTCTCAAATCCAACAGGTGGAAACCAATTTAATTAAAGCGATGTAACAGTTGAGAAAATCCTTTAAAACAGATGCTATGAAAAATTGAATATTTGCGTTATGTAGGTATTTTATTAGTTTATAACGAAGTATATTTTACAATTTTCCTCATTTTATGTTTCGCATTTTATCAAAGGAGGATTGTGATAAAAATTATTTGAATCTTTTTTTCAATCAAGTCAATGAATAAATAGTTGTAATTATGTTAGTTCTTTGTCTCTTTTATAAGTAAAGGGAAGTAGAATAATAAATTTTTTGTAATTAACAGTAATATTTTTTCTCTTTAGCGAATTTCCTCCAAAGAAAATGCAGCTATTGTTTTTGCACCAATGTTGGAATTTCGTAAAAATTTCTTCAAATGTCTATCGATTCTACCTATTAGATGTTAAAAATCACTATCGCTAAAATTTGTATATATATATATATATATATATTATTCCAATTGGAATGAAATTAGGTATTTGAGTCGATTTTGGTATTCTAAAGGTCAAGTTCGTTAATGGGTAAAGTCAGACCAGGGGAAAGGGGGTTTGGAGGGAGAGGAAAACACGAAATTTGACTATCTCCCTTAATATTGGAAAAAACTAAAAATTTATCAGGAGTTAAGTTGTAGGTACGAAGTTTTACTGTAATTTTGTTTTTTATCATTTTTCTGTTACACTAATATTTACAGAAATATTTACAATTAAAGATTGAAAGTTAAAATTCTAAATATCTCTGTTCACATAAGAGTTTGAGAAAAATGATCAACTTATGAATTGTAGCAAACTTGATTTACTACAACTTTACTCCTTATACATTTTTCGATTATTCTAATATTAAGAGAGATATTTAATATTTTGTGTTTGTTTGACACGAATACATAAAATATATTTAATTGTAAAAAATTTTGATTGTCGTTTCCATAGTAACTGTAAACTGTAATATAAATATAGTTAATTATTATTAATAAATTTAATTTTTGCAAATACTAAAGTCATATCAGATATTATATTTCATTTTGATCACACTAAAATTATGACCGCTAGAGAGTGATTTATATATTCTAAGGAAATTCGCTAAGTTGACGCAGCTCCTGCGTAACGAATTTTTTTGTTTAACATATACTGGAATTTGCAACCAAAAATGTGTTTCATTTGTGTTCATTGGAGCTGCAATACTTCAAAGAATCAAACACTATACAAAAGACATTCGAATGATCTGATATCACTCATACCAGAATGATATCTTTAAAAATAGCATTGCAATATCCGTTGTAAACATCAAACCAATTCAATAAATTGTATTTTGAATTAGAATAAAATTTATTAAAAACTATAAATATAATTTCTAGATAGGAAATTTCTTATTCTTATAAATACATCTACCATACGCTGTCGTCTACCCTAAGGAAAAGTAAAATAACGAAATACAACGAATGAGTACTATGCAAATATTTTATCTTAAAATACGATAGCTCGAATTTGTTATCTTCCTCTTATGCAAATATTGAATTTTAAACATTGAATACTATGCTATTATGCATTCGAATTGTTAAATGTCTCAAAGGTATAAAATTGCTGCCGTGGTTGGCTTCGAAAGTAGGTACAATTCCCTATCTTTAAAACACGGACCCATGATTTTCATGATAGTTAGCATTGATTAGTGCAAAAAGTTCGATCTAATAAATGAGATGTAGGAATTATAAAATTTACTTAAAAAATTCATCACGTAGGAGCTACGTAAATTGAGCAAATTTTGTTAATGGCTATCAAAAAAAGTCATCATAGATCAGAAATATTCATTATATTGTGGGTTGTATATATAAATTGAAAATATTTCTGTAAAAAATTAGAGTAACATAAAATAGGGGCAGGTAATTGTAGTAAAATTTACTAACTACAGCTTTATTTCTAGTAAATATTTGCATTTTAATAATATCAGGAGCTGAATTTTCTGAGTTTTTTTTTATTACAAGCTTTTATTTTACTTGCAATGTTTGTATGTATGTTAGTTTGTTTTATGTTAGTTTAGATCAAATCCTGCAAGCTTAATTAGAATTACTTTCTCTTATCCTACGTTGAATTTTTATATGTTGGTTCAGCTCCGATGACAATACATTTTTATGGTATGCATGACCTGAATCGACATCCAGGATTAGCTCCAGATAAAGGAAGTCTTCAACGGTCAACAGCACATACACGAAATTTTTGTACGCACTTTATTATAATAGCCGGTTTTAAGTTTTACTATGACAAGGTTGCTGCACTCAGGGTTGGGTCCTGACTAGGGAACGTCTCAATGGTTTGCAGCACACACATGAAATTGAGTTGTAAATCTCGCGACAAGGTTTTATATCATATAAATTCTATAATATAATAAATTGATGGGTTTGATTTAATTTCAGTTTATTTTTTTCTTTTTAGAGCATTTAAATAAAAGCGTGTTTTTTAAAGTGTTCTTTTGCTATTAATTTATTTTAAATAAAAATAGTCGTCATGTAGGAGCTGCGTAAACAAATTAATTTTCTCACTCAAAAGTATCATAATAAATATTTAACGATTTCATTATTAGGAATAATAGTAATTTTAATTATTATTAGTACTAGAACATTAAAAATTGTCAAAATTTTGGTAAATATTAAAGTGACAAAAAAATTATCAAATTATCAGTAGATAAACTTTACTAAAGATAAATCTTTTCATATCTATCCTTCTCTCTCAGCACAGTTTTGCCCTTGACTGAGTTAGATAAAATATGGTATTTCTTATCATATTGACGCTAATACGCTTCGATTGGTATGACAAAATCGATATCATTTCTCATTTGCGAGATTTTGCGCGATAAAATTTGATCAAATGTACTTACACGCGCATATTTATACATCTTTTGATATATGGTGATAAGAGACTTTGGTATTTAGGAAAAATGGAAATATAGGGAAAATTACATTTGGATTTTGAGCTCATTAAGATAACTACCAGACACGGGTGGCCACGCGGATTAACGCGCTCTGCTTGAATCTGGGTGGTTGAGAGTAAAAATCTAGGAAGTGGCAGCTTGTCAATTATAATTAATGGGGTGGATATTTAACTAACCTGTTGGCGTATGGCCAAGAACTAAGTAACTGACTACGTTTGTGAAAGTTTTCTGCAGTTTCCCTTCATGAACTCCAAATATCGGCATAGTTCCTAAGAAAGTCAGCTGCAGTCGCACAACTTACCAATTCGTAGCCTGCATACAAATTCCTTGTCCTCCACCCTCATCATTGATGTATAGAATAATAAAGGATGAAAAAATAATGATGTAGGTGGCCTCTTTTATAGACCGTGGAGTCTCAATACGGAGGTAAAGCCCCAGATTATTATTATATACTGGGAAGTTGATAAAATATTTGCGTCATCCAATTTTTGGATTGGATAAAACTTTTATATCTGGTTTATATCAACCAAATCACAAATCTTTAGCATAGTAGCAATCATTTATTATACTTTTTACCAACATCGACATTGTTAATTACTCTTGTGACTGTCAATGGTTTAATTGCCATCCCACCTCTTTGCCAACTTTGTATTGTTCATATTTATTTATTTTGAAAATGGTTAATATTTAATTTATTCAGTAAGCTCGTCACGTATAACGTATAATTAACAATATTAATTATAAAAATACATTTGTTATATTTTGTCAGCTAGTCATCAAATCGAGTGCTGGCGACTGTAGTTATTTTAGTAGGGTTGAAAATGATTTGTTATAACAATGTTTTAAACTAAATATACGTATTATTATTAAAAACATATTATTTAACACATGTTAATTTATTACAACGGATACAATTATTTAGCAATGTTTCGTTTTTAGCAAGGTACCGTAGTCAAAACAGACATCCTTATAATTTCATAATGTCCATCTGTATGTCAAAGGTATTGTACTCACGTTTTACTCATTATTAGTGCTATTAAGGATGTATGAGCACTGGAGCTTCAAAAAGATTAATGCTTGATTTTTTTTATATATAGTTGAAGTGCATATAAATCAATTATAAAAGTTTCAGGTGGAACTACGGGAGTCTTGAATTAATTATTTAATGCTAAAGTTGAAGTTTTAATGCATAGCTCATATGGAAAAACCCATATTTTCACACATATTTTGATATACTTTGATTATTTTCACTTGGAAT
The DNA here is from genome assembly GCA_963920215.1 of Nineta flava. NCBI lineage: Eukaryota > Metazoa > Arthropoda > Insecta > Neuroptera > Chrysopidae > Nineta > Nineta flava. Next base: position 31,917,427 of record OY986045.1, read on the forward strand.
AAAATAAGACGAATAATAAAGAACTACGCAATAGAAAATAGAAATATTAATAAAGAGATTGATCCAGTAAAATTCCGATATGACGGGCCTAAAAAAAGATATTTAAGAATACAACTGAAATTTCGGGCAAATTTAATTTCTGTCGGCGGTAGCTTAATTACTCGAAATATAAGACACGATATGACCAGCCTAAATTAAATTTTAATTTTAACTTACGACAAAAAATAATAAACATTATTGTAGACTTTTTTGACTATACATGAGTGCTCGTACATCCTTAAGCTAAAATTTAGCATGATTATATACATCTACTAAAACGCTTACACAGTTAAGAAACCAAATCGTCAATAAATTTTATTGAGGATCTTCCCTAGCATGTAAAGTGTTTAATCATACAATAATGTACATTAATGTTCAAATAATCAAATTTCAACACAAATATTTTCGTCCAGCCCTCTATTTAGGTTAATAGAATTCAGGTTAAAAAATTATATGTACTTATCAATTAAGGGTCTTAATGCAAGAACCAAGTAAGTCCAGACTTACTAATTTTTTGTGAAAGCCAACTGAAATTATTAAATAAGACATCAGGTAAGTAAAAAATCAAACCAGGTAAGTAAGTAAAAAAATTGGAAAATTTGGACTTACCTGAATCTTGCATCAAGGCTCTCAATTATTATAACTAGTAATTACCCGGTAAGTATTGCCAAAGAATGATAGTTTTTATATACTGAAATTCAAAAGGATGAATGATTTTCACATTTATTGTCATTTGTTGCTCTTTAAAATTATTTGATCGCCAAAATTAACCTTAACATTTTGTAAATTATTTTCATATCAGATATGGTGAATTAATTATTTCATTCAGACAAATAATGTCTGGAAAACTCGCTCCCTTATGTAAAAGTCTTTTTAGATAAGATTCAAAATACTTTAGATATATATTTAGATATAGATTCAAAATACTTTTCGGAGAAATTCCTTATTTATTTGCTCTTCATGATGCTTTTTAAACTGTTTTGAATGGATCAATTAATGATATAGGTGGAGGGACAATGTATGCAAACCTAAATGATAAATTACACTTCTTCATATGGTGTCAATTTTGCATTCTCACTTTAATCTCCAATTGCCTTCTCTTTTAAATTCAGTGAAATAAATAATATATAGGTGTTTTTTTTGGTATGATAGAACTTAAAAATTTATTAAAATATGAATAAGTTTATTAAAAACATTTTTTTTATTCATTATAGTTTGCCATTTAATCATGGAAAGACTCAAGCCTAAACAACGCTTTGAAATTATTAAAATTTACTTTGATAATCAGTCTTCAATTCGTGAAATTGTGTTTAGCGATGAAGCTCATTTTTGGCTAAATGCTTTTGTTAACAAACAAAATTGTCGATTTTGGAGTGAGACAAATCCACAACAGATATTGGAAACACCATTGCATCCAGAAAAAGTCAGGGTTTGGTGTGGATTGCATACTGGCAGTATCATCGGTCCTAATTAATTTTAAAATGATGCTGAAGCCAACGTTACGGTCAATGGAGCACGTTATCGAACCTTGATCAAAGATTTTTTGTTTGAAAACATGAAAAACTTCGATCTAAACGAAATGTGGTTTCAATAGGATGAAGCTACAGCAAGTGAATCCATTGATTTGTTAAATACAAAATATAATGAAAACATTATCTCTCGATTTGGACCTGTTAACTGGCCTCCTAGATCATGTGATTTAACACCATTCTATTTTTTTCTGTGGGGATATGTCATTGGTGTACGCTAACAAACCAGCATCGGTGATCTGGAAGCCAACATTGTACGAGTTATAGCAGAAATAAGACCAGATTTGCTCGAAAAATTCGTTAAAAATTACACTGACAGATTGCAGATCGTCAGGAGCAGCCGAGGTGGACATATTTCCGAAATCATATTTAATCATTAATGGCATACATTGAAAATTTCATGAATAACATTATTCATTTTGTATTTTAATTTTTTATTTTATGTTCTACCCCTTTCAAAAAAACACCTTATATCTTGAAATATATGTTTGTAGAACATTTTTCGTTCTCAATCAAAAGCATATTTTCGCTCGGTTTTGTTGTTATACAAATTGGTCTAGTTTCATAGCTCGTACTTTAAATGTATTGAACGCAGACATATAGGTGGATAAAGCAATGCCCAGACTTATGTTTATTCATGATATTTTGGTATAAGACGTATGATTCGTTCAAATCTTCGAATTAATTAACAACATTGAAATCACTTCCTGGTATACTATTCTGTAGTTTGTACACGCAGACAAGAATATTCTATCGACTTATACAAAATACATAAAGAGGATGGGTATAGATTAACTGAAAAGTATGTGGAAAATTGGATACGAATACATTCTTATAACTTTGTGTTGAATGGATACTAGAGAACGGTTTCACAATCGGCTACTTTAAGTTTAAATTGTCGTGAGTTAAAAAACTAGGAACTTCTGATGATGGGTGCTGGACATAAGGTTTTTGAGGGAGGAGGGGGGTACTGAAGCAGTGGGACTTGTAAAGTTGCGGGCAGGATATATTCCAACCGATCAGTGCGTTCAAAAAGACTATAAATGATACTATCTTTCATTTATCCGAGATAAATGAAGACAAAACTATGTAATTAATATTTGTTTGTTTGTGTATACTTTCGTGTCCACATAACGTTGTTTGTCCAAATTCTTTTTTTCGAATATGTATGACAAACTGTAGAAGACTATAGCGTATACTCCGACGAATTTCATTGTCATTGAATTTATTAATTAAATTAAATACTTATATGAAAAAATTAACTCGTCAACCAGGAATCGAACCTCGAACCTCTGGATAACCAGCCCAGTGTGCTTGCCTGTACACCAAAGACGATCGTGATGCGACAGCCAACCTTTTCATATTATTCTAATTTTTGTTTTATTTATTAGATAGTATTTACTTCTTTCTGAAGTGATTTGTTTATTAATATTTGTTTGTTTGTGTATACTTTCGTGTCCACATAACGTTGTTTGTCCAAATTCTTTTTTTCGAATATGTATGACAAACTGTAGAAGACTATAGCGTATACTCCGACAAATTTCATTGTCATTGAATTTATTAATTAAATTAAATACTTATATGAAAAAATTAACTCGTCAACCAGGAATCGAACCTCGAACCTCTGGATAACCAGCCCAGTGTGCTTGCCTGTACACCAAAGACGATCGTGATGCGACAGCCAACCTTTTCATATTATTCTAATTTTTGTTTTATTTATTAGATAGTATTTACTTCTTTCTGAAGTGATTTGTTTATTAATATTTGTTTGTTTGTGTATACTTTCGTGTCCACATAACGTTGTTTGTCCAAATTCTTTTTTTCGAATATGTATGACAAACTGTAGAAGACTATAGCGTATACTCCGACAAATTTCATTGTCATTGAATTTATTAATTAAATTAAATACTTATATGAAAAAATTAACTCGTCAACCAGGAATCGAACCTCGAACCTCTGGATAACCAGCCCAGTGTGCTTGCCTGTACACCAAAGACGATCGTGATGCGACAGCCAACCTTTTCATATTATTCTAATTTTTGTTTTATTTATTAGATAGTATTTACTTCTTTCTGAAGTGATTTGTTTATTAATATTTGTTTGTTTGTGTATACTTTCGTGTCCACATAACGTTGTTTGTCCAAATTCTTTTTTTCGAATATGTATGACAAACTGTAGAAGACTATAGCGTATACTCCGACAAATTTCATTGTCATTGAATTTATTAATTAAATTAAATACTTATATGAAAAAATTAACTCGTCAACCAGGAATCGAACCTCGAACCTCTGGATAACCAGCCCAGTGTGCTTGCCTGTACACCAAAGACGATCGTGATGCGACAGCCAACCTTTTCATATTATTCTAATTTTTGTTTTATTTATTAGATAGTATTTACTTCTTTCTGAAGTGATTTGTTTATTAATATTTGTTTGTTTGTGTATACTTTCGTGTCCACATAACGTTGTTTGTCCAAATTCTTTTTTTCGAATATGTATGACAAACTGTAGAAAAGTTATCCAGAGGTTCGAGGTTCGATTCCTGGTTGACGAGTTAATTTTTTCATATAAGTATTTAATTTAATTAATAAATTCAATGACAATGAAATTTGTCGGAGTATACGCTATAGTCTTCTACAGTTTGTCATACATATTCGAAAAAAAGAATTTGGACAAACAACGTTATGTGGACACGAAAGTATACACAAACAAACAAATATTAATAAACAAATCACTTCAGAAAGAAGTAAATACTATCTAATAAATAAAACAAAAATTAGAATAATATGAAAAGGTTGGCTGTCGCATCACGATCGTCTTTGGTGTACAGGCAAGCACACTGGGCTGGTTATCCAGAGGTTCGAGGTTCGATTCCTGGTTGACGAGTTAATTTTTTCATATAAGTATTTAATTTAATTAATAAATTCAATGACAATGAAATTTGTCGGAGTATACGCTATAGTCTTCTACAGTTTGTCATACATATTCGAAAAAAAGAATTTGGACAAACAACGTTATGTGGACACGAAAGTATACACAAACAAACAAATATTAATAAACAAATCACTTCAGAAAGAAGTAAATACTATCTAATAAATAAAACAAAAATTAGAATAATATGAAAAGGTTGGCTGTCGCATCACGATCGTCTTTGGTGTACAGGCAAGCACACTGGGCTGGTTATCCAGAGGTTCGAGGTTCGATTCCTGGTTGACGAGTTAATTTTTTCATATAAGTATTTAATTTAATTAATAAAACTATGTAATGTTCAAACACAGGAAAGAATTACCACTGGAGTCATCATAGGAAACACTGACGTCGAGGTAAATCTCCATGAATGAGAAATCTCAAATGGCACCTACTTCCGGAAGTACAACAAGGAGGAGGAGATGTGACACAGCCCAGCGTTGACAAATAGACGATACATCATAATAGGATGTAGTTTTCTCAGCGACCACGAGTGAGCAGCAGAGATTTGTGAAAATTAGGGCTGTATTATGGGCCACAGTTCTTCGAATGAAAGGGTAACGTTGAGCAGACCAAACTTTTAAACCCAACCTAACTTTACCTTAACGTTTTAACCAAATTACGCTTGAAAAACCTGTAGAAAGTGATCTAATAAATTTTCAAAACATATAAATGTACTTACGGAAAAGGATACCTACTGTTCTCAACTTTGGAGGCAGGCCTCTTAATTGTTTTAACACTCACTGACGCACTCCACTTACGAGTACTTACTTTCCCCATTAACATTTGAGTTTATTTTTCTGTACATACTAAAATATTTACTAACATAAACGAAATGTAGAGTATTTGTTGATCCACTTATGTGAATGTTAAAAAGCATACATTCATGTTTATGTTTACAGCATGAATACTATTCAAAAGGAGATTCAATATATTCGACCTTTTGTTTGTTTAATGAGCTATTTGCCTACAATACGACATGGTAGTAACTAAATATGTAGATAGATAGATTGTAGCGGCTGCTCTGAACGGGCTACACTTCGACCATAACTCAACTGTGAGTGGAATGGAAGGAATTTTGTGTAGACTAGGAATTGGTAGAATGTGCGGCTACAGCCAACTCTGATAGGAATTATGCCGATATTCATCTGCAGTTCGTGAAGGAAACTGCAGAAAGCCTTCACAATCATAGCCGGTTACTTCGTTCTTGTCCATACGCCGACAGTTTAGTCAATTAACCGCCCCCTTCCGATGTCGGGATTCGAACCCATAACCTTCCAATTCCAAGTAGACATAACGACTTAGACCGATCGGCTGCTTGGACGGTTAACTTAATATGTAACTTTCTTTTTAGTTTTCTTAAATATTTTAAGAAAAAAAAAACTACATGAAAGCCGTTATTTATTTATTTGTATGTCGGTGGTTACATGTTACACGAAATTTGATGCCAAAATTTAAATGCAAATAGTTCCATTTAGATAGATATCTAAATTTTCTATTTTTCTTTCGATTTCTCATTGCTTTCTGATTAACTATGGAAATAACATGTTTAAAGTAGAAAAAATATCGACTTACTCCTGATTCGAATCTAATCTGAATCTAATCAATCTTGAACAGAATGAATTACTGCTCCCAGCTTTGTTATATGATTTATTATGAGATTTTAACGTCTATTGTTATCTGTTTATTTTTATACAAAAAGTGTCCCTCAGTATATTTTTTCGCAATAAAATTATTACATTTTTATACGCTTTTTATTAGTTTCACCTGTATGTATGTTTGTATGTATGTATGTATGTAACCGACCCTTTTGGGCTCGATTTTCTCCTACTTTGAACGATCAGATTCAATTCAAATTTTGCACACCTGTCAAAGACCGATGACAATGCAATAATTCGATTAAAATATCTGATTATCCTGATTAGATTTGCAAGGATTCATCAATTTCCCAGATGAGTTACTGACTTGAAAAAAAAATGTGTGTGTGTGCAAGTCACACACGGTAGAAGTGAAACTTCTGAAAAGTCCCTGATTAAAAATACTTATTGAAAAGTATTGAAAAAATAAATAATAGTTTAAAAAACTAAAGAACACGCTTTTATAGAAAACTCAACTAAAAAATGAAAAATAAATAATAGTTTAAAAACACTAAAAAAACACGCTTTTATAGAAAATCCAACTAAAAAATAGAAAATAAAATTTAATAAATTTGTATTAAGAAAAGTGTAAATAAGAAACAAGCATATATTAATGGAATAACTATTGACACTATGCACCCCACGCTTTTTTCCATTAATATACATTTGTTCCTTATTTACACTTTTCTTCAATCCATATTTATTAAATTTTATTTTCTATTTTTTAGTTGGATTTTCTATAAAAGCATGTTTTTTTAGATTTTTTTTAAACTATTATTTATTGAGATATCCTGGCAAAATTTGAGACGACTTGGTAACCCTACGCCAGATCTACCCTGGTATTGCAAACATACTGTATATGACTCACTATAAATAATAATATACCGTCTGTTTAGTTTACATCTTCGTATCATATATCCCACAAGTATGAGATAGTACATATGTACATATACATTAAGCAATGTGTATGAGAAGGATGTCTTATATGTTTGATGAACAAGCATATTTTTCATAACTGTTCGAGTGGTCACCAACCACTCAAACCTATAAGACCTCCTTCTCATACGCATTGCTAAATGTATATATATGTACTCTCTCATACTCGTTATGAATATTATTCACTATTTTGAAAAATATTCTTGTTTATCAAACCTATAAGATATCCTTCTCATACACATTGCTTAATGTATATGTACATATGTTCTCTCTCATACTCGTGGGATATATGATACGAAGATGTAAACTAAACAGACGGTATATCTACCTACTTGATATGAATAGAATATTAAACAAATGTGGTGAATTGACTAGCTCCACTAATATGGACAATACCACCATACACTTTAGTGATGATAATGTTGGATTTCATTCGTTGTTGTACAGAGATTAGTGAGGTTATTGTGTAAACAACTAACTGTACAACATATGTAGGTACCTACTGTTATAGTTATGTAATCACTTTATGGTGTATAATGACAATCATTATCATTATTATTATGATTGTCAACATTCGTATGGGAATAATTGAGCTAGTATATCAAAAAGAGATTAGACATTTAATTATTATCTATGGGTAATAGAGATCTAATGTATGACATACATAGCTCCGTAATTTAACGAATATTTGGACTGGAAATATAATCAATGTTGTAACTTGTAACGATTATTAACTGTAACGTATCAATAACTCAATGATTCATTCTATGTTCTTTTGTTGAGCTGCATGAGATGGATAATCATTAGTAGTAGCAGTAGAGTTGAGGCGGAAGCCTGGCAAGTAGCCCTTTCTAGGCCTTTCTGTACCTTATAACATATTTTTACCACATAACCTTCAGATAGACTGCTCTTCCTACACATGTAAGCTTTCGCAGATCGTCTCTATTTTTGCCTTATCAAAAGCCCATTTATAAAGCCCATGTCAACAAAGTGTTGGAGTTCCTCAAATTGACGAAGTTGATCGCAATAATTTAATATAAAATCATGTGTGATAGTGTTTAATTTTCTTTGTGTGTAAAGTTTTATCTGTGAATGGTACAGTGATAATATAGTCGCTAATGACTCAATTGTTGAAGCGACCTTAAATAACAAAAAAAAAAAGAAAAAAAAAGCCCATTCTACGTCAAAGACTATCGCCAAGGTGAACTTCTTGGGACAAAGTTATCTTTCTATCTCATACACCGCCGCGTGGAGGGTAGTATCGGTCGATCTACCTCTCCTATAGGCGTGTTGGTTCTTGCAAAGTGGGTATTTTTTAGATCCCCTTCCATTAGATGATAATACATTATCCATTCTTAAGTTTGGAAAAGAAAAGATGACTTTGCCTGAAGGATTTTGCCTCATAGAAGTCTATTTTCCCTGGTTTGGTTATAAAGAACCATCCAGGATAGGAGTATCTCCTATCGGAACAATGCCAATAATCAACTAGAGTTCGTGAAGGAAACTGCAGAAAACCTTCACAAGCATAGCCCGTTACTTCATTCTTGTCCATACGCCGACAGTTTAGTCAATTAACCGCCCCCTGTCGATGTCGAACCCATAACTTCCCGAGATAACGCCTCAGACATTACGCTTTAGACCGCTCGGGTACTTCGGACGGTTAATTTAATATGTAACTTTCTTTCTAGTTTTTCTTAAATATTGAATCATCGCAGGAACAATTCCAACTGAGCCTATGGCTTGAATGGCCTTAACTTTTGAACAACCTATACACCAGACACCACTCTTGAATATGCTACAAACCTTAAATACTTTACGACTGCGTGCCGTTTTTTTTTTACTTTGTAGTGTTCTCTATCCACTAGATTTTGAATCTCAAGATCAAGTCGATGGTACACAAAGCCACAAAGGTGGCGCACTTTTTTCAATTCCAATGATATTGATTTTCGAAAAAATGTCTCGAGTAAAATTTATTTCAATTTTAATAAACATTGATGTCAAGTGTCTATATTATATCATTAAATAATTTTTGAGTCTTAACCTCCATAATACCTCCTACATACCCACTCGTGTATAAAAGCATAACTTCGGTTTTATATACAATAAATGTGTGTATTTTCACTCGTTCATACGCTTGCTTCTGCAATCTACGAACATATATTTTTGCTGACAGCGTGGAAAACAAATGGAGTTATGAAAAAAAGACTTAAACAAGAGTTGCTTGTATTGCAACAAAGAGCATTTTTTCTATTTAGTTTATTCTTCTATGTCTAACTGCAGAAGATAGAAGCATTTTCCTCCTCTTGCATGGACTGGACGGATACATGCACCGATTTTGCTCATTCATGAAGTCATTATTAAGCCCTACAAGATACTGTAGAAATTTTAGAAATATTTTAATACCTGTAAATAAATTTTTTTCAACCATCAATAAATATTTCCCATCTTTTCAACTAGTACTAGAACTGCTAAACTATTTTAAACAAGACAAAATTAAGAACTATATAACGCTAGCAGGGAGATTAAATGGATGCCTAATCGATTATAGAACAAAAAACGTTACTCATTCCGTAGAAAAATTAGTATAATTGAGTGATGGGCATAATTGTTTGGCTTTGGCCTTGCGTTCATTAAAATTACTTCTACTACACTTCCTGACATTTGGCGCGTACTTTATAACTCTCATAGTATAATATTTATACAAATTAATTCTACATTCTATGCTGCATAAACTATAAGAATATCTGGTTAATTTTCTAACAAGTTTATGTATTGTGGCATTCAATTTAATTGTATTCAAACACTTTCAACCGTAGACATTAGTTCTCAACCGTAGACATACATATTAATGTGTGCATCCATTAGAATAGTATTAATTTAATGGTTGTGTAAGAATGAGATAATGTTCATTTAAATTATTTACACTAAAATTAGTTCACAGAAAATTTTAATTTTAACACAATTTAATTAGGACATTTTACATAGGATTGGATATATGTAAAGTATACACAAGAAACTTTTGTCATTATAGAGTAAAGGACTTTTATCATTATAAAATAAATAGAAAATAGGCAGAAAATATGAAATTAGCAACATTTCATTTATATAGCGCACAAAGACTAATAATCAATGTATTTTTAACTAATTTTTCTATTAAGAAATTTATTATTTATACACTTAAAAAAAAATATAGAAAAATACGGGAGCACATAAAAACACGTCTATACTCTATACGTCTGGACAATCAAAAGACATGTTTGTCCCATAATTTTTGGCACATATTTATGTCTGCCAAGCATTTATGTCTTCCTTCAATATTACATTTTATAATATCTCGTGTCTTTTTCCTATTTTCACACGTGTAAAAATGGCTTGGTTGAAAAAGATTTGGACAATTAATGAAGTAATACCTGAAACGAACGCATATTTTGAAGAATTTGATAAATCATATTTTAAAGGGTTTTAATCATATTTTAAAGGGTTTAAAATGTGATTGAAAAAAGTTGAAATAAGTGTATCGAGCTAAAAGGAGGCTATGTTTGAAAATAAAGTGAATTATGTAGGTGCCCAAAAGATTTTGTTTACTGTTTCATTCTAAAGACTCCATCGATAAATACTAAATATATTATTTATCGTTCATTATTGAAATGAAAAAAAAACAAAAAAAAATGCGCGTGAAGCACCGTACTCGCGATAAAATACAACGATATATAAGGATTTATAGTGTGCTAGGATAGTTTATAGTTTTTATGGAAATCACAATCAAAATTGACATTTCAAATTTGAAAAAAAATTTTAATAAAATTATTTTATAATTATTTTATAATAAAACAAAATATCTTTCATATCTTCCTTCTCTCTCGTGTAATGAAATGTGCCTAAACGTGACGCGTTCTTAAAATTTCACTCTGCACTTATTGAAAATCGACTCTTGTCCACTTATTGATAATCGAAACGCCGCCTAAGAAGTTTCACTTCAAAAAACATAATTTTGATAAATTCAATAACCGCTTTTAATTCCTAAATCAAAATAACTCAGTCCAATTGTATATGATTACTCGATTATGACTCTCTCTTGCTTTTAAATGAGAATTAAATTGTTTGTAAAAGTGTATAAAACTTAGTAAAGAGAAATTATTTAAAACCTTTTGATCTTGAATGAAATATTTAAAATGAATGTGATACAAAAATTATTTTTAATACGAGTACAAAAAATATCAAAAATATATTTTCTTCATTTTTTATTTTATTTGAAAAACGATTTGTGGAAACAAAAATATATATGTATGTTATTTTTACATAAATATTTCACTGATTTTATACGTTATAATTCCCTTGCTCCCAACTCATATTTGATTCTGTATGAGTTTCACAACGAGATATGAGGTAATTTTTTGCATGAATAAATCTAATTATTTTTTGTTTATAATATACTAGCATTACCCGTCGCGGCTTTGCCCGCAAGAAATTTGTAACGCCCGTATAACCAAGTAACATAATATTTTCTCCCGTCAAGGACTGATAAATTGCGTTTAATTTTTGAAATAAATTCGTTGTATGCACTGCCACCTATTGGCAAAATTTTTGATATACTCATGTTGTGTATACGGCCATCTATAGGCAAACGTATTTGTTGTATGCATCACTATCTATGCATAGCATATTTAACATATTTGTTTTATAATATGTTTTTCGACACCTCCAACAAATATCATTATATTTTAACCAATGTATACAAACACTTGACAAATTATATACTAAAACCTTCCTCGAGAATCACTCTATCCATTGGTGAAAACAGCATGAACATTGGTGCAGTAGTTTTTGAGTTTATCGCGAATAGACAGACAAATGCGGCTGGGGGACTTTGTTTTATACTATGTACGGATATGAAACTCATACACGTGCCGTCAAAAAGATTGACGGACTTTAAGGTCATAATGTTTCTGTATATAATATCTTTTGGGACTCTCCAATAAAAGTATGCATAGTCAAAATTAATAAATGTTCTGTAACAAAAAACGAAGAAAAAAAAAAAAAATATATATATATATATATACTGACTCACATACAAAAATTTTAACCCACTTCTAGACATGCTAGAAGGATGCGGTTTTTTGCATTATGTTAAGTACGCGGAGCTAAAGTAGAAGGCCGCCTCGGGAGCCCCCTTGCGAGAATAGCGAGTCCTATAATATATAAAGCTCATTGTGTAATTGACTGACGTATACAAATTCTAATCCACTTGTAGTCATGCTAGAGAGATGCAGTTTTTCCTTTCGACGCGGAATAACTTCAAACTTACGGGAAAAACCGGATAACTTTAATTTTCCCAACACAACCTCCTCGAAAATGGGAAAAAGCCTTAAAAATACCTTTTTTAGTTCTATACATGCTGGAAGGGTGCGGTTTATTGCATTATGTCAAGGACACAGAGCCAAGGGCGAGGCCACCATGAGGGTCAAGGCGGAACCTCCTTGCGAGCTGAACAAGTATATATCATAAATTAGACAAGGTGATAACCTCGCATACGTAAAATAAATTTGTTTGCATATTCACGTTTTTTTTACATATTCACGTTTTCTGCCAGTCTATAAAAGCGTATATAAAAGAGAAGCGCATTAATATACATTTTACATATGTTCATATACGTTTTAGAGTCTATTTGACAGTTAAGAATCAAAACTATAGAATGAAATAATCTGTAATCACTCTTCAAGATTTTGATAAGGGATGTTCAAGTATTATTTAAGAATATATAAAAATATTTTAATTGGTTGTTATCAAATTTAAGAACTTTATCAGAATTTCTACACAAGAAGAACAACATTTTGAATTTTAGAATACTTCAAGACGAATTTACGTTAACGATATACCTCAAAGCAAACTGATTGAACACGACAATGTCCAACAATGTAAAGGTTCCGATATGAAATATACCGCACTCAAATTTGAAAACGACAGTTACTCCTTACTCACTCGTGTGATATAAAGAATAAAATTAATAATCGAGTTTTTTAATTTCTAGATTTAGTATGTTATATAATATAAACAATAGTTATGTTCTTTTCCGGCACGCGGCGCTGCCTATAGATACATAAGAACACAAACATTCGAGTAATTAAAACTTTGGTGACATGAGGAAGCGGGTAACTAAATAGTCGCGACCAATTTTATTAGGTAATTATAGAGTGCAAAGTTTAATTTCTTTCAAATCATAGATGTTGTATTCGATAAAATCTTTAATGATATTCGTCTCAGGGTAACGAGTAAATGAAGTTTGGCAACCTAGCATGTTTTTTTTGCACATTGAAACCTCTATTTTGGTATGTTTTAATGATGTAAATCATTATCCTATGACTTAAAATCATAACCGGAAGCGACGTCATATTTTAGCATGCGGGCAAAGTTAGCCAATTTTAAAGATAGCACCTTTTTGTTCTGTGGTTGTATCTACTCCATAGGATATTTAATCTCCCGACTCTCCGAATATAATCCATTTAAAAATAAAAATTATAAATTAAAATTTTATTTTCTAAACCAAAATATATATTACACGTTTTCCCAAAATTACAACAATTTTTGCTTATGACATGCAAATAAATTTGTTTCAAATATCATAATTTGCTTTTAGATAATGTTCATAAACAATTTTCATAAATTTTTATTTTTATTTTTATGAGATTTGTGTCATCGAAAATTTTAAATACGAAATGCTGACTGAATATGTTTAAAATATAAAATCATATAAGAGTCAAATTAACTTCAAAAACACGGTTTAAGGCAGGTTGGTCGGAACCGCAATTTTTTAGTACTCATTTATTCGTCGTTTGAATGAATATGCCAGCAGTGGTCATGTACAAATTTTATACATTTGACTCTTCACTATTTGCCACAGCTGATAATTTATTCGGGCGACGAACTTGGTGACAGTTTCACCTAAAACTGTGAAACTACGGTTTTTGAACCGAAATAACTGTTTAACCGTTAATTTTTTAACGAAAAGCAAACACTTTTTCTCTTATAATTCCCTAAATAGCTTATATTCGAAAAACCAGCACTGTAGCTCTTTTCGTTCAGATGATATTTCGGGGTCAAATCTGCTCTGATATTTCCTGTAGTAATAGTACTGTAAGCGCGAAGGCAAAAAACCTCTTAAACTCGCCCTGTCGCCCTACCGTGCTCTAGATAATATTCTATGTCATTTTTAAAATTTTTAGTTTAAAAAAAGATATTAAGAAAAAACGCGTTTTTGTTATAAACAAATTAAATTTTGATCCTGTTCCGTCACGAGTCGGACCGTCAAAATTTAGGACGTCACGATGAATCGATTTAAAAAAAATTGCGGTTCCAATCAAACTGCCTGAAAAATGCTAATTTGACTCTACTATCAATATTTTAATGGTTACATTATCAGCAAAAACAATTTACCACATTTTAAGCATAGTTATTTGAAATAATTATTATTTTATGTCTATATGATCCTTAGGGTTACGTGTAATGATACTATTTTAAACCGGATTTAGTTTATTTTTGGCAATCATTCAAAATATACTAGTGTAGCCTGTTGATTTGATAATGTTTATTAAAATTGCATTATCTTCTTTCACTTAATCAGAGGTTTGGGATTTAGAATAAAAACATGGCAAAAACAGATGATATACGTCGTTTCAAAGAAAAAGAAAATTTATAGTAATAAAAAAATAATAATTTTCTTTTATAATGGACAAATAGTAAAACCTCTGAATGCAATGTCGTTAGCATTTCAATTGATTATGATATATGGTTTTATTTTAAACTGTTCGATGATTTTTCAATTTCAAAGAAGAAAATTCTATGAAGGTATTTTTATGTTTTTTTTTACATAAATAATTTCTATAGAATGAAAAAAATGAATAAAATTTTGTTCAATAATACAAAAGATTAAAAATAGCTGATATATGACCTTCGTATTCGTCCAAAAGAAAAATTGACTTATTTTGACGACTTACCTGAAAAAAAGAACAAACATTTAAAATATCGTATGTAAATTTCATTTCAACTTCAAGTTATTTTTTCAAGAAAAGACAAGAATATTTTTCCAGCACTGTAAAAATAATAATATCACATAGTTTTCTTTTAGATTTATTTGAGAATATCATGGTATTGTTAGTTTTACACAAGGATAAATATTTTCGATATATAGTTTTTTACTGTTAAAAGATTCATTTTGACATGAAGAGCTTTTTTGACATCAGAAAAAATAATGGTGAAAAATATCTCGCCGAATTTCATACGATAAAATATATACCAAACAGGAATAGTCCAATGTTCATTAATGTTCATTTTGCGATTGTTTTTGATTTAACAACGTAGAAAGCTTCATCAGCAAACGACAGTCGTTGATCTTCTTCAGTTGCGGTATAAAAATATTTTCTTTTCGTAAAATAATACCCAAGTATTATGAAATATGCAATAACAATAATATTGCTTCAAACATACGACTAACCAGTGAAAATAACAACTGAGTTAATTGCTTCAATATACGGTATATACTGTGTTTATGAAAAAAGATTCAATTTAAATTTGTTTATTTTTTTAGATAAAGTAAAAGTAAGACCTTACTGTCTTTAAATATACTTCTTACGGGCTTGAAGTTAGATATTTTTTCTAGGCGTCATAATTTTTTTACCTCAATTTAAGCACTAGAACTTTCAGCCCTTTTCGTTATCTCTTTTCGTTTTTAAGTTATCGTGCTGACAGACGAATGAACGAATATACGGAAATGGACTAATCAGGTCATTTTATAAACACCCATATCATCATTTCATAATCATTCTCAGGTATTTTGCAATTTTGGTATGTCTGGAGAGGTCAAAAATCAGTGAAATCATCCTTAACCTAATAAAAATAAAAATAAAATAAACCATCCTTACCAAACGCAAATTATGTAAACGCAAACAAGAGAAACCAAGAAACAATGTATAACAAACAGAATAAAGAAATAAACAGAAAAAAAATTGTTTAAAAAAATAAACAAAAACATTAAACAAAGAAACGTGAATAAAATATTAACGGATGTTCAAATAATTCTTATATAGAATGATGAACCGAAAAAATATACGGAAATTATCTTTATAATGTTCGCAGATAATGATGTTACAAATATATATATATATATATATATATATATATATATATATATATATATATATATATATATATATATATATATATATATGTATACAGGATGACCCAATTTAAACGAGCACCGCTAATAACTCGTCAGGGAGGGCCCCAAACGAAAAAATAGTAGAGACAAAAGTTGTATTATATCAAGGGGGAAGTCGGAGGGGCATTGGATTTGACCTTGAACTCGATTTTCAAGATCATTTGAAGGCCAACTTTGATGTTCTTTTAATAGTGACCCTATTAAACCCTATTTTTTATTGCGGGAATGAATAGACCGGGAAATTTTACGTTCAGAGTGGCATGTGTGGTTGAGGTACCGAAGGTCATCTCAATATCAAACGATGACACAATTAAAACGGGCACCGCTAATGTCTCGTCAGGGAAGGCCCCAATCGAAAAAATAGTAGAGACAAAAGTTGTAGAATATCGAGGGAGAAGTTGAATGGTGACTCCGGATTCTGAAAGTGCGTAAAATTTTACGTTTAAAACAAAGTAGTTAATATAAAATCGAAGAAAAGATTTTTAACATCTAGCGTACCATTTCCTGTGTTTCGTTATCCTTATAAAACTTGACGTCCAATTTCATTTCCGCAATAAAAAATAGGGTTTCTATTGAAAAACTCAAAGTTGACATTCAAATGGCCTTAAAAATCGAGTTCAAGGTCCCATCCAACTTCCCCCTCGATATCCGACAACTTTTGTCTCTACTTATCTGAATTGTTAATTTTTTAGTTAGAGGGTTCGTTTTAAGGGTTGAAACTGTAATATTTCTTTCAAGATTATTCCATTAAAAAATTTTTTAAGTACAATTCATTTCTTGTTTGTGTTAAATTTTCTGAAACCATTTACTGAAGCGTATATCTCAAAGTATCGCTGAGAAAAATTCGAATAAAACCACAAATAAAGATAATACGGAATATATTGAAGAAAAATTATCAGAATTCAAAAAGTTTATTGTCAACAATTTGATTTTTTTTTTTTTAGTTTAGCGTAGTGAGAGCTCTCTGTTTGAACAATATAGATTCAAAAACCATGCTAATCTGAACATGGATAATTTTTTGGTTTCACGGAACATTTATTGTAAAATTATAGCTTGGCTGTTGGCCAATTTTTTTTTGTCTCTGTTTAAAAACTAAGCATCTTTTACGAACATGATGGTACTTAGACAACTGCTTTATACAGAATCTCTACTTTATGTTAAAATAATTCGTTCACTAGAATAGCACAGATGTAAAGAGAATATAATTTTTAAATATTTCGAAAATTGAAAGTGTGTGTGTTCGGAATTACTATGCTCCCCCCCCCCCCCCTATATACGCCCGTGATAGAGCTCCTTGTTTTTTGTTCGATAAACGAGTTATTTTAGAGTACCTACACGAAAATTTATATTTTACGATTTCTCAAAAAATAATATTGATATTGATAAAAAAATGTTCCAATTTTTTTTGGCAATTATATAGAGTTTTAGCGATGTACGATTATTTAATTTGCATACTCATAGGTTGAAATTAGGCTGCTCTTAGTTTGAATAAGAACAAGTTCTTTCCTATTGGATATCAACATCACAAAATTAACTCAAATATAAATATTCATCTTTCTACGTTCAATGATTAGAGCTGTAACTTGATCTATCTCCAGTAATTCTATGTCAGCCCTTGAATATATAGACAAAGGAAAAAAAGAATACAATGATACAATGATACTGTTGATCTGATAATTTAAAAACAAAATAGATGAGTGAAATTTACAATGGTATGATACAGGCTGTGTTTAAAAAGGTAAGGTAACTATAAAATTTCTTTACAAAAAGGTTGTAAGTCATTTTAAGGTATTTCCAAACTATATCAGCGAATTTATTACATTTGATAACAAAATTTGAGTTTAATTTAATTCCACAATTATGAGTTAATTTCTCTATAGTAAATAATTTTACATTCAATACGGTTCGATATTTACTGAATGGTACAGTACAAAAATTTCCAATTTTGACTTTAAAACTTAATCTTTATTCGCCCAATGCAAATTATAAACTAATGCTAACTGATCAAATGTCAATTTTTAACATATCTAGAATCGGTTTCTCGTACTGCTTTTATAGTCCCGTAGACTCTTTCAGAAGAAGACTTGTTTAAACAAATAGCAAAAATGCTTTTAAAAAACATATATTTTTGTAGATTCTTCTGGAAAAATTAGTTTCTCTACAGCCACGGTCGTATTCAAAGGTGTAGATAATGAATAAAAAAAATTATATTTGCTCGATTGGGAGTAAATTAGAATCAAGATTTTTCCAGTACTAATCTTCCTTTTCTATATTTTGATTTATAAAAAAAAGCTCCTTTCTCCAAGGAAAAAAATATTTTGTCTTAAATAGTTTTCTTAGTAGTTAAAACTATGTGTTGAGATCCTAAAAATACAATAGCATTCTTTTACAAACCATGGGTGTCACCACATAAATACCCTACTGTGTGTATGATACCCAATGACTTTCTACACATATTCTCCTTATATACGTTTGACATTAGATTATATCTCTTTTATTCTACTTACTTAATAACTGTTGTGACTTTTCCCAACTTATTTATAGATACAAAACAAGAAGACAAGACAAAACAACTCATAGAGATCACACAGAGTATATTCATACTATACCTATCAAAAAACATATACGTGTGGTATGTTAGCACATAATAATTGGTACTATAATACGTTTTTATGATGGTATATAAAATGAATAAAATATTCATTGTGATAAACGTATAGTGTTTTTCCTATTATTTGAAGATTTTCTTATCGTATTGGCAAATGCGTTATTCTCTACTCAGAATCAGTACCTATCCTAACACAAATATAGGGTTGCAAATATACAGAAAATAATATTACATTAAATAAATATACACAATTTAGGTGTCGTAATTTTTTGTTGAATTCAGACTGACTTTTGTCTGTTTTGTTTGTAGTTGGATGACAATTGATTGACAAAATCGTTTACGTTGTAGCCTTTCAAATTTTAAGTTTCATGAATAATTTTTTATTAAATTTAGATTTAGTCTGATCTGGCGCTTTTTGGTAAAGACCTCCTCCAATGGGTTCCACATCTCTCCATTTACAGATGCCCTTGTCCATTGTCTACCTGGAGACGTAGCGATCTCATCTCTCACTTTATTGGCGGTTGATCCCTTTTACTGATTAAATTTAATGGTACCTATAAGGTAGACTTGGTACCAATAACGTCCATCTACGCTTAGCCTCTTATTTTTTACTACCAGAACTTTAAGACTTTGGGAGATATAGGTATGGGATTTCACTCAAGAAATATTAAAATTTTCCAAGTTTCGGGATCAAAGTGGAGTTGATGGGTACAAATTTGAAGCTTTATTTTGTAAGGATTATAAATGAAAAACTAAGATTCTCGACAAATGTTTCAAATGGATTAAAAAAGCAAATTTCCATTTCATACAAATAAACTATAAGATAAATCCACAAATAACAATAATTATATTTTAAATCAAATAAAAACAGGAGAATGAAAAAATCTATCTTTATTTAATATATGTGTATAAAATACATCGTTGAAATGAAACAACAATACTCCATAAATACCGTATAACACATAAGAGACGATAACAGAACATGTGTATTGTTTAACCTCTTTGATCTCTGTCTAATAATTGCCATTAAACTAACCATATAAGAAAGATCGAACTATAATATTTGAATTACAATTCTATAACACTAACAATGATGTTTCAAGAAAGAATATAAGAAAGAAAAACTTTTATAGAAATCTATGTGTAGGAATATATATGTATAGATATATATCGAGTTTTTCCTCTTTTGTTATACGAATGTTTTTCTTTTAGAATACACAAAATAATTATGCAGTATCATGCGCAAAGCTATATGGAAGCTGCGACAAACTGTTACCATGGCAACGAAATGAGCGTCCGGGCGGGGCTTAACATAGAATAAATATTGTTATTAATAAATATAATGTAAATGTTATGAGAATGAATTGTAATAAAATTAATGAGACTATCCATAAAAAATTAAAATAAATATATAAGATAAATAAATAAAGCGTATGGTAAAATAATTTTTTGAACCGGTTACAATTTTTTTTCTGTTTGTGTGGTTCGTAATTTGAATTTGGTGATTTCTGGATAAGCTAATTAAGACACGCGAAACTTGAAATGCTTTACCATCTCTGGTGGTCATATAAAATAACTAACAAAAATATTAATAAATTATAAATTTGTCCGAATACCTAATTGTTTGGAGAAAACTATAGGAGATAGCGAAATAATGAGGAGAGAAGATCCTAGGTAAATTTTCTTTACCACTCCAGAAAAACTCTATAGAATATACTATCAAAATACTTACATTAGCAAAATTTTGGAAATAAATTATTTGTCAACGAATAAACATTACAAAAAAATTGACGTTGTGAACTGTCAAAATTAACAAGAAAAAAACAAGCGAAAGTAACAACACACTGAGTTGATTGCTTCAATACCTGGTATATACTAAATTTATGAAAAAAAGTTTTTTGCAAAACTTGGGTTCTATCTCTTGCGGTTTCAAAGATAGACAGTTTTGTCCATTTTGTCCAAACATGGTCTGATTTGGCCAATTCACACACATATAAAATTTTATCTTGCCATCTTTTTTCGCTTTTGAGTTATCGTGTTGATGGACGGACGGATAGACGGACAGACACATTTGCGGAAATGGACTAATTAGGCCATTTTATAAACATCTATACCAAATTTTTTTTTCTGCGATCTTTATTTTCAACCGTTTGCAACAAAAAACGGAACTAAACTTAATATGCCACCCTGGTATACGTTATATACCGGGATTGATGGGCACAAAGCGGGAATAGAAAATGAAAATTGGTAAACCCATTCGCAAACATATGACAGTGTGTTCTCTTCATGACAGTGACAATGATTAATTCTATACAGATGAGAAAACCAGAATGTCGAAATTGTATACGTATACAGCTGCAATTTAATAGTTTTGTATGCTACATACTCTCTCTCGATGCACTGAAGCTGAACAGGATGCAGCTGCGGAAGGTTACCGGATTCATTACCGGGCATTATCCCCTGCGGAAGTATCTGCACACAATATGCATATAAAAGTCGGCTGCAGCCGCACAACCTGCCAATTCCTAGTTAATATACTAATTCCTTTTGCAGTCGATAAAAAAGGTCTAAAAAGGCCTACTTGCCAGACACCCATCTGCTTTTGTATAATTTTCATCTATGAGAGTGCATAAGTGTTTCGTTTCCTCTACATAATTTTGGCATGGAACACAAAAACTGGGACTAGGAATTCTATAACAAGTCGGAATCAAGTTAACTTACATCGATAAATAATGTTATGATAAGCATGGTAAACAAAGAAAATAGCACACATTTACTATGTTGCGCGGATGTGACATAACATTGCTCCAAGCAATGAAAATTTATACTTCACGTAGGTATATATACATACAATATACATAGATAATGTTTTGAACTACGATCATTCTTCTAACGCAAAGCTTGTGAAGTTTATGTTTTGCTTATGTTTTCATATTTTCTAATTAAAATTCTTTACATAATTTGTATTAATATGAATTTTTTATAAAATAGTTTAGACCTTGAATGTGTTACACAAACAATAAAGATGTATATTTTTCTTCATTTATAAAGTTCGTGTACTAATTTAGGATGTTTCATGGACGAATTTAAAGAGTGAACAAAGATGTAGATAGATAGATAGATGCATCTTGTGGTCTAAAAAAAAGAATTGCACTTCGACCTTATGGCCCAATGTGCACCTCCTTCTACTTCAGTCCGACAGGATTCACTTCTCCCATATGGTGGCAATAGCCAGGAGCTTGCTTGTCAGGACTTCCTGAAGGTTCATATATTCGGGGTGAGATGCACCAAATATCCTGTATCTGCCGTAACCTAGAGGTGGAGTAGCGGACTCGTTGACACGAGAGGGGTTATCTCAAACGCCCCTTTCACTTGAGCCTATCATTCCTATAGTAAGATGCTCCGTAATTTACCGAATCAAGGGGTGGCTCTGACCAGCTCATCTCGGTTACTTTGACTTTGCGCAGGGCATGCGACGGGCATGCCAAGTTGCGCATAGGCACAGCTAGGCCATTCGACTGTGCTCGGTTGGGGCTCAATAGAATGCAGTGATAAGGGTGGTGGGGCCCTTGACAGGATACGGTCGATTGAACTACCACCTTCATAACTTGGCGATATTTGATGATCCCACTCGTAGGGCCTGTTTGGAGGACGATGAAACCTCCATACATAATATATGCACCTGCAGAAACCTTTAGGGTGTCAGGTATTGAATGTTTGGGTCCAAAACCTTGGATCCATCATTCCTGGTAGCAATCCCGGCGGAGAGGTTGTGGGCCTTCTGAGTGGCGTCTCGCCTCGACAGAATCCTATAGCTTCTTACCCGAAGACGTCTCGCCTTCGGCTGACAGGTTGTTCTCAAGGAGGGTACACAGGACCCCTTGGTCTAGGTGCTAAGGACCCATTTGCGGTACCCTTCTTTCTAATTATTGTTATTACTTGAAGAAGTTCAGAATAATGCAAAAGTTTATTGGTTTTATAAGCATATTATAATATTTTAGAAGACATAAGTAAAAACGACACTCTTTTGATATTCTTTTCCTATATCATCACAGGAAAAAGTGACGGTAAGTCAACTTGGTTTATAAACAGTTATGCAGTCGTAGCGGCTATATATCTTGAACTCACTTCTATCTATAAAAATAAGTGCCGATCTGGTTAGTTTAACAGCCGACTAGACAAAAACCGCTACGTGTAATAGAGCACATATATGAGAAACAATCTAACAAAAACCAAACGTACTAGTGATCTCATTCTAAATCTAAAAAACTTTTAAGATTGTCATATGATATAAAGTTTCTCGCACAGGGTGGATCATCATAATTCATAATGAAATGAAACATATTATCAACTAGCGATTGTATTCGGAATGCTCACGATAATCGTTCTCAAGTTCTAAATTCTATGTATACGTCATATGCAATCAACGAATAAAATTTCAATTTTTGAAAGAGGTACTTAATTAAGGTACAAGAATAAATGAAAAAGATCGTAATGATTTTTTAATAATCTTTATATTATAATCAAATTTTTTGGATGAAAATTTAAAAATTTGTGTACATTAATTCATAAAGAGCAATATCGCTGCCCTTTCCGGTTCCAACCTGTTTCGCAAAGGTTCATAGATTTATCTCGCGCCAAACAGGCTAAACGGCTCCAGGTGCATCGATTTAAGAGGATTCCTCAAAGACGTGGATAGACGTGGTTAGGAGAGTATGTTTTATTGCAAAATTTACACTGCGATTTAACTCGGCAATCTAGTTTAACCCTAGAACACTAACTATGCGCCACACTTACGTACACAAAAAAACACACAGGCGCCAAAGTCACGTGTGAGTCACTCCTCTACTACATATCTAACATTTCTCCGAACAGTGCTTTATGTGATTCCATTAAGACTGTTACTAAAAGTGCTACGTCTCCATCTTGAAGTGATTTTTTTTAAGTTGTGAGTAAATTTTACGTGTAGTTAATAATAAAAAAATAAACAAATGCGCACCACTTTAATAAAAATCTCTTCAAGATGGGAGGCGTCGCACTTTAAGTAACAATCTTGATGGAATCACATACAGTACTGATCGGAGAAATGTTAGAAATGTAGTAGAGAAGTGACTGACACGTGACTTTGGCGCATGCGTGGTTTTTATTTTTGTGTACATAAGTTTTACACATGGTTATAGTGTTAATTAAAACTTTTTATGACATTTTAAGGTTCAAAATTGTCTTAAAGTTTTTATTTCTTACATATTGTGTATCTTATTAAACAATTATATAAATATAAAATTATATGAAGGATTATATTTTAAGGTTAGTGTTCTAGGGTTTAAATAAGATCAAATCATAATTTGCATTGGTGGTGGCACTGTTGAATCACTTGCCAAATAGATGCTAAACAAAATAAGCAACATCCGCATGCGTAAAACCTCCGTTAATAGCATTGGTTTTTGCGGATGCGGCAGCTAAAATTAATGCGGAAGTTCCGCTATTGCGAATATCCGCAACATTCCCGGTATGAACTATGTCTCATCGAATTCAGGTATATTTTGTCGTACGTAGTATTTATAATTTTAAAAAAAGTCACTAAATATGTTTAAACTGTTAAATCCATACCACGGTACTATTTCTATAAAATAATAAAGAGCTACGTGTTGTACATATTTATATTTTATTGACGACACAGAAACTAAATAAAAGTTAATATTAAAGAAACAGATTAAACTGCACGCGCGGATCCAGGCGGGGGGTCATGGAGTTCATGACCCCCGAAATATAATTTATTTAAAACTAAATATAATTTATTTTTTAATTATAATTTTATTGCTTCCTACTCAAATCTTACATTGACATTACTGAATGGTGGGAATGAAATCTAGAGTGTTACGTAATTTATTACTACTGAAAAAAATTCTATTGTTTAATCAATCTTTATCAACTCATGAGTAACAAATATTTTCCAATTGGTTATTGATAATTTTGGTTGATAAGATATCTTAAAGTTCTTTATAAACTTTTGTTTACATTATATTTATTTAGTTTTTAAACTGAAATAATACTTTATTTCCAGTTGTAAAAATTGACCATTCAAATATTTAATTAGTTTAAAAAACCTAGTTTTCTTTAATTCTAATTCTTAAATTGAAAGTTTTTCAAGAATAATAATAAAAATTCTTTCCCAAGATTAATACTCTTTTCTAGTGCTTCAGTAATTGGAATAATATGAATTTCATAATTAAAAATTTTTTTTAATGGATAATTTATTACAATTTTTAAGAAAATACGATTTTTAACTTATTCTAATTAATTTTTATTTATTTTTAGTATCTGACCGTCCCCGTTCCCCCCACAAACTTGAACTTAGATCCGCACCTGGATTAAAGCCAATAACTTAAATAAGCCATCATTTAAAACTGCTATATGAAGTAATTTTTAAACAACTCTTTCAGAACAATTTATAAAATCCTTCTACATGTTGTTCGATACAGAGATAAAACACGTTTCTTCAAAAACCGTGATAAGAAGTTGAAAAATTTACTTTTACGATTTGTAAGGTACTATGGACCACAAAAGTTGATGTTTCAGTATCACAAGTAGAATTAATTAATTAACATCTTCGTATATTAGATAAATTTAAACAAAGTTTAGTTGTTGGAAATAAATTTTACTAATATTAGAAATATATGGAATTTAAATATTCGAATATTTAAAATAATTGATATTTATCATATCGCTATTGATGATGTTCCTTAGGTCTATGACATCTGATGGCAATAATTAAGAAATAGAAAAGTCAGGCTCAACTGTGATAGTAACCTAAACATTACCAGAGTTACGTTAATAAAATAAACAAAACATTATTATTTTGTTAATAGTACAATCAAAAGAGAAGTCCGTTACTCTTGTCCCCATTGCAATAAATTACATGAGTTTAAAAAAAATTAGATTCAGTATCACGTACTGAAATAAATGAACAAAATCCTTACAAATTTTGACCCCGAAGGTGCCGCCATTTTGAGAAAAATTGTATCGGTTTATATCTGCATTACCGTGCACTTTAGACCAAAAATTGGCAATAACCGTTCTTGTAGTTAATTGAATTTCTTATATCCGATATCTTTTCTTATAATTGTTTAGAAAGAAAATTATTTATTGTTAATTATGTCACTATCATTCATATTTCTTAAAACATGATTTTTGAAATAACTTTGATTAAAAAAAAACTTTGCTAAAGAAACAATTAAAAATCAAAACTAGATATTATTTTCTTTTTGCAATTATTAAAACAAAAAAACACCTTTCTTAAGAAGAAAAATATTTCGTTTTAAATATTTTTCAATTTAGTTTTCTTTTAATTATGTGTTGAGTTACTAAAAATAATTCTTAATAATTTTCAATACAACAAGATTTTATTATGACTTACGGAGTACAGTCCGATCAACCTTAAACAAGTTTAAATAGAGAAAATAAAAGAAAATTGATAGAAAAGTTCTGTGAACACATCAGGTAGAATGCTCACGACGACGTTCAGTCAGTCCTACAACAGATGTATACAATAAAAAGTTAGTTTCCGATGATTCAAACGTTCGTTCGTCTACATATTTTTGTGATGTATAAGAAATAATAAATGTGTGTACACAAAAGCAGCTAATCTAATTGAAATAACATTGTAACTTTTCGTTTATCGAACGTATAAGTTGAACGTCTGAACGTCTTACGTAAATACTCGAGAAAAGTAAAATAAAAATATATTTTGTGGTATTGACTTTTGAATTGTTTTAATAATTGTATGTAAAATGCATGACTTGTCCTCGGAATGATGAAGTTTTCTTTCCATTTTCGCATGGGAATATTTATACATTTTTGAAGTTATATATCTTTTGGCGCGTTGTAAATATCCGATCAGAGTGTATTTTCAGCATGTAACGCTGTATCGCTGATATAACACTCGACTGATGTAGCAGCACTATCTTGATCGGTGTTACACTGATTCCTATCCTGCTCTATTATACAGTCTGTTTTCAAAAGTATTTCTAATAGGGCATCAATGTTAAATAATTAAATAAAATATTTACTATAAAACCATACATACATACACATACTTACAAACATCTGGCTGCTTGTGGTATAATGATGTCATTTAAGAGTGGGGATTTAGTGAGGCCCACTTAATTTATAATATTATTATTCATTACGTTATGCACACACACACTACAGACTACAGAGTACCCCCACTATTTTTTATTTCTTTATAAAGCATTGTGTTGTTACTATAGTAAATAATATTTAAAATTGATTCTCTATTAGCAAAGCTTTCCAAAACAGGTATAGTGTTTGGGAGGCATTCTGTAACAAATGTGTGTCATACAGTCTATAGACAAATATTTGTGTATACGTTCATTATATACTTAAGCGAAACAAACAAAAGTCTGTCTGTCACATAAGCAGTTTCACTACAATCTGTAGTGGGCAATAATTGAGTGTGTGTGTGTGTAATACGGTTTTTGGATATTGAAAGACAAGGCAATGGAATACATTATAGAAAGATGAATGATGGTTAATATTTTGGTAAATAGCTACACCGTCAGCTCTTACATTAAAACATTTCAGTTTGACAATACAGATGAAATTAGGTACAAGAATGTCTTCATCATTATTAATCCATGTTTCTGCAAAAAGAGCTGACTATGGCTTGATGAATGTGGCTTTCTACAAGCCACATTATCAATGATATCATTTTTATGAGCTCGTAAAAACTATGTACACTCCCGTTCAATGAAATTGAACAGATCTGAACCGAATCAGTTTCTCACAATTTTGATTATTCTTGTAGTAAATGTTTTTTACTATACATGCATTTCTTTCTTCACACTTAAAATACATACTAATTATCTTTGTTTATAAATAAATCATTATACAGAGAGTTACAAAAGTGAGGAGTTTTAAGAAAATTAACATTTCAGGTCTGTTCAATTTTATTGAACGGGCGTGTATATATCACATGCATATATTGATAAATCTGGTCTGTTCTTGACATATTTCACTAACTCTGATTCGAACGTAAATATTGGATTAATGACAGTCTTGTAAACTCTTTCTTTTAACGGAAGAAGTGACGCTGGTTCTGTTCTACCTTGATAAAATGTAGAATCATTGGTTTTAGATACAATATAATTTTTCTACTGTAGTTTTTCACTACTACATCATTTTATTAAACTTTTGTGTCTTAACAGTAATGTTGACCTTATTTATTATTATTTTCATAAATTATTTTTAAAGTATAGCTTCTTACGTGCGTACATATGTACTCAGGCACTTTTTTTATTTTATAACATGGATAAGATGTATAGCATTTCAATTAGTCTATATTTGTTATAATTTAAATAAAGCTTCAAGATTTAGAGAAAACAATTTTTAAAGAAACTATTTTTTCTAAATCTGGTATGAACAGTCTCACAATCTCCCAATGCAAACTACATCTAATCTGCACAGGTTATGTAGCATATGAGATCCTTAAAAATATATTAAGATGAAACATTATTCGAGTTGAATCTGAACTATCAATGAAAAGAGCTATTATATTGAAAATTGATATGAATTGTTGTATCAAATTGTTGTATCGTTTTTTTTTTTTTGGTCATCATTTTATTGACACTACCAGGCTTTCTAAGTCTTTCGATACAGCATTTCAATTTTTTTCACTCTATACGTAGTAGTTACTCGTTAACAGTTCATTATAATAGACATAATAGCATGAATAGAATCGTCGACGGTGAACAGTTGTAGCCAGATTTATAGTGGCACCTGCCAAAAACTAGTATCTTGTTAATCATATTTGTGTTTGTAAATTTATCACATCAAGGTAACAAACAAACCCGTAATCGATTTTCTTTATCGCCTATATTGCCAAATCATATTTACGATACTATAATTCAAAATCGGTTCCAAACAGTTTTTTTAATAAGAACCTAAAATCGGCCACTTGATGAAAAGTATACCTGAAAATCGTAATATATGCGTCGCCACATTTTTTGTTTCGACTTGTATATAGAGATCTCTTTTTTCGAAGAATTTCTGTATGCGTAACAGGTAGTAATTTAACGATATCAGTTAACTTAAATGGCTTTATATAACTGGAATATAAAATATAATATCTATTCATATAGATTTTATAAATAATGTTGTTTGTCTCATCTTATCACGTTCACGAATATATGTATTCATTATAAATTTTCCGATTATATCTTCAATCATGATCATTGTTCAGATTTCAAATGTATATAATGTAAAATACATATATATATATATATATATATATATATATATATATATATATATATATATATATATATATATATGTATATATATATATATATATATACATATATATATAAATATATATATATATATATATATATATATATATATATATATATATATATATATATATATATATATATAAATATAATGTGTATAATATATGTAAATTTAATTTGTTTTTATCCTAAACAGTCCTTATAAAACAAGTGAAAATAGCAACTAACTGAATTAATTGTTTAAATACCCAGTATATCTTGAATGTATGTTAGAAAAGTTAAAAACATTTTTTCTATTTTCATTTTTGTTCTATAGCTCTTACGGTTTCAAAGATGGTTAGTTTTCCACTTTTTGCGACTAGCTAATTTATACTGATGACGACTACTTTGTAGTCGAAATACTTATTTAAAATACAAAAACTGATCTAAGTATAGTGATTTATTTAAAATAATTTCAAGTAAAATACATATCATTTCGATAAAATCTCACAATCGAATACAATCGTCTGACAACAGAATCAAATTATTGTGATTACTCGCTGAATCTCTATTGGATCTCTCTTTAATACAACAATGTACAACTGGCTTTACTTGAACAAATTTTTCAATTGACTGTTAATACAACAATATTTATTTTATAACTTTGATATTAAGCGAACAATGCCAATTTTTAAACTGATGATAATCCAACAATAGTTAATTTCAAGCTCAACAACTGTTCATTTAGAAGTCACTTGAAATTGGTAAATTCCTCCGTTTATATAGGGTCCTGGACTATTCTAGAAGAGTGCTTGTTTGTACCAAATAGAAAATATTGTTTTTTGAAAACATATTTTTTATAGATTCTTCTAGAATATTCAGTTGCATTTCAGCCATGTTCGTATTCAGTGGGCCAGTGATTGATGAAATTATATTGGTTTGTCTGGGATACGAACCAACACAACACCACTATTGTCTGAAAACGCACTGGACCAACGGCTGTGTGTAATAGACATTAAATATTTACCGATTTCAATTTACAAAAATACTAATTTACAAAATTGAATTCGTACTTTCAAAACATGTTTAATACTTTTTTTTTTGTAAATAAATTATATTTGATTTAAAAAAAAACTTCGATAAAATAAATCTAGATTGATTTTATTTAAAAAAAAAACTTTTTCTTGAAATAAAAAATTTAAAATCAATATGTAATTTCTTTGCAATGATTTTATTTTAAAAAAAACTTTGTTTGAAGGATAAAAAATAAATAAATCAAGACTAGATC
The DNA here is from genome assembly GCA_963920215.1 of Nineta flava. Classification (NCBI taxonomy): domain Eukaryota; kingdom Metazoa; phylum Arthropoda; class Insecta; order Neuroptera; family Chrysopidae; genus Nineta; species Nineta flava. Next base: position 31,947,930 of record OY986045.1, read on the forward strand.
TTATTATTCCTTTTTGTAATTAGAATTGTGTTACTATTTGGGGTGCTTTATCACTGTTACTATTTTCTCATTTTTCGCGGCAATGCAGGAATTAGTACTGATGAATGTTCCTGAAGATCTGAGGAATCCAGGAAAAAAAGAATTTTTAAAATCGGTGCTGTTCCACCACTTTTCCACAGTGTACAATATTTTCTGGCTTATTTACTGGACTACTAACGATGATTGTTTATATAGCTTATTATAGGAAAATATCCTAGAAGAGGAACGAACAATTTAATGCATGCATTGTTTATGGATGTGAAAAGGATAAACCTGTAAATATTCGCTTAATAATAAATACTGTAAAATATTTACATAATTAATATTGTTTACACGTGCATAGTATTATTATGGTTACAATAAATGAATATTCGATAAGGTAATAATCGCAATAACTCATATGTGGTTCAAGTTCGATGGGCGCCTGCATGTTCTATCCAAAATGCTATTAACTATAGTATGTTCATGTCCTACACTTGGTAAGATATTTGAGTCAGTTATTACCTTCCTATATACAGGCTGTATCAAAAGTATGGAAACGGCCGAATGAATATCTTAGACAATAATGTTTAATATATTTTTCTAATAAATTCAAATTTGCATAGAGCCTTATAATAATTAATCGCCAGCAATCTACAATCGCGTAAATTTACCGCAAACAAATTATCATCAGTATGTTTTATTGCCAAGCACCATCAATCTCTTCTTCTCCGCTGCTATTATAAAATTATAAATGTCTGTTTATTTATTTGTTCGAGCATCAAACAAAACTACTGGACCGATTTTGATGAAAATTTTTTAGTTTCAAAGCTTATGATGAGACCTAAAAATGATATTTTATCTCGCTACGAAAGATAGAATTCGAAAATAATCGCTGAAATTAACTCAGCGTTCGGTTAATTAACTCAACTGTCGGCGTATAGAAAAGAACGAAAGTATCCGGCTATGCTTGTAAATATTTTCTGCAGTCTCCTACAAAGATTAAAATCGGCTTAGTCCTTATCAAAGTTAGCTGCAATTGCACAACCTGCCAATTCCTATTATGCATTCAATTTCTTTGTCCTTAAGAGATCGGTAAAAAAGGCCTAAAAAGTCCTTATGGATTTTTATGGATATTTATGGATTTTTTACGATTTAATGATTCAAAAACGGAGAAAATCCGAAAAAATTCTGGACTTATTGTGTAAATCAAGCCTTATATAAAAATATGATTTCCAATTTTCAAATGATCAATTCATTTGTGTATATTTCTCGCCAGAAGATTATCGGAATACGTTTATTTCCACCCTGTATTTTTAAGTTCTATGCTGTAAACATATTTGAAATAACATTTTGTGACATTACAAATCAGGCTTTACATAATAATCATATATCCATAAGAAAATGTGTACGCTTTAGTAATAAATAATTCGATAAAATGCATATGCAATGTATGTATAGTCGAAATACACGACTCCAGAGTATAGATATGCTAGGTTATACTGATATGGATGTTAGTTCGTGTATACGTAACACGGATTGTACTCTAAAGAAAGTTAGTTGCATATATTAAATTTTAAAGTCATGGTACATATTACAATCATTATTACCATATATATACATGCTACATCTAAATATACCTAAATTCTCATGAGACTTTATATCAAAATATATATATATATATATATATATATATATATATATATATATATATATATATATATATATATATATATATATATATATATATATATATATACGAATTTGTTATCGTTTCATGTTTTGGTGTCTTTGTTCTTTTCGAATGCATTCAAAACTCTTGTACGGCATCAGTTATATTATAATCATATGTTCGTATTTAATAGTTCTTCAGGTGATGGATATTAGTTTTTAGATAAAAATTATTATCTAAAACTATATAATTCCGTGGAACAAAAAGTTCCAATTTTAATACAGCTTATAGATATATATATATATATATACATATATATATATATATATATATATATATATATATATATATATATATATTTATATACATATATATATATATATATATATATATATATATAGTTGAAATAATTTTCTACACAATTTCAAAAAGGAACATTTTTTTCTTAATTTTTATTTTCTATCGGTTTCAAAGATATTTTGCCGCATTTTTTTCTGCAATCAAAATTTTCAAAGTCAGGACTAACAAATGCAGCTCAAACATATGTATTTATTTTAGATTACAAAAGCATGCATAATGCGTATGGCTGTATAGCACATGTATATAGAGTGTATAGCACTTTGGTACATACACTGCATCATATTTTTATAAATAAGTGCATGCGTAGAAGTAAAATAAACAATGCATACACTACAAATGAACTTGGACGTAATGTAGTGCTACCCACCTCTGTATGGCACCATCTAGGCGAACTCGTTAGGATATAATTTGAATGATATGCCACAAAATAGAAATTAAATTTGGCGAAAGCGTTATTAAATATAAAAAATTAAATTTAAATACAAATTTGGTGAAAGCATTGGCCAAATAAAATTAATATTAAAAAAAACACTAAAATGCACGCTTGGAGTATAGTACCTCACTAAAAACTACGATTTCATTTCAGCACAAAGTGCTCCAACTAGTAGCTATCAGAATGTTATGAAACATTTAATTAATTGTAACCAATATAATTAAATTAAATATTTCATTAATAAGCAATTAAATTGTTATGCATCAATTAAAATTAATGTATCTGGAATAAATATTTATCAACATATATATAGCGTGTTTTATTGAAATGATCTTAGTGTACAGTTAAATGTATCGAAAATCGTCCCACTAGTGCTTTCAGAAAAACAACTAGGAATGAATTCGCTCATTGCATAAACTTCGGAGAAAATCACACAGCGAAATACAAACGAACCAGTATAACCAGAGCGAAAAAAACTATTTTACAGCTATTATGGAGTCATTCACTGAGCTCAAAGAAATGTTCCGAGATCTTATGAAACAAAACAGCGTTATGGTCAATCTGTTAAGTGCTCTTGTTTCCAAAATGAAAGAAAATGGTCCAAAACGTTAATATTGTATTGTGGAATCCCAACGGTGTAACAAATCGTGGTCTAGAACTTGAAGCAATCCTCATTTCTGAGACATGATTCACAATGAGAAGCTATCGGTGTTTACGATACTAGAGATATATAGATAGAGATAAATTGTACGCAATCTATGACACGCAAGAGATCCGCATGTGTCCGAATAGTCATATCGTTATTGACAATCGGTTGAACTGTCGTCGGTTTAATTGTTATCCAATTGTTATTCGGTTGAACGGTCGTTCGGTTAAACTGTCCTTGGTTGAAATTTCGCGGTTGAACTGTTGAACTAAAAAAATTATAATTATCGTATACATTACATAAATTAAAATATACCCAATAGCAACATTGTGTAGGGCGTCTATCACTGTCTATGTACAGTATGCCATGATATGGTGTTACACTCACACGACGGACGACGGACAATGACGACGATGTATACATGCACGAGTAAGATGCAACTATATATAAATGATTGAAGTTAGAGAGTGATATGTATAATATAATAGTTATTTATGTTACAATACAATACTGATTGTTTAAGTATGACAAAGTAAACCATATCATAGTACATTACATATAGACAGCGATAGATACACTATACAGTATCCAGGTTAGGTGTATTTAAAAAAAAGCTGTTTATTATATGTGTGTGTATACCTGGTATAAGAATAAAACAAGTTCATAAAATCAATCAAATTATACGTATCAGAAGACTATGTCGGTGTGCACCGTATCTTGAAATGTATACGATATTAAAAATTTGAAATAAAATTTTAATGCGACAACATGTAAACAATATATTCTCGAATAAGATTAATGCATCCATTATTTGTTATAATAAAACAAAATAGAAAACCCGTTCAAAAAGCAACGCTTACATTGCCTTCATGTAACTTTTTAATAGTAAAAATGCCAATTACTATTATGTTCTATCCGTAGAAACTTACTTTTTACATACTTTTATTTAACTTCAATTTCAAGTTTGTTGTTTGTGAAGAAAAACGTTTCTTTGTAAACGAAAAATCTTGCAATTAAAATTTCAACCAATCCTAATTGAGCTGGAGTTTTTAAATTTACGTACATTTTTGGTCCTAATGGCCATACTATAATTTAATACTATCAAGATGAACTACTATATATATATATATATATATATATATATATATATATTGGCAAAAATCGCGCTATCAATTCAAAATTTTATAGTTGATTTGTGCCTTATGTATTTGGTTTTCGAAAAAATGCTTCGAATAAAAATTGTTCATTATCAATATACTAACAACTTTTATTCGAAACATTTTCCCGATAGCCGAATAAATAAGGCACAAATCAATTATAAAATTTTAAAACGCTAGTGCGACTTTTAACGTTGTATGAAAAAATCAACATTCTAGTTCTCATAGTTTTTGAGATATTTTTAACTTAATTTCGGACAGCAGGCATCGACAATGGCTATTCAAGACAACTATTTGTACCTATACATATTTGTTTGTTAATATTGCAACACGGTTTAGTTACAATGTTATGTTAATGAACACATAATGGTTGATAGGTACTTTAGTAATCAGTTATATTATATGTTGTCCTAAACAAATGTAATCATAGGTGTATAACAAACAAATCGAGTAACAAACACCTAATAAAACAAATATATTTATACCTAATACCTACTTAAATGACTATTATTTTGTCAGCTTCAGCTTTTTACCGTATACATACTCATTTATGATATTGTCAGAGCCACCTATATTCATTTTCACGAAGCTTCACATATGTATGCTTGTGCGATGGAAGAAATACAGTTTTCTATAAAACGTTATAGTTGGAAAATTTTTTGTGCTTTTCCAGAATATTTATATCGTTTCTTTAAACTATTGAAAGCGACACTAAAACGGTACTAAAGAACACTTTACTCATATTATTTTCATATATAATTGTAATAAACAAAATTCCAACTAAATGACTTATTCGTTGAATATGTTAAAAATTAGTGCATTTGATGTATATAAAAATTTGATTTTTAACACGGGATGAAATTTGATTATTACAAGCTTTTATTTAACTTGCAATGTATGTATGTATGTATGTTCGGGTCAAATCTTGCAAGCTGAATTAGAACCACTTCCTCTTAATCTACGGAGTTGAATTTTTTGTTGGTTCAGTTCCGGTGATAATGAATTTTTATGGTAAGCATGACAAGAATCGACAAGGGGAAAGGGAGGTTTAGAGGAGGGGGGGGGAATCACAAAATTTGGTATATCTTACTTAATATCGAAAAAATCGAAAAACACATTAGAAGTAAAGTTGTTGAAAATTAGTTTTACTATAAAATTCTTTTTTTTTTTTAAATGCTTTTTTAATAGAAACTTATTTTATTATTTTGTTTATTTTCATTTATTCTTTTATTTCCATAAAGCCACAATTTTTGATTGATGCGAATGAAATTTGGTTTGTGACATGCTATCTGTATTTAAAGTTCATTAATGGGCAAAATTGATCAAGGGAAAGAGAAGCTTAATTGGAGGAGGAAACATAAATTCTCGAATTTGTCTTTTAACGTTAGTAAAATGAAAATAATTATCATATGTTTGGACCGTATTTTCTGTAACTTTTTTGAAATTCTAATATTTTTTAGAAATTTTTACATTTAACATGAAATATCGACAACAATGAATATGACAACAATATCACCATAGTAGTAGCTTGGTTTGATTATCATTATAATCCCTTGCTCTAAGAAAATTGGTCTACGTAACTCCTACGTGATGAAGTTTTATTTCTATAATGTATAATCAAGACAAAAAACTGGTGTTCTTTTTTTATAGAACAAATACATATACATATATATACACACATAGATATAGAAATATATATAATTATATAGAAATTAATGAAATTTTGAAAGAAAAATAATTTTAATTATCCTATTTCGAAAACAAAACGGTAAAACGCGATTTAAAAAAATTTATTTAAGAAATATTTATCTTTACTGTCCTAGTTTTTTTTTTTTAATTCTGACGTGTCTTTTTTTCAATACAAAAGATAATACTTGGGCGGGCATGAAGTTTTACATGCTTCTAATGAGAGAGAATGATTACTGTGTTATTAATTATCTCGCGTTCTAAACGGTCAAAAATTCTGAAACTTCGGGATTTATTAGAAAACGTTATTTTTAGGCCTGTGAAAAAAATGAGCAAAATCTGTCGAAAAGTGATTTCAAGCTGGCTGGAACTACCTTAAAATGATAGATGTCCATCTTTGATATAAAACCACTCATATATTATGCGACTCCAATAACATGTATCTACCAATAACCATTTTTTATATATAGAGGTATAGAGGTTATATTTTATATATATTTGCGGCACAAGCTAGCACAACCCTCTAGCATAATCTAGCACAACCATTTTTTTTTCAGTCCGAAAAAATGGCGGTGTTGGGCCTGAAAAACGTTTTTTTCGAATTTTCGCTTGATTTTTCAAAATTTCTGAGATTGGCTTGCGACACAATGTAACATATTCTTAGCACAAACTAGCACAATGATATTTTTTTTTTTCAAAATGGCGGTGCTAACTTTACACACATATTAATAATAGATATTATATAACATCCAAATATATATGTTTACAGTCACAATGTTCGTTTGATTTCCCACCAGATGGTATATGTCCTTTATGCATATCAAATATAGAGCCTATCACTATTATGGATGTATGGATGGCCACAATGTCAAAAATATTTGTTAAGCAAGAGCTGCGACAAATTCCAAACCGTTCCAAAAATATAGCCGGCTCTGTCTAATTATCATATGTTTAGTCTGTATTTTCTGTAACTTTTTAGAAATTCTAACACTTTTTTAAAAATTTTTACATTTAACATGAAATATCGACAACAATAAATATTACAACAATATCGCCATGGTAGTAGCTTGGTTTGATAGTCATTATAATTCCTTCGTCTAAGAAAATTTGCTGAGCCTACGTAGCTCCTACGTGATGAATTTTTATTTCAACAATGTGATGTACAGACTTTTCCGTCAGACGATAAATGCGTTTCAATCGAAATACCGGTATCTGCGACAGCTTCGAACTTGGGGTGTGTGTGTGTGTGTTTCCTTACCATTCCAAACAAAAAAAGTATCCGAAGTTCAAAATTCCAAACCGTTCCAAAACGTTCCAAAAATATAGCCGGCTCTATAGTTTCTAATACAGTTGAGAGACTACCTATTAGAGAGAATAACTATTTGACATAAATTTTCAATGCAATCTCTATAAGAAGGCGGGGCAACGCCGACTATTTTCTCTAGCTACAGATTCGCTCACATAAATGTGCACTTACAATCAATGTCCCTAACTAAAGCCGTAAATTAAATTTTAAAGCTATGCTCTAATTGATTGTGATTTTGCTCACGTGAATTTTATCTTAATAAATATAATAATTTGCATATTGAAGTGAAACACCATTAATTAATAATATATCATAAAATTAGCACAATGAAAATTTTAACCCAAGTATAAGTAAATCTCTGTAATAATTACAATAAAACTTGTAGTAAGCCAAAAAGAGCCAGCCAAGTAGCCGCTTGTAAATGCGTTATTTGTACTTGGAACTTGGAGGTTATGGGTTCGAATCCCGACATTGGCAGTTTTTCAATTATTAAAGAAAAAAAAGGGGACAGTTAATTGTCTAAACTGTCAGCGTATGGACAAGAACGAAGTAACCGGCAATGCTTGTGAAGATTTTCTACAATTTCCTTCACAAACTCCAGATGAATATCGGCATAGTTCCTATTAAAGTCTGCAGTCGCACATCCTACTAATTCTTAGTCTACACACAAAATTCCTTATCTTCCACTCACATACTCACATCCTTAGGCATCACAATGGTCCTTATGGTCGAAGTGTGTCCCGTCCAGGACAGCCTCTACAATCTATTCATGTATCTAAGCCAAAAAGAGAGTCAATATTTCATAAAATTTAGCAAAGATACTTGATTAAATAAAGAACAAGGAATGATCTCCGCCGTATCTGTTACCACGCTGTTAACATTGCTAATATATTAGGTATCGTTTATTTAGTTAGAATTTTTTATGTTGCCTAAAAATTTTTGTTTGGTCAAAAGTTACTGCATCATTCAATGAAAAGCACTTAAAATAAGATTTTGACCAAAATCAATCTCCTATATAAATGGAAAATTACAACAATATTTTTTTCGAATAGTCTTTGTAGCCGTTAGTATAAATATTAATTATCATAGGATTGACAAAATCGGTCACATAACCTTAAAAGTGAAAAATAATATTCACAAATCTAATTTATTTGGTTACCTTGAGATGTACTGTTTATTTTACTTTTTACGCATGATATTTACGCAAACCATTTATTTTTATAAAATAAAAAAACGACTTCAATGACAACAGTTGTTTGTGTATAAAAAAAAAATTTTTTTTGTAGTTAATTATTTTTTCTAGCTTAAACGTTTGAAAAATGGCCCGATTTTGTCCATTCAGGAACCTTAAGTTACTTTCTAGCTCTGGAATACACACACACAAAATTTCAGCTCGTTATCATTTATTCAATTTTGAGTTGTCGTGCTGACATGCAGGAAGGCAGGCGGACATGTGGAAATGGAGTAATCTGAACATTTGATGAACATCTCTATCAAAACGTATTTTTCTGTGATCCACAATTCTTACCGTTATAAAGCCGAGACCAAACGTATAACACCCGTATGCATATTTAACACGGACAGCGTAGGTATAACAAATTGACCATTTAAGCGTGTAAATAATTAAGGCTACAGAAATCACACTATCATTTCAAAATTTTATAATTGATATGTGCCCAATTTATTCGAAAAAATACTTCCGGTAAAAGTTGTTCACTATAAATATACTAACAAACGTAATTCCCGAAACATTTTCCCGAAAACCAAATAAATAGGGCACAAATTCATTAAAAAATTTTGAAATGATAGCGCGTCTTTTGCAGCCGAATGTATCCGGCACAGTTTTATACATAGAGGTGTAATTTGATTTAAAAATCACGTCAAACTATAGCTGATAAACGATAGCCACTCAACATAAAATACCTAGAACAATCATTATATACATCGTATCTATCCATATATGAGTGTATACATACGTTGGACGTATCATGTGAGCACGTATGTTACATATTACCATAGCAACAATAAGGGTTATTGTGTACAATGAATAAAAACAAGTAATGTAACAACTAACTGAGTTAATTGTTTGAATACCCAGTATATACTGAGTTGTATATCAATGTTTGAATTGTTAATATTTCTGGCTATTCAATGTTTATAAAATATGAATTATTTGTAAATGTGTTGTGTAACAATTTTTAAAAAATATCTCAAGACTTAAAAATGGGCACATTTTAAGGCTTTCCGAGGAACTTTGAGCACAAATCATGAGAAAACTATTAAGTTTATGAAAAAAATTTCAAACAAAAGATGTTTATTTTAAAGAGAGGAAGATTTTTTGTTTACTAATTTTTTTTTACGGTTTCAAAGATATAAAGTTTCCCTCTGATCGAACTTGGCCTTACTTTTTTGCTCTAGAACATACAACAAATTTTTAGCTCGTTATCGTTCTTGAGTTATCGTGTTCATAGACGCACGGACATGCGGAAATGGCCGAATTAGGCCATTTTATAAAATCTTTTGTGAGACATTTTTAAACTTATTATACGTTGTATATTCACGTATACTGGGTATAATAAAGTCCATTCAGAAAAAAATATACATCATATTTTTTTTCACAAGTTGATCGTTTAATTTCAAGATTTTAACAGACTTTTATTTTTAACATGTTGACGTATGTATGTAAAGGCTGTTTCAATAGAGACGCTCGAAGCTTGTTAGGTTATAGCAGCCATGTTGTTACAGTTACATCTGTCAAATATGTTGTGAATTGTTTGGTAGTGTATGGCAAATCACCATGGAAGGTTATAGCGTTGAACAACGAGTGAAAATCATCAAATTTTATTTATCAAAATCAGTGCTTCGTTCGATCATCATCTTTAGCGAAAAGAAAAAGATCATCTTTAGCGACGAGACCCATTTCTGAATGAATGGATGTGTGAAGAAGCAATATTGTCGGATTTGGACCGATATCAATCCACACGAAATTCACCTGCACCACATACATTCCGAGATAGTTACGGATTGGTATGGATTTTGGTTTTATCATCGGGCATATACTTCAGCCCGCACTTCTTCCAAAACGAAACATTGCCATAACCGTCATACAGATCGATAAGCGATTTCTTGTGGCCTAAACTGGATGATATGAATACCAATAACATGTTGGTCCAACAGCATGGCGCAACGTGCCACACATCGCATGCCATGATGGACATTCAATTTTTAACGTGTTTAGAAAAAACTTTTAACGTGTTTAGACTTCTTGGCTTGGGGCTATATTAAATCGCAGGTATATGCGAATAAACCGTAAGCAATTGATGCCCTCAAAGTAAAAATAATGAACGCCATCCAGCAAATTCAGCCAAATTTATGCGAAGTCATCGAAAATTCACACTTAATGCCATCAAATACTCATTGAAATAAAAAAAATGGATGTCTCACACACAACTTGTTTTATTTACATTTAAAAATCGAGCGTATATATTTTGCGAAAGCGGTTTCCGGTCTGGTCCCCCTTCCCATGGGGGAGGGGGATGACGATTGTTTTTAGTGGGTAAAAATCTTACACTACCAACAGACCATCGTTGGTGTCTTTTTAAAGATTTTTCAACCTCCTAAAAAAAAAAAAAACCTATGATACTTTCTTGTTTCCAGCCGAATGTTACATTGTTGATAATTTGATCAATTAAACAAATTATTGAATTTTCTGAGGTAGTTATTGCAACCAAAGAATTCAATTCGATTATGACATGTTATTCCGGGCGACTGTCTGTTCAAATGAAAGTTTCTATACCCTTGAATTGATCATACTGAAATGGTACCATCAAACGAACACATGGTACTATAATTTTATATTTTATTTTCGCATTAAACAAATAAAATTAAATCGTTGCTCAGGATATCAAACTAGCCATTCAGTTTGAGTAATAACGACCAAGCTTTATTGCTTTGAGTGTCGTTTTTAATTATAAATGCTCTACGTGTACGGGTTTTTCCTTCCTATTTTCCATTTTTATTTTTGTATTTTATAATGACCGTTAATAAAAGTAATCTATATTTCAAAGTAAATAGAGACTACATGAAAATTTTCACCATGTCAGCAGATAATTTCCATTTTAATTCATATGTACATATGAACTTTATAACCTGCTACAATTAAAATTTATTTTTGTAATGAATAACAGTTTTTTTCTGGAAAATTGTTTTTTATTTCATTTTTACACTCTTTATATTTATTAACTTGGTATGTATGTTTCTATGTATCTATGTATCTAACCAGTCCAAATAGCCGAGCAGCCTAAGGCGTTATGTCTGCGCAGTATGCCTACTTGGAAACTAGGTGGTTATGGGTTCGAATCCCGACATGGGCAGTTCGTCAATTATTAATAAAAAAAGGGGCGGTTAATTGACTAATCTGTTGGCGTATGGACAAGAACGAAGTAACCAGCTATGCTTGTGAAGGTTTTACTGCAGTTTCCTTCACGAACTCCAGATGAATATCGGCATAGTTCCTATCATAGTCGGCTGCAGCCGCACAACCTACCCATTCCTAGTCGACACACAAAAATTCCTTCCACTCCACTCACATCCTCACATACTTAGGCATCACAATGGACCTTATGGTCGAAGTGTAGCACGTCCAGGGCAGCCTCTACAATCTATCTATCTATAAATAGTAAATATATCTATGTGTTGTATATGTATGTACCTATATGTATTTGTATATAGTCCGAATGCTTTCAAAATATACTAAATATTATAGAAGTGTAGTTTCACAAAGGTCAGTGTGGTCCAAATTTTTTTCCTGCTAACCCAAACTCAATATTTTTATCCGAATAGGGTTTAGGTATTTTGCGAACAAAGCTTTAGAATGAAAGAATCTGTTATTACTCTTCAAGATTTTGTTAAGCGATGTTCAAAGATCATTTAAAAATAAACTCAAAAATTTCTTTTATAATGTTATTTTTTAGTCTGTAAGGTTTTTGTCTTTTTTCAAACATTAAATTGTTTACAACTCGAAAACGGTCATTTAATGACTGTTAATCAAATATGTTGTCATTAGAGTTGGGCGTAAAAAAATGCATATAAACAAAATTGGAACCACAATGCTCCATGGTAAATTGCATTTCTATAATGCGCCGTTTCATCTAACTGCATTTCTATATACGACATTCATACGCCGTTTCTTCCTTGACTAATAAAATTGTTAATAGGCGTATTTGGTGTCAAATGAAACAAGCGCGTACTCTTAAGAGGGATGCAATACGTGAGAAAACTAATTGTATACGGTTTGTGTTATACTACTACATTGCATATAGACAGGGATAGATATACATACACTGTTTCCAGATTGGGTGTAGTTTAAAAAACAGACTGTATAACACAAATAACTATCTTATACTACAAATAAAGAACATTAAGGCCCAGTTTTTTTAAGGAAAAGCCTAGTTAGTTAACTCGCGTGGTTTAAATTAAGTTCCCCCACTTCGAGTCCCTTCCCCTGATGACATACTGTACACGTGTCAATAACGTTGCAATCTTCACAATTTTAGAGACAATTACACAAAAATCAATCTTTGTTAATAACTTGATATCACTGCATAAAATATTTAACACTTTGAATTGAAATATTTGAGGTTATGATAAATAATATATATGATAATATATAATAAATTATTATTCAGATCTTATAATAATAATATATGATAATAATAAAATATAATAATATATAAATATATTAATATAATATATACTACTATGCGGCGCTAGTTTCGGGATCTAGGTGGGGGAACTTATCTTAAACCACGAGAGTTAACTAACTAGGTTTATCCTTAAAAAAACTGGGCCTAAGTGAACAATATATTTTTTATTATTTTAAATAAACTTGCATAAACTTGTATTTGGCCATTAAAAAAATTGGAGTTTTTGAATATGAATTATATTTACTTTATTCAAATTCTTAAAAACCAAATATAATTATGCATGCCAGAAATTTTAATACTTTCCTCAAAATATAGATTGCGAAATAAATTAATTTTTATTAAATTTAATTTTATGTATTTTAAATTGGGGTAGTTTTTTTGTTATTAAAAGCGCCAAATTTAGTGTTATTTTCTTGCGAGCATTGTGGTAAGTTTTATTATATGAATAACTCGAAATCATCCATAATGGAAGTAATATATTCAAAAAGCACTTGCCGAAATTAAGAGTAAACCGATTGTAAGCTTAGATATTCATCAACAATAGTATATTACGTCCCTAGGCCAGAAAGTTGGATTTCCTGGCGTATGTGATGTGATGGCCGAGGCGAAGCCAAGGCAATCATATCACATACGTCAGGGCATCCAACTTTTTGGCCGTAGGTCGTATACTATTTTTCTTGCTCCACCCGCCGAATGTACGCGCTTTCTGGCCGCATTTTACGTGTGTTATTGTAAACAAATGAATAATTGCTATGTTATAAAAACAATTGCTATGGTAGCGGCCAGAAAGTCTCGAGCCTGTAAAAGCGCACTGCAGCTCGAGAAGGCCATGAAAATCGTTCAATGCGGCCAGAAAGCGCGTACATTCGGCGGGTGGAGCAAGAAAAGATTATTTTATAGCCGGTTTATATAATATAAGGTTATTATTTTAAGTTATATTATTGAAGTTTTGAGCACCCTATTTTTTCTAATATTTTTGGCTAATATTGCCTAAATTGTTGCTGGAACGAAAAAATTAACCAGCAAAGAAAGTGCATTTTTATTTCCCACAAAATTGCTCTAAACAAGTTTTTCAATAAACTGAACGGCTGGGAATAAATGAAGGAACTAAAGATACTCAAATAAATGCGGTTGGGAAGATTTGAAGTGGATTTCTCCAGGATCTTTGAGGATACGATCATCTCTATTTACGATCCCCAAAGCCTAATTGACGTTAAATTTTATTACGTGTTTATAATGGCTCTACATTTACAAGAGTAAGTAGAGAGCACCCCATGCTGTTGTTTATATTAAAGTTAATTTTGTTGTGAAACTCTTTAATCTATTTTAAATTACTTTTCATTTTATAGTTCATATTCCAATAAAAGCATGTTTTTTTAGGTTTTTTAAACTCTAAATTTTATTTCTAGTATTGTTTCACCAGTGTGTGACCGATCGAAGTAAAATTGTTTTAAGTAAGCGCATCAAAGTCTGAGATATCGAAAGATTGTATTATATTTTCAAGGTGTGTCTTTACTATATAATAATAAAAACACTATTAATCAGTAATTGTAAAATTAATAAAACAAAAACTATCACAACACAGTTGTACAAACAAACAAATGTACAAGGTAAATGCTACTTATTGATAAATTACCTTAGGACAAACATCCTGAAATGCGGCACATGCAGGTTTCACGTGTTTTCAGAACCATCTACCCGTACGACGTATCTTCATTTATACAGGATGTTCCCTGTCAAGATATCTGAATAAAAGCTGTATAAGAGTTGAATGTTTGTAAAAGAAGCACATGAGAGCAAAAGTAATAAGTTCATGCCAGTTGAGCCATATGAGTTCCACGATAAATTGAATCGAAGCAACCAGTCTTTTAACTACGTAGACAAACCAAGAACCATTATAGTTTCGGAATGACTGCCTGTATATTGCCGTTTTATTGGCTAACTATCAATGGTTTACAGATGATGGCTAGATGAGTAAAAATCGGTATTAAATTGAAAATTACAAAAAAGTTGATTACAAAAGTTTAAAATTACAAAGACTTCAGCTCATATGATTCGTAAGTAAGCTCAGAATTACAGAAAACGCATATCAGTAAAGATCGCGTAGCTCTCGCAAATGCGAGAAACGGTGGCGTCGAAAAGGAAACGAAAAACAGCGCAAAGCTATAATGTATCTAGCCCATCGGGCATATAGTGACCAGCAACAGTCCAAACTTTTGCTGATCATGTACAGGACTCGTTTTTCAAGAAAAAACTACGGCGCAGACCCGACTGCTCCTTTTCTTTTTGATGTGAAAAGATCTATAGCCAGACTACACAAGTATGATTTTATACAGGGAGTGAAATGAAATTTCAGATTAGACTGTCACGTTTTATTGTAACAAACGGCTGTGTAACAGTAGGCAATCATCGGCATTCGTGTTTGCAATCAGAATTTAACACTGTATATGAATATTCCTTGTTATTTTATATAGTCAATGATATATACTTATAAGTATAAGTACATTTGATAAGTATATATAATTGTATATAGGTTATGTTTACACATCATGTTTGAGTCCACGGCTTTTGTTGTTGTAGTTTTCTTCTAAGGACGTTCCAGCATGAAACCACTTTTCGGCAGATTTTACACATTTTTTTCACATACTAAAAATAGCGTTTTCTAATAAATCTCGTAGTTTCAGAATTTTTGACCGTTTGGAACGCGAGATAATTAATAACAATGTAATCATTCTCCCTCACTCTCTCTCATTAGAAGCATGTAATGGCAGAATTTAAAAAAAACTGGAATGGTATAGATACATATTTATTAAATAAATTTTTTATTTTTATTTTACCGTTTTGTTATCGAAATTTAAAAGTAAAAAATTTTATTTCAAAGTTACATTTTTATATATGCATAGTAGAAGATAACTGTGCTATTGTTTTTTATCCTGATTATATAACACAGTGCTGGAAATACCTTAAAGCAGGTACTTGCAGGTATTATCTATATTCCTGTTATTAGTAATAACCCCAAGTAACCCATAAAAGTAGAGTTCATTTTTCAAAATTTTATAATTTGTGTATTCTTTATTCGGTTTTCTAAAAAATGCTTCAAAGAAAGATGTTCATTATAAATATAATAACAACTTTTATTTGAAAAATTTTCCGAAAAACCGAATGACTAATGAACAAATCAATAATAAAATTTTGAAAAAAGAAGGCTACTTTTGTGCCCTATTTACTAACCAGCTCCTGTAATATTAACTTTTTTTTTTACATACAGTAAATTATTGTCATAACTTGTATATTATATTTGTTGAAAAAAATAGAGGAATGGTGACAAAATGAGATATATCTCTTATGCATTCAAGGATAGATAGATATATAGATAGATTGTAGAGGCTGCCCTGGACGGGCTTCACTTCAAGCATAAGGTCCATTGTGATGCCTAAGGAGGTGAGGATGTGAGTGGAGTGGAAGGAATTTTTGTGTATAGACTAGGAATTGGTAGGATATGCGGCTTCAGCCGACTATGATAGAAACCATGCCGATATTCATCTGGAGTTCGTGAAGGAAACTGCAGAAAATATTCTCAAGCATAGCCGGTTACTTCGTTCTTGTCCATACGCCGACAGTTTAGTCAATTAACCGCCCCTTTTTTTTTCTTTATAATTTCCAGTTTCGAAGTAGGCATACTGCGCAGACATAACTTCTTTGACCGCTCGACCACTTGGACTGGTACATTCAAGGATAGTAAAGAATTTGGTATCCATGAAAAATATATGTTATCTATATGTGCAAATACACCTTTCGAGATTCTTTTCGAAGCGTTAAAAAATTCTGCTAGAAAATTATGAAATGTTGCAAAAAACTCACTATAAAATCTAGAAAGTAGCAATACTTTTTTTACTTTTAACAATTTTAATATATTGATTATAGTTGTTAGTCCTAAGAAATATTTCTTAGGACTAATAACTTAATCTTTCTACACATATTTCTGCTCAGTGCGATAAGTATAAAAAATTCATCTACCTATTTAATCCACCTTTCTACACTTCATATGTGATCTGGTGGTAAAAAAATTCGTCACTTAATCAGGTCTGAACATGCAAAAATTGACTGTATGAAGGAACTTAATGCCTTCAGTTGATAGGGTGTGGAAATTTGAAATAGCAGATCGGAAAATGTTTTAATGGAGAACACGTGCGACTACTGTAGGTTTGAAGGAAGGAATACTAATGAATTTCAAATCAAATTACCAAAATGACGGTTATAATATGAATTAAGTATTCGATTATTCAAATTGCAAATATTTCGGAAAATATTAGAGTTTCGGTAAATATATGGTCAGATTATAAAAGGTAATGAAAATATGTATAGAATTTATATAATGTTCCATTTGAACAACAAAGGGTGGATGGTGTATGTCGTAATATAGGGGTTTAAAAAAGGGGAATAAATCGCTGAAAATAAACTAGAAGATCAAAATATCATAGAAAACACTCTAGTGCAGTATTGGACCTCATTCGACCACAAAAGTACTGGTTACTGGTTAAGTACTGGTGTATTGTAAAACACTGTACCAAAGGTTATGCCCCGACTTACCTTATTTAATTTCATTTATTATATATTATTTGTTTACTTAGATTATGTTAACTATTTTGGCACGTAAAATTAAATAATTTCTAGGTTAATTCAATATTATGACCTATCATATAGAGAGATATATAAGAGTATGAAATTTTAAAGAGAATATTGAAGTTAAGTAAGATGTTTGTGATTGAATCAATCCAATACTAATTGCATCAATATTAATTAAATAATTTTATCATTTTATATTTAATTAATGTATTCATATAATAATTGAAATCATTTAAAGGTATGTAAGAATATGATTTTATTTTATTTTATTTTAGTTTAGTTTATGTTATAATAATAGAAAATATATTTATTAATGGACGTTAGTTAAGGTTGATCGGACACATGTATAGGTAAAATCGGCAATGTATAGATAAAAATCTGAATTTTTGATGTTATTAATTGCTAAAGCTCATACGTATCAAATAATTTTTTGAAAAAAATACATAAAAGGGTTTTTATGATGCATTTAATCATTAAAAATTGGAATTTTAACATGTTGTGAATAGCGAATGTTGAATGAACGCATACATTTTCGATAATGTTGCTCCACCTTCTATAGATCGAAAAGTAAAAAACTTCTATTTTTATAAATTAAATCTCGTACATTACGTTAAAATTAAAAAAAAAAAAGTCTAACGAAAAGTTTTGTAAATATCTTAAAAAGATAAAAATTCACGAAAATTTTCGTAAATCGTCAAAATAATCCGCGATAATTTATTATATTTATAAGACGATAATTTATTATTTTTAGCAATTAAATAATAACTCCGATTACTAGTGATGTTAGATGCTATCTAAATTTAAAAAATTAATTTACAGATTAAAATTTTTAATCTCTGTTAAAAACAGTGTTTCTGTTTGTTATGAAATGTACTGTACTGTACTGTCCGGTCAACTTTAATTTGTCATCAATATATAAATAAATTATTTTTTAAGAAGCGAATTTTGATTATTAGGGAATATGCATGGAAATTTTTTTCACTTGAATTGAAGCATGTTTACTTGACAAATATCAAGGTAAAATTACTTTTTAAATAACTTTAAAAATAAGCGAGATATGAATGATTGAAATTCCCGATTAGACAAAGAGGGTAATAGCCCTCTTGATATGTTATGTGACGTCATATTACACTTTCACCATTTAAAATACACGTAAAACTCCGTTTTTAGTATTTTAGCAAGAAAGAGACAGATAGTATTCTTTAAAAGCTATAGCTATAGCTATAGCTTCCTTGATATTTGTCGGATTTTAATTTCGTTTTTAAATATTATTACAGTATTAACAGTAATTTCATATTCTGAAAATAAATGTGAAAAAAAATTTTCATGCATATTCCCTATTTTAAAGTAGGAAAGACGTGATTTTAGCCATTTGAATGTAAAAGTATTTGTTTATAAACGCTATTTTATTTGCGCCGCAACTTTAAAACGTTAATACTACTTACTCATTCTCTATAAACTTTTGTACTTACAGTGAACTGAAAACAAACCCAAAGATAAGTAGTAACCATGGAAAAAATATATTTGAATAACAATTATTATTACAATACCGAATATTTTGCACCAAATGATGGAGATTGTTTTACTGACTGCCCAACTTATGATTTTAATGCATTGGGACCATCACTAAGCACAACATGCAGTTTATTACCGACAATCATATTATTTATGTCATTGTTAGACAAATATTTACGACGACAATGTGATATCATGGATCCATGTGGACGTATACAACCATTAAATGAAATATTCAATAACAATGCTGATAAAATAAATGAATATATAAATAACAAAGGTTACCATTTTATAATTGTTGGTGGAGGCTCAGCTGGCAGCATTGTTGCTGCTCGTTTAGCTGAAATCTCTTTATTCAATGTGTTATTGATTGAAGCTGGACAGGATGAGCCTCCAGGTGCAACAGTACCATCGATGACATCTAGCTATTGGGGCGCACAAAGTGGATTAGATTGGAACTACAAAACTGAACCACAATCACAAGCATGTTTGGGTAACACGGAACAACGTTGTTCTTGGCCACGAGGTAAAGTCCTAGGTGGAACAGGAGTTATCAACGGTATGATGTATCTACGTGGTAATCAATACGATTATGATTTATGGGAACAGTTAATCGATGATGAAAATGGACATTTATGGAATTGGACAAATGTATTACCATATTTCCACAAATTCGAATCTAACCAACAAATAAACGAATTAAATTTAGATACGAAGTATCATGGTACAAATGGTCCAATAACTATATCACAATTCCCATATCAGCCACCATTTATAAATGATCTCTTAGTCGCTGCCAAACAACAGGGATTACCTGTCTCAGACGATTTGAATGATCCTAAACATTTAATTGGGTTTGCAATTACCCAAACAAATAACAGGTAAGGTATTTCGACCATGTTACAGGTATTATGCCATTCAAATTACATTTACCATAACATTATTATATAGAGATAAATTTGTATGTTTGGCTGGGGTAATCCCTGGAACTGATCCGATTCTAAAAATTATTTTACCTATAGAAAGCTACTCTATTCCAGATCACAAAAGATGATAATCACAAAACTTCCCTTTCACATGTTTTTTTTTTCACATGTTATATTTTACCAAAAATTTTCTTTCTATCGAAGTTTTATCAATTATTTGTATGTTTCTAGAAATGGTACACGATTATCTTCAGCTAAAGCGTATTTACGTCCACATTCTTACAGTGAAAATCTAGATGTTTTATTGAACACAACCGTTTTAAAATTATTGTTTGATGACTCAAATCAAACAAAAGCTATCGGCCTACAATATCAAATAAATAATAGTGATAGAAAATATGAAATTAAAAATAATGTTAATTTACAAGAAATTATCGTATCCGGTGGTACATTAAATTCACCGAAAATTTTATTGGCAAGTGGTGTTGGACCACAATCCGATTTAGAAGAATTAAATATTACTGTTGTAAATGATTTACCGGGTGTGGGTCTAAATCTACGAAATCACGTTGCATTTAATTTAGTATTTAATTTAAACAATTTAACAAAAACGAATCATATTAATTATGCAACGGTGATGAATTATTTATTTGAGCGTAACGGACCATTATCAAGCACTGGAATGGCACAATTTACTGGAATATTCCCATCAAAATATACAAATGAATCATATCCAGATTTACAATTATTCTTTGGTGGTTTTTATGCTAGTTGTGGTGATGGTTCGATTGAAATACAAAAATCATGTGAGGACACAACCACAGCTAATGAATTCTTTTCAATTAGTGTTGTTAATTTACATCCACGATCACATGGTTACGTAAAATTAGCAACAGATGGAGACTATTTAACAGAACCCCCAGCAATGCAACCAAATTATTTGCATGAAGATGATGACGTGAAAGTAATTATTGACGGTATAAATTTAGTTTTAAATAATTTTACAAACGCAGAAATATTACAAGATAAATATGGATTGGAATTGAATGAACTAGCAACAGTTCATAAGAATTGCTTAAATTTAACCAAATTTAGTGATGAATATTGGACATGCGCAATACGTTATAAAACTGGTCCTGAGAATCATCAAGTTGGTACATGCAAAATGGGTTCACTAGAACATAATGGTGTTGTGTCATCGAGATTACTCGTTCATGGATTACAAAATGTGCGTGTTATTGATGGAAGTGTAATGCCATATTCACCATCCAGTAATACACAAGGACCAATTTTTATGATTGCAGAAAAGGGTGCTGATTTTATTAAATACGATTTTGTCAGTAGGGTGGGATTTTAATTGGATTTTTTTGTATATTAATTTAAGTAAATAAAACGAAATCAATTAACTTAACATTATATTAATATGTTCAAATAAAATTTTTAAATAAAGTTTTAGAAAATTGTATACAAAGCTTCTATTAGTAGTTCTTTCATGAATATGGATCCCGAAGGGCTAGTGTCTTATTCAAAAGGCAAATAGTGTACGATGTTCTTGAAAACATGTGAATAATGTTCATGTGAATTAGCATTCTTCTAAAAGAAAAATGTAAAATTGTAATTTGATAATTCATTTTCGTTCTTGAGCTGTTAGATTCCACAAATTCGTAACGCCAGCTAATCAGAAGATTATCAGAACCTGACTTGTATCAAACATTTTTTCTAAACGTATTACCTTGCGTACATAGTTTCCGAGACTTGTGACAATGTGGAAAAAATGTAAAATGCTTCAGGAGCGATTTATATATTAGTTGGAAAATTTTGTACAATTTATATCTCAGGAAATAATGTTCTTGAAAAAATTATATCTGATTAGCCATTATGGTCACTTCAAGCCTTCCAAGTTTATTATAAGGCGTCCATGGTTGTTTGTCTAACCATAATCAATTTGCCACGTTTCGTCTCCAATTTAGGGGAGAAGTTGCAAGAAAGGGATATTTTTGTTTTAGAAGTTCTAGTAAATAAATTAGATAACATATTAAACAAGTTGGAGCTGGATGGGAAGGCTCCATTATTTTACGATTGAAATAAAATGCAATAACTAATATTTCTTTATTCTTAGTTGGATATTTTCGCATCCTTAAAAAATGTCCATTGTGTCTCTTTCATAAATGGGCTGTATCGAAAGAGCCGCGATAATTTATGAAAGCGACAGTGCAAAATATCGAGTAAAATCATCTTATACGTGTTCATGTTAAAAGTAGTATAGAAAGCGTTTTAAAAAATTGAGCCACAATATAAACCGTGTCAGATTTGCCAGGATTTGAAGTCAGACACAAGATACAAGAGTTTATTGAACGTTTCTAAAGCTATACCACGTCCATCAAAATAATTGTTCAATCAGACTAAAATGGTTTAAAAATTTTATACAATTAATTAAATTAATTTCAACTACAAAATTATTGATCACACTTTGCATTTTCCGAGAAAATGAGTATTACGCTGGTAGTAAAAAAAAAATCATCCCACACTACCTTGATTGATCTAAGCCAATTGTCGGCCATTTCCATGTTCGGCCATTTCCGCATGGAAAGGGCCGAATTAGGACGAGAGGGGTCATCTAAAGCGCCCCTTTCACCTGAGTCTATCATTCCCACAGCAAGATGCTCCGAATCAAGGAGTGGCTGAAACAAGCTCATCTCGACTACTGGGACTTTGCGCAGGGCATGCGAGGGGCCAAGTTGTGCATAAACACAGCTAGGCCATTCGACTGTGCTCGATTGAAACTCAATAGAATACAGTTGAGAAGGGTGGTGGGGCTTTTGACAGGACACTGTCGATTGAACTACCACCTACATAATTTGGGGATATCTGATGATCCCACTTGTAGGGCCTGTATGGAGAACGATAAGACCTCCATACATGTTATATGCACCTGCAGAAACCTACAGAATGTTTGGGTCCGAAACCTTGGCCAGATGTGGGCCTGCTGTGTGGCATCCAGCCTCAACAGAATCTTATAGCTTCATCTGCTTAGAATGGCGCCTCTTACCCGGAAGCTTCTCACCTTCGGGTGACAGAATGCTCTCGAGGAGGGCACAGAGGACCCCTTGGCCTAGGTGCTAGGGATCCACTTGCGGTACCCCTCTTTCTAATTATTATTATTGCATTATAAACTAAAAAATGCAAAATAATTTAAGATAGAATAAAGAGATTGACAACAAAATTAAATTAATGTAAACAAAAGCCTAGGGTGCTCTCTACTTGTAAAAGCATAACCATTATGAAGACATAAGTAGAGAACACCCCATGCTTTTTTTTAACATTTGTGGTATATGCGACATCTACCATGCAATGTAATCAGCAGTGAGCAGCAATGGCAGGCAAAACTTAAGTAATAGTAGTCCTCTACGGATGGAAAGTTATTACCGGCTAAAGTATTTATAACATCGCTACGAGTAAGGCTTCGTAGAATACGAGTATATATACCGTCTGTTTTGAACATCTTTGCTAAGGCTGGTACTACAATTGGTCGTTTGTTGGTGTCGTATGTCGGCTGTCGATTATAGTTTGTCGTCGGCCAATCGATCGCAGTGCGTTCTACAATTCCGTAGCGACTTACGTATGCCATAACCTAAATGTAAGCGGTCCGGAGAATAATTTAGAATTTCTCGTTTCTTTTTCGCCACATTTTTGTAATCCGAATTTGTTTTAGCATAAAGGCACTCATTTTCATGCACCAAAGTAATAATTAATTCGGAAACATCCATGTTTGACACTTAACATAACCAAAATAATATCCAGTCGCTTGTCGCAAGAAAGAAATAAAAATAGTGGGGGTACTCTGTAGTTTGTAGTGTGTGTGCATACTTAATGAATAATAATATTATAAATGAAGTGGGCATCACTAAATCCCCACTTTTAAATGGCATCAAACAGACATAAATTTACATCATATCACAAGCAGCCAGATATATGTAAGTATGTGTATATATGCATGTATGTATGATTTTATAGTAAATATTTTATGTATCTATTTACTATTAGAAATGGTTTTTACTAATTTACTATTAGAAAACAGACTGTATATACTACGTAGGCTTCCGTAGTATATATACTCGGCTCTTGTAGGTGGTCCGGCTATGGGCTACTCTCCACCATTAGCGAGTGGTCAACTAGTTTACTTTTATTTTAGCGTTAGCTACTACAACGACATTAGCTACTACAACTTTAAAATAGTCTCTTTTTTTTAAATTTAATAACTTTTGTTTGAACCTTTTTTTTAGAAAATTGACAAGTTTCAACACAATTTCAGTTCAAACATTTGTAATGGCTGTTGAAACAAAAGCATATATGTCTAGAGGTTTGCATTTTTATATATTTGTGAGTATGTTAAAATTAATAAAATTAGTTCACGCATTGATATGTATAACTCAGAGTATACTGGGTATTAACTCGGTTTTTTACAATTTAGTAATATATTATTATTATTGTCCTCTGCATTCTAGACGAACGCTCACAATCTTAATGTCTATGTATTATTAATTTGTTTATTTACGATTTACTCCTAAGTAGTTTGTAAAGACTATTCATCCGTACACCCACAATTGCTGAAATGTCTGGGCAGAATGTAAGAAAACAATAATAGCATTAAGTGTAATTAAAATGGTTTAACATTGACTTGGAATTTTTGTGATAAAATGGTAAAGAAAAATCTCCATAATACGGGTGTATCTATTATTAAACTCTGTACCATGATATCTCGTTATGCCCCGAATTACCTTTATCAATCTATTTATATATATTATTTGTTTATTTAGCTTTTGTATACAATTTTGGCACGTAAAATTTCATTATCTGTGTAGGTAGTTAATAAAACATCAATATTATGAACTATTTATATTATATAAGAGTATGCAATTTTTAAAAAAACATTGGAGTTAAGTGAAACATTTATGATTGAGTGAATCTAATACCAACTGCTGTAATATTAAAGGTATGTAAAAAAAAAAATTTTATTTCTCGCTGAATACCCATCATACGTACGCAGTCCAGTGATTTTATCCAAAACTATTGGAGAAGCTTAATGTAACCATAGTTATCTAGAAGTTCAGATAACGCCTCTTTCAGGTACCCTGTAGTTCAAAAGATTTCTGGGAATTTCAGTCAATTTGACTAAAAGCCATTTTTGAAATTTTTCAGGGTCCTTTCAATACACTTGTTTTTGTTTTCTATCTTTGTTAATTTTTATTGTTTTTTACAAATTTAATTTTTTTATCTTTCAATCTAATTATATTAAAAAATTTAAATGTCTTTTGGGATTTAGCTGCTTTTTAAATTGACCGCAACGAACTCTGGCCAGGAACTACGGTCCTGAAGTGACACTCATTCTTATAAACGCGTCAAATCTCTTAAGTCATCCTCTTGAAATTATAAAAAAAAACATGGATCTTTTATCTTAGTACTGTACAAATTTTAAAACAAGTCGTGACCATACATTCGGAACAAAAATAGACAATTTTGGATAATTTTGATCGTTGGCGTCACTCCGAAACTATTGAATAAAATTAGGGTTTAAATGATCAAAATTACTTGAAGACTTTACGATTGGCTACATATATATATATATATATATATATATATATATATATATATATATATATATATATATATATATATGTAAAGTAGGCTATTACGTCATAGTCGTCTTTGATGCAGCGGTAAGTAAGCTGGACTAGATATCCAGACGCCCTAAGTTCGATTCCGGTTGACGAGTTAATTTTTTCATATCAGTATTTAAATATATATGTATATATATATATATATATATATAAAATTAACTCGTCAACCGGAATCGAACTTAGGGCGTCTGGATATCTAGTCCAGCTTACTTACCGCTGCATCAAAGACGACTATGACGTAATAGCCTACTTTTTCATATCATTCTTATTTTTATTTTGACAGCATTATTTCTGTCGTAATTATTATTCATTTGTCCAAATTCCATTTAGGTTACGTAAGTCAAATTCCAAGGTATACCCTAGACGTTGTCCTGTCCACTATTCTTCAATTTTAAAATTTTAAACTTTTTTTGAATTTTTTTTTGTGTGTGTGTGTTCCTTTGGATTCGAGAATGGTTTAGATTCACAATTCAGTCCAAAAAAAATTAAATTTAAATAATTTTCAAAAAAAGTTTAAAATTTTAAAATTTAAGACGTGTGTACAGGACGTCTGTTGGGACCGCTTGCATATATGTAAATTGTTTCGAGCTTCACGTTGTGGACATTCATTATAAACTGAATTATAATTGTTCATCGAACGTTCGATTCGACATCTGTAGTGTCCATACAGTACACCAATAAGATTTCAATTTTTTTTGGAATATCCAAAGATCCTACCGAGTTAGTTTTTAGCTAATTCTTTTTAGCTAAGTTGGAAGTCGTGTTTAAGTTTATAAAAGTATGTAGTGTAAACTTAACGATATTTTATTTGCGCCACAATTTTAAAACATTTCTGCTACTTTTTCTCCACAAATTTTTCTTATTTACAGTGAACTGAACAAACCCAAAGCTAACAAAGATAAGTAACAATGGATGAAATATATTTCAATAACAATTATTATTATTATTCCAAATATTATGCACCAAATGATGGATATTGTTTTACTCAATGCCCAAATTATGATGTTAATGAATTAGGGCCATCACTAAGCACAACATGCAGTTTATTACCAACAATCGTATTATTTATGTCATTGTTAGACAAATATTTACGTCGACAATGTGATATCATGGATCCATGTGGACGTATACGACCATTAAATACAGTATTTAATAACAATGCTGATAAAATAAATGACTATATAAATAACAAAGGTTACCATTTTATAATTGTTGGTGGAGGCTCAGCTGGAAGTATTGTTGCTGCTCGTTTAGCTGAAATACCTAATATCAATGTATTATTGATTGAAGCTGGTCATGATGAGCCTCCGGGTGCAGCAGTACCATTAATGACATCTAGCTATTGGGGAAGTGGAATAGATTGGAACTACAAAACTGAACCACAATCACATGCATGTTTGGGTAACACGGAACAACGTTGTTCTTGGCCAAGAGGAAAAGTCCTAGGTGGAACAGGAGTTATCAATGCTATGATGTATCTACGTGGTAACCAATACGATTATGATTTATGGGAACAATTAATCGATGATGAATACGGGCATTTATGGAATTGGACAAATGTATTACCGTATTTCCACAAATTAGAATCCAATCAACAAGTAAAAGAATTAAATTTAGATACGAAGTATCATGGTACAACTGGTCCAATATCTGTATCGCGATTTCCATATCAGCCACCATTTATACATGATCTCTTAATCGCTGCCAAACAACAAGGATTACCTGTCTCAGATGATTTGAATGATCCTAAACGTTTAATTGGATTTGGAATTGCTCAAACAAATAACAGGTATGGTATACTTATGCCATTCAAATTACATAACATTCTAAACATATGGTTTAACTACTTTTAACTGGCCATTCCAATATATCAAACTGAAAATAAATTTTACTGAAAAACTTTATAATTTGATAAACTTTTAAGGAACTACCTGGCCTTCCTATATTGATCAAATCTCAATTACATGATAAATCCTGCGAATTACATGAAACAAACACAAAACATTTTTTATAAATTTTCCTTACGTATCTTTGTAAGAATCAATCCGAATCAAAATTTTTTATGAAACCTATGAAAGAAACTTTTTTTGGAAAACCAAATGAATTCGGCATTATCCGTCTGTAAAAGTTTGTACATCACTAAGTTTTACTGTAATTTTGTTTCTTATCATTTTTCTGTTACACTAATATTTACAATTAAAGATTGCAAGTTAAAATTCTAAATATCTCTGTTGACATTAGAGTTTGAGAAAAATGATCAAGTAATGAATTGTAGCAAACTTGATTTTCTACAACTTTACTCCTTATACATTTTTCGATTATTCTAATAGTGAGAGGGATATTTAATATTTTGTGTTTGTTTGACACGAATACATAAAATATATTTTATTGTAAAAAATTTTGATTATCGTTTCCATAACAACTATAAACTATAATACCGTTATACCGTTCTATTTTGGCTATTAATAAATTTAATTTTTGTAAATACTTAAGTCATATCAGATATTATATTTCATTTTGATCACACTAAAATTATGACCGCTAGAGAATGATTTATGTATTCTAAAGAAATTCGCAAAGATGACGCAGCTCCTGCGTAACGAATTTTTTTTGTCTTCGTATTAGTTCATAACATACCTACTTCATATAATATATATATATATATATATATATACATATATATATATATATATATATATATATATATATACATATATATATATATATATATATATATATATATATATATATATATATATATATATATACATGATCAATTTTACCATTAATTTTCAGATTATCAATATTTTATTAAATATTTAATAAAATATTTATTATTGTTTGTTTCTAGAAATGGTACGCGAGATTCTTCTGCCAGAGCGTATTTGCGACCACATTCTAGCCAATCAAATCTAGATGTTTTATTGAACACAACCGTTTTAAGATTATTGTTTGATGGCTCTGAACAGCCAAAAGCTTACGGCCTACAATATCAAATTAATAATTGTGATAGAATACATGAAATTAATCAGAATCTTACTTTACTAGAAGTTATCGTATCGGGAGGTACAATAAATTCACCCAAACTTTTATTGGCTAGTGGTGTTGGGCCAAAATCCGATTTAGAAAAATTAAATATCACAGTTGTTAATGATTTACCAGGTGTGGGCCATAATCTACGAAATCATGTTGCATTTTATTTAAGATTTAATTTAAACAACTTAACAAAAATCAATCAAGTTAATTATGCATCGGTGATGACTTATTTATTTGAGCGTAACGGACCATTATCAAGCAGTGGAATGGCACAATTTACTGGAATATTCCCATCAAAATATACAAATGAATCATATCCAGATTTACAATTATTCTTCGGTGGTTTTGATGGTACTTGCGGTGATGGTTCTATTGACATACAAAAACCATGTGGAGACACAACCACGGCAAAAGAATCCTTTAAAATTAGTGTTGTTAATCTACATCCACGATCACATGGTTACATAAAATTAGCGACAGATGGAGACTATTTAACAAAACACCCAGCAATGCAACCAAATTATCTGCATGAAGGCCATGACGTGAAAGTAATTATTGACGGCATACATTTAGTTTTAAATAAATTTACAAACGCTCAAATATTGCAAGATAAATATGGATTGGAATTTGATGAAGTAGCAACAGTTCATAAAATATGTCTAAATTTAACTAAATTTAGTGATGAATATTGGACATGCGCAATACGTTATAAAACTGTCCCAGAGAATCATCAACATGGTACATGCAAAATGGGTTCACTGAAAAAAAATGGTGTTGTTTCATCTGAATTACTGGTCCATGGCTTAGAAAATGTGCGTGTTATTGATGGAAGTGTAATGCCATTTTCACCATCTAGTAATTTACAAGGACCAATTTTTATGATTGCGGAAAAAGGTGCTGATTTTATAAAAAACGATTGGATAGATTAGTTCAGATTTTAATTTTAGCAAATAAAACAAATAAATTAATTTAACATTATTATTTTTACGTGTTCAAATAAAATAATTAAGGAAGGTTTAAGAAAATTATACAAAGCTTCCACAAGTGTTGTAGTATCAAGTTCTTTCAAGAATATTCAGAAGCGCTTGTACCTCTTTTCAAAGGAAAATAGTGTACAATATTCTTGAAAAAATTATGTCGGTATAATGTTCATGTCAATTAGCATTCTCATAAAAGTTAAATATAAAATTTTAATTTCTTAACTGTTGTTCTTTCTTGAGAATTTTGATTCAACAAATTCGATACGCCAATCTACAATTAGAAGATTATTCGATTATCCGATTTCGTTCCCAAATCAGTAACTTATTTTCAGTTTTTTTATTTACAGCCCATGTTTCCGCTCCGTACAAAACCGTTGGTCTAATAATTGTCTTATATAATCGGACTTTCGCCCTCCTTGAAACCATTTTGGATAGCATGACCCCTTTCAAAGAACTCATAGCTCTACTTCCACTCTCAAGCCTTTTATTAACTTCGGTCTCTTCTTCACTTTTATCCTCAAATATCACCCCCAAATACTCGAATTGACTTACTCTTTCAAATGCATAAGTTTTTTCGTTCGATCGGATTTGTATACCATTTTAATACCCGGAAAATTCTATATGCTTTCCCTTGACGTTGGGGCCTACATTCTTTAAAAGATACGAAGGATATAAAATTTCTAAAAATACACTTAGAGCACTGTGCTACCAACATATTATGAACGAATAATGAAGTAAGTAATGTTGACAAAAAAATTCTTGACATAATCTAATCCTCTTTTATATAGCGAACTAAATCAAATATAAGAAAGATAGAATTTTCACAATTAAATTCATATCAAAATCACTATGACAAAAAATGTAGGGTTTATATACGATTTTTTTTTCATTGAATGGTCAGCCAGTAAATTTAACATCATAGTGGTTTATAAAGGATATGTATTATTGGAATTATTATTTTTTATGTATGCTCATTGACCAAAATAAAACCTATTTTGACAAAATGGAAACCCGACTTCTAAAATCAAATATTCTATAACAAGAGATGCACTAAAAAGTAAAAAAATAATTGCATATTCTTGTGCTAATTTTAGTTCACCAAATCAAAAATTTTTAAATATATATGTACAATTATTGTTATTTTTGGAGGCGGTGTCAGCATAGAGATAGATATTCACATAACTTTTGGACACCGCCTCCAAAAATAACAATAATTGTACATATATATTTAAAAATTTTTGCTTTGGTGAACTAAAATTGGCACAAGAATATGCAATTATTTTTTTACTTTTTAGTGCATCTTTTGTTATAGAATATTTGATTTTAGAAGTCGGGTTTCCATTTTGTCAAAATAGGTTTTATTTCTCGCTTTTTAGTGACTTTGATGTTCTATAACTGATTTTATTTGTCTAAATATGGATAGACCTACTAAACGAATTTTTAGTGAATTTTTTTATAACACTTTTTTTTTAACCGTTTTTTTTTTTTATAGTTTTTAGTGCATTTTTTTATAACAGATTTTCAGTTTTTTTTACAAGCATTTTGTTTTTTTTTTGTAAAAATTTTTTTTTTTGGGGTGGGTTTTTTTTTTTTGTAAAAAATTTTTTTTAAGTCGGTTTAAAAAAAAATTTTCTTATTTTCCCATTATGAATGAGTATACCCTTTCAAAAAAAAAAAAAAATTTCGCAAAAATCGGTTTTCACATATAAAATGAGGATTTTCCTCGATTTCCCGGAGATGCCCTCATCAGAATGCGATTTGGTGACAGTGGGACCAATGGGAACCCAAACCTTTTAAAACAAACAAAAAAAATTCAAAATCGGTTCATAAATGACGGAGTTCTAAAGTGACACACAAAAAAAAAAAAAAAAAAAATACAGACAAATTGAGAACCATCCTCTTTTTTGAAGTCGGGTTAAAAAAAGAAGAGGTTTTTTCCTTTTGATACCATTCGTAACGAAAAGAAAATTCAATGAGCACCGAGATTACAGAATAATAATAATAACAGATAGTCAATAAATAAATAAATCATCGGTTAAGAGTTGGTGAAATATTCGCGAAAGAAATGCCCATATATTGACAAGTTTTGTATGCAATTTGTAGACTCGTATCTTACATGTGAAATGATTTCAATTATTAGCGAATTTCCTCCAAAGGAAATCAGCTATTGTTTTTGTTCCAATGTTGGAATTTCGTAAAAATTTCATCAAATGTCCATCGATCCTACCTACTAGATGTCAAAAATCGAGTTCGATTAAAGGGCAATGTGTATTTTGAGAGTGCACGATATTTTAGCTCAGATAATGACTTTTATAAACAAAATCTGTATATAACCCGTGACACGAAAGGGTTTTTTCAGGCGTCATGACCAAACGAAGCTGCTTACAAAGTACCAGAAAAAACCCTTTGGTCTCCCGGACCATTTTCTATAGAATAAAATACAAGGCAAACTCTTTCCAAAAACCTATGAACATTTTGAAAACCTCTAATGGTCTAAGATCCGGCATTAGTGAAAACCTTCCCTCATCTGTTAATTGTCCCTCATCTTCCCTCATCTGTTAAAAGGCAGATAACAATATTATAAATGTAGGAGTGCAATGTCTGCCACCGTAGTCCTGCTGGCTATATCATATTAATTAATTAATTAATATGATATAGTGTCTTTGTTTGTTGCTCGAACAAATATATTTGTCTCTCTCTCTGCGTAGAACACATTTTTTGAAAATTTTATGACTATGATATTACAAAATATATTTTATATAATAAATATAAAATTAAATTATTTGTAGCCTATATAAAAAAATTTTTAAGTAATAAAATTTTCAAAAAGTGTTTTACGCAGAGAGAGAGACAAATATATTTGTTCGAGCAACAAACAAAGACACTATATCATATTAATTAATTAATTAATTAATATGATATAGCCAGCAGGACTACGGTGGCAGACATTGCACTCCTACATTTATAATATTGTTATCTGCCTTTTAAAAATTATTTCACTCAATTAACAGATGAGGGAAGGTTTTCTCTAATGCCGGATCTTAGACCATAAACGGAAAATTTAGTTTGTATGTCTAGGATACTGTCACTAATAACGTCTAACTGAAATCAGACAAATATTTTGGTAGTAATGAATCCCTACTACACTTTTATAGACACTCTTCAACAATAGTCTTGTTAAAAGTACAAATAATGTTAATGCGATGAACCGTCTCTAGTCCCTTGCGAATAGATAACCTATTTCCATATTTATTTTATTTCAGATGAACATAGTATAAGTATATATGTCGCATATATATTGTTTAATATTTTATGTTTCTGATATGCAATACATACGGAATACTAAAAAAAAATGATAAAAAAAAACAGAAAAAATATTACTTATCTACAGAAAATATTATTGAAGTATATATTTATGAAAAAAAAAAAGAAATTTATTTATTATAGATGTCTATATATTTGAAAAAATAGTTCCAATGAAATACAAGGTTATTTACAAATTTTCCACACAGCTTTTAGTATCAAAGTATACAAAACATTTTGTAAGAAATTCTAAAATAGTTCGACTCGTTTTTTGGATAATTCCTTGTGTTGGCTAATAGGCATACCATAAAAACTTGAACTATGATCACATAGCACTAGTATTGCTGCGAGACACGAGAGAAACGAGACGAGACGAAAATTAGATTCCTTTATATTTTAAGATAGATAGATTCTAGAAGCTGCCCCGGACGGCCTACAATTCTACCATAAGGTCCATTGTGATGCCCAAGGATGTGAGGATGTGAGTGCAGTGGAAGGAATTTTTGTGTGAAGATTAGGAATTGGTAGGATATGCGGCTGCAGCCGACTATGATAGGAACTATGCCGATATTCATCTGGAGTTCGTGAAGGAAACTGCAGAAAACCTTCTCAAGCATAGTCGGTTACTTCGTTTTTGTCCATACGCCGACAGTTTAGTCAATTAACCGCCCCCTTTTTTTTTTGTTTTCTTAATAATTGACAAACTGCCGATGAGGGATTCGAACCCATAACCTCCCAGTTTCCAAGTCTGCATACTGCGCAGACATAACGCCTTAGACCGCTCGGCCACTTGGACTGGTGACCGAGTACTTACATTTTAAAGTTATTGTTATTATTCTCTCTGATCGCAAGAGGGCTTCGCTCCCTTGACCTCCGGGGTAGCCTCCGGCCTTGGCTCCGCGTCCCTGACATAATTAATAAATATATGTTTTTATACATAATTATATACACATTTAATGGTATTTGTAGGAGTTTGGCCCTTTTTTTTAGGTGGAGAGGCTATTCTTTGAGTTGGAAAAAGCAGCCATCTAGCATGGCTAGAAGTGGATTAGATTTTGAATCGATTAGTCAGTCAGACAATTATTTTTAATTGTATTTTTTCAAAAAAAAATCTTGAGTGGTAAAAACGAGACGAGACGAAACGATAGAAAACTTTTACAACTTAATACAAGACAATATTACTACTCACTTCTCATCTCGTTTCACGGCATCACTACAAAGCACGATAGTACGTCAGGCCAAAATTAAGCATAGTCGCCTACCGCACTATGTTTTACAGGAAGGGTTTGATACGGTTTTTAGGCCTCAGTATATCTTAGTATCCCAAAAAGCTATGAATCTTAAGATATGAAGCTAAGGGCCAAATTGTTTAACAAAAGTAAGATTCTGCTTGGTATGTATTTAATGAGGATAAAGTTATTTATAAATAAACTATGGAAATGCCTATCATAACTTTATTCTCATTAAATGCATACGAAGGAGAATCTTTCGCAATATATTCATACCAATCGTTTTCTTACTTTTGTTAAACAACTTGGTCTCTTACATACATAGCTCTTACACTACTTTTGAAGGCGAACATTTTTGTTTTTTTGGTGGGTTATCTCTTTTATTAGGAATTACCAATGTAGTATGTTAGTATATAAATGTATAGTTTTTTCTAAATATCTCAAAAACTATGAATGTTTCAAAAATACTGCCAAATTAAAATCAAATTGTTTTTGAATAGAAATGAGTTAGTACATTATTTTGCCTGCAGACAATCTTATATTGTTTGAAATAAATTTTAATAAACCTATCTAAAATATGCTTTTTTTATACGTAAACGTTTATGTCTGAAACAAAATGAAATTTCGGTTTAAATTTTTTATCAATTATATTTTTACATACATATATTATAAAATGAAAAAAAAGTCCGGAGACGACGTTTTTTTTTAAGTCGTCTCAAAAATTAGGTATTAGTTTTTTAGTAAAAAGCATTTGGGATTTGATCATTTGTTCATTTGTTTAGTGTATAGGTTTTTATACGATTCTAATAATGTTTTTTGAAGTTACACTTCTTTAAGCACATTTTATATGGTCTAAGATCCGGCATTAGAAAACCTTCCCTCATCTGTTAATTGAATGAAATAATTTTTAAAAAGCAGATAACAATATTATAAATGTAGGAGTGCAATGTCTGCCACCGTAGTCCTGCTGCCTATATCATATTAATTAATTAATTAATTAATATGATATGAACAAATATATTTGTCTCTCTCTCTGCGTAGAACACATTTTTTGAAAATTTTATTACTTAAAATTTTTTTTATATAGGCTGCAAATAATTTAATTATATATTTATTATATAAAATATATTTTATAATATCACAGTAATTAAATTTTTTTTAAATATGTTCTACGCAGAGAGAGAGACAAACAAACAAAGACTTAAGAAATTAATTAATTAATTAATATGATATAGCCAGCAGGACTACGGTGGCAGACATTGCACTCCTACATTTATAAAATTGTTATCTGCCTTTTAAAAATTATTTCATTCAATTAACAGATGAGGGAAGGTTTTCACTAATGCCGGATCTTAGACCAATATGTTTGAACAGTTTAATCATACCCGTGCCATATCTATAACATGAAGCTGGCTGTCAATTACAGTTGAGTTTGAATTTATTTTATATACATACTATTAAGCTAAATGCACTATATTACAAAAATAATTTAAAAAAACTATATATATATAAATATATATATATATATAAATATATATATATATCTATATATATATATATATATATATATAAATAAATAAATATATATATATATATATATACAAATATATATATATATATAAATATATATATATATATATATATATATATATATATATATATTTGTATATATATATATATATATATATATTTGTATATATATATATATATATATATATTTGTGTATATATATACAAATATATATATATATATATATATATATATATATTTATATATATATATATATATATATATATATATATATATTTATATATATATATATATATATATATATATATTTGTATATATATATATATATATATTTATATATATATATATATATATTCTATTATTGGAATATGAACTTAAACAATGCAGGATAAATCTCATATAACGTCTTCATAATGGTCCTACAAGAGTAACAAGAGTATATAGGGACCACCCCATGCTTTTGTTTACATTAACGTTGATTTTGTTGTCAATCTCTTTATTTTATTTTTCTAAACTCAAAATTTTATTGTTTGTTTTTTAGTCTATTTTTTTTTAAGTAGTTTCCTACTTTATTATAATTTCCACGACTGATGGAATGAATCCAATTCTTACCAACGAAAGTATATATCGAAGCCTAGGAAGTTTATATCAAATAATTATTTTTGTCTCAATTTTAACAATTGGAAATGTCTTTTTTTTAAATTGTTGGTGACATTTCTATAGAAACTTAAATAAGTTAGAGATATGCAAAGTTGTATTTTGACTATAAATTTAAATTTCTTATTTTTATTTTGTTTTTATAATTTGTTTAAAAATATGATTGCATTATCATTGGCTCTTAAAACGTCAGCAAAATTTCAGATTATTCAGACGTCCAAAACTCGGTGAAAACTCACTTAAAAATTACATTCATACATGCATAGATAGATACATACAAGTCAAGCTAATAAAAGCATGTCAAAAAGTTAGTTATATACAAATAACTATTATTATTAAATTAATTTTCCTTAAAAAAGTGCATTACGCCAAATATAACTTCCGATTTGTCTATGGAAGCATTGACGCTCACTTATTTAAATTTGATTTCTGTTGGAAACTTGCAAATATGGTACTTGAATTGGCGCTGTAAGGGAGAGTTTTATAATTATCTTTAACCAAGTTTCAACATTTATGAATGTCCAAAGATTCAAGTTAAGAAACAGTTATAGTGCAATATGCACAACTAAAAATTCCTGTACTACATGAAGGGAATATCAGTCGATAAACTCAATAGCTTCATATATCGAACATAACGAAAGATAGGACTGTAGCAGGCGTATGAATCAACATTCATTGCATATAAAACGTTTCTTTGTTCGAAATCGATGAGTAGTAGTTCTTTTATATTATTTTATATTTATATACCTATACCTATATGTACAATTTAGATAAAGAATACTCTAGAAAAATCGAGTTGATCATAATAATTGTATCAACTCCTGGCACAAAAAAAAGGGTGTTACATGTTTCTGAAGTCAATTCCTTTGTTCTTTGTTTTTCGGAACATTACTAAAAGGTAATAATACAGGTATCATGTATATATGACGAGAAAAAAAGGAAAAGAAATGTACTCTACAAGGTCTGAGGTAATATTGAATTGCTTCAGGCGTAATTGTGATCAATGTTTTCAATTTACACATCCATGAAAATATTGTCGGCAGTGTGTTATATTGAATAAATGATTCCAAAGAAACGTAAAAGAAGATGAAACAAAGGTATAAGATACGCAGAAAAGTAAAATAAAGAAATAAGGTTTACGTTTATTAAGGTAGTTTGGCCACGAATAAATCTACGGTTAAATGATAATAGATTTTACGGTTATCAATATATTTTTATTGACAACTAGCCGATACCCGCCGCGCTTTGCTTGACGCTGATCATAATAATTTATTGATTTTAATGATTATTAGAATTTTATGGCTTTTATTTGATATTATCTATACAATAAATAATTTGTCGGTTTTTGAGGAAATGTACCCAATTTATAAACATATTGTATATATTTTAGTATGCACAGCGCCTGTATTTATGCCAAAACTATTGAATGTATGAAAAAATATTTTAAAAACTATAGTTGTTTGTCATCAAACAGTTGTTTGTCTTTTACGGTACCCTTTCTCTAAATTTTACGATTTTAAAGTTAGATATTTCTGCATTCTCTGGCGGGGAGTGGGTGTTGTATGGGACAATTAGTGATATTGCAAGTTATTTATTTTAAAGAAAGTAAAATTTATTGTCCTTGAAATTTTGTTAATATTTATTTTTCATGAATTACTATAATGTCATGAAAATCTATATTTTTATGATTGAAATATTGAGTTTCACAATCAGATACAGTTTTTACACACGAAAAACTTTAGATTCATAACGCTGTAGGCTCACAGCTTGCTATCCCTCCAAAATGGTATTCAGTAACTTCATTTATTAGAATGCAAATTACTATGAATTGAATCGCGGTCCAAAGACTAAATATAAAGTATCTAATCCAAAGCAAATTCCTTCACGAACTCCAGATGAGTATCGGCATAGTTCCTATCAAATTCGGCTTCAGTCGCACATCCTCCTAATTCCTAGTCTACACACAAAATTCCACGTCCTCCACTCACATCCTCACATCCTTAGGCATCACAATGGACCTTAGAGGGCAGCCTCTACGATCTATCTAATCCAAATCGAATCCAAAATTAAAACTTTATTGCTAATTGTTTTAATTTCATTTGAATGAATACCACTGATCACAATGTATAATAAAATACGAAGTACAAAATAATATTGAAAATTAAATTCTCAATTAAGAAAATACAAAACATAATAAAATTAATTCATAAAACAGAATTTAAATTATACATAAAATAAATACACTATTGTAATAATGATTTCTTAGTCCAATTGTATTGCCTTATTGTGTGGTAAGGTTTAATTTCATAAATACCTTTTTGTCGTATAGGTTTAAAAAGGGACTTTTCATATAATCAGTGCATGTCTTTATGGTAATTCATAAAATATTTGTATTAACTTGAAGTCAATTACAAAATTATATCCCGATGGATTTAACAGAGGGTTACGTCAAAAATCAAATACGGTATATTATAACAATATACAAATACTTTTTAAATTAATTTTCTTCGAAGCTAATGAAACTGGAATATAATTTTGTTTTATAAAATAACTATTGAGAAAAGTATTCATACCTATATGTTTAGGTTCAAACCATTGTTGGAATTTTTGTTTAAATTATTTACAATATGGAATTCCTTTTACTGACTATCGCAATTATTTCAATCATGATTTTATAGGTATCGTTGCCTAACAAGGCCCACTTTTTGTAGAAATAGAAATTTAGTAAATATTTATTGTTATATTTGATATTTGAAAAAAATCATCACAAGTTGCTAAGTTTCTATGACAAAAATGATATTTTTAAATCTCTGAGTGTGGACCTTATTATTATGTACCGTGTCTCTCAAATAGGACCATTACAAAACTTTGTCTATTAGGGCGTGCGTAATCAAAGTGTATCAATATTTCTACATGAACCATTCTTCTTGAATAGTTTGAAATGTAGATAGGGGAACCCGGGGAAGAAGGGGGCACGAACAAAATATGGTTTAAAAATACAAAAGGGTTTATTAAGAGAGCTGCAAATTTTTCTATGAATATATATTATAATGTTATAACACTTGGGCATTTGGCAGAACGACGTGGTAAGGACAGGTTATTATAAACACATATAAAACTAGAAATTGGAAATGCAGAAAAAATAAGCTAATGCACAAAATTAATACCCAGGCAGCCTCATAATCTTCGCTATCTATTCCCGCTGGTGAAAAATGAAATGAAGAGACTCTGTTGCCAGTTGTCATCCGAGAGCACCCAGGGGTTGTAAAATTGACTACCTCTTTAGAGGTAGACTCTTCATTTGAAGGCCTATCAAGTCTGATGTCAATTTGGTCTGCTGGAAGAAGACATTGTGAAACATTGCGGTAGAATGGGGTACCCTATTCCGCCCCCAAGACACGATTCCGGTTAGAGAGGTAAGTTTACTCGAAAAAGATACGTAAACAAACATTTAACTAAACCAAACTAAATACAATTAAACGTACACCCTTGATACCGAAAATCGTCCAACTTAATTCCGCCTCGGTACCTCATTGTGCTCCGGGATCCCCTACGTATTTCGTTTTCAAATTCGTACGCTAATAACTTAGTAAAATATGGGTTGATGGTTTCTAATTTCGAATTATATTAACAATGGTCACCGTTAAACTGCCGGCAAACTTATTTTTAATCTATTTATTTTATAAAATGTACAAGGGCTGTGTACTGCTGTTGAAAATCGCGATATATACCATTGAAAACAATGCTTCATGGATTAGAATTCTATCAATTAAATTATATCATGCATTTTAAATTTTCTGCAAGTCATCAAAAAGAACTAATATAATAAATTTCTGTATAGAATGGAGAATGGATTAACCATGTTCACAGCACTCGAGGCTATTGAGATAGTTTCTTTTGAAAAAAGAAAAGCAATCGCTACATAATAACTACTAATTTGTACGTCATCGTATTTGA
The DNA here is from genome assembly GCA_963920215.1 of Nineta flava. NCBI lineage: Eukaryota > Metazoa > Arthropoda > Insecta > Neuroptera > Chrysopidae > Nineta > Nineta flava. The sequence continues at coordinate 31,988,350 of OY986045.1, forward strand.
GATAAAAAAATGTGTACTACATTGAACATCATACTTATATGTAAACCATAATGGTTTCTACCTACGTAGTCATGGTATGAAAATGATCTCATTTATAAAAATTAAAGCTACTACTTTATCAAAGTATTTAATTACCTGTTAAAATAGTTGATATACTTTTGAGACTGTTATAAAAATGATACTAGTTATAAGTCTTCTATGTGATATATTAGTGTTGGCATTATATTTCAAACCCACACACTTGGTATAGGGCTAGCCGAATTATAAACAATCTAATACAATATAATTATTTTATTATTATAATAATACTAATATGTATTATAATAGTCGAAACACATATTAAGGTAAAATGAATGTTAAATAAATAAGTTTAAAAAGCTAAAACCTGACCTAAAGAAAAGGCACGAAATTGAAATGTCTTGTAAATATTAATTGTAGTCGAAGGCCAGAAATTAGTATAGTTTTGCTTTGAGTCGCCGAAGTTGGATCGCAGATGGGATATTCGACTACGAGCAATATTTACAAGGCTCTTGAAACTTGTTTCGTGCCCTGTTTGTGGTAGAGTTTAAGTTTTTTAAACATATTTAATTCAGACTGTTTAGTATAATATTAAAGAAGCTATCCGCCATATTAGATTTAAAATGACGTCATGTAGCCAATGTCACGCGGAACTCGAAGACGAACCTAACGATACCTCATTTGTCAAAATATGATAAGTAGTTTAGGATCTACAGGGGAAAAGATGAACATACTAACATGGAAGTATATTAATTTGTAAAGAAGCCTCGAATATCGTCACAGTTTGAGTGGATCAGTCTATTTTCAAAATGACGGGGAGGAAACATATATTTAATACTAGGTATTAAATATTTGATTAAAATATGGTTTAAATAAATTGCCCTTCTACTTTTAAATAAGTTCCCCATACGCGCATATAATAGTCAAAACAAATTAATTCAGCTCTACATACAAGTAGACAGACTGTTTACTCTCAGTACCTTCCACAGTCAGGTAAAAAATTTCCAAACCATATTTAGATAAACATATCAAACCGTAGTTATTTTCGGATATTTGAGTAAAAATTCAGCGAGGAAATTTCCACGTTTAAAATTTACCCACTTGAAAGGCTACCCGAACAGAGGTAGCCCAAACCTATCATTTCATGAGTGAGCAGGCTCAAATACTTCGCTACATAACTCATATATAGAGACGTAGTCATAAGTCAATGTACAAATAGAATCAAAAGTAGAACTATCGTTTCAAAATTGAATAATTGCTATTTGCCTTATTTATTCGGTATTCGAAAAAATCCTTCGGCTAATCTATACTAATAACTATTACTCGAAACATCAATTATAATAATTTAAATTGAAAGCTCGACATTTGATGCCATTTGTACAGGATTTGTGCTGAATTCACAGTAGGGAGTAATGATATCTCACTGCGAGCTCAATTACGGTTTATAAAGATCGAAGAGCTTTTCTTCTGTAATCAAGCCTTGCGATATCTCTTTGAAGATACCAACAGAAGTCTGCAAGCATGACTGGTTCCCATCTACTCTGATAATGCCTCTTAAATGAGTTAGGAGAATAAACATAAACGTACGGCATTTTGTTTATTTAAGAATAAAATGTAAATGTTTTGAAGAGTAAATAAAACATAGTTCTCTACGATATTGAAATGTGATATTAAAACCAAACCTTGTTCTCTTTTGTATACTAGGTTTACCTAATACGAATCACTATTCGGTGTATCCGGTGAATTTTTAACTATTACATAAAGTAGTTTTTCTATGATTTTTATAATAAAGCGGCGTTGAAATATGTCCGTCACATAATTATATTTTACCTATTTTCTACAAGGGTATATTAAAAGCTTAATAAAAATGTTATATATGATCTTCTAATCTTCCCTCAAATTACCTGTCTGACAAATATTAATAGCTTCTTTTTTTTGTGTACCTTTACTAAATAAGTATAATGTTATATACGTATAAACTCAAAGAAGTATAATAAAAAAATTCATTTACGAAAATATTACATCATTTAATATCTTAATTATTAAATATGGAGTGATTGATTAAGACATTAAAAATCATTAGTTGCATAACCATAAATAGTTTATTAATGTAGAAAAAGGTTGAAAAAATACCGGTAACCATTTGTTTTAATTATTTTCATTTATAAATTGATAAAACGTGGAATTATTTCAATTTGTTAATGTTCCAAAAAGGCTTAGGTATCTGTTTGATAGCAGCTGTATCGGCCAGGTACCGAACTTGCAGTGGCTGTCTCGCATGGAACACACTTAGACCGTAAGGTCCATTGTGATACATTTAGATTAAGGATGGGGTGGAAGAAATGGCTTTATTATGCCGACTAGGAATTGGTAAGTTGTGCGATTGCAGCCGACTTTGATTGACTATTGTACTATGCCGATATTCATCTAGATTTCGTGAAAAAAACTGCAGAAAACCTTCGCAAACATAGCCGGTTACTTTCGTTCTTGTCAATTACCAACCTCATTAAATTTAAAAAAAAATGCAACTGTTGGAAATCGAACCAGCAACTTAGTTCCAAGCAGAGCGCTTTTCAAATCACGGTCACTTGGATGCTATATAAATAGAAAATTTAAGGACAGCTTCTATTAATGTTTAGTAATAATAATTAGTATTAAGGTACTGTCACTAATCATGGTTCGGTTTATAATAAAGCCCGGTTATAAAAAGTCGTTATTGCAGTTTTTGCAGTTGGAAATCTCCAAATAAAGTATTATTGTTATTTTTTGTGTGTAGTATTTATTGGATCTTAATATCTAAGCGTTTTATTTTTGGAAGCAAGTAAGTTTAATTTCTTTCTTTCTACATTGGGTTGTTATTGTTATTTTTGCTATCGCTTGGTATTGTCCGTAATAAGCCTCACTTGATGTTATCCCAAGAAGGCCTTATTAAACTATTAAATTAAACCTTTTTAATTAGCTGATTTCAATATATTTTCGCTTTAATAGAATGTTTTATAATAAATAAAAGGTCAGATAAATTAAGTAAGGTTTCTTAGATCAATTTAGTCAATTTAGTAACCAGTCCAAGTAGCCGAGCGGTCTAAGGCGTTATGTTAAGGCCTATTTGGAGGTAGAGAGAGGTAGATTGTAAAGGCTGCCCTGACGGGCTACCCTGCGACCATACGGTCCATTGTGATACCTTAGGATGTGAGGATGTGAGGGGCGTGCAAGGAATTTGTGAGTAGACTAGGAATTGGTAAGATATGCGGCTGCAGCCGACTATGATAGGAACTTGCCGATATTCATCTGGAGTTCGTGAAGGAAACTTCAGAAAACCTTCGCAAGCATAGCCGGTTACTTCGTTCTTGTCCATACGCCGACAGTTTAGTCAATTAACCGCCCCTTTTTTTTATTTTTATAATTGACAAACTGCCGATGTCGGGATTCGAACCCATAACTTCCCAGTTTCCAACAAATACTGCACAGACATAACGCCTTAGACCACTCGGCTACTTGGACCGGTAGGACTACTTGGAAACTGGAAGGTTATGGATATGAATCCCGACATCGGCAGTTTGAAAAAAAGGGGCGGTTAATTGACTAAAATGTCGGCGTACTAACAAGAACGAAGTAACCGGCTATGCTTGAAAAGGTTTTCTGCAGTTTTCTTCACGAACTCGAGATGAATATCGGCATAGTTCCAATTCCTAGTTAATACACAAAAATTCCTTCCACTCCAATGACATCCTCACGAAGTGTAGCCCGTTCATGGCAGCTTCTACAATCTTTCTATCTAACGTCTGTCGCTAAAAAACTAATTCTTCCCCAAATATTGCATACCTATTTACCCGATAAAAAATATTTTGTATGGCAATTCGTTCATTTATTTAAATCATTCATTAGATGTGTACTGGGCATATAATATTATTTTCTTAATGAAGACGTTCGAAATAAACTTTAATTTGAACATTAAAATTTATTAAAAAATTTACACGCGAAAAGTGTTCGGTAGGTATACTATCACAAAGAGAATAGTATTCTAAATATGTTTTGTCTACGTAAGATATTTTAACACCTAAGTTTCAAGTCATGAACTTTTTAATTACGTACGCCAGAAAGAAATATAGTTTCAAATTCAATTATAAATCAAATTAAAAAATAATTAATTTACATTACTTTTCACCAATGTTGTTCAATTACATAAAGTGATGTACAGACGCATAAAAAATTTACCATTCGAGAGAGAAACATAAAAATACATATTTTATTATGGAAATGTCTCTCATTTTTAGAATTAATTTAATTTAAAGATTTCTCTTTCATATTTATTTTCTAACGTCAAGCAATTATTAAAATATTATCTTTTGCGTATAAAGTAAAACACTCAATGTAAACTTGACATTTTACAAATTATTTATTAAAATTATTTATTATTTATTTTAAAATACCAAAAAACTGGGCATTTATAAGATCTTGAAGAAAAGACTTCGATTTTATTTTGTTAATTCCACTTTATTTTATTAAAATACTTTGAATATTTTAAGAAATATTATGAGAAGTTTCGGCTAATATAACCATCCTCGAACTGTCAAAATATAGCCTAAACATTTCAAATTATTAATTAAAAAATATTAAAAGAATTTTAATAAAATAAAGCGAAATAATAAGTTTTTTCTTCAAAACCTTATAATGGAATTCCACAAAGTTTAAAATCTCTACAATAAATTGGGCATTATACACTATTTATTTGTAGGAAACGAAAGAATTTAATTTCATATTTAGATATCTTTGCGTACACACATATATACTCCCTGAGCTACCACGTAACTACGAACAAGCTATTATTCATTCATTATTTATCAGGCAAAATAAACGTTTGTTTTCAATTCCAATAAATTTTCTTTTTATTTAAAATTTCGACAACTGCTTATCACCCTAACAGCAACCAGTCTCTCAAAATTTCCTTCCTGTCAAAAAAATAATAACTGGTACAAAATTTTAGCTTGGGTACTTCTAAATTTGTTCTCCTCGGTTTAGGAGGATATTAATCTATCTTCTGCACAGATATTATATGGCATTCTACTTGGATTAGGTACCATATGATTTCTTTTCTTTCCGGTGTTTAACGTGTATTAACTCGTTAAAAAACTAGTAAATTGAACAATTTTTGGAAATTTAATACAAATCTTATAGAAAATCTGTTACTGTAACAGGGGTCGAAATTTTACTGATGATCATTTTCAACATGACTAATGTCTATGTCATTATGTGACATCGAAATATCGAGCACTGAAGCTTCAAAAAGATTAAGGCTTGATTTTTTGTTTACACATAGTTGAAGTGCACATAAAGCAATTATAAAAGTTTCAAGGGGGATTACGGGGGTCTTGAATTAATTATTTAATGTTAAAGTTTGAGTTTTAATGCATTGCTCTTATGGAGAAACCCATATTTTGACACATATTTTGACATATTTTGAAAATTTTCACTTGGAATAAAATAAGAGGAATAAAAAAAAAAAAACTACGCAATAGAAAATAGAAATATTAATAAAGAGATTGATCCAATAGAATTCCGGTATGATTTCTAAACAAAAAGATAATTTAAGAAAACAACTGAGATTTTGGGTAAATTTTATTTCTGACGGCGGTAGCTCAATTACCCGAAAAGCTCAATTACCCGAATCTTTTTTGTTAGGCCCGGAATGAAGGGCCTAAGTTAAATTTTAATTTTAACTTACGACAAAAAATATTAAACATTATTGTGGACTTTTATGAATGTACTATATATGATTTTGAAGAATTTTATAAATGGAGTATATCAGCGCTCGTACATCCTTCATATTGAGAATTTATGATTAAATTTAATGCAAAGCGTCAACTACGAAAGCGTTCCATGGCATGGTCTATGTTCTACAAACGAATCTCTTTAATTAACATAAAAGCATCATAAAAACATTTTATTAAAACACTACTCTCTATAAATTGCTCTATAAATCAACCGTTAACATAACCACATTAAATAACCTTTTACCTCAGCAGTAAGTAGGTAAACATAAATAGAATCAAGAACATATTGTACTTGTATATCATTTGTTGCAAAGCTTTAAATGAATAAATATAGATTTTCAATTATTAATTTGTATATAAATATCTAAGACATAAATGAATTTGATTCAAATTATTCATTTCATTTTAAGCCTTTTTTGTAGTATTCGTATAAATTGTGTCCATGAAGCTAGCAAAGCAACCTGAGCAGAACACAATTATAATTGTCTCATAATTAGACGCTAATTAAATGCCCTAATTAAAAATTAAATGATAATAATAATGATAATAATAATGATAATAATAATATTTTCTTTATTGTTGTGTCCTATTGAGTCCAAAAAAATAGGATACAATACGTCAAAAAAATAAATAAACAAATAAACAAAATACATTTGAAAAAATTTTTAGAAATACAATTTGAAAAAATAAATAATAAAAAAATCACAAAAACAATATGTTTAAACAGTTCTAAAATAAATCCGGAATACTATACGGCGCCAGTATTGTTATCTTAAGCTAGCAAAGCAATATTTAAAAAATTACTTAGTTATATTTTATTTAATATCAAATTATTAAGCTAATTAAGTGCTCTAATTAAAAATTAAATGCTCTTTGTTATACTGTGTAATCGCATGCTCTGCTAGCTTAACCAGCAGAGCAATATTTAAAAAATCAATTAATTATATTGTATTTACTATCAAATTATTAAGATAATTAAATGCTTTTATTAAAAGCATTTTAATAAAAATTTCTTTATTGTATCGTGTAACCGCATGCTCTGCTAGCTTAGTGTTAAGCTAGCAGAGCAATGTTTAAAAAATCAATTAATTATATTGTATTTAATATAAAATTATTAAGCTAATTAAATGCTTGAATGCTCTAATTAAAAATTAACTGCTCTTTGTTGTATCGTGTAATCGCATGCTCTGCTAGTTGTATCGTGAAATGAGGTTATAGGATACAACAAAGAGCAGTTAATTTTTAATTAGGTCATTTAATTAGCATTTAATTAGCTAATTAATTTGATATTAAATACAATATAATTAAATGACTTTTTAAATATTGCTCTGCAGGTTAAGCTAGCAGAGCATACGGTAATACAATAAATAAAGAGCATTTAATTTTTAATTAGCGTCTAATTATGAGACAATTATTATTGTTTGCTCTGCTAGCTTAATGGACATCCTTTATTGTCGTATTCGTATAAATTGTATTTAATATTTCTTCAATTTAACTCAATATAGAAGAGGTTGGTCTCTTTCATTTTCCATAAATTATTTAATGAATAATTTTAATATTTTAAGCTATTTATTATTTAGTTACATTATTCATTGTATTATATATAATTTCTATTGTCTTAATACAGAAAACCAATACCATAATATATATATATTTTGATAGAACATAATATTTTATTAAATGAATACATTAGATAAAAGATAAATAGAGATTAAATATATGAGATTATATTTGTTGTGATTTCGATTTAAAACGTATACTCTAAGAAGTCTTGTCACAGGGCTGTGCCTGAGTATATAGCCGCCTGCCTATAAGAGTAAAAAAGGGTATTTTTAATTAGAATCTAAAGTATTTCTGAGACTTGTTCCCATGAGAACTTTAGACCGTGAGATTATCAACATACTCACATTTCAACGACTTTAACCCAAATCCAATTTCCAGATAACGCCACTTCCAGAACGGGTAGCTCAAAATTTAAGATTTCTGTAGCTCATAAACTAAGGATTTCTAGGACTTTTTCTCATCAAATCTTTAGATCGTGAGATTATCAACATACTTAAATTTCTGCGAATTTGAGCGAGGGCCAATTTCCAGATAAAGTCACTTCCAGAACTGCTAGCTCAAAAACTAAATATTTCTGGGACGTATGCTCATGAGAACTTTGGTCGCGGCGTAATGTACTACAACGTACTTAAATTTCAGCCAGTATCACAGTCAATTTTTAGATAACGCCATTTCTAGAACTTGTAGCTCAAAAACCTAGGATTTCTAGGGTTTGTTCCCATGAGAACTTGATCGGGAGGTCATACACACTTGCATTTCAGCTATTCTCATACGTTCTTTTTTTTTTCTTTCTCAGTTTTTTTTACAAATTTTATATTTTAATCTCTTAATCTTATTAAAACAAGAAACAAAAATATTGTTATAATTTCCCTGGCAATTTAGCATGCAATAAACGATGGTCAGATACGGCCTTGTATCTTGATACTAAGAACTTTAGTACTAAGAAATGTATTGAAGAAATCTAAACAATTAATTGGAGAAAATAGATATTGTACAAAATTTTACAATAATTATACACGACTTTTATATCTATGGATGTCAAGATAGGAATTGGGAAGAAAGTTTTGAAATTTAATTTAAAATATCCCGAGAACTGATTGATTATCTTTCATAACCTACATAGTACAGTTAATAGAGAATCTTGTTAGTCTTGTCCACCTTGCATTATATTACAGGAGTTATTTTTTTTTTTAAATTAGGTTCAGTCTCACGTACTGAATGTAAATGAACAAAATCCATCCAAATTTCGACCCCAGAAGTGCCACCATTTTGAGAAAAACTGTATAAAACTGTAGATATAGGCCAATATCTCCATTACCGTGCACGTAGATAATTCTTGTAGATAAATGGATTTCCTATTTTTTTTTGTATTACTTACAAAAATTAAAAAAATTAATTAATAATTTTGTTTCTAAACAATTATTAGAGGAGATATCGGTCAAAAAGTCAATAAATAAATAGTGATATAAGTCTTATAAGTCGTAAACGGTGATACGAAAGTGATACGAAAAAATTTAATAAACAAAAAAAATAGGAAATTCAATTATCTACAAGAAAGGTTATTATCATTTTTGCACGGTAATGGAGATATAGGCCGATACAGTTTTTCTCCAAATGGCGAACTTCCGGGGTCGAAATTTGTAAGGATTTTCTTAACTTACATTCAGTACGTGATACTGAACCTAATTTAAATTTTAAAAAAAATCCTGTAGTACAATGCGGCGCAATATTCTCTATTGATTGTACTAATATAGATAGATATGAAGAGGTTGTAAATTACATAAGACTTTGAAATAACTGTCTACTATATCAATCATTATGATCAACTAGTTCATCAAAATGTTATAGTTTTCAATAAACTAGACTATAAATAGTCCACCTTAATTTGATTGTAAATCATAATTTAAAGTTTCCAATATTCATCTACATACAGAATATCAACATGAAAAGATAATTTGCCAATGTAACAACTCACTGTAACACTGCAACTAGTGTAATATTGATTCCAGTTATAATACAGTCAATTTTACATTACAAAATGTACAGTTGGCCACAAAAGTTGATGTTATTTTTGACAATTTTATAGTTGACGATGGGCATGCCCACAACCGTAATAGACTTGTGATGTCACAAATTCACGAACTATTGAGATTGATAGGCTGATGCTATTGTATCCAATGCCTTAATAAAATTTAAATAAACAATGAATCGTGCGTGATTCGGAACGCTGCGAAGTACTTAGTCATCACAGACGATATGCTGACACGTTATGTCACATTTTTGACAACATATTATCTGTTTCTTTTTGGCACATGAATACTTGTATTGGAAAAAAGAGATGACTATTCGCTGGGTGCGCATACTTATCTACCAATTTAAAAGCACATTGTCGTCTACTAATTTAAAAGTAAGCGTGTGTTGTATGCACATATACATTGCCGCCAAAACTTTCGAGCCGCCTTCCTTTGTGGTGGCGTAACGTTTTCGCGAAAAAGAAACGTAAGCTTGAATTTGGTAAGCGTAATTTAAGTAAGCACCTAAATAAAATTATTTAATGTAAAATGTATCCTAGCGTTTAATTTAATTTGATATCCTTTGAAGTTGTAAAAATTTCATCAAAATCGGTTCAGTGGTTTAGAGTCTAAATGTGACCCTGTGATGTGCAAATAAACACATTTACTTTTGAAATTTTCGTGAGCGAACAAACTGACATTTAAATGTTTATTAATTTACTAATGTTCTCCCCAAAATCTTGGTCAGGGCGTCATATATTTTGTAAATATCTCCTTTGTAGGAATGCACTATATCGATCATGAGCGAGTTCATCTCCAACTCGCACTTGGCCGATTTTCGGGTGGCTGTGACCACAACCTTTTTTGTGGGCTGGATCTGCGCCTGCTTATTCATTTGGTTTTCGAAAAAAAATTTAAAATATTTAGTTGTTACTATATTTATAATGAACATCGTTTATACAAAGCATTTTTTCAAAAACCGAAATTAATAAGACACTAACCAATTATAAAATTTAAAAAAATAACATCAACTTATGTGGTTCATAGTACAAGGACCTAACGACAAACAAAAATCTGAAACATCAATGTGCATGTATGGGAATTTATTGTGTATCATATAAAATGTGTGAGAAAATGATTGAGTTATGCCTAACATCAGCAAGTAGGTTATTAACACAAATAGTTTTTGGCGCGATCCGAAACAGATATTATTTTTCATTTTCTAGTCTACTTCGACGAAATATTACGTATCCTAATTTTACAGAAAAGAATTCCGTGAAGATGTTGTATTAATAGAGGTCTAAGGTTTTGTTTTAAGTTTTCCTGTTGTCTTTTTTAAATTTAAACAAGTGAAAATAACAACTAACTTAGCTAATTGCTTAAAATATCCGGTACTATAATTATCGAAGTTTGAGCTGAAATTTTGGCGAAACTAGCCAGTTTAGGAATAAATACTTCAAACAAATGTTCATTTTTTAAATCAAAATTTTTTTGTCTATCTTTTCCAGTTTTTAAATTGGATATTTTTTTCCCTTGCCGGGATGTGTAGTCCAATTTGGATCAATCACGAGCTTTACTTTTTTGTTTTTCAGTTATCGTTTCTTGGAACAGGCAGACAAACAGACAGGCAAACAGACGAACACATAGACGGACGTATATGCAGAAATGCGCCAATATGACATTTTTTTAACATCAAAAAGTTCGTTCTGTGATCAATATTTTCAAGTTTTTTCTTCTAAATTGACTTTTGATTAAACCAACTCTTTGTGAAAATTAGATCCGAGGGTAGAGCGGTTTAATATTATGTCAAAAAATGGAAAAAACACGAAAACAGTTTTTCATATTTTTAATCGGCAAACTTAGTTTCAAATCCCCGGCGACAAAAAAATATTTCATGAATGTTTGGAAACTGGACTCGTTTATCGTAAAATCCTCACCCACCGGTTCATATTTTTGAAATAATATTTTTTTTCAAGTATAAGAATTCAGATGAATGGACCGTTTTCTCTTTGAATTCGTTTTTGCAAAATTAGGTTTTAATAATTATAAAGGACTATCAATGCCTTTTTTGTTTTGATTGCTCGCGCTCAAACTGAGTCGCATGTGGATATTTTTATTTTATATTGTACTATATGATTAAGTAAAATTCAAGCATATTCTCACTAATTGTCTTACTGTTGTGTGAAAAGTGTCCTTACATTTCTTACCCAAGTACGTCCTAATAACAACGCATCCATTTCAGATTCAGCAGCTGCTGCTGTTGCAACCGCTGAAACGGGTGCTGCTGTAATAACTGCATCGCAACTTCCACCACCAGTTGATGCCACACCATCTGATTCCATTTTCGCACAGTTGTGTCTTTTGTTTGTGTATAAATTTAATAAACTTTATTTTTATATTGTTTGGACCCGGTAGGTTAAAAAATCACAAATGCGTTTCATCAAAAAATATCAATACGTGTATATGTAGTTAATTTTTAATTTTAGAACAATTGTTGTGTTTTGGTCCTTTTTGGCATCCACGAAATTTATTATTTGTTGAAAGATCAGTCTTGGATTTGGTCACATTTGTTTTGAAACTGACTTCAATGAGTAAGCTTAATACAATGAAAACTATTAAACTGTTTTAACCAAAAATAAAGAAACTTCACTAAAAAAACATGTTTAATTTTTATTAACCATAACTTTTTAAACAAAGAAAAAATATTGGACCACCTGAATTATACAGACCTTTGACTATCAAATAATAAATACATGATGTTGATTATTAATGATGCAAGTTGGAATCAACCAACATTCACCGGTAAAACCGAAGTTGGATCTATCACCGAATAAATTTTAATCAAATAATTATCTTTGTGCGTAGTACGGTAGGATATTTGTTCTCTGACACAGTGGATTATTAGCATTGTGTCAAAGAGCTTGTGGAAAAGTTAGCCGTGTAAAAAATAGCGCAAAGTCGATTGGTTGGCTTATTTTTCATTTTGTTTTTGCTGTGTTAACATTAAAAGAGCCTGTGACATGTCAACCTCAATGTACAAACTAAACCTCAATCAATAGGAAATGTAAACAAAATCAAACATGGCGTTGGCACTGGCCTTGGTAAGGTAGTGTTCGTAAATGTGCTCTGAAGATCGGATATTACATGGATTTGCATATTTTGTTTCGGGCGATGCAGGTTCAGGATATTGGCTGTTCTCTTGTTGTACCAAAAAAGAGTCTCAATATGAATAACTACATATTTTCTCATATTAGAACCATTGCACAGGATACTAATATCCAATTATAGATCTAACCATAATACTCACGTGTTAGAATATTATATAAACCTAACCTTAAAATTATTTAATCTAATATCTACCTATCTCCTAATTTAATCAATTTATTTTTTAGTATCATTTATTTCAATGCGATGTGTGAGATCATCCCCTCGCCTATTCCCAAGTGACAACATATATACTGGCATTAGCATGCTAAATAAGTAACTCGATTAAAAAATTTGGTGCTCGTAACTAAATTCTTGGGATGAAAGCGCGGGATATAATTTCAAGATAAGCAACATCAATAAAAGCTGATGGAAGTTTTACGAAAAACAATTAAACAGGAGCATTATGAGTTTTTTATGAGCTCTAAAATCAGCTATAATAGATTGTACCCGATTGATTTAATCGAGTTACAACCGCCCTTACTCGATATAAAGTGCCTGAAGCAGCACTTTTCTAAATGCAAACTTAAGAAACTTATCTATAGAGCAGTTAGAGACCAAATAAAAACATAATTATTATCCCTTAATGTACTTCAAAAACATCCAGTTTTGTTAATGTTGATTATTGTGAAGCTACATCCTCCACCTTTGAAAAAAGCCTTTGCTATTAAGCACAATAATCTCGAGTATACATTAGCACATTATTTCAACATATTTATTAAATTTATTTATTTACTAACCCCAGTGTTAGCATTTCTTTATGGTTTAAGTAAAAGGTTAACCTTTAAATTATGCCCAACACGAAAAATTGTAAGGCAGATTGGCTTGCTAGCCAATCTGCCCCTTTAATCTCTGGCCCTTTAAAAAATGAACATTCGACGAAAAAAGTTGTATTTACGCACAAAGCAAAATTTATTAAGAACTTTGTCGAAAGAATGATCGTTAGAAGAAAACATCAAAGCATCTTTATCAAATATTGTGTTACATACTCAACCACAGAGCCTGTACTTTATATTAACATTACCATTTAAAATAAGTATTTTTCTAGAAAGCTAATAAAAGCTTCAACTATTTGAGTCCACTAAATTACTAAATTTCGCATGAAATATGAGAACTCATAAATGGAATCTGGATCTATGAATTCTATTCCATGCGAAACTTAGTATTTAGACTACCCAAACATGTCTTATACGCGAAACATGCTAAGCGTTACGCCTCTGGTATATGATGCTTTAATGCAGTATTTGATGGTTCATATGAATCTGTAAGCGATTTTTTTAGAAAATTTTATAATTTAATGTTGAGGTGTAAATCTCTAAAAGATGCATAAAAAGCATAAAAAATGGAAACTGAAAACTGATAAACCCATTCGCAAACATATGAAAGTAATATTTACTAAATTATTAAGATTTACTAACCTAAAATGTCAACCTACTTTACGGTATCACAATGGACCCTATGATCCAAGTGTGTCTCATCTCAGGACAGCCTCTCTAACCTAACCTAACCTTTTTAGCTTTAAACAGATAGAAGTGATAGAAAAAAATTGTAGATCAAAAAATGTTATTTTTTTATAAATAAACCACGTTTGTTTGAAACTTATTTTCGTAAAATGAATAGATTTGGCACAAGTGTAGCTCAAACCCTCGTACTAGCTGCAGAGTATAAAAGTATGTAGAAAGTAAAGTAAACAGTTGACGAATTTATAATGAACTTAGTATATACAGAGTATTTAAACTATTAACTCAGTTGGTTGTCATTTTCACTTGGTTTGTAATGACTATGGTAACAGTTGACGTATTTCATTTCTTCCAGCAATCGACAAAATGAAAAGGAAATCGTCAATACGCACTTTGGCAATGCATTGCGGTTAAATTATGAATTACTCACGAATTTGGTAGCCTAAAGTTGGAATCACACTCCAGCTATGCATTAATACTCCAGCTATGCATTATGTGACACAATCATGGATTTATAATCTGGATGGTATTAATGGAATTTTGTTAAGCATAAAATACTCAATTCTGAGCATTCTTGAACCTACAAATACTTCTCTGAAAAAATTTGAAACATTTTAAGTGTTATTGTAAGTAATATCTATATATATATAAAACTTATTTTGACAAAATGGAAACCCTACTTCAAAAATCAAATATTCTAGAACAAAAAATGCACTAAAAAGTAAACAAATATATATTCTTGTGCCAATTTTAGTTCACCTAAGCAAAAATTTTTAAATATATATGTAAAATTATTGTTATTTTTGGAGGCGGTGTCAGCATAGAGAAATTCACATTACTTTGGGACACCGCCTCCAAAAATAACAATAATTGTACATATATATTTAAAAATTTTTGCTTACGTGAACTAAAATTGGCACAAGAATATGCAATTATTTTTTTACTTTTTAGTGCATGTTTTGTTATAGAATATTTGATTTTTGAAGTCGGGTTTCCATTTTGTAAAAATAGGTTTTATTTCTCGCTTTTTAGTGACTTTGAAGTTCTATAACTGATTTTATTTGTCTAAATATGGGTAGACCTACTAAACGACCTACTAATTTTTAGTACATTTTTTATAACACATTTTTTTTATCCGTTTTTTTTTTTTAATTTTTAGTGCATTTTTTTGTAACAGATTTTCAGTTTTTTTTACATGCATTTTGTTTTTTTGGGTCGGTTTTTTTTTGTAAAAAATTTTTTTGAAGTCGGTTTTTAAAAAATTTTTCTTATTTTCCATTATGAATGAGTATACCCTTTCAAAAAAAAAAAAAAAAATTCGCAAAAATCGGTTATCACATATAACATGAGGATTTTCCTTGATTTCCAGAGGATCCCCTCACCAGAATACGATTTGGTGACAATGGGATAAAAATTCAAAATCAGTTCATAAATGACGGAGTTCTGAGGTGAGAAACATTAAAAAAAAAACAGACGAATTGAGAACCATCCTCCTTTTTGAAGTCGGATTAAAATGGAACATATGTTGAATGTATGTGTGCTTGCACGACTTGTTTGGATAAAACTATAGGGCATAGCGAAATAACGATGAGAGAAGATCTTAGATAAATTTTCCAACCGATTGCACAAAAAGTTATAACTGTTTTCTGACGGCTCAAGTCAGAAAGTAAAAGTCTCGATTTAAGTAGTATAGAAAAACAAAATGAAAATCGGTGCTAACAAAGAAAGAGAAGGAAGTTCTCTTGATTAAATGCAATTCGATTGGTTATATAATATTATAATACTTGTACATTCAGTAAATTTATAAGTAGGTAAATATGTCTATAAATAGCGTAAGAAAATGAGGTGAAACTAGAGATATGTCTAAGTGAAAAATGATAAATTGGACATACATAACCTAAAAAACCAATATGTTTGTAACAACATACATACTGAGAAAAGTATCCATATAAAAAAAAAACTGTTACGTATATATACCTATCGAGTTCTTGGTATGTGGTACATACTGAAATTTGATCATATGATCATGTCATGGTTAGGGAGACACATGCTGTTACTAAAAAATATGTCCACTGAGAGTTATAAGAAATGTATGTATCTTTTTTCGAGTGTATAGTTGAACCATTTTAATTGAAATCGTACATCATAAATAACGGTTGGTTTATGTGCGTTTGTATTTTTGATTTGGCGTTAGACGGGTTCGCGATATTGCATAAGCCTCCTGGGACAGTAGTGGCGGCTAGTGGTGTGATGTTAGTTAGAAGTGACAGCCAGTGAAATGACAGGGCAGTAGGCTTACAAACGAGGACAGTAATGGCTTCCAAAACTGAGTGGAACTTGTAAACATGAGTCTATGCTCTACTGACGGCCAGCACCCTTTGAGACACGTTCAATCATGGCTGCCTCTAGGTCACGTGCTACTGAATCTAGCCCTCTAAATCCACTAAAGTCAAACCGTTGTAGTGGAAGTGACTCTGTACACGAGGACAGTAGTGGGATAATTACTAGCGGCCATTACTGGCTAGTACTACTGTCCCCGTGAGCAGGGGGCTTTTTTTTAACAAAAGAGAAACCACAATATGATGTTTGAAAGTTCATATTTTTTTCTTATAAAGAGCATCATTGCATATTGACTAATATTAATGTAGGATCTTTGTCCAATTACTACATAATCTTGATACTCTCGAGTATACATGGCCACTTCGGTCTTTTATGCATTACTCATTCGGTTTTACGAAAAATTACTTCGGATAAAAGTTGTACGTTATAAATATACCTACTAACAACATTTACTGGAAACATGTTACCTATCCCAAAAACAGAATAAATAAGGCCAACTATAAAATTTAGGAAAAAAAAAGATACTTTTATGGCACATACGATTATTACTCCTACCGGAGTGTAGAATACACGCGTGTGTTCAAATTGTAGACACACCTACCCTTGAAGATTGAATTATTTAAATTAAAGTCTGAAATGTTTTATTGATAACTGACCTGAGCACGGGACTTAAAAAACATGGATGTTTATTGTGTGCAACCAAAAAGGTAATCCATTTATGTTTGTTTTTATTTATGTCAAATAATAATCTTTTCTTAATTTTGATAGTTTGAAATGTCAATTATTGGATAATTTAAATTTATTGGCAAATAATATATTTCCAGATTTTTGTTAATGTAAGTATTTCTAAAGAAACTATAAACTATATTAGAGATCTGGAACGGTAACTTTGGAACGGTTTCGAATTTTGAACATCTGATGGTTTTTCTAGAGTCAGAATGGTCAGGGATGGATGATAGGGGCGATTTGCATTATTTACTATAACCGTCTATCAGAATCTGGAGAGTGTAATCTACCAGATGACTTCGATATAAATGTATATTTAAGTAGCATCGATCATGGAAAAGTTAACACAGAAAAATCAATTACGAAAGTTTTGAGTATGAATCTAAAAGTTTTAATTGCAAACCAAAATCAGACAGCCTATTTTTATGAAAATATTATTTGAAACGAAATTAATGTTAATGGATTTAGCATAAAATAAATAAATAATTTGCTGTTGGTAGTCAATATGCCAAACATCAATATTAAAACAATTCAAAGTAATTAATATTTACAAAATTAATTATAATATTCAATTATTTCCATATTTAAAACAAACTCTGTAAAATCATATCTAATGATATTGTTGGCACACAAGTATGGAATTATTTATGACTGTTTTACGTCATAAAACTTGGTGACAATAGGCACTTGAAGTATCTCATAAAATAGATGTGAACGATATCTGGTTTAGAGTATTTAGTGTTTATGTTAACGACATACAACCAACTAAATAAAATTATATATTATTAGAACTTATAAAACAAATTTTTATAATTATTATGAATTTTTTATTTATTTAAAAAAGAATGTAATTAAAACCATAGACACAAATCTGTCAAACGAAGCATAACATTTTAAATTGTAATATATTACGGAAGCATTTAATCGATGCATTCAAATAAATTATAACATTTTATTATAAATTAAAAACAAGTGAACAGCTGAGCTACTTGCTTAAATACTCTGTATATACTGAGTTTATTGTCATTGTGTGAACTGTACAATATACTTTTTAATCTCGCACAAATTATTAAAATACAAAGGAGGGATGTTTGAGCTGAAATTATGGCTTCACTATTCAGTTAATGACTATTCAGTTTTCCTGACATTTTTTTTCTATCACAGTTTTATAGAGATTTTCCTCCCTCACCCCCGAGAAGAAGAAAATGATTGGGTAAAACTGAACAGTAATAAACCGCCAATCGCTTTAGTTTACCATCCTTCATTCAAAACTATAGTGTGGCAAAATCTGGAATTTCCTTGAGTTTTGCTTCTTTCGATTTATAGAAGCGATCTCTCAGGTAGAGTGTAAAGTTTTATTGAGGCGCTGATTAAAGACTGTTTGAGCTTTGTATAAGTGATATACAGGAATTTATGTATTTTCATTTCATGCTTTCTATAATTTGATAAGGTCCGTACGTTTTGACATAATTGTTTTGAGGCACACAAAATTGCAATAAAAAAACATAATTGAAAGTTTTCAGCCCATTATTATTGTATTAAACCCTGTTTATGGTTGTATTATGACGTATGATACAAGAAAAACAAAACAAACTATAATATTAAATTACATAAAAACCTATTCAAACAATAAAATCGAAAAGTAATTGAGTCTTCTGAAATAAAACTAACATTTCTAATATATTTTGAAATCTTTTGGGAATTTTTTCGTTAAAATCTACTATACGGACATCCAATTTTGGATTATTATAAAAACAGAAAAATCCAATATAAAAGTTGTACAGTTTTATTACTTGTATAGTTTTTCGATTTGAGACAACCAACCCTAATTTGGCTAATTTTATTTTCTATATATTTAATCAAGCATCCTTACATCATGTATTTCTTATTTCATCGTGAGTTTTGGAAAGGTAAAAGAACATCAAAATTGGTGAATATCTTATTTTATGTAAATAGAGTTTGAAAATTATGTTTTCTTATTTAAGAAGGAGAGAGATGGCATAAAAATGACAAAAAAAGTTTATTCAAAATAGTGGTTCAAAAATGCTTTGTGTTCTAAACATAGTCCCGAATAATGAAGGAAAAAGATAATCTTTTGTGAATGAGAACGACTGGATTGAATATTATTAATCAAAATATGAACAAAATTAATACGAGTTAATTAGAATCTCTAGCTGTGCTTTGTTTGCGAAAGAAAATAGAAAGTACACTAAGTTTCTTGAAAAGCTTTATCTCATAAATTAGACATTGATGTATTTTCGATTCTAAACGTTGATAATTGCGTTATTTTAGCTATAAAACATAATTTTTCCGCCAAATTATTGCAAGTCGATAGTATTAACACAAAGCATTTACGGACGAATATTCACAAACACTTTTTATCTGGTTTTAAATAAAAAGTCTAGATAGAACTCAATTTAAACTTTTTAGTCGACTTCTATCATCATCTAAAATAATGTAACATATTGTAAATTAACTTTTTCTATGCAGCCTGTATTTTATTGATTTCTGTATAGGGATTATGATCATTACTAAAACTAAAATCCAACTATTTATATAACGCGGACAGAAATATATTATAACGATGTACACTTAATTATAATACGATGTTTGCCATATTCAAAACTATATATGAAATAGTGGTTGCCATTACCATAGCACCCGAGCGACACAACGGACAAGTCAGTTAGTACATTTTTTATGAAACATTCTATAACATGCCCTCCCTTTATTAAATTCAACAAAATATATATTCTGTGTGATTATACAAATGTAAACAAAAGGGAAAAGAAATGAATGTATAATTATTCCCCTTGTTGTGACCATTAATATGTCAAGGCTACGAGATAATTCAAGATGTGTCCATTATAATAACGACCAAACGACATTCAACATTTAACTTCAAATACATTAATCATACATTTCCATACATTTTATTGGACAAATTGATTGTTCTCGATCAGTATACAGAAAATCTATACAATAAAATGTATGAAAATAAAAATTACCTTTTGAAATTTCCTCAAAAATATTCTTAAAAAAAACTCCATATTGTATATAGAAAATAATAAAATTTCACTTACAAAAAAATAAAAATAATATTAAAAAATTAAAAAACAATAAAAACACAATCGTTTAAATATTAGACGTGATTGTAGAGAAACAGAAGAAATAACGTTTTAAATGTAAACAAACCAATGAAGTGAAGCGTAAAACGAGGTGCCAACAAGCGAGCGAGAAGCAACAAGCGGCGTGTATTTAATAATAACTAGATTATATAGAATTTCGTGAATAGATTTATTTTTTTTTTTTTTACATAATAATTTTTAAACAGCTTTTAGCAAATAATATAAACCAAATAACGCAGCGTAAAGCTTTAGTGTATTTTAAGACATAATTCGATTTTATATTAAAGAAGAGCTTAAAACTTTAAATAAGTAATATATATTATTTAGATAAATGGAATAATAAATAGCGAGCGCGTTATCAGTTGAAAGCTTTCAAGCATACTAAAATATAATATTGTTATATAGGTCCATATCTGTCGTCTCATTTATTATTTATACGCATGCGTTTTTATTATACATATATCGAAAACGTTTATATGTATATTATTTTATTATGTTATGTGTATAGATAGACACAGACAATATTTGTTATTGTGTACTGTATTATCACTAACGAAACTTTTCCGAAAATTGAATCATTCATTTCCGATTCGATTATCTCCTTCAAAAATATTCTATTTCGTATGATTTAGTTTTTGACAGTCTTTTTGTAAATATTATCTATAATTCGAGTGTATGTCCGTTGTATTTTGTCCGTTAGTCGGGCAAACATATACCAAAAACTTAAAATTGTGACGCCTAAGTATTTGATTAGATAGACTTATTTGTGTTTTTCCCCTTTAGCTTTTGATAATAGATATCTAGTGGGTTAAAAAAATTCTTAAATGGGTTAACCCATAAACCCTTCTCACCACAGAGAAAAAGACCTAATATGACCATAGTTCCCATAATAAAATATATTCTGTGAACCGTCGTACAAGATAGATAGATAGATTGTAGAGGCTGCCCTGAACGGGCTTCACTTCGACCATAAGGTCCTTTGTGATGCCTTAGGATGTGAGGATGTGAGTGGAGTGGAAGGAATTTTTGTGTATAGACTAGAAATTGGTAAGATATGCAGCCGCAGCCGACTATGATAGGAAGTAAGCCGATATTCATCTGGAGTTCGTGAAGGAAACTGCAGAAAACATTCTCAAGCATAGCCGGTTACTTCGTTCTTGTCCATATGCCGACAGTTTAGCCGTTTAACCGCCCTTTTTTTTTGTCTTAATAACTGCCGATGACGGGATTCGAACCCATAACCTCCCAGTTTCCAAGTAGGCATACTGTGCAGACATAACGCCTTAGACCGCTCGGCCACTTGGACTGGTGCCGTCGCACAATCCCGATATACATATTTCATAAATAGAGATTAGTTGGTTCACAAGTGCAGTTGGTTCACAATATACATTGACGGTACTGGGATTCAAACTTTCTGTATACCCGGTATATATTCTGTAGGTATACAAGAGTATATTAAGTTTAGTCGCGACTTTGTAAAGATTGAAAAACGGGGTCGTAGAAAAATGTTTTGGTTCAGATATTCATAAATTGACCTTATTAGTCGCACATCCATCCGTCCGTCAATCTGTTTGTCTGTCCATCAACACGCTTACCCAAAAATGAAAAGAGATAACGAGCTGAAATTTTGTGTGTGTTCTAAAGATAAAAAGAAACGATAAATTAGTGAAAATATCCATCTTTGTAACCAAGAGTTATGTTATAATGTACCTTATGGTCGAAGGGTGTCCCCTCCAAGACAGCTGCTACAATCTACCTAATCTATCTAACCAATAGAAACAAAATTCAAAGACAAAAATATACCCAGTATTTAAGCAGTTACCTCAGTTAGTTGATATTTTCTCTTGTTTATATTAATTTTTTCTCATTATGACGACGTAGATTTCTTGAACGTAAGTAATATTATAGGATCTGAAATACCTATCACATTGAAAATTTGCTATTAAACTTTTATCTCTTTAATTAAAAAAACTGTACATGTATGTTTGTTTGGTTTTTCAAGTATCACGCAAAAACTACTGGACCGATTTTGATTAAACTTATTTTTATGTAGAAGCTTACGATTTGACTTAAAACTCGTATTTTATCTTGCTACGAGAGATAGAATTCTTAAATAATCGCTGAAATTTGAATTTGTTGGAAGTACCGGTAAATATAGCAATAAAACGCGGCGAAGCCACGGGTGTAAGCTAGTTTAAATATAAAATTCAATATTGAAGGTTTGGTTGACATTCGTTATGTCTGCGCAGTATGCCTACTTGGAAACTGAGAGGTTATGGGTTCGAATCCCGACATCGGCAGATTGTCAATTATTAAAAAAAAGGGGAAATTAATTGACTAAACTGTCGGCGTATGGACAAGAACGAAGTAACCGGCTATGCTTGAGAAGGTTTTCTGCAGTTTCTTTCACGAACTCCAGATGAATATCGGCATAGTTCCTATCATAGTCGGCAGCAGCTGCATATCCTACCAATTCCTAGTCTACTCACAAATTCCTTCCACTCAAGTCCACACAAGTGTAGCCCGTCCAAGGCAGCCTCTACAATCTATCTACAATCTATCTCTTGGTTGACATCATCTAGCCAAAATACGCACCATAACAATAAGAGCTTTTTGTAACGTTTTTTTTAAGGACATAGAATACCGGTCATAGTAATAATTTATACCACCAGATAGATATCGGTGTAACCGATAGAACAGAAACTTTGCTCCAAGTACTTTTTAAGTACTGGTCTAATTTGAAAAAATAACAAACTTGATCAAAGGTTCCGTTTCTAAATGGTGACTCTAAATGGTTTCTAAATGAAACATTTATCTTATCATTTTTAATTTCCTATTGAATGGTATGACTGCCAAAGCTATCAGATTCAGGATAACAGTAAAACGCCTGGTAATTGTTTTTGCACGAGGTAATATTTTACAGTGAATTTTGTCGATAAAAGTCGTTTCTGATTGATAAATTTGCTTGTATAATTATGTAGAACCAGAATAGTCAAGTATGTATTTATGTGACACATAACATAGTATTACTGTCAAAAATTATATACATGAACACATAATCTGCCTTCTGTCCAATTAAAATTATATTAAAATTTATTAGACAAATTTTGATGAATGTAGATCTCATAAACCATATAGTTACATCTTTCTGTTTCTAAAAACCAGTTATGTAAAGAATAAAAAAAAATTTTTTATCAAAAGAGATTGACAACATTGTAGTGTTTAAAAGCTCATGGTTTTTATTTTATTGTATGTAGTTCTACACAGTAAAACTGCAATAAACATGGAAAATAATGCTTTTGGTGTAAGATCCGGCATTAGAAAAACCTTCCCTCATCTGTTAATTGAATGAAATAATTTTTAAAAGGCAGATATTATAAATGTAGGAGTGCAATGTCTGCCACCGTAGTCCTGCTGGCTATATCATATTAATTAATTAATTAATATGATATAGTGTCTTTGTTTGTTGCTCGAACAAATATATTTGTCTCTCTCTCTGCGTAGAATACATTTTTTGAAAATTTTATTACTTAAAAATTTTTTTATATAGGCTGCAAATAATTTAATTTTATATTTATTATACAAAATATATTTTATAATATCACAGTAATAAAATTTTCAAAAAATGTGTTCTAAGCAGAGAGAGAGACAAATATATTTGTTCGAGAAACAAACAAAGCTATATCATATTAATTAATTAATTAATTAATATGATATAGCCAGCAGGACTACGGTGGCAGACATTGCACTCCTACATTTATAATATTGTTACCTGCCTTTTAAAAATTATTTCATTCAATTAACAGATGAGGGAAGGTTTTCACTAATGCCGGATCTTAGACCATTTGTTTGCGTAATATTTTCGTCTCGAATAGATACAGCGGCAAAAGCCTCCTATACAGAGAAACTTAGTTAACGAACTGTGCTGGTCAATTACGCCTATCGCCATGAAATTAATAGTTTTAAAATAAATTACTAGGTAGTCCACATCACTTTCTTATGGATAGAAAATTTTAAGTTGCCTTGTATACGCGATGAAAACAATTAACTTCTATCAGTCTTTAAACCACACCAAATTAATGTGTTATAATTTAAGCTGCCATCTATAATAAACACCACAACAAATGAATGTTTTCACCAAAGAAGGCGTAGTTGTTAAACATTATCCATTACCAACGAAACGCGTTAAAATTTTGGAACCATTTGAGATATGACACTGAAAACTAAGGTTCAAGCGTAACCATCCATAGACTCTGTAAATGCCATAGCAATAGGTTCAGTAGTTTTTAAGTTAAAATGAATAACTTAACTTACACACTGATAGAAGGAATTTCTTAAACCAAGTATTTCTTCAAATATGATACTCTGAGAAAGAAATCCTTGTTTTCATTCAAGAATTTGTTAACTTGAATAAGTATCTTCAAGTAAACAAATTCTTGAATGAAAACAAGGATTTCATCATCTCAGAGTATATTATTTTGAAGAAAACATATTTACTTGGGTCAAGAAATATATTCTACCAGTGTAGATATAAAACCAGTCAGTGTGATCAAGTTATTAAAGATGCTCTGCTCCAATACCCATCATTGGAATTTTGTTTTTAAATTAAAAAAATGGGCGGTTAATTGACTAAACTGCCAGGGTATGGACAAAAACGAAATTAACCGACTATGATTGTGAAGGGTTTCTGCAGTTTCCTTTCAAAAACTCCAGATGAATTTCGCCATAGTTCCTATTAAACTCGGTTGCAGTCCCACAACCTATCAATTCCTAGTCTACATATAAATTCCCTGTCCTTTAGGGATCGGTAAAAAATCCCTTGAAAGGTCTTCCTCCCAGGCTTCGTACTCCCCTTTCTACTACTAGTACTAATACAGATATGTTCCATAGGTTTTATACGGACTGAAAAATATCCTAAACTTTATTTGACTGGATGTCTTCAAAACGATAACAACAATATGCTTGGGTACGGTTTTCTCCGTCTGACTATTGCAATAATTGAGTACTATTTTTATGTATTTTCTATGAGGCGTTTTGGTTCGAACACCTAGGAAATATATAGAAATAGTGCTAAACGATTATCACTGAGCTATCATCGCATCACGTAGTAAATAAGTATGTGGTTATATTTTTCAACGGTTTTCAACTAGATATTATTATTATCAGTTATATTCGTCAAGTTAATCTACTTTCACGTATCACTTTTGTCAGCTTTGTAATATGAGATATGCGTATCGTATCTCATAATTAAATATCTTTATGTTTTCTTTCTTCCCATTGAAAAAAGAAAAGCTGTTAAGATTTGTATGAAATTGAAACGTATTCAAAAAGGTTTGTTGTAAGAGTTTTTTTTCTTTCGACTTTTGTTGTGATGTTTTAATAAAACATGATTTGTGCTACTATTCAAGAGTGAATCTTAGATGCTTATAAAATACGAATATACAAAATGCTTAGGTTAATTAGTTGTCATTATTTTTTTTTATTAAATGGGAATTGACACGGAGGCGTGGCTTAATTAATATGGCTGACTTTAGGTTGCAAATTTGAAATAAATAAGTGTGTATTGTGAATCAGTGATAGTTAATACATTAATGTTTACTTTGAGTGAAATTTTTAACTGAGCAAGATCAAATATTGCTAAAAAATAAATGTCTCTCTTTGCTTTTAGTAATATACAATGCGACCTTATCATAGTGATAATTTGGTGCCTGTGTCACCCAAATTAGCAACAAGCAACATATCTCTGAATCCATATCCCAGAGATAGTTACGATTAGCTAATTCATACTGATGATGACTACATTGTAGTCGAAATACGTATTTATAAAATACAAACAAATGTTCTAGGAATAAGGGCAAAATTTAAAATATAATTTCAAAAAAACCTAGAGTTCTCTTTGATTATTTTAATAATATTTAATAACGAATGCAATCCAGCAATCCAGATTTATGCGATAAGACTTGGAAATGAGACTTTTACCAAATACTTGCCACAAAGCAAAACCATTTGAACGATGTAATATTTAATGCCATAACATATTCTTTAAAAAAATTGAGTTGATATCTCAAACACAACTTGTTTTATTTAAATTTAAGAATTGTGCGTCCTTATTGAAAGAAGTAAACACTATTAAAGATCATAAAATCGAATCTTACATGCTCAACAAATTTTTATCATATTCTTTTTTAATTTATATGCTGTAGTAAACCTACTGTGCACTATATTTTGGATTTCAATATCTAGTTGAGTCCGTGCAATACATGCGTCGCCAAGGTACTTTTCGTATCCATCAACAAACTATGTACTTTCAAACTATGTACCACGGTATCTTCGTATATTCCAACATTAACGCAGGTCGTGTGAGAGTCCCCAAAACAAAAGAATTTAGAATCAATAACAAATCAAGAAGAGAAACTCAAGATACCATAACCTTTTTTTGTATCAAAAACCGATATATTTTATCAATAAAATATTTATCGTTTTTTCAATGCAATAGACGGAAATCCAAATACCATTTATAAACATGAGAATATTTCAAACAGTAAATTGATTTAATGAAGTTTCACTATACTATAAAATAATTTATTGTTTATATCCAGAGATCGTAAAATAACCATTCAACGTATATACAGGCAGGCGGCACTATATTATCTGATTTTGACAGATTTATTGTATGACGGCGGCCGCCAGGTTGATAAATTGTTGGTAAATTGAGTGTGGATTTTTCCATAGATATGTACCATATTCAATATAATAAATACACATTTTCACGTAAGTGAAAATTGTCTATTGTGGTTGTTATTTGCCATAATGGACAACAATTTATTTATTGTTTATGAACATAATACAAATTGACAATAATTTTGATTGAAAAACTTTGATAACTGTACTGGATTGAAAGCATTGAAAATATACGAATAATGGAAACTTTTATTAAAAATATGATTTTATATGAAACTGTTTATAAGAGACCGAAATAAAAATGGAGCATTTGCACAGCTTGCTCCAGTGTGGAAATCAAACCAAATAAGGAGAAACACAAAACTCAAAATATTCGAGACCAATGTAAAATCAGTCCTTTTGTATATGGTTGCCAGATAAGGAAAGTGACAAAAAAGAGCGCAATTAAATTACAGTTATTTACAAACAAACGTCTCAGAACAATCTTCAATATACACTGGCCAGAAAGAATTACGAACGAGGAATTGATGAGGAGAGCAAGCCAAAGCCCTCTAAACGAAACAATAAAGAAAAGAAAGTTAGGGTGGATAGGCCACACCTTAAGAAGGCCATGTACTACCATCAGCAGACAAATCCTAGGCTGGATCCCCTAAGGAAGCAGAAAACGTGGAAGACCCAAGATAACCAGGAAGAGGTCAGTCGAGAAAGAAATAGAAAAAGAAGAAGGATAACCAGGAGAGAAATAAAGCAAATGGCCCAGAATCGAGTACGGCGGAAGGCATTTGTTGCGGTCCTACGTCCCCCAAGGGAATACAGGAATTTATATATATATAAATATATATATATATATATATATATATATATATATATATATATATATATATATATATATATATATATAAATCTTGACGAATATAAACCAAATCAAATCGAACCTCCTAAATTGATTTTTGGCATCCCAATAATAGAAAGTTCTTGCCTTGTATCTAGAAACTTGAAATTTAGTAGATTTGTAAATCCAAAAAACCAAGAGAAAAAATATCAATTGTCCCTTTAAAAATTGCAGACAAGGACAGTTGAGTTTGTAGTGTACTCTCTACTAAATCTCAATTTACTTTCATATTTAGATACCTTTGCGAACACACTATATGAACCCTTTGTTACCTCGGTAACAACTAACAAATCATTGATCGATTATTTACCAGTCAAAAAAAAGTTTGGTTTCAATCCCACAACTTCTCTTCTTACATTTAGATATTGGGATCTCTTCCTCCTAGAGAAGGTGATCGGTATATCTTTACTATCGTGGACCGTTTTTCGCGTTGGGTCGAGGCGATCCCAATAAAAACCAAACTTTATTTTGCCTGATAAATAATCGATCCATGATTTGTTAGTTGTTACTGAGGAACAAAGGGAATATATAGTATGTTTGCAAAGGCAAATTTTCTTCTTCCTCGCTTAATATTAGCCCCTGTTTTTACGTTTAAGGTTTTGTCGGTACATATTCCTTAATCTACATGTGCTTGGGATTACCAAGTATTATCAGAGTCATCCTCGCGGGCATATTGGCAGATTAGATTAATTTGACTCTTATAATCACTAGTCAGTCAAGACAAAGGAGGATTTTAAAATTCCGTACTAATAAGTTCAAATGGCTTTGCTTAATTAGATTTCCTTTTCAAAATATTTTCCACTCAAAAAATGTTTCCTGGACTATTCTAAAAAATAGTATGCGATTTACACAGTAGTATCCAGTAATCTAGACTATTAATGGTATCTTTTAAACTTTATATTTCCATAAAGTTCCAAAATTGCAGTCACAATTATTTTATATTAGAGGGACAATTTATTTCATTTTCAACGGCTTCTGCAAATAAATATTAAATGATACAGAACCCTTTTTTACGCTAAAACGAAAGTTTTACGTTGTACATCACAGAATAAACTTATTAATGCATCGTCTAATTCAATTAACATTACATGAATGCTTTTTGTTTCAATATGTTCATGTAATAAAAGCAAAAAATATAATCCCACCAGAAACCGAAATTTTCAAAACTAAATAGAGATATTATAGATCAATGTAAAATTTTAACCAATTGTACCGTTATCAATTTTGTGAAATTTCAAGTCTTTAGTATTCTATAACATTTGCAAGTGCAGAGTGCAGAGTGCGAAGAGCAGGCGATAGTGATTGCCTCTTGCGAGGCAATAAATTGTAAGTCAGGGCAGTTTTAGCAAAAAAGAAACATATGATTATTTGATAATAGACTCAGTGATTCACTAGCGCTTAATTAGACTCAATGATTATATAAATTAGGTCTACAGCGAACGTGTTAATAAACGAAAACGAAACCATATCTTAAAACAAGAATAGGTTTTGTACGGTGGCTAATTCGAAAACCTATAGGTGTCTATTCTTGATTTAAGAATAATCAAGAATAAATTATTGATTAATGATTATGAATTCTGGATTATTGATTATGAACATAACGTATTGGTGAAATAATTAAAAATTGAACATTTAAAATATAATTTTAACAACAGAAAATATGATGCCAAACAACTATAGAAGCGTTCATAAATATAAGATTCTCCAAGTACATTTCACTTTCAACACCGTATGCTTATACAGTTTTTAAGCTCTGCTGTAGTACCTACCTCTTCTGTTCACACATTCGTTTATCTATTCAGAAAATGGTCTAAGATCCGGCATTAGAAAAAACTTCCCTCATCTGTTAATTGAATGAAATAATTTTTAAAAGGCAGATAACAATATTATAAATGTAGGAGTGCAATGTCTGCCACCGTAGTCCTGCTGGCTATATCCTGCAGAGAGAGAGAGACAAATATATTTGTTCGAGCAACAAACAAAGACACTATATCATATTAATTAATTAATTAATATAGCCAGCAAGACTACGGTGGCAGACATTGCACTCCGACATTTATAATATTGTTATCTGCCTTTTAAAAATTATTGCATTCAATTAACAGATGAGGGAAGGTTTTCACTAATGCCGGATCTTAGCACAAAACAGGTTTTGTGCTTGTCTCTCCCAAATGTCTCTCCAAAACAACAGCTGATGAATACAAACTTGTTGTAATAAAAGTATGGATTTTCTATATACAGATTCATAGAAGTATGTAATAATGTAATTGGGTTTTCATTTTTAAATTCGTGTTTGAGTGTGATAGTAAATTTTTATACCCAGTATTATGTAAATATACAGTGTTTATTAAGTTTAGTTCCGACTTTGTAACGCTTGAAAATGTTGATCGCAAAAAAAAATTTGTGTTATAGGTGTTCATAAAATGACCTAATTAGTCCATTGCCGCATGTCCGTCTGTCTGTCCGTATGTCTGCCTGTGAATACGATAACACAAGAACGAAAAGAGATAACGATCTGAAATATCTGTGTTCTAGAGCAAAAAAGTAAGGTAAAGTTCATTAATGGTCAATATCGGATCATGTTTGGACAAAATGGGCAAAACAGCGTATCGTTGAAACCGTAAGACATATAACAAAAGTTTAATGACAAAAAATCTTCTTCTCTTTAAAATAAACAACATTTGTTTGAAATTTTTTCCATAAACTCAGTATATACCGGGTATTAAAACAATTAACTCAGTTAGTTGTTACTTTTTGTCGTTATCTTCAACATTTTAAGAAAACAATAAATCGTAAAGACTCTATGAAGTTTTCCACTCTTTAACAAATGACTTGTTGCATAAAATAGTATCTGTATATTGTGAAAAACTATACTGGAAAACGTGATTATGTTCAGTGAGGAAAACATTTCAGCTGTAATAAAACAGATGGCATTCTAAGTCTGTTATTTTTCAATGTGTTTCGTTGTTGTTTTTTTTCATGCATGTATATTTATTATTTTGTGTTGTGATGCTTTATTATATTAAGTTTATTTTTATAGTCGTACATTGTGTAGCAGATACGATCACTAGCAAATAAACACCAGTTTTGACAACAACGGACCACACATTTAGCAACTTTGGCATTATCGTTCCGACAGTTTAATCTATTAAGATTGTACAGTTTCTCGTACAACAAGAGAATGTGAGCTGTTTGAGTTTTCTTTTACCCGAAGATTTATTTTAAAATATTTTTCAATTTCATTTCAGCGAAACGCCTTTTTTAAATTGAATAACCCGGAAATTTTTTACGTAACATCTGTTTATATCTTATATATTAAGTATTATCTTCATTAAGTTTGAAATTTATGTTAATTTTGAAGAAAAAAAAATTATCTAAATAAATGTAAAATGTATTTTGTTAAATGTTTTCTAGGAATATTTTTCAGTAAGCTAACGAGAATATGTATGTACCTACTTGTTTGTACCTGGTGGATTACCCGTTTAAATTTATGTGACAATTTAATCGAATATCGAATATATATTACCAAAATTAAATATCACTATTTTTTCCTAAGTTTGTTTAGTTATAATTTCAAAGCAAACGTGTGAAGCTTAGAAAACTTTTACTATATTCTACACTTGGAATAACTGTAAAACAATTATTGTATACAGTTCTTCTGAGTTTCAATCATTTGTAGGAAAATCCTTGGACATAAAATTCACTCTTTCTACTAACCACAACAAGTAGACAGATACCAAAGATACAAATTGTATTTTTTCTAAACATGACAGTTCATTGTGTATAAATCACATTTACTGGAATTAGAAAAAATAGGAGGATAATTCCAACAACAAAAAAACAGTAAATAAAATCTTTACAAACTTTACAAAAATTATTTACAATAAAATTTCCGAGCCATATGGAGAAAACCTTTAATACCTTTTAAAACGTTGGGCTCAAGATTAAAGTGTGAAAAGAACTTTATTTATTTTGAATTAAAATATGTTTTTTAAATACGATCTCACCAGATGTGAGACACGCACCAAATTAGCAAAGAATAACATATTTTTGACTCCATATCGAGATAGTTAAGATTAGCTGAGGATGACTTCTTTGTAGTCGAAATACGTATTTATAAAATATAATACGTATAATACTGATAATTGTTCAAAGAATTGGGGCAAAATTTAAAACTTTTCAAAAAACCTAGAGCTCTCTTTGCTTATCTTACTTTATAAGTAATATGTAGTAAAAATACAAATAGAAAATATGGTAAATTTGGTAAGATGTTAAGTACTACCACGATGGTAGATTATACAAATATCTAAATTATGGTGCAACTAGAGTCAGCCAACATTATGGTTTTCAAGGTCCAAGTTATGGTTTACCAATCCAAGTGGCCGAGCGATCTAACGCGTTATGTCTGCGCAGTATGCCTACTTGGAAACTGTGAGATTATGGGTTCGAATCCCGACATCGGCAGTTTGTCAATTATTAAGAAAAAAAAGTTGGTTACTTGACTAAACTATCGGCGTATGGACAAGAACGACGTAACCGGCTATGCTTGAGAAGGTTTTCTGCAGTTTCCTTCACGAACTCCAGAGAAATATCGACATAGTTCCTATCATAGTCGGCTGCAGCCGCATATGTTACCAATTCCGAGTGTATACAGAAAAATTCCTTCCACTCCACTCACATCTTCATACGTTAGTCATCACAATGGACCTTATGGTCAAAGTGTAGCCCGCCCAGGGCAGCCTCTACAATCTATCTATCTATGGTGCAACTCCATTATTATACTTTTACCAACACTAGCCTCAAGGAAATAAAAAACATAAATCTTCAATGAAATCTCATCTTCGATTTTACAACAAAACTTTATATTACACACTACATAACCTATGTAGTAAAAGTAGAAAAATTTTAGTACATATACATGACATACTATATAAATTACTACACTATATAAACTACTTTTAAGTAGATAATATAGTAGTGATACCTCACCTAAATGATGCTGATCTCCGTTCGTATAAGTTACACGTTAAGTGAATGGATAATATACCTATACAGAGGTATTATATTGTTTTATAGTAGTTACTTTCAAGGAGTTATTCAACTGGAATTGTGTGATGCCACGGGCGCTAACTACGTTTAAACCACAAAGTGTAAAATACAGAATGCAGACATGTTGTGTTTATATCTTGAAAGGATATAAAATCATATATGCACAATTCTTACTTACAGGTACATGCAAATACGTTAGTATAACTCTTATAACCATTTGGTTTTACATTTAAGTATAGCTCATATTCTAGTTATTATGTGGTTCATCTCACATTCAGTACAACATTAAAACTATTAATAAACATAAGAATATTAAAATCTAATACTAAATTTAATGTATACAGTGTTTATTTTGTCATCAACCACAAGTGACGTGAGTCACTTATTGTTTGTTGCTTATGATTTTGGTTGTGTCACCTTATAAAGTGGTATATTGCTAATTTAATACAACGTCAAAAAATTCAAACGATTTCAGCCAATTGAAGCCCATTTATTTAATTTCTCGAATTAAACACTACAGAAGTTTCATTTGCATGTACTAATTATATATGTATATACACAACAATAAATATGTACATAAGTGAAAATTCTGTAGTGTATAATTCGAGATTAAATGCACATTGTTATTGATTTATATTACAAATCACTTCTGTTATAGTTTTAAGTATGATTTTCTCTACTTCAATCAATTTTTTGTGTGTTCTTGTTGACAGTTTTTGCATTCCATAAAAAGTTTCACTTCTATCGCCGTTAGCTTTTGACGCACGCATAGTTTTTGTTACATTAACAACTAATAGTCTAAATACCAAATAACTTCGAAAAATGTCTAAGAAAGAGTATTTTTATTGAGTTATATATATATATATATATATATATATATATATATATATATATATATATATAATACAAAGGCACGGGAGCGGGTGTATTTGGGCCTAGAACCAGATACTCTGCACCCATGGGGAGGTTTCCCAGTGTTTTCCAGGCGGAAGTTCGTGCAATAACCAGGTGTGCTGAGTTCAACCTGAGCAGGAACTACAGGAAGCGGGACATAGTGATCCTCTCTGATAGCCAAGCTGCC
This sequence comes from Nineta flava, assembly GCA_963920215.1. Taxonomy (NCBI): domain Eukaryota; kingdom Metazoa; phylum Arthropoda; class Insecta; order Neuroptera; family Chrysopidae; genus Nineta; species Nineta flava. Next base: position 32,022,275 of record OY986045.1, read on the forward strand.
ATCAAAGCACTAAGTGCATGGAGCATCAACTAAGATGGTGTGGGAATGCCTAGACCTGCCTTCAGGCTAGGCAAGAAGAATGACGTTTCTCTGAAATGGATGCCAGGCCATGCAGGCATTGAAGAGAATAGTAGTAGGGGGTCACAATAGATCATATTGGTCGCAGTGATTAATAACCTCCAAGTAATAATAATAATATATATATATATATATATATATATATATATATATATAGATATATATATATATATATATCTATATATATATATACATATATATATATATATATATATATATATATATATATACATATATATATATATATATATTATATATATATATATATATCATATCAACATATAGTATATAGCCCCAAGTTTACCTCACTGACTGACTGACTGACTGACACTTCTAGACATGCTAGAAAGATGCGGTTTTTTCATTCGAGGCGATATTGCTTGAAACCGACGGGAAAAATCAGAAAACTTCATTTTTTTCATTTCAACCCTCTGGAAAATCCGAAAAACACCCCTCAAAAACTTTGATTACAATTCATGCAATGTTTTCAGCCTTGACGCAGAGCGAGTATTCGTATATATATATATATATATATATATATATATATATACATATATAATTCTATTTTCTGTTATTGTTAGCTTAAAACTCAATAAAAGTACTATTTCTTTTGAACTTATTTGGTATTTACACTATTTATAGTTATTCATATAAAAAAACTTTGATGCCTTGTTAGTGCCGGTACACACCAGTTCGCGGATATCTCTTACGCCATAATCTTAAATTAGTATGTAATTCTTCTTGTGAAATATATCTAATCACTGATTAACTATTATTTTATTAGCGCACCGTTCCGGTTAGACAGAAGTCTGTGGTTCGAATTCTAGTGTTTACATTATATTTTCACATTTTTCATTTATACTAAGTACGCACAGATCTGAAAATTTATATAAACATTCTTTGTATCGAACCCAAAAATTTCTCTGATTATTTAGTTTAAAAAGTACATTCATCAAGTTTCATATTATATTTTTTATAGGTTTAAACTTTGACCTTTTTTGTCATCTCGTTAGAAGTTGAATTTCCCAAAACCCTTACTAAGTAACGATTACATCACAAATTTTCAATCTATTCGACTCGGCGGAGTTATAATAAATCTGTCGTTCCATTCCGTTTTTATAATTTCTATATTGCTTTATTTCTATATAGCTAATATTTTAGATGGCTTTATTTTATAGCACAGGTAAATAATTAATAGAAATCGATTAAAACCCTGAAGGTAAATTAAAATGTCAATATACAAATATCAAGAATAATAGAACATCTACGCGTCAACAAAATACACAATTAGAAATCAAATACAAATGTAATCAATGCTATTTACTATACGTTATTATTTGTGTACCTAAAGGATATGATACAAACAACGTGTTTTAATTAATCTTGTAATATATTTTAATGAATGTTTGATTAAAATAGCCGAAAACAGAAGTTCTAAAGAATTATTTGTATTTATTTTCAAAGGTGATTTTATTTGATGAAATAAATCTCATCACTTATCTATATACACTTCCGTTTAAAAAAATTGAACAGACCTGAAATGTTAATTATCTTACATTTCCGAAAACTCCTCACTTTTGCAACTCTCTGTACAATGTATAATTTTATTTATTTATAAACAAAGATAAGTAGTATATTTTTTAGTATGGAAAAAATAAATGGAAGTATAAACTGAATTTATATTTTTTATTTGTATATACGGTGTCAGTAACAAAGTGAGAACATGTTAAGTGTTATATCTTACTCTTACGTTTAAAAATTAAATAAACTGTTGTATCTGTTACTACAAGAATAATCAAAACTGTGAGAGACTGATTCGGTTCAGGTCTGTTCATTTTTTTTGAACGGGAGTGTACGTATAATAAAACCTTAGACAAGGATATGACAAAGGTTAAAAATAATACTGAATTGAGCAATATTGTTGAATAAAAAATTCATTATGCATTCCAAATTAGCATTTGGAAATAGATATCTCAATTGACTTTTTGATTAAAATTGTGACCGCCAAAGTGAACTGAAATTGTGACCGCTACGGAAATTTCGTATCTGATATGATTTTGGCATTTGAAAAGAGCTAAGTTCGTTAACGAGTAGAATCGCTTACGGGGAAAGAAACAAAAATAATTTTTAGAAATTTTGATAAAGTATTTCAAAATCCAAAACTGGTTCTTTCCAGAAAATTCATTTAAAGTTGTAAAACAATCAATGGTGATACATAATTACAAATATCTCAGTAAATATTAGAGCTAAAAATATGGTCTGGTAATGAATTGTTGTAAAATATATTTACTATGACCTTAATAATTATAAATTTTTTATTAATATAAAGAGAGAATTCAAGATTTTATGTTAATATTTCCTCGAAAATTCGCTAAAAAGTAATTTTATGATGAAATACTATCGTCAGTAATTTCTTTACAAATAAAAAGGTCTAATTCGGCCATTTCCGCATTTCCGTCCGTCCGTCGGTCTGTGGATTCAATAAATCAAGAACGAAAAGAGATAACGAACTGAAAATTTTTGTGTGTGTTCTAGAGCAAGAAAGTAAGGTCAAGTTCGTTAATGAGCAATATTCAAACTTGTTTCCCCCCGCCAGAGAGGAATATATACATCTTTGAAACCAAGAGATTTGTTAACAAAAAAATTTTTCTTTTTAAAATAAACAACTTTTGTTTGAAAAATTTTTTATAAACTCAATAGTTTTCTCATAATTATATTTACATATTCCCAGTAAAATATGTAAATATACAAGGTATATTGAGATTAGTCCCGACTTAGTAACGCTTGAAAATAATAATCCTTGACATAAATGCTTGGAATGGGTGTTCATAAAATGGCCTAATTCGGCCGATTAGTCTAATCCGTCTGTCCATGAACTCAAAAACGACAAGAGATAACGAGTTGAAATTTTGTATGTGTGTCTATAGCAAAAGAGTGAGGTCAAGTTCGCTGCGGTCTCCCCTCGCCAGAGGGGAAAATATCCATCTTTGAAACCGTAAGAGATCTAACTAAACAAAATCTACAAAAATCTTCTTTTTTTTAAAATAAACAACTTTTGTTTGAAAAACTCAATAGCTTTCTCTTAATTTGTGATTAAATGTTCCTCAGAAAGCGAATTGTTAACAATTCGAATACGCAGAATTGTTAACAATTCAATCACTGATATACAACTCAGTATATACTGGGTACTTAAACAATTAACTCTGTTGATTGTTACATTATTTGTTTTTTTTTTTATAAGTGTGTGTATATAAGGTTGGTGTAGTGTACGAAATATTTGAAAATGGAGGATCCCAGACACTCTGATTGTGTACAACCACTAATACGTATAAAAATTTAGTTTATATCATAAACTTACGTACTCAAATACAAAACTTTTACGAAAACCTATTTTAAATAGTATTACAAAGTATGCACCAGGTATATAAAATAAAAATAGAATATGAGAATGAATGAGCCTTTATTCGTATATGAAGATAATTTCAGCAAAATTTTATGCTGGATCATTTATGTACCCGATAATAGTAAAACACCACAGTAAGAAGCTTTCTACCATATGACACAATACGGCCTGATCACTTCAATAGTACCTACTTTACAAATTTATTTATTATTATCATAGCTCATTCATACAGACGCTGTCTGTATTCTCACAAAAGAAAAACGACACGTCACTCCATAAAAACTAACGTAAACACTATGAAAATATAATTTAATATTACTGCAGCTATACAATTCACATACAATGTGTCTCAAAAACGGGCGTAGCTTACTTGCCAATAGACAACTTGCAGCTGCAGTAAAATAATAAATACTATTCATAAAACGTCAGAAATTTGGCTGAACATTCACAAAAAAATTGATTTATTAAGATCTTTGAATAGTCAAATCAGCAATTAAATAAAACATTATAAAATAAATATTAGGATAAAATAAATTTTCTTTTAAAAATTCTAAAAGAAAACTGATTAATATAAAGTTCGTAATTGGGAGTCGTAAATTTCCAATACATACGGGTTAGACCGGACCAAAACTCACCTGTCTGTAGAAAATAATGGCACTTAAAACCATTGGAGAAGGACCACTCTCCACTGGAGAAATATATTACGCAATTTTGTAAATTTAAAATAATTTAATTAACTGATTTTATTAATAGTTTATATAAATTATTTATATTATTTAATAAATTATATTTCATGTAAAGAATGAATTTGCACTTTTTTTAATATTCACCGCGTCTGAGAATATATAAGAATATATGTATATATATATATATATATATATATATATATATATATATATATATATATATATATATATATATATATATATATATATATTATTTTTTTACTTTTGATGTTGTAAGTTGACCAAACTTTGTGATTGGAGAAGTTATACTGAGTGCCCGCTTACTTTAGATGTCTTAATTACAGTTCGTATTGTGTATAAACAAAAATATTTGTTTTTATATTGTTTCAAACATAGTTACAAACAGCCAGAATTTGTTTCCTATAGTAACCATTACAATTTACAACTAATCCCAAAAATTTTGATCATTGGATTACTTAACACGATATGGATACGATAAAGGGTCTATATAGGTTCGTTATAGGTATGGCGACACAGATCAATGGCCGAACATTTAAACTCCAATAACACATTACCTTAGTTATTAAGTACTACGTTATTGTAGGCTTTAAAAATCACGCACATTTCATCCTCTTTTCTCTCGAACTATACGAACTTTAAAATATTGTACCACCGCCGTATAAGGTAGCATATAATTCAGTGGACTATCGTGGGTAAAACTTATGGAAATAAAAGTATAGATTTTCCAAAAACAAATGTAAAAAATGTGATGTATATACAATCAAATATGTAGGAATGCTTTCCGAATTAACATTTCTGCCTCATTTAATAAATAAAAAATGTAATATTTGACTCAACAATTCAGAAGAGATAATGTGAAGACCCACTACAGAAATTATCCTGTACAATTACCAGTCCGTGGCCGTGGGTCAAACGCTTTCTGTTTGGCCAAGTAGAAGGTGACGGTTTCGATGCCCAACGAAGATAGTTTGCCAATTAATGGGGCACTTAATCGACCAAACTGTCGGCGTATGGACAAAAACAGAGTAGCCAGCTCTGATTGTGAAGGTGTTTTGCAGTTACCTTTCACGAACTGCAAATGAATACCTGCATAGTTCCTACACAAGTTGGGTGCAGCCGCATAACCAACCGATTCCTAGTCTGCATACAATTCCTTCTTCTCCACCCACTTCATTAGATAGATAGATAGATTGTAGCGGCTGCCCTGGAGGGGCTACACTTCGAACACAAGGTCAATTGTGATGCTTAAGGATGTGACGATGTGAGTGGAATGGAAGGAATTTTTGTGTGTATAGACTAGGAATTGGTAGGATGTGTGGCTGCAGCCGGCTCTGATGAACTATGCCGATATTCATCCGGAGTCCGTGAAGTAAACGGCAGAAAACCTTCACAAGCATAGCTGGTTACTTCGTTCTTGTCCAAACGCTGACAGTTTAGTAACTAACCGTCCCTTTTTTTCCTCAATAAATTACAAACTGTCGATGTCGGGATTCAAACCAATAACCTCCCAGTTTCAAGTAGACATAACGCCTTAGACATACGCCTTAGACCAATCGGCCACTTGGACGATCGGACCCACTTCATTAATGTAATGTTATAAATTAATAAAAACGATAAAAAATCATTATGTGGGTGGCCTCTGTTTTAGAGTAGGAGTCTTAGAAACGGAGGTAAACTACCCCATTATTATGTCATATTTGTTTCTTATCACAATTTTAAAAGTTGGGCTTTTTAATAACAGTTCAAAAACTAGAAATGAATCCATTTCACATTTGTGTCACAGGATTAAAAGCTTTGAACCATCTTGTACTGTAAAAAATACTCAGTAGATGAACATAACATTTTGTGCTAAATCATGCAAAATTTAATTTGTAAGACCTTTAATTCTCAACTATTCTTCTTAAGTTACTACACACTACTAAGAGGTTAAGTTTATTCATATATAAAATTTCAAATACAATGCACATCACTGAATTTATGATTTTCTTTATGAAGTATAGTAAACATTCTAAAGTCTGGTCCACATTAGCTTTATACTTTATATTTACAAATAATAAAAAACACTGCAAATAACTTTAACAAGAGTTTATTTTTAACCCGACTTCAAAAAGGAGGATGGTTCTCAATTCTCATACTCATTTATTTTTTTTTAATTTTTTTTTTATATGTGTCAACTCAGAACTCCGTCATTTATGAACCGATTGGCACCAAATCCCATTCTGATGATGGGATCCCCGGGAAATCGAGGAAAACCCTCATTTTATATGTGATAACCGATTTCGGCGAAATTTTTTTTTTTTAAGGATATACTCATTCATAATGGGAAAATAAAAAAAATTTTGTAAAAACCGACTTCAAAAAAATTTTTTACAAAGAAAAACCGACCCCAAAAAAAAATTTTTATAAAAAAAAAACCAAAATGCTTGTAAAAAAAACTGAATATCTGTTATGAAAAAATGCCCTAAAAAATACAAAAAAAAAAAACGATAAAAAAAATGCACGAAAAATTAGTAGGTCGTTTAGTAGGTCTACCCATATTTAGACAAATAAAATCAGTTATAGAACTTCAAAGTCACTAAAAATCAAGAAATAAACCATATTTTGACAAAATGGAAACCCGACTTCAAAAATCAAATATTCTATAACAAAAAATGCACTAAAAAGTAAAAAATAATTGCATATTCTTGTGCAAATTTTTGTTCACCTAAGCAAAAATTTTGTACGAGTGTTGTTATGTTTGGAGGCGGTGGCCAAAAGTTATGTGAATTTCTCTGTGCTGACACCGACTCCAAAAATAACAATAATTGTACATATATATTTAAAAATTTTTGCTTAGGGAAACTAAAATTGGCACAAGAATATGCAATTATTTTTTTACTTTTTAGTGCATTTTTGTTATAGAATATTTGATTTTTGAAGTCGGGTTTCCATTTTGTCAAAATATGGTTTATATATATCAAGCACAAAAACTTAAGAAGAACTTCTCCCGGCTCTATTCGATTATTTCTTCATATAAATTTTCCACTATTTTGATTCTATAATTCAGTAGCTAGTCATTTGAAATAAAAAACCTTAATTTTTGAGGGAGTATTAAATTTTTTTTTTTTAATATTAAAATAAACTAAAAATTTGTGCATACGGAAACGCAGAGAGGGTTTTATAAAACTATGTAAATTTTTGTTAAATAAAGGACGATTTATTTGAAGGTATGTTTAAATACATTTTGGAAACTAATAATGAATTATATAAGTAATTTTTTTTCATTTTAGAGAAGCAAAATACAATCATTCTTATTCTTTTTTAAATAAAAGAAACATTACGACTCAAGACTCACGAGTATTATTATTTACCAAATAACCATATAATATTTAAATCTAGTTTCAACGTATACATTAAATCTGTACCGCTGCGGGCAGCCACTTGATACCCCCTTACGTCTTTCCCCGCGAAATGACGCTTTCGAACGTCCTTAATATACCCTGGTATATATTATATATCAGCTATAAAAAAACACAAATCAAGTAAAATTGAATAATTTCCAAGACTATGTACAGTAATATATTTGTTTTTTCATAAGGGTTGAACGACATTCCTAATTAAAACAATAACATACGCCCTAAACGTTTAAAGAATGAAATTGCAGGTATAAATGTGTGTATATAAGAAAAAAAGGATGAAAAGAAAAATTTTTTTTCTTGTTTAGTGTCGAAAATCGATTCTAAACAAAGGCTGTATGCTCCACGTGTTTTTATGAGCATAACAGTCATATAAACGTATCATGTGCGTGCGTATATACTTCCAACATGTTAGATGTATCCTACACACACAAAAAATGTATATAGATGTACAGAAGAGGATAAAATCTTAAACGGATTGTTTAAGAGGATAAAAATTATACATTGGGATACAAACATAAAAACGGCCAAGCCGGAAACCCGTTGGAAAAACTATTTTTTATATTAACTTCATATTGTGTTCAAAGCAAATAAACATATACTATAAAAAATAAACTTATGATTTGGGTTTATTATGAAATGAAAATGTTAACATAAACTATTGTAATCGAGATAGATAAAAAATGATAGATAGATAAGGGAAACCAGCCAAGTAGCCGAGCGGTCTAAGGCGTCATGTCTGCGCAGTATACAGTACTTGGAAACTGGGAGGTTATGGGTTCGAATTCCGACATCGGGTGTTTGTCAATTATAAAAATAAAAAATAAAAAGGGGCGGTTGATTGACTAAACTGTCGGCGTATGGGCAAGAACGAAGTAACCGGCTATGCTTCAGAAGGTTTTCTGCAGTTTCCTTCACGAACTCCAGATGAATATCGGCATAGTTCCTATCATAGTCGGCTGCAGCCGCATATCCTACCAATTCCTAGTCTACTCACAAATTCCTTCCACTCCACTCACATCCTCACATCCTAAGGCATCACAATGGACCTTATGGTCGAAGTGTAGCCCGTCCAGGGCAGCTTTTACAATCTACCTCTACCTCTAGATAAGGGAAGATAGATAACTCCCTTTCAAAAAAGAGAGCTATTCTCTCAAGTCGTTAATGGGAGCTATTGGTCCTACTTTTGACAAACCGATTAAATTTAGATCAACGAGTGTTTAATAAGTCTTGACAAATTTTTTACTGAAATCGGTGTGAGCATTCGTAGTATTATGTAGAGCCGCATTAGATAGATAGATTGTAAAGGCTACCCTGGACGGGCTACATTTTGACCATAAGGTTCAATGTGAGGCCTAAGGATGTGAGAATGTTAGTGGAGTGGAAGGAATTTTTTGTGTGTATAGACTAGGAATTGGTAGGATATGCGGCTGCAGCCAACTATGATAGGAACTATGCCGATATTCATCTGGAGTTTATGAAGAAAACCTTCTCAAGCATAGCCAGTGACTTCGTTCTTGTCCATACACCGAAAGTTTATTCAATTAACCGCCCCTTTTTTTTTCTTAATAATTGACAAACTGCCGATGTCGGGATTCGAACCCATAACCTCCCAGTTTCCAAGTAGGCATACTGCGCAGCCATAACGCCTTAGACCGCTCGGCCACTTGAACTGGTAGAACCGGCATAAAACTACATGCAAATACAAAATAAATTGTGTTTACAATTGTTAGGAAAATTCAAAATAATATGTGTAGTATCAGGGGACATCGAAATAAGGTATGACGTTAAAATTATACGTATAATTTAATTTAATCGTAATAATTTCTCGAGTGTAATAACAATAATTAAAACCCAAAATGTTTTGATAACTTCGTTGACACATTAAATTTCTCACTCTGTTCAAGTGGGAGTTATTTGATAAAGTTATAATACCGTCTGTTTAGTTTACATCTTCGTATCATAGATCCCACGAGTATGAGAGAGTACATATGTATACATTAAGCAATGTGTATGAGAAAGAGGTCTTATAGGTTTGATGAACAAGCATATGTTTCAAAATAGGGAATAATATTTATAACGAGTATGAGAGAGTACATATGTATACATTAAGCAATATGTATGAAAAGGAGGTCTTATAGGTTTTATGAATAAGCATATTTTCAAAATAGTAAATAATATTCATAACGAGTATGAGAGAGTAAATATGTATACATTAAGCAATTTGTAAAAGAAGGAAGTCTTATAGGTTTGAGTGGTTGGGGACCACTCGAACAGTTATGAAAAATATGCTTGTTTACGAAACCTATAAGACCTCCTTCTCATACACATTGCTTAATGTATATGTACATATGTACTCTCTCATACTCGTGGAATCTATGATACGAAGATGTAAATTAAACATAGTGTATAGTTATTTTATATCTTGTTATTTAAAAAAATAAAAAAAGTTGTTAAAATTCACGGTTAGAACGTAAAGAGAAGCAGTTTTCTTAAGAAACAAATTAACTTTATAACGTTGCGTAAACTTTATTTCTTTGTGGTCTATTTTAGAAAATTTAACATAATTTTTTACTTGAATATATTGTGGTTTTTATGATGAAAAGTGTCGAACGCGTATTTCTTTCTCTTTATCCGATATTTAAATGTTGAATTTTGTTTAACCAGCTATATATTTCACTAATGAGACATTCTTCTTAGATGCATAGATCAATCTTTTTAGTGTTCCGTGCCAAAATTGGCCAAACAGACACTTATGAAATAATCTCGGTATATGGTCTAAGATCCGGCATTAGAAAAACCTTCCCTCATCTGTTAATTGAATGTAATAATTTTTAGAAGGCAGATAACAATATTATAAATGTAGGAGTGCAATGTCTGCCACCGTAGTCCTGCTGGCTATATCATATTAATTAATTAATTAATATGATATAGTGTCTTTGTTTGTTGCTCGAACAAACATATTTGTCTCTCTCTGTGCGTAAAACACATTTTTTGAAAATTTTATTACTTAAAAATTTGTTTATATAGGCTGCAAATAATTTAATTATACATTTAATATATAAAATATATTTTATAATATCATAGTCTCAAAATTTTCAAAAAATGTGTTCTACGCAGAGAGAGAGACAAATATATTTGTTCGAGCAACAAACAAAGACACTATATCATATTAATTAATTAATTAATATGATATAGCCAGCAGGACTACGGTGGCAGACATTGCACTCCTACATTTATAATATTGTTATCTGCCTTTTAAAAATTATTTCATTCAATTAACAGATGAGGGAAGGTTTTCACTAATGCCGGATCTTAGACCAATATGTCTGTAAGTCACAGATGTGAGACTATTATACGTAAATCATTAAATATGACATAATTGAAATATACAGATACCCAAGTACCGCGGACATGTCATTTTTCTACAAAAACCCTTCGAAAAAAAGTTGTAAAAGCATCGATCACGAATAAAGGTAATAAGGTTGAAGACAGGTAGATAAATTGTAGAGGCTGCCCTAGACGGGCTACACTTCGACCATAAGGTCCATTGTTATGCTTACGGAGATAAGGATGTGAGTGGAGTGACAGGAATTTTTGTGTATAGACTACTTTTTTTCCTTAATAATTGAAAAATTGCCGATGTCGGGATTCGAACCCATAAGCTCCCAGTTTGCAAGTAGGAATACTGCGCAGACATAACGCCTTAGACCCCTCGGCCACTTGGACTAATCTGATTTTTGATAGTTTAAACTTTAATTCAATTTTTGAAGTACTTTAAGACTAGTCACAAGTTGTATGTAAAAACTAAATGATTCATTAAATATTTAAATAAATTATTCAGATAATAAAATTATTCTACAATTTTTTCTTTTAAATATTATTTTTTTCATCTTAACATTTAGTGTTAAACGGAATTTTATTTATCGCTTCTTTTGGTGCTTTATGAGAATCTGATCAGAGTGTACAAGTTATTAAATAAGGACAAATTTTAGAATTGAGTCCACAAAGGTATCTTAATATGAAAGTATATTGAGATTTAGTAGCGAGTCCACTACACACTCAATCGTTAGCGGGCTTATTAACATACATAGCCTTAAGTTGAACACTTAAAACAACGTTTGATGGCGATGAAAGCGTATAAGCGTCAAAAACGAATACACCCCAAATGTTCAGCAACCCCCAATGTTCAGCAGCCATGAAAATTTCAAAAAACAAAAGATAATGTTTATAAGGAAATACTGATGTGAAAAGTACCTTAAATATTTCTACTCCCGTGACGTCATAAATTTCACCTATATATATATATATATATATATATATATATATAAGTCACGGGTAATAACTACAACTTTTATACATATATAGTTATGCAAAAAAGTAACGAAATGCAAAAAAGTATCACGCTAGTAGCTTGAGTTGGCGAAATCAAAAGATATTAAAATTAAAAAACTTTTATTCATAACACTTAAAATCATCCATTTAAAAGAAACCCCATATAGTCACAAGTTGTATGTAAAAACTAAATGATTCATTAAATATTTAAATAAATTATTCAGATAATAAAATTATTCTACACATTTTTCTTTTAAATAGTATTTTTTTCATCTTAACTTATATTGTTAAAGAGAATTTTTTTTGTAAACGAAGAGACACATACGGTTTTTGAAATTTATTCATATCATTTCATTAAAAATGAGTTGAACAGAAACATTTATAATAGTACGAGAGCTCACGAACAAAACCATGTCTCATCGGATCAACGATAAAACTATATAGAATCGGTAGTTTAGATGACCCTAGACCCGACTAGTAATCTTGCAAGGTCGCGGCGGATAATCTGCTATGAAAAAAAAGCCAGATCGTATTATCAAAATATATCTGATATTGGAAATGTACGAAGATTTTGTGATTTTTTTACTAAAAATACTGTTTTCAGACATTTTGTGTCTTGCGTTGTGTTGTGTCAACTGGCATAAAAATTAGCCGATTCGTATCATAGCAATTAACTTCCTGGGCAGGCACAAAGCTATTTTTGATCATCTAACTGCATTCCGTAAATCAAACGTTTTGCTATGATACGAGTCGGCAAAATTTTATGAAATTTTTGAAAATACGCTCAGGTCAGACACAAGACGGAAAATTTCTGAAAATATTTGGGCTCAGTCTTATCCAAGCTATTGATTCTATATGGTTTCATCCTTGGTGTAATGAGACAAAAATCTTGGTCGTGGGCTCTCGTACTATAACATAGGTATGGGAATGCACATAAAATCATATTAAAATTTACTATTCGTATGAAAATGAATAATAAAATTTTTTTAATTGCTTTCAAACTAAAAATTGTATTTATAAACCACTTAAAGTTTTTAATTCTTTATGGGAAAAAAAAAACCTTCTAGAATCAACATCGTTAAATAGGAACAGAAACAAAATATATTATAAAATGTATGCATATGATTCATACAGTTGCATTCGTTGCAACATTCATGCAATTAACTGAGTAATTTGAATAAATTAGCCTTTAGTAAGGTCTCGTTTTAGTTATTCTTTAGACACATAATTTCAAATTGGGAAAATAATTGTTTGACGGGGCAAAGTTTCATGGTTACAGCAAAATTATTTACGATCGACATCTATTTTTTCCAATTCTCTTGGTTAACTCCAATCATCATAAATCAATCAGAAACAGTCAAGCTTTTTGTCATGGAGACTACACAAGGAGACCGAACACAAACGGGAGAATTGACAAAATATGGCAACGTAATAGTAGAAGTTATATTTACTTTTTGTGCCACTAGCGTCGCTAGTTGTCCATCTGTACCGAAGTGAATATAGTATAACAAATAGGAGAAAAGTATATATTTATCATTTTGTTAGACTTATTATTAATAAATAAAAGATTAATTTAATATCTGATTCAATAATTTTTAAATGATTTTAATAATTTATAATTTATTTGCATTTGTACAATCCCAACTTTACAGGTTACTGTTTAATTATTCGATGTTTTATAATTATTTTATTTTTTATTGTTATGTAATTATTTTGTGAATTTTTAACTATCACTTACTTCAACTAATTACTTTATTTCATTTATTAAAAAAAAGTATTTTATTGGAAAAATACTTTGGCTGCAAATAATTTTTATAATTCTATAAATGCGTCATGTTTTCCAATTCAAACTCGTGCCTTACACTCTCTCCACTGTTTCCGGTACAAAAGGAACACTACTAACATCTTATTTTTGTCAATTATTTGTTTACATAAAGTTCGGTCTGCATGCTTTTTGTTATCAAATAAATTGTATTAGTAATTTTTTTTAACTAGTGTATTTATATCCATTGTTAGTACCGTTGCCTTTCGGTTATATTATACCAACGGAAGTGACTATCGTTTACTTAATTTGACATTAAAGTAATATGTCTGAACATTGATAAGCTTCTTTGGCATTATTTGCTTGATATGAAAGATCGTACACATCTAGGCGGGGACTCTCACTGACATTCGAGACCAACGTTCTGCCTCTAAGCTCTTTGTGATGTTGAGGTAGCAGAATGCATATCGTTCGATATTGATCGTTCGGTATTGATCGTTCACTATCTAGATGTCAATGTATTATTAATTTGTTTATTAACTATTTAAATACTATTTAATTGTTTGTTTGTAAACAGCGTCTATTTATCCATTGTCAGTATGGTTGCCTTTCGGCATCTTCTGTTCTTCTAAAAACCGACTTCAAAAAATTTAAAAAAAAAACCGACCCCAAAAAAAAACAAAATGCATGTAATAAAAACTGAAAATCTGTTATAAAAAAATGCACTAAAAATTAAAAAAAAAAAAAACGGATAAAAAAAAATGTGTTATAAAAAAATGCACCAAAAATTAGTAGGTCGTTTAGTAGGTCTACCCATACTTAGACAAATAAAATCAGTTATAGAACTTCAAGTCACTAAAAAGCGAGAAATAAAGCCTATTCAAAATAGGTTTTATATACAGTTGTAGGTGGAGTGATTGGTTGTGTAGGTAATAGGACTGGGATCTATCGCATGGATGTATGACTATACGAGTAAGTGTGTGTCTGAATAATCGTGTTAGTCGATTTCTGGTGTAGTTTAGTGGGATCTTGTGTGTTGTGGGTAACTGGCGCAATTATGAGAGCGAGTATTTAGCTTTCATCTCTCAAACTATTTGTAACATATAACTACGATGTGTAGTTATTATTAGATATGTACTGTATCAAATGCTTTTCAATATTATATAGATACTTAGTATATAATAAGTATATAATATTATATAAAAAAAAATTATCATTCCAATCAACTTGTTCGAATAATGTCAACCTAACTATGTTAACTATCATTTGAGAACCCACTTATGTGTGGTATATATGTATACAAAGTGCTTTGGAAATGGATGGAATTGCATATACTGCTTGTCAAATCACGACATGGATTTAACGTAATGGATAAAGTTCAAGGGCCGATCCGAGCGGGACATATTTAGACCATAAGTCCTATTGTGATATTTGAAAAGGGGAGCGTCTCACGGGGAGCCACTGTTACTTAAACCATTTGGAGCTGCTTACGGACAGCAAAAGAGATTTGGCGTTAACCGATTTTAGTCCATGGAGGACATCAAAGAATGGCTAGTCCAAATTTATCAGTCTTCTCTCAGCAAGAGTACAGAGAGGGTGGGTCATCGTTTCCTCTGCCTCCTCATTGTGACAGCTTCTACAATAGGTGCACTGGTAGGCCTATATGCTCAGCATTTTTGCCTACGAGCCAGTGTCCAGTAATGGCTGCTACTGTATTGCTTATGGAGGGTCTTTAAACGGAGATTTCTTTCTTAGAATGGTTTCATTCAGGAGTAGCTTGAAGATCGCATAAGATACACCTAGAAGTTTAGACATACTTGTGTCCGATTATGCCATTTCTGGCGAACCCGTCGGGTTTAAACTTCCCTCAAAAGTCTCTATGGCCCGACACTCATATCAGGTATACATTGACATTTTCCGATAGCTTATTCAGAGAAAATCGGCAGTCATTTTCTACCTTAGAAGATAGGTAGACCGAGCTTAGAAATTTTATCGCCGCCTGGCTATCAGAGAGGATAGCGGTATCATTGCACGTTAGCCTGTTACTACTTAACCTTCCAGCTTAGATACGTCAGTACAAAATACCTTGGAAAGATAACAGGACATCACATATCCGAATAACGGAAAAAGCTGACGAATTGAAATTTCTATGTCAACAAAGGATGACTTTGCTCAACTTTTGTTTTTAACTGTTCAACTAAAACAGGGATTTTCCTTTGCTTTTTTTCCTAGAAGACAATTTTAATGAGCTGGGCAAAAAAAAATAAAAGTTGTAAAAGTAATTTATTTTTACCTTTGACAAAAAACGATCATTATGGACTTTTCCAAATTGAAGCTCTCAACAATCAATCAATGAAACTATACAAATGATTATACTGCAAGCTTTTTAGAGACAACCTATATATTCCTACCAACTCTTGAAGCATCTATTTAAATTATAAATTAATATCCTAGTTATCATATCCCCATTTGCCATCCTCGTAACTACAACCCTTTCCTAGTTGTTAAATATTTACATATTACAAGATATAGTATACCTAATACCATGTTCATAAAACGGAGATAGAAGATATACATAAAGGTTGATTTTCAATTTTGATGTCCATATAAAATGGATGGCAAAAAATGCATCTAAAAAATTTTTTAATTATTAACTCTAAGCATAAAAAGGTGGATTATAGACGAAATACATGCCGTTGAATTTTGTATTCAACAATGGAAATATTGCATAATATCGGCTATGCTATCTTTTGATTCATATTCGAGGGTTTCTTTTGATTATAAGCGTATTCCTTATGATGTCACATCTATAAAAACAAAATCAAGCCGTCTCGGATAGGATCGTTTATTAGAGGAAATAAGTTTGGCATAATCAAAAAAATATTGCATAATCAAAAACAAAATATTCATATTTCTTGTAAAGAAAAAAATTATTCTTTATTTAAAAAATACATATTAATTTAATATAAAAAAATTAATAATTAAATAATTTCTTAAACATTGAGACAGCTCAATTCTTTCAATCAGTTTCAACTATTATATTTTATTATTATTATTGACTATTTTTAAAATATACATTGCCACCTATGAATAAGTTTTTGAACCCGTATATGTACTGCCATCTATCAGAATCTTTTTTAAAACTTATTTGTTATCTATAATATCACCTATGAACAACCTGTTGACAGGTAACAAACGGTCTAATCCGCGGCAATAAATCATTCACATCAAAAACTAAGTTTGTCATAGAAAATAAATGGATTTAGATATTTTATGAAGATATTACATGAAGATATTACATTTGCAAAGTGTAATAGTGTTGTCTTGAATAGTTAATCTATTTTTCTTCCCATTTTGCAAATTTTAAAGATTCCCTATTTCTGCCAATAAGAAAGAACTATTGATGTCATTTTACCTTCCTATTTTCCATTTTATTAGTACACTTGGCCATAAAAGTTGATTTTTATGGAAATTTTATAGTTGATTTGTGACTTATTCATTAGGTTTTCGTAAAAATTTTCAAATTAATGTTACTATATTTATAATGAACAACTTTTATCCGAAGCAGTTTTTCGAAATCCCAATCAATAAGGCACAAATTAAAAATTTAAATAAGTTATGAAAAAAAAACATTTTTAAAAACAAGATTTTTATAGTAAAACTAATTTTCTACAACTTTACTTCTTTGGTGTTTTTCGATTTTTTTCAATATTAAGAGAGATATACCAAATTTTGTGTTCCCTTCTCCCTCTAAACCCCCCTTTCCCCTTGTCGATTCTTGTCATGCTTACCATAAAAATGCATTGTTAACGGAACTGAACCAATATTTAAAAATTCAACTCCGTAGGATAAGAAGAAGTGGTTCTAATTCAGCTTGTAAGATTTGACCCGAACAAACATACATACATACATACATTGCAAGTTAAATAAAAGCTTGTAAAAAGGACTAAGAATTCAACTTTTGTGGTCTCATGTACCAATCATACGATCTTCTCTGACCAGCAAAAAAGCCTATGGTTACCATACAACTACAGCTAGTCTTATTATCGTATTTATTCCTTGAATAGAATTATTCATCAAGTTCATATTTCATTACATAAAACCAATCCGAGTAATTGGTTCGAATTTAGATAGTGATGATTAAAAAAACCTTTTAAAACTTTAATTTTGAGTTGGGACTAACACACGCATTCTATTCAAATCTTAAACAAAGAAACAAATCAAACATTTTTCCAAATCAAATTTCATCTTTGTCGCTGTGGAATTATTTTAAGCGACGACTTAGAATATGAATTGAGCAATTGTTAATTGCTGCAGGTATGAATTAATACGAATCCGATGCAATTGTAAAAACATGGACTATTAATCATAGAAAGAAGTATTGAATCACCCATATATGTGATAATATATAAAAAGTTATATCTGCTAAATAAATTTGTGGATAATTTAGATATTACATTCTGTTGTATATGTTTTAAAAATATATAGCAACGATGTTGAATAATATGACATTATGGTATTAGTATAAAACTCAATTATGTATCCCAAATTGAAAATAATGGTCTTATGACTTTAAATACTACGGCGTTAAATTTTCAGAAAATATTTTTTTAATGTTTAAATACAGAAACAAAACAAAGGGATTTCAAAAAGTATATCTTCATAGCGGTATGCATATCAATTTTCGCACTAATTTAGATTTTTAGATTTTAACACAGGTATGTCATCGTTTGGTATAAGCTTTTTCCATCATAAACTTTGAAAAATGGAATATATTGTGATAGCATTTTCAAAACGATAAATTATTTTTCACAATATCGATCAGAAATCAATTTTTTGGTGCTGAACTAGTTTCAACAAATTTCTTTAAAATTGGTCCAGACTACTGTCTAAGCAACATATAAAAATTAAGAAAACATTTGAGTTTTTGAGATGATTAACTACATAAGTCGGCTGAATTTCAAAACTGCACTAATTTTTCGTATTTTTCTCTTCATTCCTTTTCATTAAAACAATGTTTTATTCAATGGATTTTTCTAAAATTTCGATTTGTTTGGGAGATACAACCGGTGGCAAAAGAACTGAAAATTAGAAATTCCTGATTAGCTACGTTTTGTAGCATAAGAAATAGTGTCAGTACTAAACGAAATACTCACTTGTCTGATGGCAAAGAAAAACTATGCCTGGCAAGGGAGCCTTTCTGGGCCTTTTTTACCGGCCCCTAAAGGATAAGGCATTCGTATGTTGACTAGGAATTGGTATGTTCCGACTTTGATAGAAGCTATGCAGATATTCAAACTGCAGAAATAATCACAAGCATAACCGGTTACTTTCGTTCTTGCCCCTGTCGATAGTTTAGTCAATTAACCGCCCCATTAATTTTTTAAAATTAATTTGTTAAATACTTTAATTAAATTAAATAATTAAATTTAATTAATTCTCAAACTGCCAGTGTTGGGAATCGAACCAGTAACCTCGCAGTTCCGAGCGACCAGAACGCCTTTAACAACTCAACCCCACGGACTGATTCGTAGTTGATGACTTTTCTTTTTACCTCTATAACGGTATATGAGCATGCTTCGTATTTTTATACGCTTTTTATCAGTTTCACCTGTATGTATGTTTGTATGTATGTATGTATGTATGTAACCGAACCTTTTGGGCTCGATTTTCTCCTACTTTGAACGATCAGATTTAATTCAAATTTTGCACACCTGTCAAAGACCGATGACAATGCAATAATTCGATTAAAATATCCGATTATCCTGATTAGATTAGCCTGGATTCATCAACTTCCCAGATAAGTTACTGACTTAAAAAAAAAATGTGTGTGTGTGTAAGTCACACACGGTAGAAGTGAAACTTCTGAAAAGTCCCTGATTAAAAATACTTATTGAAAAGTAATGAAAAAATAAATAATAGTTTAAAAAACTAAAAAACACGCTTTTATAGAAAATTCAACTAAAAAATGAAAAATAAATAATAGTTTAAAAAAACTAAAAAAACACGCTTTTATAGAAAATCCAACTAAAAAATAGAAAATAAAATTTTATAAATTTGGATTAAGATAAGTGTAAATAAGAAACAAATGTATATTAATGGAATAACTATTGACACTATGCACCTCACGCTTTTTTCCATTAATATACATTTGTTTCTTATTTACACTTTTCTTAATCCAAATTTATTCAATTTTATTTTTTATTTTTTAGTTGGATTTTCTATAAAAGCGTGTTTTTTTAGTGTTTTTAAACTATTATTTATTTATTAATATTTGTTTGTTTGTGTATACTTTCGTGTCCACATAACGTTGTTTGTCCAAATTCTTTTCGAATACGTATGACAAACTGTAGAAGACTATAGCGTATACTCCGACAAATTTCACTGTCATTGAATTTATTAATTAAATTAAATACTTATATGAAAAAATTAACTCGTCAACCAGGAATCGAACCTCGGGCCTCTGGATAACTAGTCCAGTGTGCTGCCTGTACACCAAAGACGATTGTGATGTGACAGCCAACTTTTTCATATTATTCTAATTTTTGTTTTGTTTATTAGATAGTATTTACTTCTTTCTGAAGTGATTTGTTTATTAATATTTGTTTGTTTGTGTATACTTTCGTGTCCACATAACGTTGTTTGTCCAAATTCTTTTCGAATACGTATGACAAACTGTAGAAGACTATAGCGTATACTCCGACAAATTTCATTGTCATTGAATTTATTAATTAAATTAAATACTTATATGAAAAAATTAACTCGTCAACCAGGAATCGAACCTCGGGTCTCTGGATAACTAGTCCAGTGTGCTGCCTGTACACCAAAGACGATTGTGATGTGACAGCCAACTTTTTCATATTATTCTAATTTTTGTTTTGTTTATTAGATAGTATTTACTTCTTTCTGAAGTGATTTGTTTATTAATATTTGTTTGTTTGTGTATACTTTCGTGTCCACATAACGTTGTTTGTCCAAATTCTTTTCGAATACGTATGACAAACTGTAGAAGACTATAGCGTATACTCCGACAAATTTCATTGTCATTGAATTTATTAATTAAATTAAATACTTATATGAAAAAATTAACTCGTCAACCAGGAATCGAACCTCGGGCCTCTGGATAACTAGTCCAGTGTGCTGCCTGTACACCAAAGACGATTGTGATGTGACAGCCAACTTTTTCATATTATCGATTCATATTATCGATTTCAACCAGGTTCGATTCCTGGTTGACGAGTTAATTTTTTTCATATAAGTATTTAATTTAATTAATAAATTCAATGACAATGAAATTTGTCGGAGTATACGCTATAGTCTTCTACAGTTTGTCTTACGTATTCGAAAAGAATTTGGACAAACAACGTTATGTGGACACGAAAGTATACACAAACAAACAAATATTAATAAACAAATCACTTCAGAAAGAAGTAAATACTATCTAATAAACAAAACAAAAATTAGAATAATATGAAAAAGTTGGCTGTCACATCACAATCGTCTTTGGTGTACAGGCAGCACACTGGACTAGTTATCCAGAGGCCCGAGGTTCGATTCCTGGTTGACGAGTTAATTTTTTCATATAAGTATTTAATTTAATTAATAAATTCAATGACAGTGAAATTTGTCGGAGTATACGCTATAGTCTTCTACAGTTTGTCATACGTATTCGAAAAGAATTTGGACAAACAACGTTATGTGGACACGAAAGTATACACAAACAAACAAATATTAATAAACAAATCACTTCAGAAAGAAGTAAATACTATCTAATAAACAAAACAAAAATTAGAATAATATGAAAAAGTTGGCTGTCACATCACAATCGTCTTTGGTGTACAGGCAGCACACTGGACTAGTTATCCAGAGACCCGAGGTTCGATTCCTGGTTGACGAGTTAATTTTTTCATATAAGTATTTAATTTAATTAATAAATTCAATGACAATGAAATTTGTCGGAGTATACGCTATAGTCTTCTACAGTTTGTCATACGTATTCGAAAAGAATTTGGACAAACAACGTTATGTGGACACGAAAGTATACACAAACAAACAAATATTAATAAACAAATCACTTCAGAAAGAAGTAAATACTATCTAATAAACAAAACAAAAATTAGAATAATATGAAAAAGTTGGCTGTCACATCACAATCGTCTTTGGTGTACAGGCAGCACACTGGACTAGTTATCCAGAGGCCCGAGGTTCGATTCCTGGTTGACGAGTTAATTTTTTCATATAAGTATTTAATTTAATTAATATTATTTATTTATTTGGTATATTCTAGTAGTTGGGGATTGTATAGCATTACATGAATCAGATTTCCTACAGATTTCCTACTAATTGCAGCATGTTGGCTATCATATTTTAAACAACTTCCCCTCTTAATAATCTCCTAGAACTTTTCAGTAGGATTCATGTAGGAAGAAATTATAGAATCAATATTCTGGTTAAGATCGAGAAATATTATCAAGTTTACCTAGACTGTCGCTAATAATTTGGCAACCACTGTATTCTTTCTTCATCGAACTTTACTTTCCATCGAGAAATCCGTAAACGTATCATTTTCCACAAATAATTGAATATTATTTCAAATGCTTGGGTACATCATAAATGAATTACACAATAATAGAAAGACAATTCATGTGATAATACTCTTAAATAATTAATGAAGTGTCTTGATGTTTGTTTATTCATACATTATTTTCCTGGTATATAGATTTCCTCGTATTTTATAAAATTGTAACAGAATTACACGATGCAACTAACTTAAATACATTTTGTACGAGTAGAATGGGTTCTTTGATTGATTATCTATTTAAGGATGTACGAGCGCTGATGTATAGTCCATTTAGAAAATTCTTCAAAATATCTTATATAGTAATTCATAAATGTGCACAATAATGTTTATTATTTTTTGTCGTAAATTAAAATTTAATTTAGGCCCGTCATACCACCGGGCCTAACAAAACAGATATTTAAGAAAAAAACCTGAGATTTCGGGTAATTAAGCTACCACCGACAGAGATAAAATTTACCCGAAATCTCAGTTTGTTTCTTAAATATCTTCATTTTTAGGCCCGTCATAGCGAAATTTTATTGGATCAATTTCTTTTTTCTATTGCGTAATTTCTTTTTTATTCCAAGTGAAAATTATCAAAATATGCGAAAATATGTGTGAAAATATGGGTTTCTCCTTGAGAGCAATTCATTAAAACTCGAACTTTAACATTAAATAATTAATTCAAGATCCCCATAACCCCCCCCCCCCCTGAAACTTTTATAATTGATTTATATGCACTTCAACTATATGTAAACAAAAAAATCATGCCGTAATCTTTTTGAAGCTTCAGTGCTCGTACATCCTTAATCTATTTAATCATTATTATTTCTAGGTCACAAATATGATTTTTTTTTAAAACATTATAAAAGTTATAAAAACGACATTTATATTTACACAGTTATAGTTGTATTTTGATTTTATGCATTTATTTTCCAGTTATTTGATTTTGTTTTAACAGATTGTGTGTGATTGGCAAACTGAATAATTAAAATCTGATATAATTGGATTTAATTGTTTTCCTAATTAATACTTTTCATTTTTATTCGATTAAAAATTAGTGAATCACCACCATATCCATCTGATTTTGACATTTTTTATTATTTTTTTTAGAAGTAATTTTTACAGTTAAATATTAATTAATGCTTACAATAAAATTAATTTTTGTTTTCGCCTGATGTACCCTGTCAGGCCAAACATGATGGAATGAAAAACATACGATAAAAGCACCACCTATCACGAATCGATAAATATTGCCTGGAAAATCTAAATCTACAATAACTAATTAAGGTTCCCGCTGGCTTCAATTTTAAGGTTGCTCCTCGTTCCGCCCTAGGGTGTGGTGGTAGTGGACAGAATTTGGTGTCGTTGGATAACTTCTTTAAAAATATTGAACACATAGTTTATTGTTTTTCATTCCAAAGTGTTTTTCTCAAGTTATTCGACCAGACTTTTTGGAACTACCCTATATTTGGAAACCCTATATAAAAGGGAAATATGTTGTGTGTATGTTTGTCCAAGTTGTTTGGAGAAAGCTATAGGAGATAGCAAAATAATGAAGAGAGATGATCCTAAATAAGCTTTTCTTACAACTCTGAGATAAACTATCAGAAGTAAGGTACGGCAATAAAATTTTCTGACGGTTAGATATGCTATAGATATAATTCATAGTTCCTATAGAAATACCTACATTTATTAAAAATTTATGTAAAAAAGTTTGTTGTTTATTTTTATTTGTTTATTTGGTGTTAATTTTTAACAAAGGAACATTTTGTGTCTTTACATATTTGTTCTTTTATGGTTTCAAAGTTGGGAAGTTTTGATCAATTATGCCCAAACATGGTCCGATTTTGCCCATTACTTACCCATTCCAACTCGGCTATAGTTTTTATCTCTAGAACATTCTCACGAAATTTCAGCTCGTTATATCTTTTCGTTTTTGAGCTGTCGTGTTCACGAACTGACGGGCGAGTATGCGGAAATGGCCGCATTAGGGCATTTTATGGACACCAATGCCTAACATTTATATTTGCGATCAATATTTTCAAGCGTTACAAAGTCGGGACTAAACTTAATATACCTTGAATATTCGCATATGCTGGGTATTATAATTATTTGACATAAATTTCCTACGCAGTCTCTATAAGAATTTTTTTGAAACACGGACTACGGCGGCTTTTCAGCTAGTACCGAATAAGATACCGGCATCAAAACAATACGTAAATCGTGATATAATAAATTTCATTAATATCTCAGAGTTGAACGATTTTTATATGTTTATAGAAACATAGCAAACATAGGAAATTTCAATGGGTTTATTTACAATTTTAGAGTAGGTGTGAGTCATTGTGGGAACTGCTAGTTTTTTATTAAAAGAATGATCATAGATATCGTTAATACTTAATACTATTAAAATCGTTATTATTTTTAGTACTTTTTTCCCAAGCATATTGGCCAATACGCCATTTAATTTTTATGAATTTACTTTCTAGGAAAAACTAGTAAGGTAAGTATAGGTTAGTGCAGTTTTTATGAGCTCTGAACATTTTGCTTTTGTTAGTAAAAAAAGATGTCTGAAGTATTGTCACGTCTTCAAATAATTCTTGAGCAGACGACTTCAAAAAAGTATTTTATCTTCAGCTTCACTTTTGCTTCTATTTTATTCAGCTTCATCATCTTATTAGCTTCATTTTTGCCCGTTTAATCGGTTTTTTGGTAAATTTAGGACATTGTGATTTGAGATGGTTAAAAGTTCTCATAAGCCTATATGTAAGTTTGCTACTAGGGAGAGTGAAAAGCTCTCTTTAAAAATGAGAAGTGTAGAAAATTTCAGCGTGAAGCCATTTCGAGTTGAAAGATTTTATCTTGTCACGCATATTGCTGAGAAGAATGTTTAATATACTCTAAGTGTCCTTGACAAATAAAGTCTTGTAACTAAATAAGGTATGGTACCACATTTAAACCGTAGTACACACCCAGACTTTTTCTTGTGAAACATAGAATGTTTCGAAATCATTCCGATACATAGACACAGTTGTATCTGACATATTTTGACACGGTTTCGAAAAAAAATTTTTGTCTTGTTTTCCGACTCAACTCACGCGGCGTTTTGAAATTTTCAGACGTTTTCTAAACTTGTCCTCAGTATTTTCTATCACTTAAGACGTACATTCTTAAAAATTGTCTTTGGGGATTGAAAGTGTAGAAAATACAATTTTTTTTCCTTCTGTTCAATCATAGAAAGCTAAAAAAAGTAGCTGATTGCGAACATGTTGAAAGTACTTGCCGATGAACGTGGAATATATTAGAACAATTGTGTTTCGAATAATGGCCCACGGCAAAGTGTCAAAATATTGTTTAGAAACATTATTTCACAACAAAGTGTCTCAAGTGTTTACTGGGCTAGACAACACTGCAACTAAAACTTGCCAATTGATAACGGGGCATTTTAAATAAGTGAAGCCGTAAGGCATGATAAAAAACGTCTTCATTCCATTGAAATATAATGGATTTTTTAAATAATATATTGAACTAGAATCATTATTCTCTAATCTCTCTGTATTAACATTGTAAAGAAAAAAATGTGCAATACAAAACAATAAACTCCAAGCTGTGTACATGTTAACAAAGATATAAAAATATTAAATAAAAAAACAAACGTAACTCTTAACTTAAGGACGGTCCAGCATTGTGTTATATAATCCGAACAAAAAACCGGTTTGATTTTATTATAGAACAAATACATATACACACATCGCAACACATAGACAAATTCACTGTTCATATACACAAAATAACATTATTTTGTATATATGAACAGAAGAAAAAAAGTTATTTTAAACTTTTATATTTAGAAAACAAAACGGTAAAATGCGATTTAAAAAAAAATTTATTTAATATATATTTATCTTGTTTTAACTATTCTTGTTTTTTTTTTTAAATTCTGTCGAGTATATTTTTTAATAAAACAGATAATAATTAGGCGGGCATGAAGTTTTACATGCTTTTAATGAGAGAGAGTGAGAGAGAATGATAACTTCGCTATTAATTATCTCGCGTTCTAAACGGTCAAAAAATCTCAGTGATTTCATGCTGGAACATCCTTAAGTAAAAAAGTAAATGCAATTATTACCAACATGACGTCAAATCAAAGCATAAAAAGCTTTCTGTTTCCACGGTCGGATTGAGTTAACAACACATGAGCTTTTTTCCTCAATCTATTTAATATTTTAAAATTGAGTTTGGAGATATATACAAAATGCACAAACATACAAAGGCAAATAAAATTATAACTCGATTTTATGTTATCAGATAACAAGGTAGTACGTCAACCGAAGTTTAACCATCGAATTTTACCGAACGATGTTTTACAGGAAGGATTATAGACGATTTTTAAGATTCTTGGTATCTCAGTAACCAAAAAAGCCATGAAGCTCAAATTTAAAACTTAAAAATCGACATTTTGGGTACTGACTCGCGCATCAGAATAATCATCAATATTCTAGTTGTTATAGAAAGTTAATTTTTAGAAGGCAGTAAGGTCTTAAAACCACCCAGAAAAGCCTGAAAACTGGTTACTTTTACAATGTTAAAATTACAATGTTAATCTTATGGAAAGTGTTTTCTCTACATGATAGTTATAATTTAATATATTTTAGTATGTAATGACAGATTCTATGATCTGTGCTTGGATAATTACATTAGCAAATCACATCTCATTTATTAACGATATTCAAAACCAAACTAATTAAAATTTTAGTACAAAAATATTGTTTGAAGTTTTCAAAATTTTTTATTTACTACTGTCTCATTTTTTTAAACTTTTATGTCTTAAGTAAAAAAAACTTAATATCTGCAAAAAGTAATGATATCCGACGCGAAAAACAAAACTGGGAGAGGACCAAAGGTTTAGCATACAAAAAGTGTTAATTTCCCTGCAAAAACAGTAATGTTAGCCTACAAAAGCAGTTAAATCTATGTCAGAGCACAGTTTTGACATAAATGTGCCCTTACATAGATTATAAGTCTCTCAGCTGCAGGAAATTTCATATTTTACTGTGGTATATATTTATAGGGTAAGTTTTTCAGGTGCAGGATATTTCATGTTTTACTTGGCAAGTGGTTAGATTTTATAACTCTTAAATCTATATTTTGTTATAAACCTGCCAAGTAAAATATGAATATCCTGCATCTGAGAAACACCATAAGTACATACCAATCATTTTCTCACTTTTGTTTAAAAAACTTGGGCCTTACATAAATTTCACTACATTTTTAGACATTTTTGTTTTTGCTGGGATTTCAATAAATTTTCTATACGAAAACTTAACCTGTCACAGTTCCAAGACAAATTCAATGAGCTTACTGGATAATGTATGTTAAAGTATCGAATGTGTAATTCCTTAAATATAACACAGTGTCCTGTCAATTATCAGAACTAATGCTGGATAATACGGGCATTCTCACAACCACTTTTTGTGTCTTATATTTATTTGACATTAGAAACGATATCCATGCATTACACTCATTCATTGAAAATCTGAATCATTGCCATTGATCCGATTAACATTTTCCAACTATTTTCTCCATTTCTCAATTTTTCTACATATTTCCGATGCATCACTGTCCTCGATTTTTATACATAAAATAATGAGATCACAAAGTATGTTTTGTTTTGTACGACAAAACCCGAAAAATTTCAAACGCACATTGCAATTAAAAAGAACAAAAAGTTATTTTTAGCACGAATAATATATTGCCAGATAATCGAGTGTAAACTGTAAATGATTTCGACAACATTTACTTATGCTAAAACTTCATATAGTCAACTTCATATATCACCAACAAAATATAAATTTAAATGACACACCCAATAAGTTTACTTTTACGATTTTTGTTTTTATTGTATAAAAATCATACAACAATAAAACTTTTCTAAAATTCATTTGAAACTCTAATAAATGCCAACACATATGTTTTTCAACATAAGATAAATGGAGAGTAAAAATATGAAACAGAATTCATGAAGAACGTTAAAATGTGAGAGTAAAAATACTAAGTATTGTATTCTAAATACATTTTTACAATGTGATGTTCACACAGGAAAATCAGTGTGAATGAAACATAAGGTAGTTACACACTGTGAAAAAAATATTGCTATATTTGTGGGACACGTCAACTTTGGGGTCAAAGTTACTTTTTTACTATTAAAATTATGCCCTTTTGTCACAGATTTGGTCAGACCCAGGATGAAATTCTATATGCGACGTGTTTTTAATATTCGAAATATAAAGTTTGTTATTGGGCAAAATCGGTTAAGGGAAAAGAGGGGCTTAGAGAAAGGGTGACAGGCAAATGTGGAATGTTTCTTCTAATATTATATATACAAAAATCGACGTGTGTTTGTATGTTCCCTAGGGACTCCAAAATGGGTGGACCGATTTTGACAAAATTTTCAGGCAATCTTCAGATTAACCCAGCGGGTGATCCTGTGAAGTTTGGTAGCAATCGGGGAAAAAATTGATTTTTGACAATTTTGTTGTGTCATATTTTCAATTTTGTGTCATCTGGCTATAGATAATTAGTGCTACCCGTGCGAAGTCGGGGCAGCCAGCTAGTATTATATAAATCAAGATTTATCACAAGTAAAGTTGTTGAAAATAAAATTTGCTTCAATTTATCATCTAACTATGTTTTATGTAACTCTAATACTTGATAAATTATTGATAAATAATTTCAATCATATTGTTCTAATAATTGATATTTCTAATGCCACAATGATAATTTGATTTGATATTCGTAATGATTACTTTCTCTGATCAAATTAGCTTGAATAAGTAACTTCAATGTATACATAGCTTTTTTATGATCTATAAGAAGCAAGTTTGGAAACTTTTTATCTCATAGGTATTCAGTCCACTAAACATTACCTTCAGTGCGTTATGGATTCACGAATTATTTTAATAATTTTAATGAATATTGGATATTGCATTGTGTGTGCTTATGCACAGAATATTAAATTAAAATAGGGAATAAATAATTGGACAATACATTATTTTCTGTTCCATAGTATAATTCTATGATATAAGCAGATCTACAGAATCATTAGAAAACTTTCATGAGCCAAGCAAGCTCTAAAATATTAACACAACAGTTTTATACTGTCCTTACAATCATACCATTCATATTTTATATAAATTTATTCCAGTAAATATTTTAGTAGACGCTGTTAACGAAATAAAATTGAATTTATTAACTCAGCTTATAATATAACGACATTATTTTTGAATCATTGCCAAATACTAAAATTTAATTTTTAATTAAAAAATTTATTTTTCCGTAAACTTTTACTATCATAAAATTTGAAAAGTTATAATAGCACAACAACTGCCACTTACAATATATATATATATATATATATATATATATATATATATATATATATATATATATATATATATATGTCTTTGTCACTATCATTTTAGCATATCGTAATACGCTAAAACGAAAGGGGTATTCGAAGTACTTAAAACTTGGCAGACAATAAGCCAGAAAATAGTCTCTATTAAAATGAAAATGGGCAGTTGTCATTATAATACACAAGAAAAATAAACAAATTTTTTAATACTGTTATTAAAACTCCCGTAGAATAGTAGAATTACCTATCTCAGTATTGGACTGGGACCAAGTCTTTAGCACAATGGCTTTAAGGTCCATAACCCACAAAACCAAATGATAATAAGAATCAAATAGCTAAGAGATTTTGAAAGTTTTTATTTTCGAAGACGTACATTTTTATGCAAAAAGTTCCATTAGTTACAAAAATGAAGCTAGCCAATTAAGATTATTTTTAATAGAAGAATAGTTTCAGCTAGATTGTCAATAAATCGTTCGCAAAATCTTCTATCCTCGTAATCCTTAATAATATCCGATTCTATGTTTAAGATAATCAACGAGTCCAGCAGTTCTTCCCCAGTAAAGAACGAAGCATCGTCTTAATGCCCTTCAAGACGGTATGCCAAATATTGTGGTTTCCCCTCCTCTACCCCCCCTTTCCTCTTATCTGATTTTACCCATTAACGAGCTTGAACTTTCAAATATCAAATTTCTCGTAGATTTCAGATAGAAAGAATAAAAAATAATTTTGTGCAGTTTGCATACATCCTCACCCTCTTGGAGAGTAGTTTTCCCTCGAAGCACACTTTTTTTCTATTTTCTATTACTTCTGCCTATCTAATACCTACCAACAGATAATAGTTGCCCGTCTATTATCTTTATAACCCCGTACTATAATACTAAGAAAATAATATGATATACACTGAAAATCACCAAGAAATCCTATTACTCTACTACTCTATTTTCATTCCAAGCAAATGCCGTATATCAACTGGCAAGTCTAGTCAAACTACTTTCATATCGCACATGGACTAAGCTGCTGTAGAATTAAAAATTATGATAGCAAAAAAGGACTCACGAAACTGCCGTAAAGGTAAAATTTTACCATTTCGTATACGCACAAATAGGATCAATCTACGGGTTTAAACAAAATTTGTGCTAAAATGTTATTCAACACACTTGAATAACGTTTGTATTGTAACGTTCGATTGTTGCTATATAAAATTATATTTTTGTTTAATTTTCTTGCCTACTTTATAATTTTATTTCACTTGACTATAATAAAATAAATACTAAAATTTTTTTATGGCACACTCCACCACTGGCTGCTGTACTACGGACCACAAAAGTTGATGTCATATTTTTAAAGTTATATAAATTACAAGCTTTTATCCGGGTCTTCGCTCGCGTTAATATATATTTCCAGCTTTATTAACGCCGCTTTTCCTTGGCCGTTACAATCATGGCTACAGAAGAGTTTCTCCATATTATCTTTAGAGGTAGTTTATAATCAACAAATATGCAAATTTTAATTATTTGTTATAAAGAATATTTCTGCAAAGTTTGAAGCAAATCGGACGACATAATAAATTTCATACAAACCCCCCCCCCCTATTTTCCCCATTAAAATGTGAATTTTTAAAAATCCGTTCTTAGCTAACGTTAACTATCTATAAACTACCTACTTCCAAAATTTCAGCTTCATGAAGACAATTTCTCCATATTATCCTTACAACCCAATTCCACCCCTTTTTAGGGGTAGTTAAAAAACAAATATGCAAACTTTAATTATTTGTTATAAAAAATATTTCTGCAAAGTTTGAAGCAAATCCGACGATATAATAAGTTTTGTACAAAATTCAGCCCCCCCCCCCATTTCTCTCCATTAAAATGTAAATTTTCCAAATGTAAATCCTTTCCTTCTATAAACTATAAACTACCTACCCAAATTCAGCTTCACGAAGACAATTTCTCCATATTATCTTTACAACCGCATTCTACCCCCTTTTATATGAATACAACGTTGTGTAAAAATTTCAAAACAAACGAACATTAAATTTATATATATATAGATTTGTGCCTTATTGATTTGGTTTTCGAAAAAAAGCTTCGTATTAGAGTTGTTAATTAGAAATATAGTAATAACTTTTATTCGAAATTTAATTTCGAAAACCCAATGAATGAAGCACAAATCAACTATAACATTTAAAAAATTACATCAACTTTTGTGGCCAAGTGTACAAGATATATATTTTTAATATTTGCAACGTATAATGAATTTTCTAATTGCTAATTTATTGAATACAAACAAGATATGATGAGAATTTATGTATAAAAAAAGTACACATACATCATATCGCAATTGATTGGCAGGTTATTTACTAAAGCTATTAAATAAAGCTTTGTAAAATATACATAGTCGTATCTATTTTATATAGGAAAATATATATATATTTTATAATTTATGAAGCTTTATGGCTTCAAAATGTTTTTTTCTATTAATCTTCTTGACTAATGAAAGTAGACGTGTTCTGTATGCCGTTGTATTATCGATTTGAAGTTATTGGGATTTGAGAATTAATGAATTTATAACTAAAGTAATTTAGACATGTAAGGGAAACAACAATGTTTATTATTGTGATTTATGATTTTTATAAAAAGTTTGTTTTCTGTAGCATTTTATTCTGTTAATAAATTCATTTATGGGAATATTTATGGAGGAAAATTAGGTTAACTAAAAAAAAATTGAATTGAAATTTTCTTGAGGTAAAAGATATAACAATTTATTCTCTTTTTGATTCTAGTTCTGTTGCTATCTCTAGGTAGTTTGAAAACTGTATCCCATTATGATGGAGCGTTGAGCACAGCAAGTGTTCAATTGTCGCCTTCCACTCGTAACACTCCTTGCAGTAGTTGCGTTTGCGATTTTCCATTTCAGAAGGTTCCCTCCGCCTGCTCAGTTTCCTATGGTTACTCCAGTGGTAATGCATACAATTCCTATCTTTTAATAGTTGCAAAGTTGTATTGTCTTTATCTATCTGGAACAACCATGTCCAGGCTATGTGGCAGTCTCAACACATAACGATCTAAATACTGTGTCCGGGAGCCCAACAAAGACTGACTACGCCAGCTTCGATAAACGAGAGCGCTTTTCTACAACCCAACAGTTTTTTTTTAAATTTTGATCGTTGTACATGAAGTGTTGCGTTTCCTGCTGGTTTTTCCCGTTCATGACTTATTCGGTCTGTCTATTTTATTACCAGGATTTCATACTCCAACTATCCGATACATGTTGAACATGATGTTGATCCTATACAGCCATACACTCGTTAAAAAAAAAAATGAACAGACCTGAAATGTTAATTTTCTTACATTTCATAAAACTCCTCACTTTTGCTACTCTCTGTATATTGTTTATTTATAAACAAAGATAAGTAATATATTTTTTAAATGTGAAAAAATAAATGGAAGTTTTATATTTTTTATTTATGTAAACAAAAATATTTACTACAAGAATAATCAAAATTGTCAGAGACTGGTTCGGTTCAGGTCTGTTCATTTTTTTGAACGGGAGTGTACAATTTAAAAAAATTTTCGGAATTTCATTAGAGGTTAAATCGATGTAATATAACACGATGATTGCCCACAAAGTCTTGAAAGAGTTGCGTAAACTGAGAATAAAACAAATTAGCGTTTCAGTTAAAGCGCTATAAAGGTCTGGCATCTACATAGATAGCTTTTTGACTCTATTATATGTCAAAGTGCTGTCTGAGTTTTTCCACAAGTCGTAACAACAATAAATCTACAACATCCTATGAAAAACGTATCACTCTGCATAATTCCTACTAGATTGGTATGATATTATAGTGCTCTTTAAAACCCCCGCCATAAGTTTAATCCCCTTTTCATCGTCAAATGGTATACTGCCACGTTTCTTCTGCTACGGTATATAACATAGATGGGCAGACCTTGACTACACTCAGCTCTGAGTGAGAGGTAGGAAGAGAGATAGAGTAAATACAGGGTATCTACCAATTATTATTATTTTCTTTTTTTAATTAAAATATTTTCTGAAAAAAATATAATAATACCAACAATTTTTATGGTCACTATTATTCAAAGTAAATAATACATACAATACATACTCTGGAATTTTGGGCTGGTAATTTGGGGCATAAAATGTACCTTTTTAATATATTTGTGTATGAATAAAATAAAAATATTATTTATAATAAAATATATAATATAGAAATTATAAATATAAAATATAAATCTTTTGAACCTTTACTTCTACCGCTGGACCGTTGTAATAAAAGAGGGAAATTTTTACAAAGGAGTTGAATAGAATTGAAAACAGTAAATCTAAACTTCTTACTATTCATATCCGAGAACTAATAAACAATTATTTACCTGATTTAATTATTTTTTCTTCGTATGGAGTATAGTGTCATGGGATTTTGATGAATTAAGTTAAATTTTACATAAAGTGGGAATCCATCAATTATTATGTTATTATTTATTAGTTATTATGTTGTAAAAGATATTATTTAAACAATAAATATTTTATAAAACTATTTCTAAATTGATTGAATAAATTATTGGGCAATAATCGGTAGGCAACCTGTATTGAAACATCGTTCCGTCTTACTTCAAAACATACCTTTTTTACTTACTCTCACACAGCTTATGGAGAGTCGTTCGACTCCGGCGAGTCGTCTGCGCCCACTTCTGGTATATAAGAGAGAGCTACTCCACGTGTTTAAAATTTTGAATTATTGAGAGACATTATCATTGGCTGCAAGTACTTAACCATAGGTCAAAACACCGGAAATTGACTTCTCTCAGGGATTTTTCATTCGTCGACACACAATATACTACAATATACTATCCAGACTAGCTTTTGGTATTCGAAATTTGCTATAGTGTAGAGAAAATATTCACTGTTTCTAAGAATAAGAAATAATATATGGTTATGCCTATGTCTATTTCTCTTTACAAATGTCTTTCTTCTACTCATTTATTCATACTATTTGCTTTCTTGATGATAACAAGCTGTGTAAGTAGTACATATAAGGGCATTATAAGTTTAGTCCCGACTTTGTTACGGTTGAAAATATTGATCGAAGAAAAAAATTTGTGATACAGATGACACGATAAGTCCAAAACGAACAGAAATAACAAGACATTTTGTATCTAAAATGAATCCTCAAGAATGCGAAAAAAACATCCATACATCTCCATAGTGGAGACGAACATATTCAGAATTCTTGAGCGGAATTTTACGGTAAAATTTTCAGACTATCTTTTTAAGTTTAAAAAAAGATTTTTTTTATTTTTAAATAAAATAATAATACAAATTTTGATCATTTTTTCCTTCACGAACTCCAGATGAATATCGGCATAGTTCCAATCATAGTCGGCTACAGCCGCAAATCCTACCAATTCCTAGTCTATACACAAAAATTCCTTCCACACCTCACATCTTCACATCCTTAATAATAACAATGGACCTTAAGGCCGAAGTGTATCCCGCCCAGGGCAGCCTCTACAATCTATCTTGATCATTTTCGTTGGTGAGCCCTAAAAAGATTTCAATTGGGCTATTAATTTTGTAAGAAGATTCTTAAAACATGAAAAATAATCAATTTGTTCATCGTCACAATCACTATCTGAATTGTCCAAAACAAGAAAACCACAAATCGCACCCTAGACATTTTGCACGGCTTTCGTACATAGATACTGGGCTATAACCTAAATATCATAGTGAAATCTTGTTTTATAAAACCATTCAGATATGTTAAATTATTCATGAATCATATTATATTGTATGATATTTTAAAAAAATACAAGATTTTTATTTTTATTCACAAATCATATTTCGTGGCTTGTTTAATATACCATACAAACAAAATATAAAAAGGAAATTCTCAAACAACAAAAATCTAGAGTTGAATAAACATTGCATAACATATAAATAATACTAGGGTTACCAACTCAAAATTTTAGAAAATCCGGAGATTGATCTAATCAGTCCGGAGATATTGACTGACGTACGTAATTACTAAAAAAAAAACTCATTCGATGAGGATATTTACAAAAATCAAACAAACTAATTAGCTATTTATGTACGTATGTATGCGCAAGCGTAAACATTCAAAATAAAGCTCAGTAGCTCACTCCGTGTGAAAAGTTAGTATTGTAACTATATTATGAAGAACTTTCAATAGTGAAAATATTATAAATATAAATCAACTTCTCGCAATAATAAATTAAATATTCATTAAGAATTAGTATTTTCTTTGCATAAGAATGAAAGAATCCGGAGATTATTAGCATATTTCCGCCAAAGTAAATCAGCTATTGTTTTTGTACCAATGTTAGAATTTCGTAAAAATTTCTTCAAATGTCCATGGATCCTAACTACTAAATGTAAAAAATCGTTAAAATTTATATATATATATATATATATATATAAATATATTATATATATATATATATATATATATATATATATATATATATATATATATATATATATAAGTTTATGTGTCTGTGGACTCTCTAGTGGTCACAGTTTTATTCCGATTGGAATGAAATTTGGTATTTGAGGCACTTTTGGGATTCAAAGGCCAAGATCGTTAATGGGTAAAATCGAACGAGGGCAAAAGGGAGTTTAGAGGAAGGGAGAACTACGAAATTTGACATATTTCCCTTAATATTCGAAAAATTTATAAGAAGTAAAGTAGTAGGTACTTAGTTTTATTGTAATTTTGTTTCTTATCATTTTTCTGTTACACTAATATTTACAGAAATATTTACAATTAAATATTGAAAGTTAAAATTCTAAATATCTATGTACACATTAGAGTTTGGAAAAAATGATGAGATAATGAATTATACCACATTTGATTTTCTACAACTTTACTCGTTATACATTTTTCGATTGTTCCAATATTAAAAAAGATATTTTATATCTTGTGTGTTCTTCTATCTTTATACACCCCTTTCCCCTTGACGCATTACATTTATTAATAAAATTGGCCTTGAAAATACTAAAATGATATGAGACACGTCATAGATGACATTTCATTTTGATCAGACTTAAATTGTGACTAGAGAGTGATTTATGTATTCTAAGGAAATTCGCTAAGTTGACGCAGCTCCTGCGTAACGCCTTTTTTTATTTTTTTTTATCTGGAGTCCGAAGAAAAATTAATTTTTCCGGAGTCTCCGGCCTACAACTGGAAAGTTGGTAACCCTAAATAATACACCTACTATATGACATTGCTACTACATACATTGTTTATATGCTGATAACAGCTATATTATCCGTATCAATATTTATGAGTGAATTTAATGGCGAGTATATGATACATAATACAATAATATCAAGAGAGAACAACTATACTTTTGATTTATTTATCAACGTTTTAGTTCAAAATAAATATTATGTACATACAAACGTGTAGACAGTGTAACAAAATAAAAAAACGGCCTCTTTTATATTTAATCAAAAAATTTACAATATATGGGTAATATTTACAGTATAATGTGTTTAGATATTGGATGATTCAATTTAGTTCATACAACTCGTTTATATATACGTCATACTAAAAATACCATAAACTGTGTTTTGCTGTTTAGACAAGGTGCAAACCATGCATTCGTTAAATAATATATTTTTAGATTGATTTTACATTAAATTTTCTTTTTCGTTCGTCATTAATTTTTTTTTAAGAAAAAAAAAATTTTCATAAGCATAGCCGGTTACTTCGTTATTGTCCATGCGCCGACATAACTATCTATTTCGAACTTGTTATCTCTCAGTTAAATAATTTGCCATTTTACCATTTACCATTTTATTTCTATTTTCGTAATCCAAGAGTTAAAAAAGTTGGCTACATTTAAGATATCATAACCACTATCAAATGATAAATTATCTTGTACTAATTATTGTGATAAATACATTAGTGAAATGATCAATAAAATCAAAAACATCAATCATTTTTTTAACATTTAAATAGTAAATTTATCAAAACCTTTCAGCATAGGTGCCAATAGCGTTTAAAAGGAAAGACAATTTCAAATATTCAAAAATGTTTGGGCGGGGGGGGGGGGGGTGGATATGATGACATTAAATAATAATTAATTATATGAAAACATGACATCGTTATGAAAAATTTATAGAGAAAAACATATGCTAATTTCCAAATTTGTGCAAGACAAACAAAATACAAAGCTTCTGCTGTTAAATACATAGAATCGTAATCGCACTGAAATGGCTTTTAAGTTCAGTTATTAGTTAATGATATGTATGTATATACGCCACTCTTTTTGATTACCTAGGACAGATGTTGTTTGTACTATTGATATCTTCCTACTTAGTTAGGAAGAAGACCAAAATATCAACAATGATATTGCTTGAATGTTTTTCACGAGATTACTAAAATATATATATATATAGATATTGCACAAGAATATATATATATATATATATATATATATATATATATATATATATATATATATATATATATATATATATATATATATATATATATATTATATATATTATATATATATATATATATATATTATATGTATATATATATATATATATATATATATATATATTATGTATATGTTCGTAATAGAAATTTGGTATGAGACGTTCTTTTTGTATTTGGTATTTGGAATTTTATTTGTGGGAAGGAAAGGGAAAATCTACGACAAC
The DNA here is from genome assembly GCA_963920215.1 of Nineta flava. Taxonomy (NCBI): domain Eukaryota; kingdom Metazoa; phylum Arthropoda; class Insecta; order Neuroptera; family Chrysopidae; genus Nineta; species Nineta flava. The sequence continues at coordinate 32,060,644 of OY986045.1, forward strand.
ACAACCTTATTTAATTTGCTGCTTTTATAAATTGACATCAAACAAGATTATGCAATAAAAACGCTGTGATAGGTATTGCCGGCATATTTTAGACTGCCAGACCAAGACATTTTTAAAGACACATCGAAACGAGTACAATTTAAAAATAAACATTTCTACACCCTAACGGTGAAATTATATTACCTCGCGCTTTTCGGCAGAATAGGGCTTATCATACAAGTTTTTCTGTAAGAAAATAAAATTTTCTAAAAAATACTCGCGATAATGGGAGACTATATTAGGTTTTTAATTATAATTAACTTAATTAAACATATTTTTGGCTTGTCAAATCTAGTCATACCAAGCGTATATTGTTCGCATGACTTTTAACTGTTGATTTGAACACAAAAATTTCCACTCCGCGATAACGATATTCTTATTAGTCTTCGTAGGTCCTACGTTTTTTACGTTTAAGGTTAGTAGGAAATTGTGCAAAATTTTAAATTGAATTTTTTGTCAGGGTTTTTTAAAATTTTGTATTTATTTTTTATAAAATTTTAGAAAAAATATTTTTACTAAATTACTTCTAATCAAATGGCTTCCTCATACATAACACTCATTGATTATTGAATAAAAGCGTCCTTGATCTTAAGATTTGATTCTTCAATTTTATATTAACAGTAATAAGTTTCTATTAAAAATACATTTATTTAAACAATATTTTTATAGTAAAACTAATTTTCTACAACTTTACTTCTTATGTGTTTTTCGTGTTTTTCAATATTAAGAGAGATATACCAAATTTCGTATCCCTCTTCTCATTTAAACCCCCCTTCCCCCTGTCGATTCTTGTCATGCTTACCATAAAAATGTATTGTCATCGGAACAGAACCAACATGTAAAAATTCAACTGCGTAGTTTAAGAGGAAGTGGTTCTAATTTAGCTTGCAAGATTTGACCCGAATATACATACATGCATTGCAAGTGAAATAAAAGCTTGTAAAAAGAAAAAACCCTATGAACATCCATTAATCATTCAGTACATTTAACATATACCCACAAGTTTTAATTATATACCAGGTGTATAATGAATAATAAATCTTAACTTATATAGTAATTTGTTCAAGTCGACGAAGTCAACATTAAATATTTATCTCATAGGAAAAGTTTTAAACATGTAAAGATTTTACCTTTGAAAATCTTCTACTTGAAAACTTAAACTAAATTAATTTTAATAATTTGAACTGCTGGATGTAATAACGATATTATATTTTATTCTACGTATTTCTATATCCAGAGCACGGTAGTGCGACAGGTAGATTTTTATTCTACAACTATTCTTTATTTATTCAAGTGAGTGTGTTCACAGCAGTACACCTGCAAGTTTCAAATCATATGATTACTCTCTTGGTACCTGAGCTCTAGAGTGTATTATTAGTGGCTGAATTTCCTAAATTGTTGGAATGAACATGTTTTCATTAAGTTTTGTACTGAATCGGTCGTTGCTTGACCCAAATCCAATATAATAGGGAATATGCATGAAATTTTTTTTTCACTTGAATTGAAGCATGTTTACTTGACAAATATCAAGGTAAAATTACTTTTAAAGTAACTTTAAAAATAAGCGAGATATGAATTATTGAAATTCCCGATTAGACAAAGAGGGTGATAGCCCTATTGATATGTTATGTGACGTCATATTACACTTTCACCATTTAAAATACACGTAAAACTCCGTTTTTAGTATTTTTGCAAGAAAGAGACAGATAATAATCTTTAAAAGCTTATAGCTTCCTTGATATTTGTCGGATTTTAATTTCGTTTTTAAATATTATTACAGTATTAAGAGTATTTTCATATTCTGGAAATAAATGTGGAAAAAAATTTTCATGCATATACCCTATTATTAAATAAAACAAATATTTCAGATTTTCGTACAACAGTATTTTTATTTTGACTATAGTTTCAAAGGCCCATTGTGATACCTATGGATGAGAGTGGAGGACAAGAATTTCATCTGGAGTTCGTGAATATTCATCTGGAGTTCGTGAAAGAAACTGCAGAAAACCTTCTCAATCATAGCCGGTTATTTCATTCTTGTACATACCCGACAGTTTAGTCAATTAACCGCCCCTTTTTTATTAATAATTGACAAACTGCCAATGTCGGGATTCGAACCCATAACCTCCGAGTCCCAAGTAGAGCGCCTTAACAAGCACGGCTACTTGGCCAGTATGAACATCCTAACAGGCATATATACACTCCCGTTCATAAAAATTGCACCAGTAAGTTCTACACGTACATATTTCTAAATATATGTATAATATTACAAACAGAACACTTAAGAATGCATCAACTGGTTCAATTTTTATGAACGGGATTGTAAATAGTCGGGTTAAACACATAACCCTCCGTAGCCGGGTAACAAATACATGTGAATGACTTGACTCTCATGTAGATATCGATACTTTTTTCGGAGAATATGCGAGAACGTTACCTTTTTTCTAACATTAATGCTTTTGATGGAATATATTTTCCATTACGGTGTGAAAAAGTAATTTTAAATTACATTTATTTATATATTTTCTTTTAAAACACCTGATAAATCAAAGAAACCTTTGATATAGTATAATGTATTCCCATTGCGAATTTCAATTTAAAACAAAAACACGAATATCTTTAGTACGCATGTTAAAAAACATTCGATTGTATTTTGTAAAACACACCGAAAACCTTTCCGGTTGATTGAAAATAAGCAAAAAAATGTTTTTGTTGTTTAAAAGTTTAACTATGATGATCTTCGAACTTTTATTTATGTGTGGAAACAAAAATTGAAAGATATTAATGGCTCAAAGTTTTTTATCTGATGTATGTTTTTTTATTAATAAATATTTAGAGATGCAAATACGATATTATTTAAGATTAGATATCTTTTGATTTATAGAATAAATTATAAAAATTTTGCATTAAAATAATTAACAAGTGTATAATCAATAAACTTTATTATTTATTAACTTATCTAAACTTTTATTCATTAAGGTTTGTCCTATTTACCGGTTAAACTACAAGAAACAATGAAGTAAATAGGTCACGCTACTTATTTAAAGAAGTGAAATATCCTTCCACAACGTATACTAAAATTTGTTTGCCTCGCAACCGAAACTTTTTGTTTTGTATTTTGGTCACGATGTCTGGTGGCAAAAAAGAAACAAAATTTAGAGTGCTCGAATTGTTCGGAGAAAACTATAAGAGATAGCGAAAAAATGATGAGAATAGACTAAATCTTCTTTACGACTCCAGAAAAAACTTTCAGGCCGGTTAAAACTCCTAGCCGGCCCAGATCTAGAATAAAGTTTATAGTTTCTATAGAAATAACTACATTAACAAAATTTTGGAAATAAATTAGCTGTCAATTAATTTAAAATATAAAAAAATTGACATTTCAAAAATAACTGTCAAAATTTAGAAAAAAATAATTATATGACATAAATAAAAACACACATAATGGATTATTCTTTCGGTTGCACACAATAAAAAGGCATGTTTCTTCTCTATAAACAGAGCAAATATTTTTTTATGGTCTTTAAAAACGTACATTTTGTTTTTATGAATATAAAAAATTTCAAACAAAAGTTGTTTATTTTTTAACATTTTTTGTGTTTTTTTCTATCTCCTAAGGTTTTAACGATGGTAATTTTGCCTTGCGGGGGGGAGTCATGTTTACGAACAGACAGATAGATAGGCGGACATGCGGAAATGAGATCGTTTTATGAAGACCTATGCCAAAAATATTTTCTGGAATATTTTCAACCGGTACAAAGTTGGGAATTTTTTTGAATTATCGTTTCTATGGATAGTCGGGTAGACATGCAGAAACGGACTAAATAGGTTATGATATATCATTGAGGACTTACTATAAATACTCTTATATAAGAAGAAAGAAACACATTAGGTACCATTAAAAATTAACTTTGATCATTACTAATTATAATAACTTAATAAATACTGAAGTAATAGCTTTCAGTTTTATATGAATTTTAATATAAAGCTTTGGGTAACGAAAAAACTAAATGAAAATATGGGAGTAAAGATTAAAAAAAACATTACCGTAATGTTTGACGATACCCTTAGGCATTCAGTCCATTAATTTGCTACAGTAGTGCATATTCGGATGATCTCTAGGGTTCAAGTTATAACAATGTTTTAATCAGTTAGTATTAGTAAGTATTAAAGTAGGTATTGTTTATTTATTAATAAAATTTTGCTCTTCTTTTTCCTCCAATAAATAAATAACTTTCCGAATATATACCCATTAAGTTAAGTAAATTAATTTGTAATAAATTATTTTGATCACGCACGAACTTTTAATACAGCCCATATTTTAAAATACACCCAATCTAGAAACAATGTATAGTGTATCTATCGCTGTGTATATACAGTGACTATGATATGGTGTCGTTGTTACATATACATGTAGTCTACGTTGTTACATATACAGTATGCCATGATATGGTGTTACACTCACAAGACGGACGACGTACAATAACGACGATGTATACATGCACGAGTAAGATGCAACAATTGTATAAATGATTGTAGTTAGAGAGTGATAAGTATAATAGTTATATGTTATACAATACTCATTTTAATGGCAGTTTAAGTCTAACAAAGACACCATATCATAGTACACTACATATAGACAGCGATAAATACACTATTTCTGGAAATAAATACATTATTTCCAGATTGGATGTATTTTAAAATACGAGCTGTATACACGATTCATAGCATTAGCACATTTGATCAGTTTCAAAGCATCTCCAGTAGAGGAATAATTTTATCACGTTTATGTGTACCTACTGATATTAATTATTAATGCAAGAAACTAGAAATGTACCATCAACGCCAAAAGCCAAGCTAAAATTTCCAAATTTTATAAATTGTACGTTATTTATACGGTTTTCGAAAAAATGTTTCAGAAAAAAGTTGTTCATTATAACTATACTAACAACTTTTATTCGAAATATTTTTCCGAAACCCGTATAAATACGGCACAAATCAATTATTAAGTTTTTTAATTTTATCCCGACTTTTGGCGTTGGTGGTACCCTATACATGTAGATAGTGGTGCTGGATTTTAAAATTTCATGGTAATTTGCATCCCGTCCGACTGATAAATAATAATTTATACGTAGTTTAATTAACAGTCTACGTTGTTCAATATCATTTTCATGCATTTATAACGAGCATATATCTCAACGATATTGATGATATACTTGGTATAATTATATCACATTGCACGGTAGTGCATCAGAACAAGTTATGCATCTATGCTTAGCGTAGCAGCAGGGTGGACAAGGGGGCAAGGGGGACATATAAAATTTGGTATATCTCTCTTAATACTGGAAAAATCAAAAAATGTCTTATGGGCAAAGTTATAAAAAATAATTTCACTACAATTTCATTTCTTATCATATTTTCGGTTCCTCTAATACTTACAGATATATTTACGATTTAAGATTTTAAAAATTAAAATCCTAAATATATTTGTATAGGGTAACTCGGGGTACAACGTGGTACCGGGGCAGAATGAAGTTTAACGATTTTCGGTGTAAAGGGAGTACTGTTAGTGCGCGACAATACATAGCATTAGACCAACCTATGGTTGTTCAATTGTACCTTTAATTGTTTGATGTACGATTAATTGTCTTTAAATTGGTATAGTGAAATCTTTGTTTACGTATATTTTTCGAGTGAACTAACCTCCTTAACGTGAATCTGGGGCAGAACGGATGGGGCGGAATGGCGTACTCCATTCATGTATCACAATGTCTTCCAGCAGACACAACTGACATCAGACTTGATGACAAGTGAAGAGTCTAATTTAACTACCCCTGTTTGCACTTGGATGACAACTGACAATAGAGTCTATTAATTTCATTTTTCACCTGCGGGAATAAATAGCGAAGATGATGACGCTGTTCTAGTGCATGAATTCTGTGCAAAACTTATTTTTTCTGCATTGCCACTAGTATTTTATGTGTTTATAACAACCTGTCCTTACCACCTCGCTCTACCCCATACCCGTGGCAGAACGGGACAAATGACATAATTTTCAAGAAAACAATTCTTTTATTTTCTTACAGTATTATTTAATTTTTGTGATTATTACATTATAATGTGTTTATAGTAAAATTTACAGCTCTCTAAATAAACCCTTTTGTACTTTTAAACCATATTTACAACTTCATACCCCGTTCTGCACCGAGTTACCCTATATTATAATTTTAAGAAAAAATGATCAGGTGGTGAACTGTATAAAGTTGATTTTCTACAATATTAAGAGAGCTATTCTGTGTGTTGTGTTGTCTTTCTTCTATAAAGTCCCATTTCACCTTCATTCACCGATTCTGCTCATTCACAAACTTAGCTCTTCAAATACCAAAAACATATCACATACGAATTTTAATTTTGAATTTTACTTCACGCACTCAAGCAAAACATTAGCATATGTTTGTTTTTATTCCCACTATTCTCACAATAATTCCTTTGCACCAAAAGAGAATATAATGGACAATGAATCTATTGACGTGTTATTCAAACAGTAAATGTTAACCTAAATTGGCGTGTTATTCGAACAGTAAACGTTAACCTAAATATAAATATTTTATAACATTTAAAAATGTTTCACTTGCAAAAATAATAGACGAGTAAAAATAAAAAATAAAATAAAAATAACCACAACAATAACAAAATATAAACACTTCATGTTAAAAGCTTTCAAAAAGCTTTAAAAATATAACAAACACCTGGAAAATAAAAATGTTTCGTAAGACGTTAAACTTTGATAAAGTTTCTTTTTTTTGTGTCTTTTGCTAAACATATTTATCTTAAAAACAAGTTCTTTAACCCTCAGTTTACGTGAAGGCACGATGATATTGTAAAAGAAATTTCTTAAACAATAAATATTTTATATAACTATTTCTAAATTGATTGAATAAATTATTGGGCAATAATCGGTAGGCATCCTGTATTGAAACATCGTTCCGTCTTACTTCAAAATATACCTTTTTTACTTACTCTCACACAGCTTATGGAGAGCCGTTCGGCTCCGGAGAGCCATCTGTGCCCACAACTGCTCCATTCTAATTGAACGTTACACCTTTAAGCCTGACACATCAAAAAAAACCACTGAATAGATATTGTGCAAGGTGTGCCTATAGAAGCTATCACGTCAAAATGTATTCGACGTAGTTAGGGAGGTAGTTACGTGATAGCTAACACGTGTATCCAAGTACACCCTTTATATTTCGAATTAATATCCCAGTTAATAAAAATTGAATGTTAAAGAGTCGTCTAATGTGATGAACAATTTGAATTCGTTTAGTGATAGAAATTTGTGAATCTTAACAAAATGTGTGTTTATTTCAGGAAACCTGATACAGAACGTTAATCGAAGGTTAAATGTAAAAATGAACACAATATGATTACGTACACATAAAACTAGTCATAATCTCACTAATTTTGGTGCGATCAGGAGTTATTATACCATGTTGAAATAGATAGCTATATTATGTGAATATTCGAACGTGTTAGTTAATACATCACACCTCCCAGTAGGTAGCTCAACACCAAGGGTGGCATCATATGTATGTATATATATATATATAATTATATTTATATATATATATATATATATATATATATATATATATAATTATATATATATATGTATATATATATATATATATATATATATATGTATATATATATATAGGTGTTCTGAAATTCAATCAGGAAAACTATACCATGGTGTAAAGCTGCAAAAAAACAAACAAATAAGTTTAATACTAAAAAAGTTTTTCGATTTGACGCTTATTTGATTTTTTAATTTTTGCGGATGTCGCTTCGCTTATGATTAGCATGGTCAACTGTGGCCGCCCTACTCCACCAATCACAGAGCGCATAGTGTAAGGAATTGGGCGATATATAAGTGTAATAATAATAATAAATAGTGTATAATAAGTGTAGCAACACCTACAAAATGGTTGAATTTATTAATGTTTTATTAATTATATCTCAAAAAGCGTCAAATCAAAAAAATTAAATTTTTTTGTTTGTTTTTTGCAGCTGGTGGTATAGTTTTCCTGAATGAATTTCAGAACATCCTATATATATATATATATATATATATATATATATATATATATATATATATATATATATATATATATATATATACATATATATATATATACATATATATATATATATATGTGTATATATAAATATATATATATATATATATATATATATATATATATATATATATATATGTGTATAAATATATGTATATAATAAATAATGAAATTAACACGTTTTGCGTCGTTGTATTTGTTATTCATTAGAAATAGAATTACCTTCCATATATACATATAGATTTTGCCAAGCTACACCAACCTACCGCACCATCCTCCTCGCATCAGGTTCAGTATAGCTATAGACTATCCTCACTATAGATACGATCAGCCAACATGACATTTTTGTTATATCATGTGTTACGAGTATTAATAAATTTTTAGTTATAAATTATATTTTTATGATTTTTTTGTCATATAGCTTCCTACGTTCTGTTATTTCATTTCGAATTCAATTTCTTTGTTTTTGATATATAAAATAACGTTTTAATTTTTATCACTGACATTTGATATGCTGTATCTGACCCTTTCATTTGTTGTATATATTTATTGGATGATGTAAGTCCTGCCAATTTTTAAAACAAATATTTTAAATAAACCTACATACATTAAAACATCCGGAGCTGTGTGTAAAAATGGAGCAAAGATAAACATTAGAAAATGATTTGTTAAGACAAAATAAATTATAACGTTGGTCTTCACAATCGGAATAGCTCACTTTAGTTTGGTAATTTCCAAATCACAACTTATTCTTAGTCGGCACGACTCAAAAATTTTCAGCAACGTTCCAAAAAGTGCCAAACAGAAATAATTTAAATAATTGTTTAAAAAATATCTATAACATGGGAAAAAGTAGTACCTATAAGTAGAACTATAAAAAAAACTTCAGTCAAAGCTAATGGTAACGAAGAATTTCGATCGATCATTGAAATATTTTTCAAATAAATTGAACGATTTCTAATAGTAAATAATAAAAACTAATAAAAAATATCAAGAAAGTCGGTAAATTTTCAAAATATTTACACATTTTATATAATTTTGCTTAAAGAGTACTATCACAATATAAAAGACACGCCTTCTTTAATATAATAACAAAAAGAGAAAAATACAATAAATACAAAAAGGATAAATAGTCTAACAGATTTTTTTCAGTTTAATCCCAGCGATAAAAATTTTTACTTCAAAAAAAAAATGAACCACCTTCCCCTTTAGCTAACGACAATTGCCGTTTTAACGTACAATGAATTCACTGTTCTCACTTCAATAATACATTATATGTATATTAAATAATTATCAGATTATACAATAAAAACACAATCATCTATGGTTAGTGAGGAAAGAGCTGGCTCCGTATAATTTACTAGACATGTTTGTTTATTCAATTAAGTGTAACTTGTTGTTTTCAGTTGATACTCCGTGTATTGACTTTACTGTTTTATATGTTTCAAAAGATATTCTAACTAATCATATAAAATAAAATATGTTTGAAGTTCAAAAAAAAAAAAAGCTGGTGCCAAACACTCACACGACTTCAATAAATAAAGTTTAATAAATTACCCTAACATGGTATATACGCTCACATAATGGTATTTATTTACTATCAGCTTAATTTATTTCGTTTACGAAATTATGCTTGATTCAAAAGTTATCCATATTTTTGTGAGGAATAACTTTGTAATTTAAATTTTTGTACTATGTTGTGTACCTACTGTTTTTGAAAAAATTTCCGAGACCTAAAACACGTCCCGAGTAAATTACTACTACTGGTTTGTGGAGCTCTATAAAAATCTGGATTTTCATCCTCAAATGCTATTATATATAAGTTTTAAATTTTGTACTTATGGCTCAAAAGTTTTTACCTTGCTCACCAGTAAACTACTCTTTCAAACAAAATTTGAGTAGTGTCAACTACGTGAAAATTTAGGTCTTAAAAAGTGAAATCATGCTACAAATTAACAAATAAAATCGGCAGAATCCTTTTCGACAAATTTTCAAAAAAACTCACAAATATAAAGCATCATTTCAAGATAAAAGATCATTTCCGGTTTAGCTATTTCCTACGCAACATTGCAGTCAAGAGAATATTAAACTATTAGTTTAAAATATTAATATTTGATTGTTTGTGTATACTTTCGTGTCCACATAACGTTGTTTGTCCAAATTCTTTTCGAATACGTATGACAAACTGTAGAAGACTATAGCGTATACTCCGACAAATTTCATTGTCATTGAATTTATTAATTAAATTAAATTAAATACTTATATGAAAAAATTAACTCGTCAACCAGGAATCGAACCTCGGGCCTCTGGATAACTAGTCCAGTGTGCTTCCTCTACACCAAAGACGATTGTGATGTGACAGCCAACTTTTTCATATTATTCTAATTTATTATTTATATTAGATAGTATTTACTTCTTTCTGAAGTGATTTGTTTATTAATATTTGATTGTTTGTGTATAGTTTCGTGTCCACATAACGTTGTTTGTCCAGTTAAAGTTTAATACCTGTCACTATCTTCGTCCTCGCCAGTCCAAGTGACCGACCGGTCTAAGGCGTTAGGTCTGCGTAGTATGCCTACTTGGAAACTAGGAGGTTATGGGTTCGAATCCCGACATCGGCAGTTTGTCAATTATTAAGAAGAAGAAAAATGGGGCGGGTAATAAGGAATATGCATGAAAATTTTTTTTCACTTGAATTGAAGCATGTTTATTTGATAAATATCAAGCTAAAATTACTTTCTAAATAACTTTAAAAATAAGCGAGATATGAATGATTGAAATTCCCGATTAAACAAAGAGGGTGATAGCCCTCTTGATATGTTATGTGACGTCATATTACACTTTCAACATTTAAAATACACGTAAAACCCCGTTTTTAGTATTTTTGCAAGAAAGAAATAGATAATAATCTTTAAAAGCTTATACCTTGCTTGATACTTATCGGATTTTAATTTCGTTTTTAAATATTATTACAGTATTAACAGTATTTTCATATTCTGAAAATAAAGGTGAAAAAAAATTTTCATGCATATTCCCTATTGATTAAACTGTCGGCGTGTGGACAAAAACGAAGTAACCGGCTATGCTTCAGAAGGTTTTCTGCAGTTTCCTTCACGAACTCCAGATGAATATCGGCATAGTTCCTATCATAATCGGTTGCAGCCACATATCCTACCAATTCTTAGTCAATACCCAAAAATTCCTTCCACTCCACTCACATCCTCACATCCTTAGGTATCACAATGGACCTTGCGGTTGAGGTGTAGCCCGTCCAGGGCAGCCTCTACAATCTATCTATCTATATCTTCGTCCTTGATGTCAAAGATTTATCATTTTCTCAGACACACAACCATCGAAACATTTACAAACATACATAAACACAGGTCAACGGAATCACAGACCAAAAACCAGCTTTTTGGTCTCAAGTGGCCTCAAAATGTAAAAATTCTGTAAAATCTCAATATCGATTTTCCGTATTGTAAATATTCTATGTAGATAGAGGTAAAAATGTTGAATTTATTGAAAATCAATATTTTTATTACGAATAAAAAGTTTATTGAAGAGATAAAAATTTATACATTATAATTTATAGTACATCAATAGTTGCCACGTAAAATCCATGTAAAGTCTCTGCATGATGTCACAAATTTATTTGAAATACATAAATGAACAATCTGATGTGCAAATAGTTTTACAGGTAGTTTAGTTACATTCTGCTCTCGTACGTAACTTACACATACAATATTATTAGATACACCTGTTCGTAAAATCGTGAAATATTCTATTTGAAATGGTACCTCGGCACACAGTATCTTTGTTTATATAGATAGTGTACCGGGTCCATAAATATACGGCAATCCAATTACGTTTAGATTCATTCATATCATTTGAAAATTTTACCGTTACCATACATTACAGGAAGGTATAAAATTTATACACATAGAACTAGATCAAAGGGAATTGAAAATACTAGTTCATTTATTTTATTTTTCATTAATTTTTAGATTCTTGCAATTTTGATACAGTATTTCAAAATCGTAATCTGATTTATGTCATTCTTTCCAGAAAATGCATTTAAGGACGTTCATCCATGAAGCTTGATAGTAGATAAAAAATTTTTTTTTAGTGAATTGAATAGCTCAATTCAGTAGTTATCCTCCCTCAAAAATTTAATACCCGTTGACGATCATTTCAAAGAGTAATTATCGATTAAAAATCAAACTTTGAATACAGCGTCTTATGGAGAACAGAATTCTTTTCGTACTTAAAATTAGAATAACTATATTATTAAAGTAGACACCATCATGAATAATGTTTATAAATATTCTTTGATATATGCAGTTTATATAATTGCATTAAAAAAATGGTGTTGACGAACATTTGAATTAATTATTTAATAAAATTAAAACTTTTTTGTTAGGTTTGTTTTTGCCACCATATTTTGAAAACTGGCGACCACACACACTAAAATAATATACACATACACACAAATATAAAACATAGTTTACTGTCATATCTGTCACATTAAGTCAAATTAATTTCTAATTTACAATTTCCTGGTATTTTCCAATAAATTTTTAAAATATTTAGGACAAATAAAAAAGGTTATAAATCGTTGTAAGATTATTGACATACTTTACACCTTTTTTAAAATCCTAAATAAATTTTATTATAGATAGTACTCATTTGACTTCAGCGTAGCAACTGAACGTCCTTAAATGTATCGTAAAAATAAAAATAACCATGTTAGTGTTTCAGAAAATATGGTCAGGGAATGAATTGTAGCAAAATTTATTAACTTAGTATTAGAGTTAATAAATTTTAATACAATTATCGTCTCGTCTCGTTTCTCTCGTCTCTGTCCGTATCACTACTTTAGAGACAGAAATCTGGCCATATCCAGTTGTTTTTCTTCCATTGAAATATTGTATAGTAAATATTATAATGATTTTGATGATTTTCCTACTAACTCAACTTAATATGAAATGGTGAAATATTTTTTAAACCCCTTACTAGCCCCTTAAAAGTTTCGAATCAGGTCGAAAAATTTTTATAATCTGGACTCTAATCTTAAACTATTGACAAATTTCCAATCAATTTGATTCAATAGTTTAGGAGTAATGCGGGCGACAAAAAATGTTCAAAACTAACGAAATTGTACTTTTATTTTCTCCGCAGCTATAGGCTTCAATCAAATAAAAATTTGTACGGTGGGTGGGTTTTATGTGCTCCTACTTCAAATTCAGATAGGTTCGCTCTAAGAAACGACAATTTTCATCCAAATCGCATTAACATTTTTAAAAAAATTAACAGTGTACGCTGGAGGGGCGAATTGTTTTTTATTCGTTTTTCGTAATCTACTACGGCTTTTATCTTGAAAAATATCCAAATTTTGAGCGGGGCCTATTTGTATTTGTGACTCATTTACAAAAGTTTATTCTGTATTTACAATATTCACAAAATAAACTAAAAAATCACCTAGCAGGTGTAGTCTTTAGTAACTAAGTGCATCTCAGTTTCAGAATACAAAACACATAGGTAAAGCAATTTTCTTCAATTCTTTCTCTTCTCCAGACGTTTTCCCATTCTTCTGATTCCTCCTCCTTAACATTCTAAACCAGATCTTATTATACATTGTGAATGTAATATGTTTTCAATAAAAAAATCCACTATGCATCGAAATAATTCCATGAATATAAACACAGGAGGTGGATGGAACCGTATGAGCATGTTAAAGCTATAAGCTAGTTATTAAATGTCACTGAAGCTATCAATAATGTTGAACTGAACTAAGGCGTCCATAAGCATCTCATAAACACCACCCTGTGTGTTGTATATTTATGTACACTCCCGTTCAATAAAATTGAACCAACCTGAAATGTTAATTTTCTTACATTTCATAAAACTCCTCACTTTTTCAACTCTCTGTATATTATTTATTTACAAACAAAGATAAGTAGTATATTTTTTAAATGTGAAAAAAGTAATGGAAGTTTTATATTTTTTATTTATGTAAACAAGTCAGTGATAGAGTAAGAATATGTAATGTAAATACATGTTAAGTGTTATATCTCCATTTTACGTATTAAAATAAAATAAAATGTTGTATCTGTCAAAAACATTTACTACAAGAATAATCAAAATTGTGAGAGACTGATTCGGTTCTGGTCGGTTCAATTTTATTGAATGGAAGTGTATATCTGTAATAGTTAATGCATGTGTTTAGAACAAAATGAATTTATTGTATCCTCAATTCACAACACAATTCTAACGGATGCAGTAAAACTTGTGTGATCGTACTGTATGGCTATATCACTGACCTCTATATAACTGGACAGTTATCCATGTTGCACCATTAACCCGAATTGAAGTGCTCCTCAATTAGTCAAGGTCCTTATTTTTGTTTCAGCGCACCTACGCGGCATGCATGGTGTAAGAATTATGAGTGTTAATGTATGTATGGCTCTCACATGAATTTCCACATATAAAGTTGTAAGTCACGCAAACTAATTGAAGCAAAATTGGGTATCTTGACTGGTTGAAGCGGTGAGAGAGTGCTTCGACCACATTCGTTATGTCATGTTTAAACACAGAATACTCTTTCAAGTTAGATAAAGGTCAATGGGTTAAATACACTCCCATTTTGAAGAAATGAACTTAGAAAAATAGTTATACCCCTGTCTTTGTTTATTTTGATTATTATTGTATTATTTGAATCATACTTTTTGCATGCAGTTTCGGCTGCAGTGCCCGAGGTACCCGAACTGGTGACGCATGAAAATGCCTAAATCTATGCTCGTGTATTTCAAATCCAATTAATTTAATCAATTTAAAAGAAATATTATTGGTTTAAGTAACCACGGCGACATTTCTTATATTAATTACATGTATTAACACTTTTCAATTGGAAATATTTCTGTTAATATGAGAAAATATGATCAGAAGAAAAATTGTAGTAATATATATTTTCTACATCTTTAGACGGGATTAAAAGAGGCCCCCAACTTTTATGCCCTTGGTCAATTTTACCAATTAATTAACGTGGCCTTTCAAATACAAAAAGCAAATCACATTATTTTTCATTGCGATAAGACCAAAATTGTGGCCTAAACTGTATCATCAACTAATAGCTACATTCTCATCGAAAATTCTCAATAAAGGTAACTGACGTTCATAACTCGGCAAGTAAAAGACGAAGACCGTAATGGTAGATTTTATTTAGCAGATACGAGTTTTAGCTTTTTGAAAAGCCATAACCTTCCAATTCACCTTTGATACGAACAGAATTATGATAATTGTAGCAAATAAGGTTGGAAAGTATAAAAGTATTCTGTATATTTTTATTATCTCCAAAGATTGTTCAATATTCTCTCAGTAGACAATATATTGATATTATATTTAGGGCCAAATACAGTTTTGTATTTCCTTTCGGAAACCAGATGCTATGCATGCGATTAAACAGAAGCACATTTTTTGGCTTTCTAAAAGGTTCCCCAAACTCTGTTTGCTTAAGGCCAAGGTTGTATTTTGAAAATATAAATTGATCAATCTACATAGTGGACATTTTTATTTATAATTCTTAAGCGTAATTTGATCGATACCAGATTTACATAAAATACCAAACCGATATTCTGATTTTTTTTTTGAAGTTTTTCTTCCTCTACTCGAAAGATATTTGCAAATTGGCTGTAAGAAAGGTTTTTCTCAAGGAACATTTACATTTGTTTAGTACTTTTTAAAATTTGTATAATTTATGCAATACTCGAGTATGACATATTTCATAGTATTTCATAGTATACGTAGTTTTACAAAGTATATACGTCACTCAAACGCCCCAGCGTACCACTAAATTGTAGTATTTCTAGTGCAAGTCGAAATCTCATCCTCAGCTTCTAGACAAATCAAACAAAACAAACGACGACACTATGGTGGATTAAAATCACGGATGTTTACTAACAATTACAGAACTCTGGTTTAATTGTTTTAAATTCGTTTGTACAATTCTATCTAGAAAAAGATATATTGTTGACAGTATAAACGAACTGTTCTCACAATTTGAAACAAACTATGCTAGGAACTGTGAACAATTGCAACAAATATCATTAAAACACTTCCATGTCCCGATGTTGATCATGGCTGGCTGGCTGCCATGGTAATAGAACCATCATAACATTCTAAGTGACCATTTGCACGCTAACATGCAAATAATTTAAAAATTCATCGGACGTAAAATTATTTTTATTGTATAACCGTAATGGAAATCATTCTATAATAAAACCTATTTTGACAAAATGGAAACCCGACTTCAAAAATCAAATATTCTAAAACAAAAAATGCACTAAAAAGTAAAAAATAATTGCATATTCTTGTGCCAATTTTAGTTCACCTAAGCAAAAATTTTTAAATATATATGTACAATTATTGTTATTTTTGGAGTCGGTGTCAGCATAGAGAAATTCTCATAAAATTTGGACACCGCCTCCAAAAATAACAATAATTGTACATATATATTTAAAAAAATTTGCTTAGGTGAACTAAGGCACAAGAATATGAAATTATTTTTTTACTTTTTAGTGCATTTTTTGTTATAGAATATTTGATTTTTGAAGTCGGGTTTCCATTTTGTCAAAATATGGTTAATTTCTCGCTTTTTAGTGACTTTGAAGTTCTATAACTTATTTTATTTGTCTAAATATGGGTAGACCTACTAATTTTTAGTACATTTTTTATAACACATTTTTTTTTTACCCGTTTTTTTTTTAATTTCTAGTGCATTTTTTTAACAGATTTTCAGTTTTTTTTACAACCATTTTGTTTTTTTTTTGTAAAAATTTTTTTTTTGGGGTCGGTTTTTTTTTTTGTAAAAAATTTTTCGTAAAAAGTCGGTTTTTAAAAAAATTTTCTTATTTTCCCTTTATGAATGAGTATACCCTTTCAAAAAAAAAAAAAAATTTCGCAGAAATCGGTTATCACATATAAAATGAGGATTTTCCTCGATTTCCCGGGGATCCCTTCATCAGAATGGGATTTGGTGACAATGGGACCAATGGGAAACCAAACCCTTTAAAACAAAAAAAAAATTCAAAATCGGTTCATAAATGACGGAGTTCTGAGGTGACACACATAAAAAAAAATACAGAAGAATTGAGAATCATCCTCCTTTTTGAAGTCGGGTAAAAATGACTTTATGTTGTTTTTTTTTTACTTCACTATTAATAATTTAAGTGGGGATTTAGTTGCATTTGGCCGATTTTCAATTGTAAATTCTCTCTACGACAATACAAGACAAAACATATTTAACGTGTAAATAATTTTTTGAAACATTTTACACATTACCGTGGAAAGAGATATGTTGTACAATACTGATTTCAATCTTGTATGTACACTTGGCCACAAAACTTGATGCCATTATTTTACATTTCATAATTGATTTTTTCCTCGGTTTTCGAAAAAAAAATTCGAATAAAAGTTGTTACTATATTTCTAGTGAACAATTTTTATTCGAAGCTTATTTTCAAAAAACGAATCATGAGTACAAAAAAATAATAAAATTTTAAAAAACAACATCAACTTTTGTGGTCCATAGTACCTACAAATACATATAAATTTACTTGAATAACTCAATTTGATTTACATATAAATTTACAGGAAAACTCATTTCATTCATTTAATAATAGTTTGTTGGACAGATCACTCTACTAATATCGTATAAAATATAGTATACCGTGTGTTTTTTAAACTACACCCAATCTGGAAACGATGTATGTAAAAATTTTAAGTAATATTACACAATCTTAAAATTTGTTACATGATCGAATACCGACCGTGTTTGAACACCTTGATTTATTTATTGTAAACGCATATCACATTGTTGTAATAAAACAAAATATCTAAGTACATCTTTTTTTCTTTTACGTTCAAAGAAAAAAAAACACATAGATTCGAAAATTTTATACAATATACATTTCTATTATACTTTATTCTAGATTTTTCGCGATGAAAATATGACGATATGCCGATGAAAATATGACAAAACTACAAAAGAATATGAAAATAAAATTTGTTACGAATACAGAATTATCAATGAGCTTTCCATTATAATCTACATTAGTAAAAAAAAGCTTTGAAATACATTTTTTTTTATAGAAACCTAACGAAATTGAATTTCATTATTCATTTTGTTTTGTATCAAGAGGTACACGGCTTTGATATTTTGATCTGTAAAAGCTACGATGCATTTCAATTCGTTTAAGTGAATTACATTTTGGGTGCGAAAAAAAAAGAATAATTTTAGACGAAGTACATTAATTCATGTCATTCAATCTTAACCATTTCTTTTATAAAAATATATACTAGTTACGCAATTTGGTAGAATATGGGTCTGTATTTTATTTTCAATCGACAGAAATCTGATTACGTTTTTAAACTTAATTATTTCCTTTACATATATTCTTTTTCTTTGTATATTTTATTAAACTCGAAATTAAATTTCATAATAATAAATAGAAGCATTGACGATTCCCCTCAATTTGAGAGTTTCTTAACGCTGGAGTTTGAAGAATTTTCCGAACCTATTTTAAGTTCATCTACGTGTTTCTTTTTACTATTCTTGTAGGTCTTTAAATGTTCTGAAATCGAATCCGTTTAATTTGGTGTGGCATTATATTAATGTCTTTTCTAAAGACAAATACAATCCGGTAACATCTCTAGAGTGAAGTCAACACATTGTGACCTTTTGATATTAATTTGCTTATCTTTAACTGTTTTTTGTCTATCCATCCATTGCTGAAGTCAACACATTGTCAACCATTTGATATTAATTTGCTTATCGTTACATTTGGCAAAATTCAGTTTCTACTTATTTTTGTTAATTTGTTCTCTATTAATATAACTCGCTCAGCTCGCAAGGGAGTCCCCTTGACCCCCAAGGTGGCCCTCGGCCTTTGCTCCGCGTCACAGAAAATAACATTACATGAATTGTAAAAAAAGTTTTTTTTTCGGGGGGGAGGGGTTGTTTTCCGATTTTCCGGGAAGGGGGGGTTGGTTTGCAATGTAAAAATTGAAGTTTTCCGATGTTTACCGTTGGTTTCAAGTAATTTCGCGTCAAATGCAAAAAAAAGCATCTTTCTAGCATGTCTAGAAATGCCTTAAAATTTTAATACATTAGTGAGTCCGTGAGTCAGGTTCACTTAATAAATCATGTGTAGAGACTACGAGTATTTTGTGAGTGTGTGTGTGGGCTAAGCTCGTGAATGGGCTACAATCTATCCGTTGTGGGCCCATTTATTGAAAACGAATTTTTTGTTTCGAAGTTTTTAACGATTAAAAAAATATATTTCTCACGTCAAAAACTATGTTTTTGACATACAATTAGTTAAACAAACGTTAATAAACCTTTTTGACCATCTATTCAAGAAAAGGAAATAAATCGTTATACACAAAAAAGTTAAGTTAAAGAGTAGTGAAAAACGTTCACAATATTAATATCTTTATCTTCTAAGATAGGGTCATCTTCTAAAATGGAGATCGGACGCAATGAACTAAATGAACAACTTCCCGTAACATAATTTAAGGTGAAACTAAGTGAGAGGGTTTCATAGATTGCGCAAAACGAGAAAGCAACGCTGCTAGGGCTGTAGCAAAGTGACTTAATTGCAGCCTTGTCAAATCAAATGCACCCGACGGAAGTATAAGCATAAAAACCAGCAGCTCAGTTAATAAAATAAAACCAGCCTTTTCAGGATTATACCCCTTACTCAACGCAAGGAGTAAGTTAGATGAACGCCCCTAGCATCGACTTTACAAGTCATGCATTCGCCCCATACTAACGTATGAAGCACCCATCTCAAACATGCAACGATTCCAAAACCGATGTATACGAGTGATTTCGAAATAATCCATCAGATTTTCCACTGAATTATTCCACCAAGAACCCGGGCACACCACTCTTATTGAATTCACCACGTCCACCGCCTTATCCTACTTCCAAAGAACCCGTGAAAACCCCTTTCCGGATATCAACGCACTGGGTCAGTTTGACTCACATGAGTTGCTCTTCAGAAAGAAATTCCCAATGCCATATGACGTCGATTGTACTTAATTCCGGTACAATCTAATTGTATATATCCGCCAATTTATCTTTTTATTATTTATGATTTTATTATTTTTATTACTTTATATGTTATTATCTTATTATTTAACTTATATTTAAGGATGGCCTATCCATCCATTTAGTTGTAATTAAAAAATGTAATCAATGTTTTTTTCAAGAATATTTTTCCATTTTGTGACGAAGATTTTATAAAACGATGAGCACTCCCGTTCATAAAAGTTGAACCAGTTTAAACATTCATTCTGTTCATTCAAGTGCTATTGTATGTAATATACATATATTTAGTAATATATACGCTTAGTATGTAACTTACTGGTGGTTCATTTTTAATGAATGGGAGTGTATATGCATAAACAGATGTTAATTTATATGTAAAGTCTGGACTAGGAACTAAAGTTTGTAAGTTGCCTTGTAAAAGTTAATGTAATTCGATGATTCAAATAAACTCTTTTACTAATAAAATAAATAATAATAATAATGAATAGGTTAACATCATCTTCTTGAAGTAAGAAGGAGGTGGTGACAAAGAATAATTAGATACAAATTAAATATTCAATTATTGTAATCTATGGAACAAATTAAATCAGCTAAATAATGTTACATTTATATGAACTTTTTTTAGCGAAATTCCTGAAAGGAAATAGAGCTATTGGTCCCGTACCGAAGTCAAAATTTCGGAAAAATTTCTTCAAATGTCCATCAATCCTACCAAGTAGATGTCAAAAATCATCATCTGTAAAATTTACATATATATATATATATATATATATATATATATATATATATATATGTATATATATATATATATACATATATATATATATATATATATATATATATATATATATATATATATATAAATGTATGTCTGCAATCACTCTAGCGTTCACAGTTTTCATTTTATCGGAATGAAATTTGATATTTGAGGTGCTTTTGGTATTCAAAAGGTCAAGTATGATAATGGGTAAAATCAGACTAGGGGAACGGGGGTTAGAGAGAGGAGGAAACACAAAATTTGACATATCTCCCTTAATATTCGAAAAATCGAAAAATTTATAAGAAATAAAGTTGTAGGTATTCTGTTTTACTGTAATTTTGTTTCTTTTCATTTTTTCTGTTACCCTAATATTTACAGAAATATTGACGGATTCAGATTGAAAATTAAATTCCTCACTATCTCTGTACACATTAGAGTTTGAGCAAAAATGATAAGGTGATGAATTGTAGCAAACTTTATTTTCTCCAACTTTATTCTTTACGCATTTTTTGATTGTTCTAATATTAAGAGAGATATTTTATATTTTGTGTTTTCTTCTTTCTTTATGCCCCCATTTCCCCTTGACGTATGTATAAATAAAATCATATTTATTAATAAAATCAGACTAAAATTGTGACCGCTAGAAAGTGATTTATGTATTTTAAGGAAATTCGCTAAGTTGAAGCAGCTCCTGCGTAACGAATTTTTTATTCTTGTTTCAACGTTAGAGGAACCCTCCACCTAGTGATTCTGAAACATCTTGTATAGATGAGAAAACAAATCAAATGACAAAGATTTGCTTGTAAAAATTTACACCGTTTTAACAAAAGATTAAAAAAATGCTCACAAAGCATACAGGAGGATACAAACTGTTTCATTTTGCGTTGCAAACAAAGGATATTGTAAAAAAAAAACGTATATACCATAGGATATTTTAATTTCATTATAATCATTGTGTTGTTTATAGACAAGATTATGTAATTAAAATCTTAGATATTATGTACTTAAAAAGAAAACTGATATTTTTCTCTTGTGTTGTTTGTTAGTGTGTCTCTGTTATTAACATCTTTGTTATTATTCCATTATAACGCGCGTGTAAGTGTTAATTTAATTAAATAACTATTTTAGAAAAAAAATTAAACGCACTTTAAGAATAATTTATATTTTCAAAAAAATAGCTAAAAATATTTGGGAGAATTTGACTCAGAAATTACTCAGAGCAATCGATGAAATCTACACGACCAACTACTCAGTATGATTTAAAAGATAAATACAAATGTAAAAAATGGTTCCAAATAAAAAATAAAGGTTTAAAAAATAACGATTTGGGTGGCCTCTGTTATAGACCATGGAGTCTATAAATGGAAGTAAAAACCAATTATTATTATTATTATTATCTAATACGGGAATTAAGAAAAATCGCATCCGAGGACGTAGTTAAGAATGCGTATTATCATACACTCTCGCATAAAATATAGAATAATCTTCCGGAGAGCAGCATCACATATCGATCAGGTATTCCGAAAGCAAAAGATTATTGTTCGAACAGTGGCAAATATAAAGCAAAGAGACAGCTGTAAACTACATTTCCAAAGTATGCAACCGGTCCAAGTGGCCGAGCGGTCTAAGGCGTTATATCTGCGCAGTATGCCTACTTGGAAACTGGTAGGTTATGGGTTCGAATCCCGACATTGGCAGTTTGTTAATTATTAAGAAAAAAAAAGGGGCGGTTAATTGACAAAACTGTCGGCTTATGGATAAGAACGAAGTAACCGGCTATGCTTGAGAAGGTTTTCTGCAGTTTCCTTCACGAACTCCAGATGAATATCGGCATAGTTCCTATCATAGTCGGCTGCAGCCGCATATCCTACCAATTCCTAGTCTATACACAAAAATTCCTTCCACTACACTCACTTTATAACAAACTGCCTAGTACTTTGGTGAGATTAAACAATAGTAGACTGAACAAATTAAAATAACAACTAACTGAGTTAATTGCTTAAATAGCCGGTATATACTGAATTTATGAAAAAAAATTTATTACAAAAGTTGTAATTTCTAAGAAAGTAACATTTTTTGTCCTTAAATTTTTCTTCTATCACTTAATATTTCAACGATAGACAGTTTTACCCATTTTGCCCAAACATGGTCCGATTTTGCCCATTCACGAACTCTTGAACACATATACAAAATTTCAGCTCGCTATCTCTTTTCGATTTTGAGTTATCGTGTTGATGGTCAGACACATTTGTGGAAATGGACTAATTAAGTAATTTTATAAACATCTATACCAGAAAAAATTTTTCTTCAATCAATATTTTCAACTGTTACAAAAACGGAACTAAACTTAATATAGCCTGGAATATATTATACACCGGATATAAAAATAAAGTTTAAAGTCGCGTATTAAGAACCTTCATCCCTGTTTGAAGTTAATTAAAATATATATAAATGGGGTATCAACTTTCATTGTTTCATTGTAATTGTATGGACATGTAATATAAAAATATTTTTAATCTCTTGAAGAAAATCAAGCGATTGATATACCCATGTTTGTGTCTGTTCTCAGATCAACTCATATAGTTGATCCAAATGGAATTTGATGTGAATACATAATAAAGTAACAAAGGCTAGTGAGTTGCCAATGACCGTACGGGATTCAAATTATAGGCTTTGTGACTGATTTTACTAACAGTCTATTTAATAAAATAGGGCGATATTATATATGAGACAAGTGCAGATAATCTTTTACCTTGAATGAGTACCAATTGATGCTTTGTTATGAATAATCTCGTGTTATATATACACGTTGTCGTATACAAAAAGTATTGATATACCATCAAAAATAAAAATGTTCTCTTACTAAATTAGTGAAATCTATGTAAAAGTTGTTTAACAAAAGTAAGAAAATGATTGGTATAAATTTATTATTTTTTTAAATTTATTATTTTCTCAGATGTAGAGTATTTCATACTTTACTTTCATACATACTTTACTTTGGGTATGAGCTTCACAGGTTTTTGGTTCCTCAGATACAGAGGCCTAAACCGTCTGCAATCCTTCGTATAAAACATTGTACGGTAGGCATCTATGCTTAAACTTGGGCAAACGCACTACCATGCAATGTGATATAATAGCACACCATTAAAAGCATAAAATCAAATGAAAAATAAATATCTATCTTT
This sequence comes from Nineta flava, assembly GCA_963920215.1. NCBI lineage: Eukaryota > Metazoa > Arthropoda > Insecta > Neuroptera > Chrysopidae > Nineta > Nineta flava. The sequence continues at coordinate 32,084,875 of OY986045.1, forward strand.
ATCAACCCTACTGTTATTTGTCTCCTGGGTCACACTGTACCACAGAATATATTTCGAAAGGAGCTTTGAAGCTCCACTATTGTAATCCACCAATTCATGACACACAAACATTTTCATGACAATATTACAGAGTGCTTTTCAACGAGGCTTTTATCTTGTTGGTAAAAGGTAGTCCACGGAAATCATATTTCCCTTCTTTGGCACATCATTTGATTCATAAATAAATCGTTTTTTTCGATTAATTGTTGGTAGTAGTAGTAGTTGAGAAGAGGCCGAAGCCTGACAAGTAGTACTTTCTAGGTCTTTTATTGCCAATCCCTAAGAAACCAATCCCCTCAACCAATTCTATCCTCTACCCCATCTAGTTTGTTTCCTTTAGCCCCACTTTAAGTTGTTTTACTTCATATTTCCCCATTTCGGCTAAGTCGAAGGTTAGGTACCTCAATCTGGCTATACAGGGACAATCTGCCTGAAAGTGAAAGGGTGTATCATCCACCCCGTTACAGTGCGGACTGTTCTCCAACCTCATGAGGGATTGGTGCTGCTTAAGCTTACAGTGCCCGCTAAGCATCCCAACCAAAAGGTTTATTCGATTAATTGTTAATGTACATGCCGTTGTATAACCAATACACATGTAACACATGTAACTATTCATGACGACTTTGACCAACATAAATTTTTGAACAGTTTTGACAACTGACGTATGAACATATATGCCCGATTGTTTTGAAAATTTGTTTTGAAAACTGTTCGAAAATTTATGTCGGTCAAAGTCGTCGCCAAATCGGAATTCGAATCAGAGAACATCTGGCCCATGTGAAATTTGGGAGTACCCAAAAATCGTGTATAGGTGTGCACGCTATTGAGAACAACCACAAAATTGATAAATCGAATCGAACTACTGAAATCGGTACAAAACCCCACAGAATTAGATGCATACGAAAGTATCTACATATTCAAATTGAGAAAACAGATAATGAATTTAGACAATGGCCCAATTCCAAACTCCGATTTAATAAAATTAAACCATTTTCGAAATAAAAATAAAAATCGAATACCTGAATGCCAAGGTTAGCGTCGATACCATCACTTTAGACAAAACAAACGCCGCATAGTCATCAAAGAATACCGCCAATAAAGAGGTGGACCTCTCCACACACTTAATCCGTTAGTCAGTCAACTCAAATAATCCTCAGGTTAGATTATACCCTCAGTCAAATTGTATAAAAGGACAGAACTTTTTTAATGTCATTGCGAAACACGCACCAAATTAGCAACAAGCAACATATCTCTGAATCCATATCCCAGAGATAGTACCGATTAGCTAATTCATACTGATGATGACTACATTGTAGTCGAAATACGTATTTATAAAATAAAAACAAATATTCTAGGAATAGGGGCAAAAATTTGAAATGTAATTTCAAAAAACCTAGAGTTCTCTTTGATAATTTAAAAATATTTATTGATGATATGCATCATGTGAAATTATACATAAAATATTTTATTTTACCAATAGATTTTCTAATATTAAAGGTGTAGCCAATCATAATCGATATGTGATACACAATACAATACTTTGAGAATATATCGAACCTCTTAACACAGATGGGAGATAGTAATATCATATCCTTGAATCGTCCTGACTCAATACTTTACCTATAATATCTAGAATATATATATTTTCTATTCATCATTAATAACCAGGAATATGATATGCATTCCTGAGATGAAAACTTTTTATTCTCCGTTTGTGATCCACATGTTAAGAGATCCGTAGTCATACCAAGTACCTTTGTAGTTTGACCATGATCATTATGCCCGTCTGTAGATAGATGAAGAATAAATGAAGATAGCAGTTATAGTCAATATTTGCATAGATAGCTAGATACACCTTGACCATAAGGTCCATTGTGATGCCTAAGGATGTGAGGATGTGAGTGGAAGGAACTTTTGTGTATAGACTAGGAATTGGTAGGATATACGGCTGCAGCCACCTATGATAGGAACTATGCCGATATTTATCTGGAGTTCGTGAAGGAAACTGCAGAAAACCTTCAAAGCAAAGCCGGTTACTTCGTTCTTGTCCATACGCCGACAGTTTAACCAATTACCCGCCCCTTTTTTTTCTTAATAATTGACAAACGGCCGATGTCGGGATTTGGATCTATAACCTCCCAGTTTGTAAGTAGTGTGACGTTCTTTGTGTGACGTTCGTGTGGGCCAGCCATGACAATCTGCCCGGGTGTATATAATAAAAAAATTATAAGTGCCACAAACCAGAAATTTGGCTTATGGTTATACATAACGAAATAAAATTTAAGAGAGCAATTTCTAGCTTACCTATCTTAAATACCCGAAAAAATTCAGGGTAATTTATGATACATCTAACTCATGAAATCGTTGCCTATTTCTTAAAAAAAAATAAGCAAAATTTTACCGAAGCACTAGCTAATTTCAATAATTAAGTAGGACCCTTCTGATTTCAGGAAATAACCATTCGCTGGTTTTCTGACATAGCCTGCGTTTGCCGGATTTGCGTATTTTTGGATAATTGAATAATTTAATTGTTTACTTTTTACACCCGGTATTTACGATATACAAGGATTTTAGATTAAGTTGATTCCCGACATTGAACCGTTGGACATATTGACCAAGAAAAACTTTTGTTATAGGTGTTCATAAAATGACCCATTTAGTCCATTTCCGTGCGTCTGAATAGAGAAGACGAACTGAAATTTTGTGTGTGTGTTTTAGAGCTAAAAAGAAGGTAAAGTTCATGAATGAGTAATTTAAAAAAAAATATCTTTGAAACTGTAATAAACAACTTTTGTCGAAAACTTTTTTGCATTAACTAAATTGTTTTGTCACAATTTCAGTTCAAAAACTAAAAGAAACAGTTCACAAATTCAGCATGTACCGGGTATTGAAGCAATTAACTCACTTAGTTACTTAAACTCAAAACCAAAACTACATATGTTGTATTAGTTTTTTAGTTTCATAGAACGATCACCAGATGCCGCTATATCAAATGGTTATTTCTTCAGTTCGGCAAGGGCAGTACTTAATTCGTGAAATGTGAACTACATTTATGCATGTGGCTGAATGTGCCGGTGCGTTTGTCTGTTTCCAGAAATAGAAGTTTAAGAATTTGGAATAACAAATATATCAAATTTGAAAAAAAGATTATCGAAGTAGAGCTTGATCTAGTGGAGCCAGTAAAAAGTTCATAGAAAATACATACTACAAACAGACTACGTTATTCCATATTGCGCGTGATTCGACACGCACTTGGAAGGTTTATTATCATATTTGTTCTAAAGGATTTTATACGTTATACATAGCATCCGTATCGTATTCATCGAAAGTACTTGATGATAGGTAATAGGTACTTAGAAACAGGAAAAATTTACAAACAAATTTTTTTCGCTTCTTATAAAATTATCATCGATTGATGTGAAGATGAATTTTTTATTTCTTTGTGAACAAACAATAAAATAGAAACGTTGAAAATGATTACATAAGGCATAAATTGTGTACCCACTCTGTTCCCCCTTTCCTCTGAAAAAATTTTAATGTACTTCCAAAAAAGATTAAAACTTCAGAATAGAGATTTTCGGTAAGTAATACTGTCAATGATATAGTATATACGCCGGTCAAAATCAACAATAAATTCGCAAAACATGATGTACCTCTGATTTTTTCATATGTTGTTTGGACCCATTAGGGCTATGTATATCCAAATTTGCAACTCTCAAAAAGTTGTGGAAAAATTTTTACACGCGAAAAACCGCGAAATTTTTGGACTTGTTTCAGATTCTGCTATACATCTCCTAATCCATGCATTTTTCTTCGAAAGCTATTCTATACGTTTTTTAAGAGAATTGAGTAACGAATTGACCTATAGAGCTCCGATTGAGCTTAATTTGTCACAAATTTAATGCTCTTAAAAAACGTATAGAATAGCTTGCGAAGAAAATTGCATGGATTAGGAGATATATAGCTGAATCTGAAACAAGTCCAAAAATTTCGCAGTTTTTCGCGAGAAAAAATTTTTCCACAACTTTTTGAGAGTTGCAAACTTGGATATACATAATGGGTCCAAAAAACATAATAAAAAATCAGAGATACATCATGTTTTGCGAATTTAGCGATATTTTGTGTTGATTTTGACTGGCGTAATAGATGATTTTTGATTTTGTGAATACCTGTGTCAAAATTTTTTTCTGCGTTCAATATTTCCAACCGTTACAAAATCGGCATTAAAGTTAACATACCCTGGTATATATTATATACCGGGTATAATAAATGGTAAGACCAATCAGTTCAGTTTTCAGTTACCTCCATCTATCCGAGACAGTTTGCTAACCAATACGTCACGGTTACTTTGTGATTGCATTTCGTTTCAAATTCACATATATTATATTTTGTACGGGAATTTCATCTACTGTTATATACTTTTATATACATACAAATCACTGATTATTTTTGAAAACGTACGTGTTCTGACATAAAGTTCACAAAATAATTATTAATTGGAATTTACATTAAATTGCTTAGTTTAAACAAGTAAAATCAAAAATTTTAAAACAACCCCATTTGAATCATAATAAAAGCTTATCAGTATCTCCACCAAATCTTGGAAAAGAGCTGATAATCTTCAACCGACTGAACGGATTTTTCTCAAACATAGCTAAGAACCACCGCAAGCAAACCATTTATATTAAAAAAAAAAAACGGCATTCAAATCGGGCCACGAGTTTGAGAGCTTCGCTGTGACAGGCAGACCACAGACAGACAGACAGACTCATATAGGCTTGAAACTCTCTTAACACCTCTCTTTTTCTATTTTTTGCGTCGGGGGTTAAAAAATGTATATTTTCAAAAAACTAAAATTCAAGCTGACGCTTACACAACTGGGTCGAAAGTTCAATTATCGGCAGATATTTATAGTTTTTAATATATAAAAATAAATTAATTAATAATGGGGTTTAACCTACGTTTTTGAGATACGGCGGTCTATAACAGAGGCCACCCACATCATTATTTTTCAATCTTTATTAATTATTACTTTACATTTTTATGATCAGGAATTCGTATGCAGACTAGGAATTGGTAGGTGTGCGGCTGCAGCCGATTCTGATAGGAGCTATGCCGATATTCATCTGGAGTTCGTGAAGGGGAACTGAAGAAAACCTTCACAAGCATAGCCGGTTACTTTGTTCTTGTCCATACGCGGACAGTTTAGTCAATCAACCTCCCCCCCTTAATTTTTAATTGACAAACTGCCGGTATCGGGATTCGAACCCATAACCTTCTAGTTCCAAGTAGACACAACGCCTTAACAAGCGTGGCTACTTGGTTGGTAGTTTTTTGTATATAATCTCTGCGAAACTGAACTTCAAGGAATATATTTTAAATACTGATATGAAAAAATTAACTCGTCAACCTGGAATTGAACCTCGGGCCTCTGGATATCTAGTTCAGTATGCTTCCGCTACACCAAAGACGACTGTGACGTAACAGTCAACTTTTTCATATCATTCTTATTTTTTATTTAGACAGTATTACATCTGTCGAAGTTATTATTTTAACTTTTCAAGGAATACCCTGATGTAACACCCTGTGAAATCATACTTAGAATTCATTTCATAGAAAGAATTCATCTAACTCAAAGTGCACTCACTTTTATATCATTTCCACGATAGCACAGATATATATTCATGTTACACAACAGATAAATAAATAACATTATTTATTCAATGACAACCATTTATTTTATTCTTTTTGAAAGAAAATACTTTGAGGTCGTTGAAAATGAGTAACCATAGCTACCAGATTTATTTTATTATATAATTGTGTGTGACTGGCTTACATGCTGTGAATGTTTTGAAATTCAGTTTTATGAATCTTTACCAGTAATACGGTGGATTTTTATTCTACCTTATGCTCCTTAAAAACCTTTTGATTGTCATTAAAAATTGTTAACATATTTTACTTAACTTTGCATATTTTTACAAACTGAAAGAAAAAGATGTTCAAAACGAAAAGAGAAAGATGTTATTCTTAACTAGATTAATGACATTTAAATGTTGACATCAAGCTAACACCCCAAGAAGACGTAAGTAATTTGTCGCGTTATCACCTTCTAAAAATATCGTGGGTTTTTTTATACGCGGTATGTATATATATTCACAGCATATATATATATATATATATATATATATATATATATATATATCTTAATATATATAATTCTTCTGTCCGTGTGTATGTGCCTGAACTCCTCCTAAACAGCTGGACTGATTTAAATAAAATATTGTTTGATCAAAAGCTTATGATTAGACTTGTATATATTGTATCTATCTACAAGCAATAGAATTCTAAAATTTTCGCTATAATTTTCGCTTTCGGTAGAAATGTTGATAAATATTTGAAGTAGTGGAAGCGGTGAGAACGAAAATATTTGAAGTAGTGGAGGCGGTGGGAAATGATATTGATGCTTTTAGTCTTACAAAGACGGGAGCCAGATATATAACAATAAAACGCGATCAAAGTCGCGGGTATAAAGTAGTATTATAAAAGGTCATTATACATTTGGATTAATTGGGTCAGAGTGGAGCATACATCCCAAAAGCACTGCGGGCTTAATCCAATTGTGTTGTTTCTGAATTCTCATTCTCTCTTCCCTACAACCAGCTCCGTGTTCTCGAGGAGGTTAACCATTCTGCTGAGGTACTGCGTTCGGATACCCTCGAACTGCAGATTGAGTTTTCCATAGAGCCGATATTCCGCATGTGCCAAGGCATGACTCTGCAAAAATTAAATGAGTGCCACCTTCCTCCTCAAAAATAGTCTTGCTATTGCCTTTAGAGCTATGGTCTGTCCGGAATTGATTTGCGCTTGGTTAACTACTAATAAGTGTTTATTTTATTTTTAGAAAATATTATGATTTTTTTATTTGACTCTTTTCGATCACATTCAAAATGTGACAAACTAATTTCCGACTCATGTTGTATGAAATAATAAATAAAGAAAAACTCATAGTATTTTTCTTAATAACTGAATATTTATAGACGCAATTAATCAAATCCACTAGAATACGACACTCAAAATAATTTCTTGTTAGTTTACATATTTTTTCATGGTAATATCTTTGTACTACAATCACCCATAGTGTCTTTATACTATGAGCCACAAAAGTAACGTTCATTAAAAAAAATTTTAAAAATGTCCCTTCATTAAAAATAAACAAATTTCAAAGTCGCCCAATGTCCTTTTAAACCCCCAACCCCGTCAGGGTGTGCGTAAGTATCACTTTCAAACAGTAAAATATAGAACAAAAACGTTCCATCTTTAAAAATACACAACTTTCAAATTCGCTCATTATACCAACAAACCACCCATCGCCCCAGGCTGGGAGAAATATCTAACTTTATCTTTTCTGCTCGTAAGAGGTAGAGAAAAAGTCTAAAGACCAAATAAGTTCCTTAAAAATAGATAGTTTGCAATTTCGACCATGGTACATTTGACCATGCTAAGTGGTAGTAGCTGCCCCCACAACCTTACTTAAAATATATAAAAATGTTTATGTGATAAAAAACAACTTTAGTTTGAAACATTTTTTCATCAATAGTTTTGCACAAGAAAAACTAATATGTAGGTACAAAATGTTTATAAAACGTGAGCATTTCCTACCGTAAAATATAGAACAAAAATGTTCCATCTTTAAAAATACACCACTTTCAAATTATCTCATTATAACAACCAACCACCCATCGCCCCAGGCTGGGAGAAATATCTAAATTTACCTTTTCTATTCGTAAGAGGTAGAGAAAAAGTCTTAAGACCAAATAAGTTCCTTAAAAATAGATAGTTTGCAATTTCGACCATGGTCCATTTGACCATGCTAAGTGGTAGTAGCTGTCCCCACAACCTTACTTAAAATATATAAAAATGTTTATGTGATAAAAAACAACTTTAGTTTGAAACATTTTTTCATCAATAGTTTTGCACAAGAAAAAACTAATATGTAGGTACACTATCTACAATATGTTTATAAAACGTGAGCATTTCCTAAAAAACAGACTAATTGTTTATTGTATCTATAGATAATATCACATAAAAGCTATGAAATTTGAATAATCATTTAACTTACGCTCAGCGGAGCGGGCGGGTAACGGTTAATCAACTATAAAATTTTATAAAAAGAACGCTACTTTTGTGGGTCATAGTACAAGCAGATATACATTATACAAACATAATAAGGAGTCAACAACAATGTTTTATTTTATTTTGAATTTTATTAATTTTGTGTCATTTTTTTTGAATTTTAATTTAACTAAGAACATAAAAAAAGATAAATGTTTTATAATAACAAATTTTATACGACATTGTTTTTTTAAATTTATTTTGATATTCGCATTGATCATTATTCATTTATGTTATGTCATAACGATAATTTGATTTCTGATATCTGGTGTATAAAAAGTTACCCGAAAAGTTGTTTTTTATTTGAATCTATAAACTTAAGTTATGTACTACATGGTAAGACTCATTTATTATTGTAAGATATATAAGGAATATTTTGGCAAAATACAAGAAGTTTATTTTTTGGAATATAAAATTTTATGAGTAAAGGTGAGGATTCGGATTCCCGGATATACTCAGCCATCCTATATTCAACCTTAAACATATATTTAATAATAAATGTTCAAGTGTATTGGTGGTAACAACATGAAATATAGCGACATATATAATCCACAAAAGGCGTCTAGAGATTGATAATTGAAAATTGTATACATAATGGGTTAAAAATTTCTCACGTAGTAGATTTGTAGAATTTTCTCAAAGCTCGAAATCATATTAAATATATATAAAACTGAGTAACCTATGGCGACTATAAAATAACATTGGACTGTTTATTTGATTGAAACGTTTATTTCCAAAAGACAACATGTCCATCTTAAATCTTTATTTTTTGGTGGTTTATTAGGGATCTGCGGTGTTTTTGTTTCTCTAAGAAAAAACACATGTCCATTCATTGCAATGGGTACTCATTACACGAGTGTATTTTTTTTTTATTCCCGGGCCCTCAAACCTCGAATAAACCACACAAAAAAACCATTTTCAAAAAAATGGATATGTTAGCTTTTGAAATTAAACGATTAAATTATTATAAGTATTACAACATCAAAGTGTAGATAAATCTTTTAGAATATATGGTAAGAATGCCAAATATCAATCTGAAAAACTAAGTTCACTAGCTCACAATTATCCCAAATAATGTTTATTTTTGCTTCGTTTGGTTTTAACGTACCACTTTGTTTCCCTTAACATTATCGCATATATAACCCATTAATGTTTAAATAATATATGGTTTTTATCTCTTTACGCAAATTTAATGTGTATACACCCCCGCCACTAAGCCAGTTTCGTATTTACAAATTTATCACATAAAATATTCTTATTTCATTATTAACAAGTCCATAAAGGTAGCTGTTCTACATGATTTATCAATAAAATACCCGTTTTAGGTGAAATTTCAAGCAAAACTTATTAAATCTAAGATTAAAGTAGTATTAAAAATATCTTAAGGATGTTCACGCGCTACGCTAGAGTCAAATGAGGACTATCTTTAGTAAAAATTATTTACAAACATTATTTATTATGGTGGTTACTTTAATAATATAGTTATTATAATTTTAGGTACACAAAAATTCTATTCTCCATAAAACACTGTGTTAAAAGTTTGATTTTTAATCGATGATTACTATTTGAAATATTCGACGACAGGTTTTAAATTTTTGAGGGAGGATTAACTACATAAAAGAGCTACTCAATTAACTATAAAAAAATTTGTACAAAAACTTAACTGTAAGATCAATGATTCGGCTGTTATAGAAAAATGAACAACTTGTGAATAACAATTGATCGCGCGAGAATTTTTCAATTGTCACAGATTTCGTTTACAAACCTACAACTAGAACCTTAATGTTCATTATTCGTTCAGATTTTTCTGAACCTTGCTATTGGTAATAAGGGTGTGGGACTGAAAAATAAGCATTTTTTCACGAAAAGCGGTTAAAAAAATGCATGAGTAAAATACAATATATATTGTTGAATTAGTGTGTCCCTTCAATAAACTTTAATTCAAACCTACATGGTACCCTTAAAATTGTTTTCCATATCCGAATTGACCCCCGGAATTAGTTCCCAGAATCAAAATACAATTTTGTTTACTTTACGTCTATGGGTGAACCATCTCTGGGCTAAAAGTGGAAGAAGTGGTTCGGAGAAAATGGCAAACAAAGTATTCGAAATATCTATTTATACTACAATGCCCTTACTGAACATTTTTATGTAATTTGAAAAAATTATTAACAACATGTTTTAACACTACTCAGTCATGTTTCGACTACGCAGTCTTTTGTGAATCTTTTGGGCGAAACTTATTATTAAAACTGTATGCTGAAATTTTTCCAATTTATACTGCCAGAATAGACACTTGTAGATAATAAATTGTTATAAAGTCTAGAACGAAAATCGATGTACAAAACGAATAACGACAATCGATTGATTTGAGTATAGAAACTGCTTAATTATGGGACCGTCCACATATTACATCACATGCTACGGGGAGTAAATGTGACTAATTGTGACATGGGGAAGGAAGGAGTTTCTATAATTGTCTCGTCACAATACAATGTTTCTAAATAAATTTATTTTCTAGTGTAGTTTATTGACATTATGTATTAAGTTAGTTGTCTTTCATATTTAACTGTATTTTCGATAGATGGCACCACAAACCACTATTATAATCTGACAGTTGTGTTTTATATTTTGTTTTTGAACTAGTAAATACATTTGATGAACTTCTGAAATATTAATTAGTGGTTATAATATATTGAAAAATATTATTAAAAAAAAAAAACAGTTTCATTATAAGGAGGAGGGTTGTCGTTCATTGTGATATAATACTTGGAGGGGAGTATCGGATTAATTATTAAATATCGGATTAAGTGTGATAAGAGGGAGGGGTTAAATATTGTCAAAAATGGTTTAACGTAATATTTGGCAGATATCTTGATATAACTAACGTGTTAACTTTATAGACTTATTATTATCAGAGATACAAATTCACATACTAGCAAGGATCATCAATGCTTGATAGTATTACCCTTTTGTACCTAACCTAATTTTGTGCCTTGGTAATATATAAATATTAAATTGTAATTTGGATTATGAAAATAATAATATTAAAGGTAATTCTACATTCAAAATAATTTAAATTTAATTATTTCTGAAATAATACTACTACTACACACAATTTTAAAAATATGAATCAAACCCTTTTGTCTTATGTTTATCATGTTCATTCACAGAAAAAGTATTAAATTTCTCGAAATTAAATTGAATAAAATTTGGGGCATAAAGTTTAAATTACTTTTTAAAAAACATTTCAGTAAAATTCTTCTCTTAAATAATATAAAATTTCATCTAAAAATTTTTTTATATTAAAAATAAAAGTTTTATCAAGATATTACTTACCTCAATGCCACGGCCTCGTCCTCCCAGGGACTTTGGATGATGTTCAGGTGTGTTACGTAATGTTTTATCAATTTGTACATTGGTTTGCATTTTTATTAATTTTCTGTTGTTGTTTTTGTATGGTGGATGAATCGATGGATGATTGATTGATTGTTGATTAATTCAAAGTAATCTCAGTCATTCTGTGAAGAAGAAGAAAAATTAAATCATGCGTTTATTAAATTGATTGGATTGATAGTTAAAGATTATTAAAATAATCAAAGAAAACTCTAGGTTTTTTTGAAATTATATTTCAAATTTTGCCCCTATTCCTAGAACATTTTTATTTATTTTATAAATTCGTATTTCGACTACAATGTAGTCATCATCAGTATGAATTAGCTAATCGTAACTATCTCTGGGATATGGATTCAGAGATATGTTGCTTGTTGCTAATTTGGTGCGTGTCTCACAATGATATTAAAAAGTTCTGTTCTTTAAAAAAAACTTTTGATTGACACCTTACACAATAATTTTGAAAACTAGTTTTTCCCGTTTCAAATCCTCTCCCACATCCCAAACTAACCGCTTATATAAATAATTCGCAATTCTGATAAATTTTATTCAAATGTTTCGGTGTTTGTCAGCCAGGTTCTATTTTACCAATTTTAGTACAGGACACTTAAAACATTAAAATTATTTCATTAATCAATAAAATCCAAGCCATTATAAATAATCGAAGGGCATTGCAGGGATATCAAGAATTTTCTTCGAACCTTTTTTTTCCACCCATTATTATATCAAAATCTATACCAACTATTAAAAGTTATATTTTGAGGGGTGGAGAAGGCGGTAACCAGTTAAGAATTTAATTTTACTGAAAGAAATTATAAAGGACTTTGGGAGTATAAATCCATATTACCATCCATATTCAAGGTAGTCTACGAGTAGAAGCGCAACGTCTCGAATATATAGTTGGCTCCAACGTTGTCAAATTAACAAATATAACTTTAGGATAGAGTACATTTTAATGAACATGACTGTAACGACTCTCTCTAAGTTCTCAAATAGAAATATTTAGGTAAAAATTATTATCTCGATTTGTTGTTTGTATGTGTGTTATACTCTGGTGGCGCCAAGATTAGTAGACATCTGATAAAATGAATTTTACAGTTTTATTTTCGAGTGAAGTTTTCTTTCAACTGGTGTTGAAAGCTATACCATAATTTTATTTAGTTTAATTTAAACTTATAAGAAGGAATTATAGTTGAGAAAGCTTCCCTAAGTTTTTCATATTTATTAAAACCAGAAGAATATCTCACTTTTAATTGATTGAAGACAAAACTCTCAAGTAAACTGCCCCGATAGTCGATATTAAATTTTGTAACTATGATAGTGATTAGATAAGAGTAGCATGTCTCTTGTATTGTAATGAAAAGTCAAAGTTTTCAGTCGTCACATCTCGTATCGATTTTTAAGTTTAAAATATTTTTGAAAAAATAAAATTTGAAAAAATACGAAGTAAAAACTAACAATAAAGACTCTAGGAACAAATGAAAATAACAACTAACTGAGTTAATTGCTTAAATACCCGGTATATACTGAATTTATGTAAAAAAGTTTATAACAAAAGTTGTTTATTTAAAAATAAAAGGTACAATTTACCCAAGCAAGTCCTCAAAGTTAAAAATCGTTTAAGCAGTTGTGGTCATTAAATTACGAACAACTTTGTCTATTTAAGAACAGCCTATCTAACGGTGCAATAGACTTTTTCATTTCAAATCACAATTTGTCTTTGTTTCGGACAGATGTCAAAAAAATCAATGTGAAGAAATGAATAAGCAATACTTTTACGTCTTTTTCATCTTATTGTAGACAGTACGAAAATCGCATGCGCATAACACCCTATGAAAAGGTCTATACAATTTGTCAGTTTAAGAATAACTTAAGATTTTGCCTTACTTAAATGATTACGTGAACGCTACAGAAAGCCTTAAAAAAAATTTGAACTTAGTTAACGTTTACAGTTTGTGTTCAAATTTATTCCAAAATTTAAATCGGATTATTTCCTTCGAGTAAAATAACAAATACGTAATGGTGAGCATTTTTCTTCGAGAAATAATTCTCATTTTACTTAGACATGATGACGTAACTGTAATTTCTAAATAACATATAGTTCCAATAAAAATTTCAATTCAATGCTCTCAATATATATATATATATATATATATATATATATATATATATATATATATATATACATATATATATGAGTATTTTTCTTACACATGTATATCATCACTATTCAGTATGTTAGTCACCTATCTTACTTTATTTGGATGTAAAAATAAGTTTGTGAACATGAAAATAAAAATATACTATCAACTACAAAAGTGTCTTTCTATTTCCAAAATTTTAAATATTCCATTTAATTTGTACCGAACCCATTTGATTTTCGAATGAAAAGCGTTCGTTATAATAACACTACCAACATTATTCCGAAGCATTTTAGTTCGAAAATCAAATTAGTTTGGCACAAATAAACGAAATATTTAATTGTTCCTTTTTTTGTACACTAGCGTCTAAATATCTATTGTTAAAATGGTTGCCTTTCGGTTATATTATAACGTAAGTGACTAGCGTTTATTTAATTTGACATTTAAGTAATATGTCTGAATATTGAGAACATTCTTTGACATCAAATGCTTGAAAGGAAAAATCATACACATCTAGGATCGGTACCCAAGATCTCCGACATTCTAGACCAAACTATAAAATTTGTACACCACTTATGAAATGGATAGTACAATCATAAGAAATGGAAATTCTATTGACGACAGACTGACGATGAGCATAAAAGTATGGAAAAAATACAACAAAAAATAGCAAATACTTTCATTTTGATAATAATTTGCATTCGAACTGCAAATATATTCTTAACATCACACCATGAATATAAAATTTATATTGTGTACGTACGTTATATTATCAATATCTAGCTTGATATTATTTAGTAACAGAATGATAATTTATAAGTATTTCAAAAAATTTGTCGTACAACTAGGTATAGCATATTATATCAGAGCTATTTTACTATGTGTGACGTGTGTAGACAATTCGACCTTCTAATGAGTATTAAATCAGCAATAGGCAATATGCAAGTGATTTAAATTTACTTGATTGTTTTACCCCCGATACTTTATGGTCTTGACATTACACCTAAACCATTATTTTCTCATTCATACATATTTATTTGTGTATACTTAAGCGTCAACAATACGATGTTTGTCCAAATTCCTTTCGGTTACATGAGACAAACTGTAGAAGACTTTAGCGTATACTATTTAGACAATGATATGAAAAAGTTGACTGTTACGTCACAGTCGTCTTTGGTGTAGCGGAAGCATACTGGACAAGATATCCAGAGACCCGAGGTTCGATTCCTGGTTGACGAGTTAATTTTTTCATATCAGTATTTAACTAAAAATTCAATGACAATGACATTTGTCTAAATAGTATACGCTAAAGTCTTCTACAGTTTGTCTTATGTAACCGAAAGGAATTTGGACAAACATCGTATTGTTGACGCTTAAGTATACACAAATAATTATGTATGAATAATAATAACTTCAACAGAAGTAACACTGTCTAAATAAATAAAAATAAGAATGATATGAAAAAGTTGACTGTTACGTCACAGTCGTCTTTGTTGTAGCGGAAGCATACTGGACTAGATATCCAGAGGCCCGAAGTTCGATTCCTGGTTGACGAGTTAATTTTTTCATATCAGTATTTCATTATTTTCTCATTTTGTTTGTATTTAATTCCATAAAACTTTAATCAAAAAGTGCAAAATAAGCGAGCGAACCCTTTATTCGTTGCTACGAATAAAGGGTACAATGATTCAGGGCGTGTGATAGTGTCTCTTTGACAAAGCCATAACGTTGACACTGTTTGTCATCGTCCCCGAATCGACGTGCTCCATTTTTAATCTAACGACGCCACACACCAGTCGGACTCGGTGTAAAAACACTTTCGGAACACTTTCAATGAAGGTGTTCATAATCATGCCTTACGTGGTTTCTAAAAAGTACTTAGGCGTTTGTAAAAGGCACATACGAATCACATGCGATAATATATTAAATACCGTGATAAGAAACACATAAGAAACCATGCGGCGATATCTGCATCTACGAATTAATTTACCAGTGAAGATGTAAGAAGCATTAGTAACGATGATAATGTAGTCTTACCATGTGGTTCCGTTATTACTCTAAAGGGGTACATAAAAGTGTAATCAAAATAAAAACACGCACACATTAGTTTATTTTATAATTTTTTGAACTAGCCAACCAGTAATTGATTTGTATAAGGTGTTCCAAAACTAATAATTGACTTTTGAGGTTGAAAGAAAATCAAATTCCTATCGAAAAGTTTTCGTACCACTTTCTTCCTCCAATCATTATTTACTGAATTATTTTACAGCTGAGTCAATGAATTATCTGACAAAAAATTAAAAGAAACTTTGGTCTCATTTGATTTTACCTTTTTACTTGACGAAAATCCATTATAATTATTAAATAAAACAAATATTTGAAATTTTCGTAAAATCACTTTATGTCATTTCTGAAGAAGGAACGGTGTTCCGAAACTAGTCAGATAAAGTAATTTTACGAAAATTTCAAATATTTTTTTTATTTAATAACATTTGATATTGATTGGGTTAGCATGGATTAGCATGGTTTCTAAGTAGGACGATATGAAAATCTGTTGGTCTGCGTGATTTGCCTAGAAAATCTGCTCATTTATGTAATGTAATGTACTATTTATATGGATCATTTGAAAACCTATCATTAGGCCAATAAAATAGTACACAAAATTATCTTTGTTTTGGCACTATGAAACCATGACAAAAAGTCCATAAACTGTTAACGAAAATCAGTTTGTCTCAAATATCTCGTAACCTATTGGTTTTACGTCAACAGAAGTCATTATTCAATTTATTTCTTAACATATTCTACACAAAAAAGGTCCTAAACAAAATTCAGATAGGGCCAATAGCTCTGGAGATATCTTACTGAGAAACGTTTTTCGTAATGCTGCAATAAATTGTTAAAATGAGTTTTAAAAGGTACAAAATGTGTCGTCCAATAGGTTCAGAATTATTTGGACCCGTAAAACTACAATTTATTGATAAGTAAGATTAAAATAAATTTTTTTAAGGTCAAAAGTCTTGAAAATAAGTTTATCTCGAATACAGTTTTTCTCGATATATACGACTTTGTTCAGTTAAATAATTCCTTTGTATAATACCTTTTTCTCATGTTTTCATAGTGCCAAAACGTAGATAACTCCGTTAAAAAAACTTAATGTTTATATTTTAAGAGGTAAAGGTACTATTTGACAAGGTCCATTAGCATTTTTTAATAAACCTACTATCAAGAAATACTTATTTTGTCTTATAAATTGCGTCTGTATTCTGTATCAATCGTGTCATCCAATCTTTCCCATAATTTCTGAATTGTGTAGTTTAGGTGTCGAATTATGCCAAAGAAAACTTTTCGTTTCACAATCAAATAATCAGCGCAAGTTAACACCTCATTAACCACAATGGATGAGGTAATATTTAAATTTTAGTGATGGTTATGAATTTTATTTATTAGATATTTCGTCAGAAGAAGATATAATTTATTGTTTAGCTTATTTATAGCTATTTATATAAAATAAATATTTGAAAAAACTTTTTTTTCAGTTCATGAAATAATGAATGCGTAATTTTTTAACATTGTAGCGAGTCATTCAAGTAGACATACGACCGACATACATTATGTGTGCTACGCACGAAATGCTATACATGAAATACGTCTTTAAAACAACGATGATGACCTCTACCATTACACAATGGCTTTTAGATGGTGGTCCAGTAAACACGCTTTCAGAACATTTATATATTTAAAGGTTTTTGTTACCCTCATCAGACTGAAAGTATACAAAAAAAAACCGAAGAGCATGCAACCAAATACACTAACATATTTTTCGGGTTCCATAGTCAAACAAGAAACTCTACTAATAAGACACTTTATCTAACATTACTAATAAGACACAAAAGTTTAATAAAATGATTGTAATAGTGAAAAACTACCATAGAAAAATTATATAATGTATAATAAAACCAATGATATATTGTATCATGATAGAACAGAACTAGCGTCACTTCTCCCGTAAAAATTAGTGTTTAAAAGACTGGCCTTAAATCGATTATTTACATTTGAATCAGAGTTAGTGAAATTTATTAAGGCCAGGCCAGGTTTATCAATATATACATTTAATAAAAATGATATCATTGATAATATGGCTCGTAATTCACTCATAAATATGGTGTAATAATGGTGAAGACATTCCTGTACCTAATGTCAACCGTATAGTCCAATTTAAATGTTCTAATGTTCTAGCTGGTGGTGTAGGTATTTACCGAAATAATAACGGTCATCTTTCGTTCTATAATGTATAATATTATCTGATTTCAATATGCAAAAATCATAATACACACAAAATTATTGTTCACTGAAGAGTGGGATCACTTATGTGGCAGACTCACTTGTTGTCTGCTTCGCAAAGCATATAATGTATGTATATATAAAAATGTCTCTCAAGCACCGTGCAATAAAGCAGGATAGAAAACTGTATAACATCGATCGAGCGAGTAGGTACTACATCAGCGATTTGTTAGCCCGTTTTTACACGTGAAAGTTTTGATGAAAGTTTTCAATCGCAATAAATTTATGTGATATAACTAGACTTACATCTATATGTACATGAAGAAATATATCAATCGCATGTTTTGTTAATAGTTATAACTCTCGTCTTGCTAAATATTTCTTTCCTTGTCAACCACTTCAGTCACATGATTATAGTAAACCAATCAGAAGGAAGTAAATCAATCACCCTATTCGTACATCTAAAGTTACATATAAGATTGCATCGAAATAGACACCAGGTCTATAGTGTTATAACTGCATAATTTCATCAAAAAATACTACTGCGCATGCTCACCAAAGTATGCGTTATGAATAGTTGCTTGAAAAGTTACATGTGTGAAATAGCCATGCTGAAAATACACTCTGGTCGAAATCTCATAAAGAATTATAACTTCAAAACTCGAAAGTATCTATTTTGGGTTTGATGATTTCTGAAAAAGCTAATTTTCGCGGCCTTTATTGGTCTAAAGCTTAACGATAAAACTACATATTCACCATTATCAAATAATTTTCTCCTCATTCTTGAAAATCTTCATTAAAGTTAGAAAAGTAGACCTCTAGTTTGTGTAACGATATAATTGTTATTAACATAATATATAAACATGATTAAAGCGTACTAACCACATCAAGCATAAGAGCAAATTGAATGAGAATATTAATATATTGTTTCTCTCAAAATAATCTTCTATTTCTATAGCGAATGTGAGCACATGTACTATATACTATATAACAGGGATGTCCAACAATTCGACCGGTCGATCGTGAAGCCAAATTCGGTCGATCGCTCGCGATATCTTGACAAAAAGTAATTGAAGAATTTGGGGAAAGATAACAAGATTTTGAAAAAATATAAAAATTGTGGAATTTATATATTTTCCTTTTAAAAAAGACTTAAGTATGAAACGCATTAGGCAAAAAATAGCAAACATATTTCATACGGAGCAAAAGGCATTATAAAAATGAAATCATAATTTTACAAACTACCTTCCAAGCCAGAAAATTTGAAGAAGGCTTTTAGAAATACATCAACCGAGAATAATATCCCAATATCACCAGATGTACCGAATTTATTTATTCATGTTTGGGATCTACTTACCTATGCATATCGGCATTTGCAAACTTAAAGTTAACGAAGACTAAACGTTTTTTCCTAATTCTCATACTGAAACGCTTTTTACTAATTCCCATACTGCAGACTTATTGTTATTATCTTTGTCAGGAGATACACCTAATTATGATTCTTTGGTTAGAGACAGTGTAAACTCAGACTTCCCATTAATAATGTTAAGGCAATAAAATGAATTCTAAATCTGTCTTGATCTGTTTCTAATTTAAATTAATTTTCCGTTAATAAATTATATTGTTTTTTACGTAGGTGGATATACAGGGTGTTCAGTACGAGGTGTCAAATTATCAAATTATCAGTCATACTGTACTTTTTTGTAACAACTTTTTTATATCCGGTATATATAAATATACAAGAGTATATTAAGTTTAGTCCCGACTTTTTAACACTTGAAAATATTGATCGTAGACATTATTCGGTCAGTTACGGATATCCGCCTGGCCGTCTGTATACACGATAACTCAAAAACGAACAGAGATACCGAGCTGAAATTTTGTATGTGTGCTCTAGAGCAAAAAAATTAGGTCAAGTTAGTTAATGGACAAAATCGGAATATATGTTCATTTTTTTTAAATAAACGACGTTTGTTATAAACTTTTTTACATAAATTCAGGATATACCGAGTATTTAAGCAATTAACTCAGTTGTTATTTTTACATGTTCATGTGTGAACAGATTTTCAGATAAAAAGTAGATCTTATACACACAAAAGTTGGTCACCCCCTGCTATATAATACAAAATACAAAATTTCCCATAGTACATAATTCATTTAAGTATAATAATATTCGCATGCTATATATAGTAAACGTAGACAATGAACTAAAAAAGTCAGATTTAATATTAAAATTTATTACCAATTATGAAACACGTAGACATTCTGTGTCCTAATGTGGGTGTCTGTAATCTAGGCACACAACTCTCTATGAACCTTATAATACTAATTATAAAACAATTGATATATATACATATATAACAGAACTAAAACTTAGTTACAAACACAACTCTTTTTTAACGGATTTGGGAGATTTGCCTCTTGGGAAAAATGCGAAAAAAGTGAAGAAAATTTTTGTTAGTTTAATAATAATCATTTTCTAGTTTTTAATAATAATCATTTTCTAGGGTAATTTTGACCCAAACAGAACGAAAATCAGGTTCATTTTAACGTCCGACCAACACATTTCAAAATTTTCCCTTCTCAATTCATTCAGTTTGGAATTTTAGCACGGTGGATCTGATATCTTAAAAACTGTTAATCGTATCGTATTTTAATCAACGCCATCGATTTTGCTAGGTCCAAATTAGCTTAAAACGAAGTTTATATCAAAATCGGGGACAAAAAATTTTGTTCAATTTCTGCGATTTTTTTAAGGGGCGCTTGGAAAAAATGCGAAAAAAATGAAGAAAATTTTTGTTTTAGTTTTTAATAATAATCTTTTTCTAGGGTAATTATGACCCAAACAGAACGAAAATTAGGTTCATTTTAACGTCCGGCCAACACATTTCAAAATTTTCCCTTCTCAATTCATACAGTTTTGAATTTTAGCACGGTGGATCTGATATCTTGAAAACCGTTAATCGTATCGTATTTTAATCAACGCCATCGATTTCGCATGATCCAAATTAGCTTGAAACGAAGTTTATATCAAAATCGGGGACAAAAAAATTTTTCCCAATTTTTGCGATTTTTTTAAGGGGCATCCCTTGGAAAAAATGCGAAAAAGTGAAGAAAATTTTAGTTCTCGTTTTTAATAATAATCATTTTCTAGGGTAATTTTGACCCAAACAGAACGAAAATCAAGTTCATTTTAACGTCCGACCAACACATTTCAAAATATTCCCTTCTCAATTCATTCAGTTTTGAATTTTAGCACGGTGGATCTGATATCTTGAAAACCGTTAATCGTATCGTATTTTAATCTACGCCATCGATTTCGCTAGTTCCGAATTAGCTTAAAACGAAGTATATATCAATATCGGGGACAAACACAATTTTGTTCAATTTTTGCGTTTTTTCTTTTCATAAACTCAATATTTACCGGATATTTAAGCAATCAACTTAAGTTAGTTATTATTTGCACTTCTTTTTTTATTAAAAATGTTAGTACCCTTTTTTGTTTTTGATACAATTTAATTTTATAGAAATTATTATTTTTTACCGGAGGAGTCATAAGTTATTAATTTTATTGTCTGTGTTTGTTAATGTAATTTTACTACCTATCGATAAGGCATGACCCCTAAATTATTTGCAAAGATGGTGGTGAATGAGTAGTGAAACAGTGTAGGTAGACGCTAAAATTATTTGTAGATATAAAAAAAGATGAGATAGTCGTCTGTCGGTCAAATAGTCGCGTCGAGAAAATCGATTTAAAATTATTTCTCCACACAATATTTCTCTAATATATTAAGGGATTCACAGATTTATTAGCTTTGGTATTTTCACTTATTCAACTGTATTATTTTAGCAAAACAAAAAGCACAGAGACGTAGACATATTTATCATAACCGTACCTAACCTAGTCCACTCAATTGAATCTGTCAAACTTTTCGAAAGTTATTCATGATACAGATTTAATCTATTTAAATAAAGGAATAATAAGGAGTAAATTGTATTTCTGTCAATGTCTTTGTTTTAATGTATGTGGTGTTTATACCCGGTATACACCGTGTGACGGAGAAACCGGGTTTTTATTTATAATAAGCGTTTACTTATGTGTTCTAAACATTATATTATCGAATGATAATTAGTGAGAACTCTAGGTTTTTCTAGATCAGTTTTTTATATTATAAATATGTATTTCGACTACAATGTAGTCATCATCAGTATAAATTAGCTAGTCGTACTTTACTCTTTGACAATTATAAATAGATATAAAGTCGAGATCAACAGACAAAAAAAAAAATAAATAGAAAATTAACTAGATTAAAATATACTAGATTTAAAATATAATAAATTTTAAATTATATTTCAATTGCTCTTGTTAAAATTTCCTTCATTCACATTTATTCCTGTTAATTTTACTCTTATTAAAATTACTCTTATATTGTCGCAGGATATGTTACTTATTGCTAATTTGGTGACAGTTTCCGTGAAGAAGAGTAAAACTAACAGGAATAAATGTGAATGAAGGAAATTTTAACAAGAGCAATTTCAATATAATTTAAAATTTATTATATTTTAAATCTAGTATATTTTAATCTAGTTAATTTTCTATTTAGTTTTATTTTTGTCTGTTGATCTCGACTTTATATCTATTTCTAATTGTCAAAGAGTAAAGTACGACTAGCTAATTTATACTGATGATGACTACATTGTAGTCGAAATACGTATTTATAATACAAAAAACTGATCTAGGTAAAGGGGGCGAATTTGAAATTTTATGTGTTCTATGCAAACTTATTGTAGCATTAATGTATTTTTTACCGACGAAAGAAGGAGGTACCCAATTCAATCTGTATATATATTGTTTTTATGTATGATCACGCATAACACTTTACAGAGTAATCCGATTTTGATTATTCTTGTTTTATTGGATAGGGTATACTTCAAAGTTGGTCCCATATAATTATAAATTTTAATCACAAAAAAATAAAAAATAAGACTTCCCAGCGCTTCCACTAAAGAAAAATATCATAATCGATTATAATATGTTTTGTGTGTAAACACAATTTGAAAGCACTCAATATCTTTGCGCAATTTGAATGTTTTTTAACCGACCAAAAATACGAAGGAGGTTCTCAAATCAATCCCGATATTTTTTTATGTATGGCCTTGCATAACTTTTTACAGAAGAGTCCGATTTCGATAATTCTTTTTTATTAGATTTATCAACTTCGAAATTGATACCAAGAAATTTGAAAAAAAATTTCGCCTCAATGGGTAGGAAAATAGAGAATGGTTGATTGATCACCACTGAATTTGGATCTGTGAACCGATTCTGTTGAAACTTGACACACATATATAGTTCTAATGACACTTTAAGCCACAAAAACATAAAAAATAAAAACTTTTTAACAAAAAATAGAACCGACGAAAGAAGAAAGTAACTGAAAAGCAAAAAATAACAACGTTGTTACAAAAAATTAAACCTTCGAAAAAACAATAATTTTGAGTCGACGCAAAAAAATCTCCATCGTAATGAGCGTGGGGGAATTTGATTTTCGGTTAAAAGTAAATATTACATTTTGTAATATTTTGTTTGTTTGACGCCCACTCAAGATTATGTAGGTATTTACATTAGTATAGGACTTAGTTAGACTAAAAAGTTACTTTTTTTATTTTTTCCTTTCCTATCTTTATTTATAGGCATGTAGCGGTGGCGCTTCATCATTAAATTATTATTATAATTTAATGTTAATTAAAATTGATATTTTTAATTTGATTTATGAAATGTTGTTTTTTATATGTAAATTACCAAGGTTGTTAACATTCACAGCAACCGTGATAATAGAGGGAAGTTATAGTTGAAATGCAACAGATAAAAAATGAAGAACAAAATTATAATAATAATTTAATGATGAAGCGACACTGCTACAGGCACATATTGATGGCTATGGGAAAATATGTAATTTACTCATTAAATAAAACTTTTCTCCTGTTACACCCGGTGTACTCAAGGTAAACTGCAGAGATACGTCGTAAATTGTTTTCGAGTATAGATATCATATATCCATCCACTAATATAATATTTTACTAATAAATATATTTTTATAATTCAGTTTATATGTCCAAACGGAACGCAACAAACTTCAGAATAGTGTTTTAAAGCCACAATGACGTTTATCGTCTATAGCAGATAGAATCCCACGAGAACAATATAACTTCTTGAAATTACTTTAATACTTCCATGTGTGGAAATAAGCAGTATCGTTATCATTTTATTTTATTTTTGGTTTATTTCACCTTCAATACCAAACATATATGAGTTGAAAACTTTGTTGACATTTTTCAAATCAAGATTGCTCACGTGTGATTTATTGATTTTATCAATTTTTTTGGCACAATTTCAAAATATTGATCAAGATTACAGACTCAGGTTTTAAAATTTTTATGTTAAATAAATTCGATGCATAAATTTCCATTCGGTGGACATCTCTATTTCCACACAAGTGAAAATAACAACTAACTGAGTTAATTGCTTAAATGTCCGGTATACACTGAGTTTATTAGAAAAATTTCAAATAAAAGTTGTTTGTATTTAAAACTTGTTATATCTTTTTGTTTTTGAGTTATCGTATCTACGGACAGAAGGACAGGCAGTCGAACAGATTGACATGCGGCAATGAACTAATAGGTCATTCTATGAACACCTATATATTAGTAGTAGAAGTAGGGAGGTCGAAGTCTGGCAAATAAGCCTTTCTAGACCTTCTTTAACGACCCCTAAATGACAAGGAATTTATATGCGGACTAGGGATTTGGTAGGTTTTGCGATTGCTTTGATATTACTGTCGATATTCATCTGGAGTTCGTGAAAGGAAACTGCAGAAAACCTTCACCTTGCATAGCCGATTACTTTCCTTTTTGTCCACACGCCCCATTTGTCCATTAATCGCCCCATTAGTTTTTTTTAAATTTATTAATTTATTTAATTGACAAACTGCCACCGTTTGGATTCGAACCAGCATCCTCTCAGTTCTGAAACAAAAGCGTTTTAAGTATTTTGATAAATACTTTATTTTGTAGCGGTATCGCTTCTTCATTAAATTATTTTAAATTAAATTAAATTTTATATTAAATTATTAAAGTACTGTCCAGGTCCGATTACACTGTCTTCAAAATTAAACTCAAGTGCTTGATTGAAAATTTGTGAAATAAAACTATTGTGTCCTCGATTTTTCCTTATATATTCTGTGTTTCAAATATTCAAATCATTATTTCTTGCCTTAGTATAATTGCCGTATGATTGTTTGTTACAGAATGAAAACCCATTACACGTGTGACCGTCATTGATTAATTAGTATAAAGTTTGCCTCCTAAGATGTGTTCATTCTATAATTACTGATTATAATACCTCATGGTATGATAAATAATTTCATTACAATCTCATACCATACTAAAATCATTGTTGCCAACTGAACCGAATTGTATGTAGGGGAACCCGGGGCACAAAAGTGTACGTAGTTGAAAATATGGTTTTAAAATACCAAAGGGTTTGTTAAGACAGGACAAAGGACAATATTTTTTTTTTCAAAAATAGAAAATTATGTCATTTGCCCCGTTCTGCCCTGGACACGGAGCCGAACGAAGTGGTAAGGACATTTTATTATAAACACATATAAAACTAGTAGAAATGCAGAAAAAATAAGTTTATGTACAAAATACACTCCCGTTCAATAAAATTAAACAGACCTGAAATATAAATTTTCTTACATTTCATAAAACTCTTCACTTTTGTAACTCTCTGTATAATCATTCATTTTTAAACAAAGATACGTAGCATATATTTTAAGTGAGAAAAAAAATGGAAGTATAGTAAAAAACATTTAGTACAAGAATAATCAAAATTGTGAGAGACTGATTCAATTCAGATCTGTTCAATTTTATAGAACGAGAGTGTATTGTCCTACATACATTAGGAATATTGTCCTACATACAAAATAAAATGAAGAAACTATGTTGTCAGTTGTCATCCAAGAGCACCCTGAAGGCCTATCAAGTCTGATATCAGCGTAAGAATGGTATACCCCATTCTGCCCCCCCCCCCTCCCATTCCACCCCCGAGACAGGTTTCTGGTTAGTAGGGTTTACTCGAAAAAGATACGTAAATAAGAATTTAACTACACCAAACTAAAGACAATTACACGTAATTTAAGAATGTACTAACTGTAAATGTAAGGTAAACAAATATATATATACCTTATCTTGGTTACAAGATCATCATAAGTTACAATACAGGAACAGAAAACCACAAAATAAAACTTCACAAAACAACCAAGAAAACTGGACTAACATGAATGTCGTAGTTGAACAGCCACACGTTGGTCTAGTTCTATGTATTGCAGCTCGCTAGTAGCATCCCCTTGACACCGAAAATCGTCAAACTTCATTCCGCCCTCGTACTCCGTTGTACCTCGAGTTCCCCTACCTAGATCAATATACTAGGTGTGTTACAACTGATTAAGGTAACATCGATTCTAAAACAAAATATAATCATAAGATATAAGATATAAGATATAAGGTAATACAAAATCTGTTTGTTCTAAGAAGTACATTCAGCAGTGCGGCTTCTTTTTAATAAGAACACAAATTATGTGTAATAATTTTGAAAAGTGGCTGGACAACTTTTCGAAATCACTATTTGAAGTTATTATACTTCTTTCGGTGCATTATAAAAATCACAGTGTATTTTCAGCATGTAACAAATCGCTGATATAACACTCGATCTTAAGTCCAAAGAACGTTAAATCACGTTTTTTTCAGAATTAAAACATTGACTAAAATATATATTTATGACAAAAATGGCTGAATTGTATAGAATTTTGAATTTAATAGAATTGTGAGAACTATAAAATGCATTAATTTTGAGTTTTAAAAAAATTTGTGAGTTTACCATATTCTACTACAATAACAATTAGTATCTTTTAAATATTTAACAAGATGAAATTGATTACGTTTAAACCTGAAACGATCATTTCTTCTAAAGAATTGGAATCGAAATCATTTTTTTGAGGGTGAATTTTATCAAAACCCGATAGTATTGATACACACAATTCCTTGCACTTATTAGAGCTTAAATTTCGAATGACATCTCATTTAAACAATTTTAACTATTTTTTTTCGATTATTGTTTAAAAAATTCGAAAAAACGGTTTATTGGCGACTTTGAAGGGTTGTTTCTCAGAAACTACCCATCCGGATTTTTTTACAACATATAGTGGTACCAATAAATAAGTTCATGAATTTTGGAGCGGTTGCCTCATAACTTTTTTTTTTCTAAATTCAAGAGTGCGAAAAGTTTATTATATAAATTGGAGAATAGTTTTTTTTAGTACTCCACTGTTTAAAATTTATTATTGATATTTTTTCATATTTTTATTATTCAAAAAAATAATTTATATAATTATTGGTTTATGCTAGTTGAGAATTTACATAATTTCAACAAACATTTACTTAGATTGGATATGACTTGCGTATATCCAAGCTTACTTCTCTCTGTGAAGTTACAAAAAAGAGTTACAAAAGTCCTCTCATGGAGAGAGTTACAAAAAGTACTTGTCTCAACACAGTTACAAAAGTCGTCTCATGAAGGGAGTTACAAAAAGTATTTCTCTCAGTAGAGTTACAAAAATTACTTCTCTCTGTGAAGTTACAAAAAGAAAGCAATTACTAAAAGTACTTGTCTCAAGACAGTTACTAAAATTAGTTGATTCACATGAATTAATCAGATGGTATTTAAAATTTTTATTTCTTCAATTTACAAATTGAATATTTTTTATGGATTGTGCTGAAGTATCGAATGGGCGAATTAATGGTTTCTATCTGATTGTATCTAAGTATATTTTTTTGTATAATTTATTTAGTTCACTATTCCGAAACTTGTGGTCTTTCAAACTTGTCACAATTCAATACACATTCTATACATATTTTTGTTGTACAATTTATATTTTATGTGAATATGCAATGACTTTTTCAATTTATAACTATATTGTTTGTATACGCTTGTTTTTTTCGGCCGTGTATTTTTTTTTTTTACAGAAGCGTAATGTCTCTTTTATATACAACTATGTATCTGAATTAAATTTGTAGTCCATATTTATATTTTTTGCAAATCAGACATATTTGAACATATTTTTTTTTTACTGTAGTGTCGTTTTTTTTTTATACGATATTTCTTTTACTACAGTTCAATCTAGCACATATTCATGTAATAATTTTTTTTTATAACTTGTACAACCAAACTTGGTGTTTTAAGGATAGTTATACTATCAACATATTAAATAAAAAATTATTTATTTCAAATATATATTTTATTTTAACATATATTTCGTTTTGTTCTTTTTTTTGTACTTTTTTTATTTTTTTCAGACTCGAATCACTTGTCGATAACTTAGACACTTACTGGATAGTAAAGATCTTACTACCTCAATATTATCTTTTTAATGGGCCCAGCTTTTATTGAAAGACTTTCGGTTCAACGTGTTATTTTTTTTATATTTACGTGTATCGCGTTAGCACCGATCGTTTTCTAATTTTCATAATTCCACATACAATACTCTGCTTTGGATTTTTTTTTCTAAAGTACCGTATATTTAGTTTTCATTATTTTTTTTTACATCATAATACCTCTTTTAATTAAAATTACTAAATTAACTTAATTTCATTATTTATGAAAATAATTGATAATTCAATTATTTTCTATAAAGTGTTTAGTTTTTTTTTAAAACTAAACACCGAATTTTTTTTAAATTAAACTCTAATCTTATTTTTTACATACACAAAATAGGGTATAAACTTCAAAGCAATAGCATTTTCATCCAGTTGCCACGTCAAAAAATTTTACGTTCCCCCCCCCTATCTCCACCCCCGTCCATTTGAGGTCCATTCGGACGGTACGGGGAGGTTCAGTATCACTTCAAGACCCAGATCAACACTCTCCATCCGGTTGCTTCCCATCCAAATTCGACGTGCCATTGCTTTAACTAAGTGTACTTTATTCTATTTTACAATCGAATTACCATTTTATATTCTACGCAATGGTGGTATTTTTCGTAATGAAAATTATTTTTAAACAAACAGACAAAATAAAACAAACCATGACTGGTTTCGTTATTAATTAGTGTGCGTGCATTGAGCTAAAATGGCTTAACTAAGTCTCGAAGCATATTTGAAGGTCAACTTCTCGAATGCATAACACACACCCGGTGTACTTTCATTGTGTGGTTTCATGACTTTATGGCATAAAAAATAAAACAAATGTATTTATTCATTTACATATTTTTTTTCAAACAAAATCAATGGAATATATTACATTTTTCCATTTTTATCATTCTGGTCTCGTTTTTAATTAATTTTGTTGATTCGAATATGGGTAGAAATAAATACCTATGCATTTGAAAAAGAAAAGAAAAATTCTTTTGTTTAATTTTCTATGACATCCATCGTCGAACTAATAAACAATAAACATTTAATTTCATAAGTAGATATATACGAGTTATTGGCGTATATTTGTGTTTAAGCTTAAAGCTTGAAAGTTAAATTACTTTTGAATGAATATTTGAAAACAATTTGAAAACAAAAACTTTCAATAAATTTTGTGTAAACATAATAAAAATATTGATTTAATCTCAAGTGGATTTTAAAATGGGCGTCATATATACGTGTAGTTCAAAACAAAAAAAGGTTCTCTATTATTTGTGAGAGAGTAAACCTCTTTGCAGTCGGGGACAATAGTGACGGCCAGTACGGGCGGCAGCCAGTGAAATTGCCAGACATTAGCTTACATACAAGGACAGTTATGATTTCTATTACTTGGCAGGCAGTAGCCAGCTTTGTGTGGACGAGTTATTCGCTTCTTCAGATTTTGAACATATTTCGAACGAAACTAAATACGTAAACTAAATATGATCATAAAGAACCACTAAAATAAATAAATCACCAAAATAGTTTCTCTCTCAATAGAGTCTGTGACACCTTTTAAGACACGTCGAATAATGACTGCAATTAAGTCCCGTTACTGGCTCTCTGATGCCCACTGAGCTTAAACCTACTTGAGTTTAGTGCCCACGAGTAGCTCTACGTTGAAGCGATAATACTCCTGACAGTAGAGGGACAGTAGAGGGATAAATACTGCCGGGCATTACTGGCTAGTACTACTGTCCGCCACTTTCCCTATACTAAAGTATAATAGCGAGAAAACTTCAGTTTCGGAATGACCTGAACTTTTCGTCAAACGGCATACGAAACGGCAAACAGAACAGATAATATATTTGAAAAAGACTGTCGATGTTAACGAAATAGACAACAAATGCAACACGTTTCGGTGGTCCCAATAATAAGCTATTCTGTAGTTCCCAAGTATAGAATAGAACACAGCCATAGATACATCTGCTAAATGATTTAAATAAAAAGCTTTTGCTGTAATGTTTGTGGTGCCGTCCAAATATGAGAACAACACGATTGAATGATAATGTAACTACACAAGTTGGTGTATCAGTTTTAAACCGCATTCGTGACTCCATCAAAATTATTTTTCCGTTTGCTATTCGATTCGATGAACTGTTTATCGTTCGGACAAATGTTTAAGGATATTAGGGAGAGAAAATCGTAGACAAAATGACTTTAAATAAGGAATAACAAATAATATGAAAAACTTTTGACAGTGAATGTACTTAATTTAAATCAACATAAATATATACAGTAGAACCCCTCATATCCGACCTCGGAATAACCGCCTCCTCGGAATAACCCTATAACACTTTTTCAAGTTACGATCTCCAAGTGCTACAGCGTGATACAAATGTACATATGACAGACGTTGAAGAGTGGCTAGTTGAAGCTGATGTTTCAGAAGCTACCAATGAAGACCTTAATTATGAACAAATCCTAGCGACTGTTCAAAATAATGCATCAAACGATGACTCGGCGATGAAGAAAACGCCACTGATGGCATAGTGAGCCATTCAGCTGCAAAGGATGCCTTTGAAGTTGCTTTAAGGTGCCTCGAACAACATCCAACCGCAACCCCAATGGACGCCTTCGCAAAATCAAGAATGGCAAAATTGAAACAAAAAAACCATACATGACTTTTTCAAAAAAGGAAATACATACTACCTTTTTATTAATTAACTATTAATTAGTTAGTGACCTACAGTATTAATGTAACTATTTTTATATAAAAAAAACTAATTTTTCTATATGCGAAAAGACAATTTCTTGCTCCTCGCGACTTCCAACTTTTTGTACGTTCCGACCTCGGCCCGGTCCCGTTAGGGTCTGATATGAGCGGTTCTACTGTATATCCTTTTACTTTTTTATGCCATATACGTACAAATATGACAAAGACATATTTATATTTATAATTATTTGTCAACAACCGTTAAATGAATGTTAATAAAATTGTGCAAAGTTGTTTCTATAGAGTTCAAGTTATATAATTGGAAAATTTGGCACGCTTCGCAGCTTTTTTAATGGTAATTGAAATGAATTTAATATATTGAGTGAACAAATCTATATAAAAACACACGTAAAATTACAGTTTTTAAAAATTTTTTTAAATTGCAATAACTTTTAAACAGCTTAGTAAATTCTACTAAAATTCGAAGCATTTTCGGTATACCTCCCAAACATCTTTAAATCTAGACAAAGCATAAAGTTTTGAGGTGAATCGGCGTCAAATACATTCTAGGAAGGATATATATATATATATATATATATATATATATATATATATATATATATATATTTAAACAAAATCGAGTCGAATAATTATTTTGGCATGCAATAGAAATTTCAGGTTGCTTCGAAAGGATAGCTTCACTTTAGCTTCAAGAATATATTATACAAATTACAGAAATTAGTCAGTCAAGCACTCCTTTTGTTACGTGTAAATAAAAAAAGCTCAGAAGTCAGGTACCGAAAATCACGGATGGATATGTTGTTTTAAGATGTTATAATAGTTTCAGCTTTTGTGGGTATTGATTTCAAGTTTCTGCGGGCTGAGGTAGGTCGAGCAACTGAAATTGAAGGTTGGTATGTATTTTGGGATATTATACTGGTTTTAGCTTCACCTACGAAAGCAAATGGAACTCCACAATGAATTCATTATGTGCAAACTATGCGGTGAAGAGGAAGATAAGCAAGCATGATAAGCAAGGAATCAGCAAGCTCCTGGCTATTGCCACGATATGGGTGAAGCTAGTCAGACTGAATTATAAGAAAGAGCACAGTGGGTAACAAGGTCAAAGTGCAATACATTACACACCCCAAGATTTATCTACATATATATATATATATATATATATATATATATATATATATATATATATATATATATATATATATATATATATATATATATATATAGACAGATAGATAAATAGATAAATAGATAAATAAATCTTGGGGTATGAAAAGTATTGTACTTTGATATATATATATATATGGTTTTAGCTTCAACAGGTATAATTTATAGGGTTAATACATCTTTGGATCAATTGTTCACAGAAATTAAACTAGGAAATTACTATTTTTTGCTATTTCAGACTTACGGATGAAAAGCGACCCGATAAATGATACATGTTTAAAAAGAGGGAAAAAAATCCGTTCTAACTAAGCCATAACCAACTATACTTCCTATTTAAAAAACACAACTTTAGGTCATATATCGAAAACCAACCTTTTTTCTCAAACTTTCATGACGCTAGATTATACCAAAAAAAGTTCCTTAAGAATGTAAAAATTATTTTCATCTAGCTTTACAAACAACCAAGATATTCACAATTGTTTGAGTCGAAAAATCGAACTGTTGCTTATAACTCACAAACAAAAGATGCTAGCAAATTTTTGTTGACACCAATGAATTAGTCTCAAAAAAAGAGATCGAGAATGTGCCATCCATTTTTGTCTATCATTTATAGTTACCGAGTTACCCCATAAAACCATCTAAATTGGCCCACTCTGTACTAATGGTTTCAGTCCCCAGTTTTATTATATATAATATCATATTATAATATAATATATTATAATATCATTATAATAACACATACGATAAAAATAAAAAAAGACTCACTACAAACAAAAAGTCATATATATATATATATATATATATATATATATATATATATATATATATATATATATATATATATAAACAAAATCGAGTCAAATGATTATTTTGGCATACAATAGGAATTTCAGGTTAACTTCGAAAGGATAGCTTCACTTTAGCTTCAAGAATATATTATACAAATTACAGAAATTAGTTAGTCAGTCCGATAAAGGATAATAAGACGTATACCAAAAAAATCCAATAGTGGGAAACAAAAAAGCAAGCTGTCAAAAGCAGTTTCAATAGCATATAATTTTGTTTTCCAGACTTTCAAAACTATTTCCGTAATAACAAACAAGTAAATATTAGGTTTAAAAGAAGAATTTGATAATATAAAATATTTTTAGTAAACATAACACTTAAAAAGTTAACCGAATATTGACGTTTGCTTTTTTTTTACCAATAATACGAATAAAATCCATTTTCTGATGTTCTCAAACTAAGAAACAAAAAACTTAATTATATACATCGGGTTTGTCAAAAGGCAAACCGAAACCTTTTAAGCTTATTTGAACAAAAATATCGATAGTTGTAAAATTAAAAAATTAAATTAAAATTAATTGTACAATTAAAATATAAAAATTGTATGTCAATATTACACACATAAAAAAATACCTACCCCAGCACAAAATTTTTTATAAACAAACACACGTTTTGTTTTTTTCAATCAGAAAAATAACCTCACACTTCACTTTTAACAACAACAACTATCACAAAAGTATAAATTTTCGGTAAAACATCACACAGAATAGTAGATCACCAAAAACTGAGAATGAAAACAAAGTTCAATTTATACACACTTTAAATTGTTTAAAACGAGATGCAACACTTGTTTTTCTTCTTGAAATCACCATGACAATGGTGCACGCTTCTTCTAATGTACTCCTGTTTTTATTATTATTATTTTAATATTTATATTAAATAAAGTACATGTTATAAATATTCATGTAATATAGATAAAGATGGTAAGTAATATTATTCTAATTATATTAATCTATTCCTAATAAAACATTGAAGCTAACAACAAGTCTCTACCAGCTAATACATAAGTTATTAGGAAGACTGCTACATATATACTGTATGTATGAATATCGTTCCGTTACGTTTTAAACGAACTACGAACAGAACTCTGCTCTGTATGTATGTATGGTGAATCGTGAATAGTAATAATAATATATTTCTGAATGAAGGCGAAGAAGACTGACTGTATGTTATACGAGCTACTAGCTATTACATAGTACTCTGTATTAAAGCCTCAGTTACGACGAATAGATATGTATATATAATACATAACAACAGCATAGCATCGTCCACCGCATGTATTATACTTGATGCCATCATGCATGCATTTATTATTATATGCACACACACACACACACACACTCTCAACAGAATTTTTCTTTCGATGCGTGCTGCCTATATCTCCGTATATCGCTTTATTTTACGAGCGTTTTTAAATAAAATTCCCGCTTTTGGTATCTATTTGGGTTATATGAAAATAATAA
The DNA here is from genome assembly GCA_963920215.1 of Nineta flava. Classification (NCBI taxonomy): domain Eukaryota; kingdom Metazoa; phylum Arthropoda; class Insecta; order Neuroptera; family Chrysopidae; genus Nineta; species Nineta flava. The sequence goes on from OY986045.1 coordinate 32,119,560, forward strand.
TACGACAAGATTTCCTTGCTTGAAATGTGTATGAAGCTGGCACAACAAGTAATGCACAAAAAGAATGATAGACATAAAATTATTTTTTAACAAGCTTTTATTTATTTAATAAACTAAAATCTTCGAATATATTGCTTTATTTTACGAGCGTTTTTAGATAAAATTTCCGCTTTTGGTATCTATTTGGGTTAAATGAAAAAAATAATAGGACAAGATTTTCTTGTTTGGAATGTGTATGAAGCTGGCACAACAAGTAAAGCACAAAAAGAATGATAGACATAAAATTATTTTTTAACAAGCTTTTATTTAATGAACTAAAATCTTCGTATATATAGCTTTATTTTACGAGAGTTTTTAGATAAAATTTCCGCTTTTGGTATCTATTTGGGTTATATGAAAATAATAATATTTCCTTGTTTGGAATGTGTATGAAGCTGGCACCCCAAGTAAAGCACAATATGAATAATAGACATAAAATTGATTTTTTACAAGCTTTTATTTAATAAACTAAAATCTCCGTATACATTGCTTTATTTTACGACCGTTTTTAGATAAAATTCCCGCTTTCGGTATCTATTTAGGTTATATAAAGAAAATAATGGTACAAAATTTCCTTGTTTGGAATGTGTATAAAGCTGGCAAAACAAGTAAAGCACAAAAAGAATGATAGACATAAGATTTTTTTTAACAGACTTTTATTTAATGAACTTTTATTTAGATGAAATTCCCGGTTTTGGTATCTATTTGGGTTAGATGAAAAAAATAATTAGTAAGATTTCCTTGTTTGGAATGTGTGTAAATCTGACCCAACAAAAAGAATAATAGATATAAAAAAAGCTTATATTTAAAGAACTCAAAAGTGAAAAATCAATTTCCCACAGTTAATGTGCGGCTATAATTAAAAGTGTGGGGCGCTCAGGTTTTAAATGTTTGCCTCAAAATGTTATGATCACCCCAAATTTGTATTTATTATAGAGTCTACTATATCCGGATATTATTTTGGTATTTGTTTCATTTTATTTTAAGACTAAATTCTTCAATTCCCACCGCTTCCACTACTTCAAATATTTATCAACACTTACATCACATTTCTATTTTAGGGACTATTTTCGAATCTTCTGTATAGGACGATTTTAGATACAAAATATTGCAATGTCGAAATTATAACTAGTCGAAATTTTGTAAGGCAAGACTTTAACCTCACAAGCAAAGTAGCAATCAGAAAGTTAAGTTAAATTAAAGCTTGTAAACGAGCATATTTTCGATCAATTTCAGAAAATTAACGGTAATGTAAACGAGAATTATTTTCAACTATTTAGTTCATTAAATAAAAGTTAATAAGTTAATTTAAATAAGTTTAAATAAAAAATTATTTAATTAATTCAATTTCAAAAAAGTTTGAACAATGAATAATAACATTAAATTATACGCTTGTAAATACTATTCCGATATCTGAAGTCTGAAGTAATTTATTTTCATTTTGTGGGTACTTGATAGATAGATAGATTGTAGAAGCTGTCCTGGACGGGAGACACTTCGACCATAAGGTCCATTGTGATGCCGAATGATGTTAGGATGTGAGTGGAGGACAAGGAATTTTGTGTGTAGGCTAGGAATTGGTAGGATGTGCGGCTGCAGCCGACTTTGATAGGGACTATGCCGATACTCATCTGGAGTTCGTGAAGGAAACTGCAGAAAATCTTCACAAGCATAGCCGGTTACTTCGTTCTTGTCCATACGCCGACAGTTTAGTCAATTAATCGCCCCCTTTTTTTTTAATAATTGACAAACTGCCGATGTCGGGATTCGAACCCATAACCTCCCAATTCCAAGTACACACGACGCCTTTACAAATGGTTAAGGTTGTCACCTTAATACGAAATAATGTTTATTAAAAAAAAATGAACCACTGGTCAGCATAATAGTGATGATGTCTCTTATTATCACATACCATAACATCTCAGTAAAAAAAATATTGGGTCTATTTTCTCAATTATTTTATAGTTTACTAATGTGGTTTCATTATACATCTTAATGGGACTACTGACATCTCACAAAACTATTCAGTTTTTTTTTTCAACTGCACTCATGAGTATATTAGCTTAGTTATTAAGTTACCATTAGAATGGATGGAAACCCGAAGACTGAGAAATTAGCCAGAATGGGTGCTAGTACTCCACTAAAAGGCCCAAAAATACCGTTTAATGGAGTACCGAAAAATACAATAAAATATAAAATAAAAGAATTAGCGGTACATGAGCCCAACTGTTCTTGTGTAAATACTCATGGCCAGGGTCAAGCAATGGCTCTTCTAAAAAGTATCTCATGGAAGAAAGCATCTGAGCGTTTACAATTAGGAAGAAACCAATTGAGGATACTTCTGGCCATCTAACTGGGCACTGCAAAGTTAATAAACATATGCACAAAATCAATCTCACAGGGAACCATAAATGCAGATTATGTCATGCAGTGGAGGAAACCGGAATTTACATTATGTGTGAATGCGAAAACTTCTCTCTCTAAACACACTATCATTTTGGTATGGGCACATTTCGAACCAGATGAAATCAATCAAGTGTCACCAAGATTCATACTAACGTTTATGAAGACGCTATAGGTCTCCTGGAACACTTTTGAAGGTAAGGAGATACAAAAGATCCTATTTGTCGCACTAAAAAACCTGTTTCAAAGATTTTCTCCTTATTCGAATCTTATCTCGAGTCTATCATTTGGTATGGCCACATCTCGAACCAGATGAAATCAATGAAGTGTTGCCAAGATATATACCAACATTAAAGAAGACTTTATAGGACTCCTGCAACACTTTTGAAGGTAAGGAGATACAATAGATCCAATTTATCGAAGTAAAAAAACTCTTTCAAAGACTTACTCCTAATTCGAATCTAACCTCGAGTCTATTATTTGGTATGGGCACATCTCGAACCAGATGAAATCGATGAAGTGTCGCCAAGAGATATACTTACGTTTATGAAGACTCTATATAGGACTCCTGGAGCACTTTTAAAGGTAAGGAGATACAATAGATCCAATTTGTCGCATTAAAAAACCTCTTTCAAAGACTTGCTCCTAATTCGAATCTTATGTCGAATCTATTAGCACACATCAACAGCAAAAGAGCAAAGCTCTCATATAGTTAATAGTTCTAGTAGTGTCAGCTTAATACACTTTATTTTGTGTATATTTTGTTAGTACTTATTTATTGCTTTTCTCAATTTTTTTTATGTTTGTTCGAAGGAAATGTTTATGAACTGAAAATCCACGATCGTTCAAAAAGTTCATCGTAAATATGCTGTGATTTATTTTTTTTTTTTTAAATATATAAAAGAATAGTCTATTCCTCTATATTCCACACTATGGCGGTTTTTACACGTGATAGTTTTGGTGCAAATTTCCAATCGATTCGTTTACTGAAGGTGCAGTATTTTTTTTGTTAGCTTTAACAAAATACAGAAGATAGAGAATTTGAATCAATTTTACATGCAACTTCATATGCAACTTTATATGTAAATGCAGTTATATGTATGATATTCCTTTTTGTGATAGCTATACTTTGAAAATGTGAGCGACGCGGTTGAAAAAGAAAGGAGCAAGAAGTAATTATAGCTGTTAAAAACATGCGATTGATAACTTCCATGTTAATTTCATCGTGTGAACAGCAATGTAATTTTTAATATATCAACTGTGTTTATCAGTTTGAAAAAATGTTAACAAATTCCATACAATTATTTTACCAAACGTAACCAACACTAAAAATTTCAACACTAAATGCACAAATATATATTTCTTCGAGGAGAGGGGGGGGTCTAGAAGTTTTGAACAAGAGTTCCGTATATAATGCCCTAAGGGATTTAAATAGGGGATGGAAGTTAGTATGGAAGATCGTCATTTTTTAAGTAAGAAATATGGAAATTGGTGTTTATATCAGCGTTTTATATCAGGTTATATCAGCGTTTTTGGAAATTCATACCTCAAAGGGGTACAATAAGAGACGAAAGTATTTACGGGAAGTGTGCCATTTTTTAAGTTCAAATCGTGGAAGTTTCTATTTTGGCTTCTAACAATGGAAAATCCCATCGGGTACACGACTAGAAATATCTACAATGACATATTAAGTTTAGTTTCAACTCTATAACGATTGAAAATATTGGTCGCAGAAAAAAAAACATTGGTATAAATGTTCATAAAATGACCCAATTAGTCCATTTCGGCATGCTCGTCGTGTTCATAGAAGCTCTAACTCAAAAAATGAAAAGACATAACGAGCTAAAATTTTGTGTGTGTGTTCTAATGCTAAAAATGAGCCCAAGTGAATAAGCACAATAGCCGTAATAAATAGGTTATTCTAATGTTAATTTTTTATACTTTTTGTGTTGATTGTCTTGACCTTAAAAAAATGCTCCATCCTAATTATTAATTGTTACCAAATGGTACCATTATTCTCTATTTTCTATAACCAATTATTATTACTTACCACATATTAACGACAGGTATAAGCTTCAAATAGGAAGGTTTTCATAGTGATTAAAAACCACAACGCCACAAAGAACGTGTCGTGGAATAATTATCAAAATTTAAACATATTAGCTGTATACCTGCTATATGTAGGTCGAATCATCATATAGAATAAGAAAATGTGATACACTTTAAGATACGCCGACGATGTAAATACAAGAAATATTATGAGTATGATGATATTATGATTATTATGACTGCGAATACTAAATAAAAGCAAATAAAACCCAACCCTTATTATTATGAGCGACAACAAAGAGTACAGCAGTAATATAAAGCTAGCTAGCTATCTATTATAAACTACTAGACCAGTCAAGTCAAGTCAAGTCAATTCGACGAATAAATAGAAAAATAATTCGTGTTTTGAAACACTCATGCCACTTTCATATATACGAGTATATAAAAAAAAATATGATAATTTTGAGTTTATATTATTAACTCGCTCTGCTCGCAAGAGGGGTACCCCTATTGACCGCCAAGGCAGCCTTCGGCCTTGACTCCGCGCCACAGAAAATATCATGAATTGTAAAAAAAGTTTTTGGGTTGCAATGAAAAACCTGAAGTTTTCCGATTTTTCTCATCGGTTTCAAGTAATTTCGCGTCGAATGCAAAAAACCGCATCTCATGTCTAGAAGTGCCTTAGAGTTTGTATAGATCAGTCAGTCAGCTTCACTTCTAGCTTTATAGTATAGTGCACCGCACTAACACCAGAGACTGGCAACGTTGAACAAACTAAATAGTGTAAACTAACATAGATTCGCCCATGCACAAATAAAATCACTAGAGAAGGAACCACAACCTAAAAACAGCGCTTGTTCTTAGAAATAAAATCAAACAGTTACTAAGTTACTAGTCATGAAAAACAATCGGGCATATATGGTGTCAGTTTTCAAAACTTTTCGAAAATTTATGTTGGTCAAAGTCGTCGCCTAATCGGAATTCGAATCAAAGAACATCTGCCTCATGTGAAATTTGGAAGAACCGGAAAATCGTGTATAGCTGCGCACGTTATTGAGAATAACCACAAAATTGACAAATCGAATCTAAAACTACTGAATTCGGTACAAAACCCTATAGAATTAGATATATACGAAAGTATCTACATACAAATTGAGAAAACAGACAATGAATTTAGACAATGGCCCAATTCCAAATTCTTATTTAATAAAATTAAACCATTTTCAAAAAAATCTAATACCTGAATATCAAGGTCAGCTTCGATACCCTCACTTTAGTGACAAACCAAACGCCGCATAGTCACCAAAGGATACCGTCAATAAATAGGTGGGGCTCTTCAAACACCAAATCCGTTAGTCAGTCAACTCAAATAATCCTCAGGTCAGATTATACCCTCAGTCAAATCGTATAAAAACAAAACACGCACCAAATTAGCAACAAGCAACATATCTCTGAATCCATATCCCAGAGATATTTACGATAGCAACAATTTTCGCGAGAATCGATAGTAAGTACGAAAATTTTACTCAATTTACATATAAAATTTCAAATTCGCTCCAATACCTAGATCAGTTTTTGTATTATAAATACGTATTTCGACTACAAAGTAGTCATCATCAGTATAAATTAACTAGTCGTAATTTACTCTTTGACAATTAGAAATAGATAGAAAATAGAGATCAATAGACAAAAATAAAAATAAAATAAAAATTAAACAAGAGTAATTTCAATAAAATTTATTATATTTCAATTTATTTTGTTTAATTTTTTTATATTTATCTATTGATCTCTATTTTCTATTTCTAATTGACAAAGAGTAAATTACGACTAGCTAATTTATACTGATGATGACTACTTTGTAGTCGAAATACGTATTTTTAATACAAAAACTGATCTAGGTATTGGGGCGAATTTGAAATTTTTTTTCAAAAACCTAGAGTTCTCATAAATTATCATTTGATAATATAAACTCAGCCTTTCGCACTACCGTGCTCTAGATATTCAATTTGCATATCTTAAATGATAACTACAAGATATTCATGAACTCCATATTACAAGCCCCTATATGCTGTCGCGCTAGCAATGTGAATATAATTCATAGACACCGAGTTCAAAATATGTCAGCGTCAATATCAGCGTCACGAGTTTTTAGTCATTTAATTTTTAACCGAAAGAAAATTCAGCTAGTGGCGTTATAACATTGAAGCAATCTTGCAATATTTTTCCGTGCAGGCTATAGTTCGTTAACGGGAATAAGAGAGCGACATCAATCTTCTGTACCTCGTATATCTACATAATTATTGGCTATTTCCAAACTGCAAAATACATTCTTAAGATAGTTTTTTAACAATACTTTTCTATTTGAACTAGATGAGTTGGATTAGGACCGCCATGAGTTAGATTAGTTAACCCTTCTTCTTTTCAGTTATTATCTGATAATCCAAGATTTTTTGTCTCCAGATATTATCAACTCGCTCTTCTCGTCCTATAAAATAGGACTAGAGCCAAACAAAATTCCAAGTTTATTGTTTGTATTGCATTTTTTACAAAACCTTTGGTAAATGGTAGCTTTAGCAGACAGACGCTTGTGCTTTCTAGTCTAGTTCAACTTTATCGTTCTATTTTGTATAATGCAAAACTCCATCCGAATAGAATTAATAGTATTCAATTTTGTAGTTTATCCATAACAATAGAAAGCAAAAACCATTATAATATGTATACAGAGGGATCAGAAAAAAGTGATAAAAATTGTAGATGGTCTGTCCAAATGAAGGACATATTTTATTATGTCTTGTAGCTTCAATCATTTAAAATCACTTTCTACTTAGCGTTTAATATAGTGATAATTAATTTTCGAAAAAGATGCATCAGAAACAAATAAAGTAATAAGAAAAGTTCTAGAAATTTCAATGTAATGTCACAAAAACGTGAAGTCAACTTTCAAATGAAAGTAATGGAAAAAGACAAACGGTAGGTAAATTCAATTGGAATATTTTTGGGTTATTTTTACTGTTAATAAATTTGAGCTCAAGTAGTCATTTTATAACTTCGAAGACAAATCTAATCACTTTTTATAAATAAAAGCTATCGACGATATGTTGTTAACATTTAGAGAATTCTCATAAAAGGTAACTCAAGATCTGTACTTCCAACCACGTGCAAATACAATGTATTGAAAAGGTATATTGTACAAACCAGAACGTATGTATTCTTTCAGACAGTCAAGTTTCTTTAAAAGCCCTGCCTGGAACTGAGGTCACCTCAAGGGTAGTCAAGGATTGTCTGGAGGAACTTCTGAAACTGGCAAAACGGAACAATGTAAAATTGATCTGGGTGCCGGGTCACAGTGGTTTCGAAGGAAATGAAAAAGCAGAAACCTTAGAAAAGAAGGGAGTAGGAATACCCTTCATTGGCGCAGAGCCTATCTTAGGAATTCCTAGGACTGCATGTAAACATGTGATCAACGAGTGGTCAATGCTAAACACCGTGATCACTGGGAAATGGTACCGCGGCAAGAGCTCGGAAAGGTACTGCTTCAGAGTGCAACAAAGAGGCTATCTCTCGATGCACTGAGGCTGAACAGGATGCAACTACGGAGGCATTATCCTCTGTGGAAGCATCTGCACACAATGGGACTCCATAACGGGTCCATTATATGCAGATTATGTGGCGATGAGGAAGAAACATCCAGCCACATTATCTTCGACTGCGAACCCCTAGGTTACAGCAGATACAGAATATTCGGTGCATCTCACCCCGAATTACGAACCCTCGACAGGATCTAATAAGCAAGCTCCAGGCTATTGTCAAAATATGGGAAAAGCGAATTTCGTCGGACTGAGGTAGAAAGAGGAGCACAATGGACCATAAGGTCGAAGTGCAATACTTTTTAAACCCCAAGATAAATCAATCAATCAATCAAAGAGATTTTTTTGAGCTAAACACTCTTTATAGAAAATGTTTTTTTCAACAATATGAAAGTAAAAAAAACTGAATCTATTAAATATTCGAGTAAATACGAATGTTCACGAACAATTATGTTATCGATATACGTATATATGTCTATCCACCATACATTAGTGGAGTAATAATTTTTCCTTCGTTTTTTAATCAACATTTAATAGGAGTTCTATTTTGAATTTTACCCCCGTATACAGACTACAACAGAGTGATTGTATGTGATATCGAGGCTTTCTATTTATTTTCAGCCTTCGAATCAACGAATTTTTACGGTTTGAGTGTCATTATTCATGTGTGTGTCGATATTTCAAAAAGCGCTGGAACAGTCAAACTCCATAAGAATTTATGTAACTGTATGTCAATGAAGTTATGTATCACAAAAGCTTTCACACAAATAAGCTTATGGACAAAAAGAACTCGACGTAACTGACACTTAGTTTTGTAGTTTTTCGATTCAAAGAAAAATGGCCCATAGAATTGATGATAAACCTGTCAAGTGGTCGAACTTCTTAAGGCACTTTGCTTGCAACTGGAAGGAAGTTCAAATCTCTACGGTGACAGTTTGTCAATTATAATTAATGAGGTGCATAATTTTCTAAACTATCGGCGTATGGCCAAGAACGAAGTAAACGGCTATTCTTGTGAATGTTTGCTGCAATTCCCCTTCACGAACTCCAAATAAATATCGGCATAGATACTATCAAAGTCGGCTGCAGCCGTACAACCTACCATATGCTAGTCTAATAGAAATTCCTTGTCGTCCACCTAAATCGTTAAAGAATGGTTATAAATTAATAAAGGTTAAAAATAAAAAAGGGATGTAAGTGACCTGTTATGAACCGTGGAGTCTCAGAAATGGAGGTAAAACCCCATTATTATTATTATTATTAATTGATGAATTCTAGGTAATAGCTCTTTATGTTGTTGACATATTTGAATTTAATCCCGAATATTTTTGTACTGTTAACATACATTATGTACGTGTACACACATTTCATTACTGTAGATAACAACTTGTTTATTCCTTTTAATTATATAAACAATTGAAATATGTAATTTTAAGAGTTTTTTATTATTTAAATATTTGTGAAACGAAACTCTGCTATAAACATCCTCTGGACACTGACTTAAAGTACCTTACTACACTGGAGGGTGGAGTGTATTTCCCCACCTTATATCGGTATTTCAATCTTTTAACTTTTTGGAGCCAAGCTCTAATACGAATCTACTACACAATTTGTTCCTGCTATCGTACTATTAATATAGAGGTTATGTGACTCTTCTCATCAGTTGTGTTTTTCATTTTTATGTAGAAAACTATTTGTATTCCAATAATGATGGTTATTTGGTACAGTTTTTTGCATTGCATCTTGCAACAACACAAACAATAGGAATATAATGACGATTATACGATGATGGATAATTCTTCACACTCTCATACTTGAAAATAATTGTTTCCGCTGTGTTGTTTCGATTTTTCTAAATGGCACGGATGTCAATGGTGTAATGTTTTCTTCTGTTCACTTCACTTATTTTTTTGACCTCGAATTCAAAGTATTTTGAAGTGAAAACAAAAATAGATTGTAAACAATTTTAGTTCGTCCTTGTTTACTAAATATACTAAGAGTATTGCAACTTCCAAGTTCCATTTTTATAGAAGAAATGTATTTTTTAGTATATAGAAAAAAACGTTTATTATACCCGGTATATGTATATATAATATATGTTTGGCATACGTGTTCATAAAATGGCCTCATTCGACTGTTTCCGCATGTCCGTCTGTCCGTCCATCTGTCCGTCCGTTTATCTGTGAACACGATAGCTCCTAAACGAAAAGAGATAACGAGCTGAAATTTTATATTTGAGTTTAAGGTCAAGTTCGTGAATGGGCAAAATCGGACCATGTCTGAGCAAAATGGGCAAAACTGTCCATTTTTTAAACCATAAAAGATAGCACAATAATGTAAAGACAAAAAATATTCCTTTTTTAAAAATTTACAACTTTTGTTTTAAACTTTTTTACTTAAATTCAGAATATATCGGGTATTTAAGCAATTAACTCAGTTAGTTGTTATTTTCACTTGTTTTCAACTTATTTTTATAAGGTTATCTTATAACTATGTGAGCAAATATTGCAACTCATTTTTAACTAACTTTCCATTGTCTGAAATTTTGCAACGAAGTGGGAATTTTTTTGATGGGTTAGTTGGGAACTAGTGTAAGTGTTGGGAAATTAAATTGATTTCTTTGGTCTGGGAAATAATTATATATTTACAACTGATATATCCTTTTTTTTAGTAGAGGACATACGTTTTTAAAACGAACTAAAAAGTATAACATAATTTTAATCTTAAAATGAAAAACGTAAGGCTCATGCAATAGACAATAGTGAAGATTGTAGAAAATAGCTGTCGTTGAGAAAACGCACACAACAGTTCATGTTATTTGCAGTGAGATAAAATTGTTAGTGACTTATGTGAACTATTATTACCGATGCAATATTTTGAATTTTGAACTTAAGTATTGAAAATTTACTTACATAAAACACAAAAAATTTTGATTGAAAGATGCATATAAAGACAAAATTATTCAGATACAAAAATAGCTCTGTCGTTAAATAAAATAGAAAAAATATTTGTTTATTTATGTCGATCAGCTTGGAAAAGAAAACATAATAAATGAAATATGGATTACATGTATACTTTTTATTATATAAACAATACGTCGTATTTATTTCGATAACATATACAAAGTATACAATTTATTAATGAGTTATATAAAAGTTTAATCACAAGTTAAGAACTTTTTTTGTTCAAATGGCCACGCTGTCAAAGGCGCTCTTCTGGCAACTGGCAGGTTGCGAGATCGAATGGAGCGGATAATTAACTAAACTATTGTCATATGAACAAGATTGAAGTAACCGGCTATGCTTGTGAAAGTTTCCTGCAGTTTCCCTCCACAAACTCCAAATGAATATTGGCATGTTCCTGTGAAGGTCGGCTGCAACCAAACCAAAAATTCTTTGTCCTCCACCCACATCTTTTAAGTGTATGGTTATACGCGTAATAAGAGTTAAAAAAATGATGTAACTGTAAACCCCTCCCCCAGTAGTACTTATTTTGTTTGAAGCCACTACTGAATTCGACTGCTTCGCCCTTTCAGAAGGTTTCAACTCATTAAAAATAAAAAAAGACTCACTACAAACAAAAAGTCATATATATATATATATGTATATATATATATATATATATATATATATATATATATATATATATATATATGTATATATATATATATGTATATATATATATACATATATATTACTTATAAATATTTGTCGATTTGCCTTTTATATTCAATTCGCTAATAACTTAATCTTGTTGACCGTCAAGGTATAATCATAAGTGTTCTATACCTGTTATATCAATAAAAGTGGCATACGTATACGTGTACATATACGTATACGTGTATATATTTATATATATATATATATATATATATATATATACATATATATATATATACATATATATATATATATATATACATATATACATATGTACGTATATATATATATATATATATATATATATATATACGTACACGTATACCACTTATATAGATATAACAGGTATAGAACACTTCTGATTATACCTTGACGGTCAACAAGATTAAGTTATTAGCGAATTCTACACAATAATGATGACTGTTCTTGGCGAAAAGTACTTTAGAATTACTGTATATTAAAGTCTTTCAAATTGAAATACCTAAATAAGAGGGCTGCAAAATTTTCTTCCACCCGGGCGGCTGACACTCACGCTACGCCAGTGGTGAAACTAGATATGTACTAGTTTGGCTGTCATAAATAAGTTTAGCATACTATATTATAAGCTGTTTGCAAATGAACTACCTTTAATAGACAAATTATACTTTGGAAAAGGAATGAATATTAAATAAAACGACAATAAAAAATTAACGAGTTATTAAATTGCTATATCTCATTAAAAGAAATAGTCACCAACTAAATAAACATTTTATTACAGACAATTAGCAAGTAAGATTAATATAAAACAGTGAAAAGATTCTTACAAAGAATTTTGGAATACTTATTTTATTTTTAATAATGTCCTCAATAAATTATTAAAACTCATGAACGAATAAAAACCTTTCCATAATTTTTCGTTATATTAATACAATATGTTTATATGTCATATAGGTATAAAAAAAAACTATATACTAACTATACTAACTATAACTTATAGATCCCGTTATGTGTTGAATAGCGACTTAAAAAAATCTAGGGATTAGACATTTATGTCACAATAAAAAGAATGAATCATATCCAAAAGTCATCATTTGTCTTATTTATAATCTGATCACATCATTTATTAGCTTCTTGGTTTATAGGCTGTGTGAGAAATTAATTTATTTTTCCAAAATATTTCATCTTATTCTACGAAATAAGGGAATCCGGGGCAGAACGGGGTACGAAGTTGAAAATATGGTTTAACAAAAGGGTTTATTAAGAGAACTGCAAATTTTTCTACGAGTAAATTATAATATGTTTTTAAGAACAATATTTTTTTGTCAAAAATAGATAATTATGTCATTTGCTCTGTTCTGCCCTGGGAACGAGTAAGATCATCATAAGTTACCCATCCTGGTGTCAAGATCATCATAAGTTACAATACAGGAGCAAAAATCACAAAACTACACGCACCAATGACCATGAAAACAATAGTTGCACAGCCGGTTGGTCTAGTTCTTCGTATTGTTGCTCGCTAGTAGCACCCCTTTGACACCGAAAATCATCAAACTTCATTCCGTCTGGGTACCTCGTTGTGCTCGGATTCCCCTACATACGTTTTCTTTAAAAAGTCCGTAATAGACAGATATTCTATAGACTTCTATAAAATATCTGTTTATAAAAGTCTGTATTAAAAGTGTCATATCTAAAACGGTTTTTATTTTAATTAGACACCAAAAGAGTAAAAGATAAAAGTCTAAAATTTAATTGTTATTAATTGAGTAAATCGCTTTCAAAAATTTGATTTTGAGCACAAAGTTTCTATCTCTGCATTTGTAGTAGACCATTATCTTTATCTAAAATATTGCTTATATTTCTTTTTACTTTGCTCGAACACCCTCTTACATATCTCAACAACCTTAGGGATAGTTTTATTAGTTCATTTTCTGAAAGTTTTTTATTTTGGTCATTTTTTATTATTTTGTTATTTTTTAAATCTTTTTTCAAAGGCAAATCTTTTAAATCTTTTTTTGCTTTACTAAATAATGGATGAACTGACTAAAATTTCTTAGGGATTTAGTGTGTGTAATTTTATGTGCAAGCAGTCAGAACTTGGAGAAAATGCATTATCTGTTTTCTTTATTTGTGTATGTAGATACTTTCGTATGCATCTAATTCTGTGGGGTTTTGTACCGATTTTAGTAGTTTTTTATTCGATTTGTAAATTTTGTGGTTGTTCTAAATAACGTACGCAGCTATACACGATTTTTCAATTCTCCCAAATTTCCGCCAGCCAGAACTTGGAGAAAAAAGATAACGCTGATAAAAGAAACATTAAATAAGTCGAACAGTTTCGTTAGAAAAACTCTAAAAGTCATTCGATCTATATAACAGACACAATGAAAGTGACTATGAAAACTAATTCGAACCGATATTCGTTAGATAGAATTTGGTTAACAAATATAGCTAATTTTCCGCAAAGATATTTCACAAAGATTTTGTTTGTGTTCTGCCGATTACATATATTCAAACTTGCAAAATTTAAATAAGTAATATTTATTGCAATTAATGATTTGAAAATTTAATTATGTTTTAATATCGTAATACCATCTTGTTAAAGTATCTGATTAATTAAAAGATGTTGAGTGAGTGTTGTTGAAGGCGAATGTTTTTGAGAATAACATCACCGTATTCTAATTAACACCAAATATAGAAGGTGGTACCCTCATCAAAGTTACGCAAGAAAACATAGCCTTTATAATCCTAATATGTAATCCTTATTACATAGTTTTCAAACTATAGATATATAGATGGCAACTATATTGTCAAAGCCAATCGGTAATATTATTATTACAATGGGTCCGATTAAATGCATTACTCTTAAAAAGTTCAAAAGAAATTCTCACCGATTTGAAGTACAAATACGAAAGGAGACTACCTCTACAACATACATCTTCGTTTCGTCTCCTGATAATAATACTAATTTGAAAGTAATGATCTAAGAGCTGGCTACATAAAAACCTATTTTATAGAACTAATAAGTTATAGAACTTCACTTAAAAGCGAGAAATAAAACCTATTTTGACAAAATGGAAACCCGACTTCAAAAATCAAATATTCTATAACAAAAAATGCACTAAAAAGTAAAAAAATAATTGCATATTCTTGTGCCAATTTTAGTTCACCTAAGCAAAAAATTTTTAAATATATATGTACAATTATTGTTATTTTTCGAAGCGGCTATAATTTCTCTATGCTGACACCGCCTCCAAAAATAACAATAACTGTACATATATATTTAAAAATTTTTGCTTAGGTGAACTAAAATTGGCACAAGAATATGCAATTATTTTTTTACTTTTTAGTGCATTTTTTGTTATAGAATATTTGATTTTTGAAGTCGGGTTTCCATTTTGTCAAAATAGGTTTTATTTCTCGCTTTTAAGTGACTTTGAAGTTCTATAACTTATTTTATTTGTCTAAATATGGGTAGACCAACTAAACGACCTAGTAACTTTTAGTGCATTTCATCATAACACATTTTTTTTTATCCGTTGTTTTTTATATTTTTTAATTTTTAGTGCATTTTTTCATAACAGATTTTCAGTTTTTTTACATGCATTTTGTTTTTTTTTTTTGTAATAATTTTTTTTTAACCGTGAAGGGGGAAATGTGTATGAAGGCTAGAAATTGGTAGGTTGTGTGGCTTCTGGCGACGATAGGAAATATGTCGTTATTCATCTGGCGTTCGTGAAGGGAAACTGCAGAAAACCTCCACTAGTATAACTGGTTACTTCATTCTTGAAACCGTAAGAGATTTTAAAGACAAAAAACGTTCCTTTTTGAAAATAAACCACTTTTGATTGTTACTTCTTTCTATAAACTCTGTATATACCCTGTATTTAAGCAATTAACTCAGTTATTTGTTATTTTCACTTTTTTGAATTCTTTAAATTTGAATTACATGAACAAACATAACATGTTTTCCATATGCACCTAGTAACAAAATTATAATTTTTTAGAGTTCTAATGATTTATCTTTTGTTTTTTTAGTTATACAGTATACATTAATCAATGGATAACGATTTCGTAGATTACTAAACTTTGTAGATTTATTATGGAAAAACGTCTTTGAAATATAGTTGTGCCTTTCCCTACACACAACATCGACTAATTAACATATTCTAAACGACGTATTTATAGTGAATGAGTTGGATTAGCTTTATAAAAGGTACCGCTAATAGCTATTTTACTTTCCTACAAAGAAACCACTTGCATGTATGTTTACTCGTGTAAAACATAAAATCTCTAAGAAAAATATAACATCAGCAAATTGAAAAATCTTCAATAAAAGCATTTCAATGAATCAAAGAATATTTACGAAGTATTCTTGGTAGACTCCGAATATACTATAGAAAAAATACGTGCTGCAGATAACTGGGAAAAGTGTCATGTACGCACAGCCAAAGAGGGTTCCGTTGTCTTTTGAAATTTTGGCGTTAGATATTGTAGTCATAAATTCAAATTAATAATTAATGAAAAAAATGAATATGTTAATTAAAAAATAAATTATCAAAACATACTTCAAATGAATTATTCTTTCATTTATACACTATGTTCAATTTACATCTTCGTATCATAGATCCCATGAGTATGAGAGAGTACATATGTATATATACATTAAGCAATGTGTATGAGAAGGAGGTCTTATAGGTTTGATAACCAAGCATATTATTCATAATTGTTCGAGTGGTCACCAACCACTCAAACATATAAGACCTCCTTCTCATACACATTGCTTAATGTATACATATGTACTCTCTCATACTCGTTATGAATATTATTCACTATTTTGAAAAATATGCTTGTATATTAAACCTATAAGACCTCCTTCTCATACACATTGCTTAATGTATATGTACATGTGTACTCACTCATACTCGTGGGATCTATGATACAAAGATGTAAACTAAACAGACGGTATATGAATTTGTAGCGAAAAAAAATTAATGCAACTTCTCTCTATTCGATAAATTAATCCAAAATATTATGTGTGCTCTGGTTACATAATAGCATTCTAGTTGGTTATTACAGAAACTCATTGTATTCTGATTCACTCGGTACAAATAACCTAGTAATAAAAATATTTTGTAAATATTCATGTATCAAATTTCCAATAAGTTTCCTTCCTTTTCTTGACAATGTCAAAGATTTCTGATACATAAAAATATGAACGTTTTTCATATTTTTATTTGACATAAATAAATGTAGAATCTAAAGTAACGGACGACAAATGTATATAAATTGAATCATTGGTCAGAAATTGTTGTTGATTTGTAAGAGCAATAAACAAAAAAGTTATGGTTATGTGTAAACGGTAAAATAAAATTTTCGTTTACAACCTGTCTTTAGAACGTTGTATCACTTCGTCAAAAATGATAAAATTTATTTCCTTCTTGCTGATATATTAATGTTTAAAATTCAGTAATATATTTTCACTTGTTCAGGTATTTGATAGGAAATATAAATCCATATTACTGCATCATATACGTGATCTTACAGAGAAAAAAAAATTGTCGCGGTATCTTGCCTCTCATTAACTTCCAAAGGAACGCTGTAGAACCTAAAACAGCCCCGATACTCGACACACAAAAAAACACAATATATTAGTAAAAGTTTACTAAATTTGTCCAATCGGAAGAACATCCGATTGGAAAATTCCGATAAGAAAAAAAAACTAAAACAAACTCGGGAATTGTAATGCCATAAAACTCAAACACACCCAGGCGTCATACTCATAACACACCTTCAGACTTAAACAATACTCGGATTTTTATTTGTATGAAACGGTGATATTATTTAAATTCAATATAATTAACGTCTATAAACAATTACAAATCTTTCAGAATCTTTCGCTATCAACGAAAATACTTACTCACTATTAATTTTCCAAATTAACTTCTTTCGGAGTCTACAAATAGTATATTTATTGAAAATAACAATATATATATATATTGTGTCATGTCTGATTCCAGACTTTGACAACTATGCTTTTCCAGGATGCTCTGTCCTGGGCTTTATGAATAAGATCTGTGGTGGTTTGAAGTTTTGTAATTGGCAAAATGCTGTTCAAAAATTTTATTCTTTTTCGACCTCTTCCTCTTTTTCCAACCATTTTCCCTGTTAAAGAAAGGTGTTCTAGCTTTTGCATTCGGATGATGTGACCAAGAAATTCCAGTTGCCTTTTTCGAATCCATTTTATTACGCATTTATCTATTCCTGCCTTTTTCCACACTTTATTGTTTGAAACAAAATCTTTCCAACTAATTTTGAAGATTCTTCTCCAAAACCACACTTCGCAAGCTTCGATTTTTTTAGCTATACTTTCGCATATAGTCCAAGTTTCACATCCGTATGTTAGAACCGACCACACACAAGTCTTTAAAAGTTTATGTTTAATGTCTAATGTCACTGATTTATTGAAAAGAACTTTTTTTAATTTATTAAATGTTACTTTGGCAAGGGTAATACGTCTGTTTATTTCCTGAATACACTTTCCGTCATTAGTTATTAAGGACCCGAGGTATACATGTTTATCACTTATTTTAATATTTTGGTCATTCAGTTTTAATGAGGTTTCTATTTTGTTCTTTGAAATGACCATTCCCACCGTCTTCCTTGGGTTTATTTCCATACCCCATTTTTTGTTGGCTTCCTGCAAATTATCCAGTAAATACTGCATTTTTTCTTCGCTGTCTGCGATAAGAACTGTATCGTCGGCATACCTAATATTGTTGATATTTTTCCCCCCTATTGTGATACCTTCAATGTCCTTGATATTATCAAAAATTTCTTCGGTGTATATATTGAATAGAGCTGGCGATAATATACATCCTTGCCTCACTCCTTTTTTTATATTGATTTCCTTCGACATACCATTGTTGCTCTTCATTTTCGCTACTTGGGCCCAGTACATTTTCACAATGATCCTTAGGTCTTTGTCGTCTATGTTTGTGTTCTTGAGCACTTCAATAAGTTTTTCATGCTTCACGTTGTCGAAGGCTTTGGTATAGTCCAGGAAGCATAGAAAGATGTCTTTTTGCATTTCCAAGCCCCTCTCCGTAATTTGCCTTAAGATGAATAATGCATTTCTAGTCCCTTTTCCTTTAACAAATCCCATCTGTTCTTCGCTGATCTTTTCCGATATTTTCCGATTTATTCTATTCATGATTATATTAGTAAGAATTTTCATCGTATGGTTAATTATGCTGATTGTTCTGAATTTTTCGCATTCGACCGCTTTATTTTGTTTTGGAATGGTAATGAACGCTGAAGTTAGAAAGTCTTCTGGTATATCGCCTGTTTCATAGATATCATTCAGTATCTGAAGCATTTTCCCAGTCAGCTCTTCATCGAAGCACTTTAACATTTCTGTTGATATGCCATCTGTGCCTACGGCTTTATTGTCTTTCAGTTTTCTGATAGCCTCGGTTACTTCATCTTTTAGAATTGTGTTTCCAGAGTTTACGTTGATCACAATTTCTTCCCCTCTTTCCTGGTCGTTGTATAACTCTTCAATATATTCGACCCATCTGTCCTGTATTTCTTCTTTATCCATCAGCAATTTTCCACCTTTACTTTTTATTGCTCCTGTTATTGTCTGTTTTGATGCATGGTTCCCACATATCATTTTCAGAACTTTAAATTGTCCTTTTGGGTCGTAATTAATTGTTGTACTCAGCTCATCACAAACCTTTCCCAGCCATTTATTCTTTTCTATCCTACATAGTTTCTTAATCTGCTTGTCTAGCTGTAGGTATTCATATCTATCGACGTTTTTGAACCTTCTCCTCTGCTCCATTAAGTCAATTATTTCATCTGTCATCCAATTAGTTTTCTTTTCAATTACGTCTTCCTTTGTTTTTAACTGCATAACAGATTTATGTATTGCTTGCTTCAAGCATAGCCATTTTTGTTTCACATTGACGTTTTCCTGCCATTGTCCTATATTTACTTTTACTTGGGAGGTAAGTAAATCTTGGTCTTCTTTATTTAGTTTTTTGCGATGATTTATTTTATTCGTTCCATTATTATTTTTCTTTGTTTTAAAACCTACTTTTAATTTGGCCATTACCAAGTTATGGTCGCTACCACAGTCAACATTTGGATACGCTCTCGCGTTTTTAATTAAGTTTTTATATCTATCGTTTATGGTTATATAGTCTATTTGGTTCTTAACTGTTCCTGTGGGACTAATCCAAGTCCATAGTCTGCTGTGCCTGTTCTTAAACCACGTATTGCATATCGTATGGTTTTTCATTTCAATAAAAGAAAAATCTTCAATAAAAGCATTTCAATGAATCAAAGAATATTTACGAAGTATTCTTGGTAGACTCCGAATATACTATAGAAAAAATACGTGCTGCAGATAACTGGGAAAAGTGTCATGTACGCACAGCCAAAGAGGGTTCCGTTGTCTTTTGAAATTTTGGCGTTAGATATTGTAGTCATAAATTCAAATTAATAATTAATGAAAAAAATGAATATGTTAATTAAAAAATAAATTATCAAAACATACTTCAAATGAATTATTCTTTCATTTATACACTATGTTCAATTTACATCTTCGTATCATAGATCCCATGAGTATGAGAGAGTACATATGTATATATACATTAAGCAATGTGTATGAGAAGGAGGTCTTATAGGTTTGATAACCAAGCATATTATTCATAATTGTTCGAGTGGTCACCAACCACTCAAACATATAAGACCTCCTTCTCATACACATTGCTTAATGTATACATATGTACTCTCTCATACTCGTTATGAATATTATTCACTATTTTGAAAAATATGCTTGTATATTAAACCTATAAGACCTCCTTCTCATACACATTGCTTAATGTATATGTACATGTGTACTCACTCATACTCGTGGGATCTATGATACAAAGATGTAAACTAAACAGACGGTATATGAATTTGTAGCGAAAAAAAATTAATGCAACTTCTCTCTATTCGATAAATTAATCCAAAATATTATGTGTGCTCTGGTTACATAATAGCATTCTAGTTGGTTATTACAGAAACTCATTGTATTCTGATTCACTCGGTACAAATAACCTAGTAATAAAAATATTTTGTAAATATTCATGTATCAAATTTCCAATAAGTTTCCTTCCTTTTCTTGACAATGTCAAAGATTTCTGATACATAAAAATATGAACGTTTTTCATATTTTTATTTGACATAAATAAATGTAGAATCTAAAGTAACGGACGACAAATGTATATAAATTGAATCATTGGTCAGAAATTGTTGTTGATTTGTAAGAGCAATAAACAAAAAAGTTATGGTTATGTGTAAACGGTAAAATAAAATTTTCGTTTACAACCTGTCTTTAGAACGTTGTATCACTTCGTCAAAAATGATAAAATTTATTTCCTTCTTGCTGATATATTAATGTTTAAAATTCAGTAATATATTTTCACTTGTTCAGGTATTTGATAGGAAATATAAATCCATATTACTGCATCATATACGTGATCTTACAGAGAAAAAAAAATTGTCGCGGTATCTTGCCTCTCATTAACTTCCAAAGGAACGCTGTAGAACCTAAAACAGCCCCGATACTCGACACACAAAAAAACACAATATATTAGTAAAAGTTTACTAAATTTGTCCAATCGGAAGAACATCCGATTGGAAAATTCCGATAAGAAAAAAAAACTAAAACAAACTCGGGAATTGTAATGCCATAAAACTCAAACACACCCAGGCGTCATACTCATAACACACCTTCAGACTTAAACAATACTCGGATTTTTATTTGTATGAAACGGTGATATTATTTAAATTCAATATAATTAACGTCTATAAACAATTACAAATCTTTCAGAATCTTTCGCTATCAACGAAAATACTTACTCACTATTAATTTTCCAAATTAACTTCTTTCGGAGTCTACAAATAGTATATTTATTGAAAATAACAATATACAAACTCAAATAAATGTCATCGATAAAAGTATTTATAAAATATATTCGGCGGTGTCCAAAAATTATGTGAATTTCTCTATGCTGACACCGCCTCCAAAAATAACAATAATTGTACATATATATTTAAAAATTTTTGCTTAGGTGAACTAAAATTGGCACAAGAATATGCAATTATTTTTTTACTTTTTAGTGCATTTTTTGTTATAGAATATTTTATTTTTGAAGTCGGGTTTCCATTTTGTCAAAATATAGTTTATTTTTGAATTCACCTCAGTAGTGTAACTGAAGTGAATAATTTAACCATGTTTAAGCAACTGATTATAAATACTGCTAAGGTCATTCACGTCAGATCTGAAATTAACCGTGTCGTTTACATTAATAAAATAAATCTCGCTGATATTTCTCCTCGTCTAGTTTTCTTCGTTATTTAACAATTGAATTTTATAATGACGTCTGTAAGAATAATTATTGTTTTTATACCTTTCATTATATTTATTTATTATAGTTGCTATGCAAAACGTCCAAATTATTAAAACTCATTTACATACTTTTTATTAAACTTCCTAAGCTCAATTATATTATAACGTAAAAATATTTACACATTGTATATAAATTAATTTTGCGTTAAGTGTTTTGGTTACAACGATACAGGGGATACGAAAACACATTTACATTAATTGGATCATGTCTTAAATATACTTAGATGAGCTATTTTATTTCTTTACTCCACCGGTTTTGCACTGAAACTTTCAGACAGTTTCACGTCGGGCAATCGGATTGCATATTTTACGAATGTTACGCTAACAAAAATCCGAAATTTTAACAGGGCTTCAAATTTTATATCGATTATATTATTATTTGCTCGAAGTGCACTAAATATATATATGTGTACTTTTAAAAGGGCTCTTTGGTATTTGACTGAGTTTTCCTGAAATTAACATAGAATTTCTGTAGGATATATCTACTCCTTTCATATGACATCTAAATCTATGCAAACTTTCGACTTCCTAGGGTTGATGGTTTTTGAATATGGGCACCGGGTAGGTCCGTTTCTTGAACAACTTGTTCAAGAAACTTATTAAGATACTAGTGATAAACCCAAATCGAACTATGGTCATATTCCAACTATTATATAAGCAATGTAATGTTTCGAATAATTAGTAAAACGTATAAACCATTTTAAGGAGCACAAGTCGTGAAAAAGAACCTGCAAATTCAATTTGTGGATGAGGAGATTATAGTTAATAGAACTGTTTTATTGGATATCTACTTGATATTTCCGTACTTAAGTTATCAATTCTATAGCATTGTCCACATTCTCATATAAAACCAATTTTGACAAAATGGAAACCCGACTTCAAAAATCAAATATTCTATAACAAAAAATGCTCTAAAAAGTAAAAAATAATTTCATATTCTTGTGCCAATTTTAGTTCACCTAAGCAAAAATTTTTAAATATATATGTACAATTATTGTTATTTTTGAAGTCGGTGTCAGCATAGAGAAATTCACATAACTTTTGGACACCGCCTCCAAAAATAACAATAATTGTGCATATATATTTAAAAATTTTTGCTTAGGTGAACTAAAATTGGCACAAGAATATGAAATTATTTTTTTACTTTTTAGTGCATTTTTTGTTATAGAATATTTGATTTTTGAAGTCGGGTTTCCATTTTGTCAAAATAGGTTTTATTTCTCGCTTTTTAGTGACTTTGAAGTTCTATAACTGATTATATTTGTCTAAATATGGGTAGACCAACTAAACGACCTACTAACTTTAAGTGCATTTCTTTATAACACATTTTTTTTTTAATTTTTAGTGCATTTTTTTGTAACAGATTTTCAGTTTTTTTTACATACATTTTGTTTTTTTTTTGTAAAAATTTTTTTTTTTTGAGGTCGGTTTTTTTTAGTAAAAAAATTTTTTTGATGTCGGTTTTTAAAAAAATTTTTCTTATGTTCCCAATGAATAAGTACACCCTTTCAAAAAAAAAAAATTCGCAAAAATCGGTTATCACATATAAAATGAGGATTTTCCTTGATTTCCAGAGGATCCCCTCACTAGAATGCGATTTGGTGACAATGGGACCTACCTGAAGTCAAACCCTTTAAAACAAAAAAAAAATTCAAAATCGATTCATAAATGACGGAGTTCTGAGGTGACAAACATTAAAAAAAAAAAAAATACAGACGAATTGAGAACCATCCTCCTTTTTGAAGTCGGGTTAAAAAGTAACCACTACCATATGGTTTGTTTGTAGATACAACATAAAGTTGATACAACTTGAGTAGGTTATATAGGATTCAATGGAAGCACTGTTTAGAGAAAAATCATTTGATTATTTTCATCTTCAAACTAACCTACGGATATTTGTTACAAAAAGTACCTCTTATAATTGAGACCATCTTATATGCGTATTAATGAAATAATCAGCATTAAGTAATATAACACTCTAATGGAAAAAGTGATGAGGAACCCTCGATGGCAGAGATAATATATCCATTTACATGTATTGTGCGCGGATGATAAAGGTAATTAATATAAGTTCTCACCCTCTATGTTCAAATTCAATGCCTCGATATTGTGGTACAAGGACTTTCAAATGTTACGTTATTACATAGTAATATTATTTTGATTTTTCTAAACAAGGCGGAAATAGCGTTCTTCAAAATAAATGTTATATTATTTATTTCATAGATGCTTACTTTTGTGGGTTAACATTAGTTACAGCGCGACTAACCTTGGCGTTCACTTAATTTGGTTTTTAAATAATATGTCTGAAGCTGAACATTGATGACATTCTTTTGACATCAAATGCTTGATATGAAAAATTGTACACATCTAAGATAGGGTTCGAAACCAAAAGATTATATGTGCAATGCATATAATATTTCCTTACTTTTGATGTCGTTGTATTATTAATTTTATTTACTATACATATTTTTTAAATTAATAATATTTTCCTATAAAACTAGAACACTATTAATACGGTCAGCAAGAGCCAAGGTGCACGCGGGTATAGTGTTGGGCGCCCCTGTTCTAAGTTATATAACAAATCTAAAAAAACAAATGAAAATAACAACTGAGTAAATTGCTTACATACCCGCCATATACTTAATTTATGAAAAAAAGGTTCAAACAAAAGATGTTCATTTTTAAGAAAGCAACATTTTTTGTTTATAAATTTTTGTTCTATTTCTTGCGGTTTTAAAGATAGACACTTTTGCCAATTTTGCCCAAACTTGGTCCGATTTTGCCCATTTACGAACTTGACCTGACTTTTTAGCTCTAGAAGACACATTCAGCTCACAATCTTTTTTCGTTTTGGAGTTATTTTGTTGACAGGCAGACAGCCGTTATAAAGTCGGAACTAAACATAATATACCCGTATATATATTCTATATCGGATATAAAAAAATATTTGCATTATATTGTAAGATTGTATCGTTTTTTCTACATAAAGCCAAGTGTTTTTCTAAAAAATGAAAACGTATAAAATATACAATTTTATTCGAGTAAATCTATCTAAGTAAGTACGAAAGTTTACTCCATCTAGAAATTTCTTCACCGGTATTGTCATACAAATAACAACTTTGTTTACGTTATGTTATTTCAATTTATTTGGACTCAACAAAATAAAAATCTAATACCTTCCAGCTCACATATCGTTTTCTACATTTGAATAGTGTGTCTTATTATACACCGTGTGTTAATTTGATAAGTTACACCTTACATATTTTAAAAAAATATGCGTTTCGGAAATTAATGTTTTAAATGAGTTGCACAGTTTAAAAGTTTACACAGTTTAAATATACAATAATTATATTATTGTTCTATGTCCGCGTGGTATAACTTTTAAACAATACAAGATATATATTTAAAGAAAATCATTAAATACAAAAAATGTTTATCCATAAAAACAAATAACTTTTGTTTGAAACTTCTTGCATGCAATATTTTTGGCGTATATACCACATTTGCACCAAAACTATGGAATGCACACTCCCGTTCAAAAAAAATGAACCAATTTGAACCCCAATCAGTATCTCACAATTTTGATTATTCTTGTAGTAAATGATTTGTACCGATACAATATATTACTTAATTTTTATATGTAAGAGAAATATATAACACATTTTTCAAGGGCTTACTTTGTTTATCACTCACACGGATATAAAATTCATATTCTCTATAAAAAAAAATACAGTTTTATAATTACATTTCTTTTTACATACTTAAAAACTATACTATTTATCTTTGTTATAAAATTTACAAACAAAAATTTTGTGTGTTTAAATTTAAAATTAATAAAATTAATTTAAAATTAATAAAATTTAAACATCGAAATTTTGAATTATATAATTCATATTCATTCATATTTTGAGATTTATACAGAATGTTCATTTTAAGCAAGGCACATAATAAGGCAAGGACTATTTCCTCAAGGAAATATTGATTTCGTTTTTGGTAAAATTTGGTAAATCTGAATGAACTTTCAACTTAACCATGACCTTCAAGATTATTTGGAGATCAACTTGTACTTTTATAAGGAGAGCCCTTCTTTGACAAAATCGGATATCTGACGAAAACAGAATATTAAAACTGCGTAATTAAGTTTATATTGGCTAAGATCGCATTTTTTGAGAAACAAAGTCTTTAGAAATAATTTATCAAGATTTTCTCCGATCTTCCACCGTTTAAAAGATTAGTTATACCACGCGAGCACAGATGCATGTAACAAAAGTATAATTATTGCCCTTTAAATTGTGAAATTTTTACTTGAAACGTTTTTTCTCAAATGCGTTTGTCTAAAAATATTTATGTGGTAACTTTTTTCATGAACATACGGTATGTATTGGTTCCATACAGATTCAACTAGTTATATATAATAGCAAACAGGCAGACAGTCAGTCTCGAAATTATTTTTCCCGAAAAATAAATGCAACCTTGAGGTAATAACAAACTTTTTGAAAATTATGTTTGAATATTGAAGATTTAATATCGTCTAGTTCTTGCGAGTGGATATGGTAGTATGACTTTTTCCTTGAAAGTGTAATCATTTTAAAAAAAAAACGGTCAAATGCGCGTTGGACTCGTGCGCTGTGTTATCCGTACTTACGATAATCTGTTTAAAGTTTTATAAATGTATCTCTAAAGTAGTTAATTTATTTTAAAGGTTTTTTTCAATTTCTCAAAAACTTGTAAATTTGAAATATATTATTTTTTATGTAAAGCATAAATAATTATCAATCGGTATGAATTGTTTTAAATATGTCTGATAGTAAACTTCCGAGATAAAGGGTGGCTGATCATTTTTTGTACATTTTTTACCATAAATAAAAAAATATGCCAATCATTATCATGTAATATGACACCCTACTTGCGAAATAACCCCACGTTCAGATTTTAACCCGTCCCCCCCATTTAAGACAAAATTTCCAATAACTATGAAATTATTTTAAAATTTTGGAAAAACTGTACCAAACTTCAAGTCGATAAAATTAGTAGTTGCTAAAATAAACAGTGGTTGCTAAAATTAGCAACCAATTAGCAACTTTAGTAGTTGCTAAAATAAGCAGCTGTGGCAGATGGGCAGGTGGACGGACCGACGAAGTCACACCATACGGATCCCTTTTTTACCATTTGGTACGGAGCCTTAATCAATATTTCAGTGATGTTGATGTGTATTGGTTATATTATAAATAAGTGATTTTAATGAAACACCAAAAAATACCAATTTAAAATTAAAGTAAGTTTTTTATATTCCATGCAAACAAAAATAGTTCATTTAGGCAATATAGTTCCTTCTGTTAGTAAAGATTTTTTCATAAGACTCCAAATAAGTCCCGGGATGGCTTGTGATTAGAAATAAAATACTGATTTCGATATTTTTTTTAAATGTTTAGTAAAAAATTAGACAGTAACAGAGAAATGAGGATATTTAAAATTTAATGATAATTTTTTGTTTTAATGCACTTTGTATTTTCAAAAGACCTAACAAGGTTCAGCCTACTTTCGGCTGAATTGTTGTGCGAAGTAAATGAATATTTATATTAATGATTATGTAGTGAAATATATTGATAAATTTGATTTGACCTTTGATTTGAAAAGCTTATTTAATGAGCCGTATTTAGAGACCCGGTTCCTAATAAGGCCACATTCGAGGTTTTTAATATTATCATTTTTTCATGGAAACATAATTTTTCTCAAATATCAGATGCATAAATAATCATGTTTACTAAGTTTCTATTTATTTTTGTTTTTATTACGCAATTTCACGTTTTTATAGTCATTTTGCAAACTTTTTTAGGTAAATACTGGACATTTTTTTATTAAAAAAAAAAATGATACAATTTTTTTATGATTGTAGGTGGACTTTATTGACAAGAAACAACAACAACAAGAAAACAACAATTCTATAAGTAGGTATTTATTTTATACTTATGCCATATACTTTTGTGTATTATATATATAACATAGTCGAACTGTATACACAAAGCCATGTCTCTAGGGACCTATTTCAACAAATATCGGTTCGAGAAGACCAAATAAAATTGTAAACGAAAAATTCGTACATTCTACACCGACGTATATGAAAATAATATAAACTTGTAATTGTATTATTTTCTTTGACATTTTTCTTTGTGACATTTTGTTGGTTTTCTTATTTACAGCAAAAAAAAAGCCCACTATATTCAGGTGTACAAGAAAACAAATAAGCGTAACGAAATCAAATAGAAAAAAAATTACATTTCAAAAGAACTAAATTATACTGTTTAGTTGTATGTATCGCACTACGAAACAAAAATAACAAACGCATTATAATAAAATAACTAATTGTAAAAGTATGGGGTGCCTTGTGTTACGTTAAGCTTGTAAAGTAAATGTTTGCTATATTAAAAATTTATTATTTAAATAAATAATAAATACATGTAAAAGATATAATTGATATTTATTGATTAAAATTGATATTTTTAATTTTATTTATGAATTGTTATTATTTTTATGTGTAAATTACCAAGGTTGTTAACATTCACAGTAACCGTGATAATAGAGGGAAGTTATAGTTGAAATGCAACAGATAAAAATTAAGAACAAAGTTATTATAATAATTTAATGATGAAGCGACACCGCTACGTACTTCCCCCCATCAACTAATAAAGAAAAACGACTAGAAAAAGGTTGTAACATAAAACAACCTTGTTCACGCGAAAAAAACTTTAATAGTTGATGTACATCTTATATTTAAAAATAAAGTAAATTAAGAAAAGATTAACATTGAATAAAGTATCGAGGTTTCAGTCTATCAATTGAAATAGAGGTAGGTTTGTTATTGACATCAATAACAAAAAATTTAGGAAATCTTTTGATAACAGAGAAAGGACCTCTATAATTACAAGATAGTGGAGGTTTGACATGATCCTCCCGTATAAAAATCTTTTTTTGATGAATCCAAATCTTTTGGTAAAAATACATTTTTGTTGGTGAACAATATAATATATTATATATATTATAAAGCTCATTTTAGACTACGAAAATAGAGCTTTTCAAAATAGAGTAAAATATGAAGTAAAGTTTCACAAAAACGTTTTTACAGCTCCATCAAACAGATTGTCAGAGATCGCTACTTTCCAAAATGTGATTTTATTCAATTTTTCCACGCATAGTTATAAGATAAACCTCATAGCAAAATAACACAAGATATTTGGATATTTTACGAACCCTCGTTGTTGCCATGGACGAATTATATCAGATTTTTTGCATGTTTTATATTAGATGATTTCAAATTAGAAAACGTGAAAAATTTCTCTTCTGCAGATTTTTTCTTATTTTAGTTTTTTATGTCAATATTTTGAATAGATTTGCAAATGTATTACGTTGAAGGTAAAAAAAGGCTGTAGAATTTCTAATTTATGTAAAAGAAGAATAAGAATAATATCTAATTATAGAGGATAGTTAGTATGTAAATTCATTTTCTATACGCTATAAACCAATTTTGTAAAGGTAGAATTTCAAATTACTGACTACTAAAATAATAATAAAATTAACATTTTACTTCCATTAATATACGAAAACCTTTAGTTTACTCAATTTATTTACTCATCAGAAATCAACAATTAAGAACTGAATTAATTACTTAAATTTCCAGGCATTTTGGCTGTTAAAACTATGATAAACAATGGCGTAATTTGAAAAAATTACGTTTTTCAAAAATAGTTTTTTAAAAAACGATTATTAGTACGTGATTATTAATTATCGACAAAGAAATTATTTTCCGCTTTCAAAAAATATCATTATTTTAAAGCAAGTGTAAACTTTCATAAACTGTTTTTAGTTTGACTCAACATTTCTCTTTAACACTCTACCCGCTGATGGCAATAATACGGAGCTTAAAAGACAAATTAAAATGGTTTTTCAGAATATTGCTATATACATTGTTTATATTTTTAACATAATCTACAACGTGCTTTAACCTAACTATGTTCTAATCTTTGGTAGTATGTTACAAACCTTAGAAGTATTCGAATTTTATACTTTGCTGTAACCTCCCAATGAAATAAATATTTTTCAATCAATTTCCAACAATGAATTTTTGTTGAAAATTGCAAATAAATAACATATTTATGTAAAATATTATGTTATATATGCAATATGGATGTTTTATAATATATTACCATACTTGTTAAAATATTTAAATAAATACAATAATATTTTCAATGATAAGAAAAACAATAAATGGAAAAGGTTTATACTTTATAATATATAAAATAATAACCGACATGATGTTCGGTTGCTTATATCTAAAATTATTAAAATATGTTATGGAAATTGTGTTATGAAACTTTTTCACTATAGTAATAAGTAGGTATATGAATTATATTATGTAGGTACGTATCTTATTATTTTTCTAGCCGTAAGGCAAGAACTATAATTATAATCCGCATATATTTTTTTTTATATTTCGTACAGATTAGAAATGTACAAATATTTTCAATTTAAAAAAATCAAAATAATTAGATTTAAAAAAACTAAAACAACACGTTTTTATTGCAATATTAAAACGTCTGCAAAATTTCAGATTATACCTGGGTGCAAGCGCGGATCCATCGTTGTGGACACGATGGGCATGCCCCCAACCCCAATAGACTTGTGACGTCACACTTTCACGGTCTATTGAGGTCGATAGGCTGATGATATTATATCCAATGCCTTAATAAAATTTTTTTTAAACAATGAATCGTGCATGATTCGGAACGCAGCGAAGTACCTACTTGTTATTATCTGTATTGTTATTATCTGTTTCTTTTTGGCACATGAATACTTTTATTCGAAAAAAGAGATGACTATTCGCTGGGTGTCTAATAATTTAAAATTAAGCGGGTGTTGTATGCACATATACATTGCCGCCAAAACTCTTCTCACGCAACCAAAAATCTTGGTTGCGTGCCTCAATGGCACAGGAAAGATTATCCGAGCTAGCTCTCCTAAATATACACAAAGATGTGAACTTGATATAAGATGTGAACTGACAAACACACATTTACTTTTGTAATTTTCGTGAACGAACAAACTAACATTTTACAGGTTTATTAATTTACTAGTGTTTGTCCCACGGCTTTGCCCACGTGAAACTATACATTGTACAAAATCTTGGTCTGGGCGTCATACATTTTGTAAACATGTCCTTTGTGGGAATGCACTATATCGATCATCAGCGAGTTCATACTCCGACTCGCACTTGGCCGATTTTGGGGTAGCTATGACCACAACCTTTTTTGAGGGCTGGATCCACGCATGCCTGAATGTGGGTGAAGGCTGAATTAAAAATGATATTATTCATACATATACATTCCTACATACAATTCAAGCTAATATAAACGTGTTAAAAATGTTGGCAAAAAGGCTATTTTTCTGAAAAAGGAGATTTTGGAAGATAAAATGGTATTTTGTCCAATAGAAATTGACATACATTTATGGGTTTATAACAACCACCTAAGGTTAATGGGGGGGGGTAGGTATGGCTAGAGGGGGACAACGAGATAAGAGGTAAATAGAGACAAATGATTTCCTAAAGGTTTTGTATAATAAAATATTATTTTATTAAAATCAAATGATTTCCTAAAAAAGAAAACATGTATTTATTTATTTAAAATAAAGTTTCAGAACCTCCACAAGACATGAACCATATCCACCAACAAATTCAATTATAACCCTGTTCCATATCGAGTTGGAACGTTAAAACTTAGTCATATTCAGAACATCAAACGCGTCGATTAAAAAAAATCGCGGTACCCAACAATCTACCTGAAAAATGGTAATTTGACTCTACTAGTATGCACAACTTGTAAAACTATTACTATGATATAAAGATATTAAAACTACAAGGAACAATGTGCACAGATTGTCATTCAACCTACAATATTAATTATCAAAAATGAAAAACTATGTCAGTTTTGTGACAAGCATGGCAGATTTTCCCACACCCATGTAAATAAATATACATACAGAGAATATTATTATATTTAAACAATTCGTGTTATGTCATTGAATACATACTTTTCTACAAAACAAAACAAAAAAAACTTCATAGACAAATTATCCTCATAGAGAACTTTATGTGTAAACTGTTTAAATTCAAGAGTATATTATTAAAGTTTTTCGGAGCTTTATTCTGCTCTTACGTTATATGTTTTGATGTCAGTACAGAGCTTACTTGTATATTATATTGTGCAACTATCATTTTAATGGTCGGTTTTACTTTTGAAATAGTTCATAAGTTTTTTGTAGAGAGTTAACATTAATTGTTATTTACTTTTTACAGTTTTGTTTTTAATCAGAGTATTCTAAAAACTATTCAGATATTAAATATAGATATTCTTAGTGATTCAAATAATAAAACTTGTACCACAATACTCGAAACAAAAGTTTTTTGTTTATAACTACGTCTCAACTCGAAGTCAACAAAAATTCATTTTATTATAGATATTCTTGATTAAGCATAACGAAAAAAATTTTTCAATTCATCGGTCGTTTTTTTGGATTCAGCACTTCGATTCGCATAAAATACTTATATATTTTTTAATTTTGGGGGGGAGGGGAGCGTGTCTGTGCTACGCGCTTTTGGTATTTCAAAGATCAAATTCGTTAATGGATACTAATCATTAATATAGGAAGTCATTGTGATTATGATTCTTTGTTCTGAGAAAATTAGTTTAGTCTGCGTAGCTCCTACATGACGATTTTTATTTAAAATGGTTAAAATATTATTGAAAATGTTAATATCATCATCGCCTGAGGGATTCAACAACGTAAGATAATTACAATTACAGGGATTAAACAATAAAGATAATTTTTATATTTTTTTCAATATAAACTAAGTGAAAATAACCTATGTGAAGTTGGCAACCCACTTAACGGTAGAAGATTTTTTTTAAATTTATTCGATTGTACTCGGTTTGTACCGGATTGTACCACCTTGATTTTCGTTTGTACCCTAAGGGGGTGAAAAATATAGGGGTGGGTAAAATTGCTCCGCAACTCGTATTACTGTTTGTACCGATGTTAAAAAAAATTAAAAAAATTAAAAATAAAAAAATTTTAATAAAAAAATTTTTTTTAAATTTTAAAAAATTAAAAAAAATTTTTTTTAATTTTTTTCTTTATTTTCGTATCTCATATAGGAATAAATAGTATGTGGTATCGTTTTGGTAGAGACAATAGTTTCTGCACGTTTGGTCGCAAGCAGAATTCATTTTTATTGCGTTTGAGTACTCGACGATTAAAAACGGGTACAAACGATATTAGTGTCGGTACGCATGGGTACAAACGATTATGAGTGGATACAAATGATTTGTCGGTGGTACAAACGATAAAAGTGTCGGTACGCATGGGTACAAACGATTACGAGTGGGTATAAAGGATTTGTCGGTGAAACAAACCGGTACAAACGATAAAAGTGTCGGTACGCATGGGTACATACGATTACGTATGGGTACAAACGATTACGAGTGGGTACAAACGATTTGTCGGTGAAACAAACCGGTACAAACGATAAAAGTGTCGGTACGCATAGGTACAAACGATTATGAGTGGGTACAAACGATTTCTCGGTGGTACAAACGATAAAAGTGTCGGTACGCATGGATAATAACGATTCTGAGTGGGTACAAACGATTTGCCGGTGGTACAAAAAATAAAAGTGTCGGTACGCATAGGTACAAACGATTACGAGTGGGTACAAACGATTTGTCGGTGAAACAAACTGGTACAAACGATTAAAGTGTCGGTACGCATGGGTACAAACGATAACGAATGGGTACAAACGATTTTTCGGTGTTACAAACAGGTATAAACAATATTATTGTCGGCAAGACTGGGTACAAACGATTTCGAGTGGGTACAAAAGATTAGTCGGTGGTACAAACGATATTAGTGTCGGTACGCATGGGTACAAACGATTATGAGTGGGTACAAACGATTTGTCGGTGGTACAAACGATAAAAGTGTCGAAACGCATGGGTACAAACGATTATGAGTGGGTACAAACGATTTGTCGGTGGTACAAACGATAAAAGTGTCGGTACGCATGGGTACAAACGATTATGAGTGGGTACAAATGATTTATCGGTGGTACAAACGATGAAAGTGTCGGTACGCATGGGTACAAACGATTACGAGTGGGTATAAAGGATTTGTCGGTGAAACAAACCGGTACAAACGATGAAAGTGTCGGTACGCATGGGTACAAACGATTTCGAGTGGGTACAAACGATTAGTCGGTGGTACAAACGATATTAGTGTCGGTACGCATGGGTACAAACGATTATGAGTGGGTACAAACGATTTGTCGGTAGTACAAACGATAAAAGTGTCGGTACGCATGGGTAAAAACGATTACAAGTGGGTACAAACAATTTGTGAGTGAAAAAAAACCGGTACAAACGATAAAAGTGTCGGTACGCATGGGTTCAAACGATTATGAGTGGGTACAAACGATTTGTCGGTGGTACAAACGATAAAAGTGTCGGTACGCATGGGAACAAACGATTATGAGTGGGTACAAACGATTTGTCGGTGGTACAAATCGTTTGTACCCACTCGTAATCGTTTGTACCCATGCGTACCGACACTTTTATCGTTTGTACCACCGACAAATCGTTTGTACCCACTCATAATCGTTTGTACCCATGCGTACCGACACTTTTATCGTTTGTACCGGTTTGTTTCACCGACAAATCGTTTGTACCCACTCGTAATCGTTTGTACCCATGCGTACCGACACTTTTATCGTTTGTACCACCGACAAATCGTTTGTACCCACTCGTAATCGTTTGTACCCATGCGTGCCGACACTTTTTTCGTTTGTACCACCGACAAATCGTTTGCACCAACTCATAATCGTTTGTACCCATGCGTACCGACACTTTTATCGTTTGTACCGGTTTGTTTCACTCACAAATTGTTTGTACCCACTTGTAATCGTTTTTACCCATGCGTACCGACACTTTTATCGTTTGTACTACCGACAAATCGTTTGTACCCACTCATAATCGTTTGTACCCATGCGTACCGATACTAATATCGTTTGTACCACCGACTAATCGTTTGTACCCACTCGAAATCGTTTGTACCCATGCGTACCGTCACTTTTATCGTTTGTACCACCGACAAATCGTTTGTACCCACTCATAATCGTTTGTACCCATGCGTACCGACACTTTTATCGTTTGTACCACCGACAAATCGTTTGTACCCACTCATAATCGTTTGTACCTATGCTTACCGACACTTTTATCATTTGTACCACCGACAAATCGATTGTACCCACTCATAATCGTTTGTACCCATGCGTACCGACACTTTTATCGTTTGTACAACCGACAAATCGTTTGTACCCACTCATAATCGTTTGTACCCATGCGTACCGACACTAATATCGTTTGTAACACCGACAAATCGTTTGTACCCACTCATAATCGTTTGTACCCATGCGTACCGACACTTTTATCGTTTGTACTACCGACAAATCGTTTGTACCCACTCTAATCGTTTGTACCCATGCGTACCGACACTAATATCGTTTGTAAAACCGACAAATCGTTTGTACCCACTCATAATCGTTTGTACCCATGCGTACCGACACTTTTATCGTTTGTACCACCGACAAATCGTTTGTACCCACTCGTAATCGTTTGTACCCATGCGTGCCGACACTTTTTTCGTTTGTACCACCGACAAATCGTTTGCACCAACTCATAATCGTTTGTACCCATGCGTACCGACACTTTTATCGTTTGTACCGGTTTGTTTCACTCACAAATTGTTTGTACCCACTTGTAATCGTTTTTACCCATGCGTACCGACACTTTTATCGTTTGTACTACCGACAAATCGTTTGTACCCACTCATAATCGTTTGTACCCATGCGTACCGATACTAATATCGTTTGTACCACCGACTAATCGTTTGTACCCACTCGAAATCGTTTGTACCCATGCGTACCGTCACTTTTATCGTTTGTACCACCGACAAATCGTTTGTACCCACTCATAATCGTTTGTACCCATGCGTACCGACACTTTTATCGTTTGTACCACCGACAAATCGTTTGTACCCACTCATAATCGTTTGTACCTATGCTTACCGACACTTTTATCATTTGTACCACCGACAAATCGATTGTACCCACTCATAATCGTTTGTACCCATGCGTACCGACACTTTTATCGTTTGTACAACCGACAAATCGTTTGTACCCACTCATAATCGTTTGTACCCATGCGTACCGACACTAATATCGTTTGTAACACCGACAAATCGTTTGTACCCACTCATAATCGTTTGTACCCATGCGTACCGACACTTTTATCGTTTGTACTACCGACAAATCGTTTGTACCCACTCTAATCGTTTGTACCCATGCGTACCGACACTAATATCGTTTGTAAAACCGACAAATCGTTTGTACCCACTCATAATCGTTTGTACCCATGCGTACCGACACTTTTATCGTTTGTACCACCGACAAATCGTTTGTACCCACTCATAATCGTTTGTACCCATGCGTACCGACACTTTTATCGTTTGTACCGGTTTGTTTCACCGACAAATCGTTTGTACCCACTCGTAATCGTTTGTACCCATGCGTACCGACACTTTTATCGTTTGTACCACCGACAAATCGTTTGTACCCACTCGTAATCGTTTGTACCCATGCGTGCCGACACTTTTTTCGTTTGTACCACCGACAAATCGTTTGCACCAACTCATAATCGTTTGTACCCATGCGTACCGACACTTTTATCGTTTGTACCACCGACAAATCGTTTGTACCCACTCATAATCGTTTGTACCCATGCGTACCGACACTTTTATCGTTTGTACCACCGACAAATCGTTTGTACCCACTCATAATCGTTTGTACCCATGCGTACCGACACTTTTATCGTTTGTACCACCGACAAATCGTTTGTACCCACTCATAATCGTTTGTACCCATGCGTACCGACACTTTTATCGTTTGTACCACCGACAAATCGTTTGTACCCACTCATAATCGTTTGTACCCATGCGTACCGACACTAATATCGTTTGTAACACCGACAAATCGTTTGTACCCACTCATAATCCTTTGTACCCATGCGTACCGACACTTTTATCGTTTGTACCACCGACAAATCGTTTGTACCCACTCTAATCGTTTGTACCCATGCGTACCGACACTAATATCGTTTGTAACACCGACAAATCGTTTGTACCCACTCATAATCGTTTGTACCCATGCGTACCGACACTTTTATCGTTTGTACCACCGACAAATCGTTTGTACCCACTCATAATCGTTTGTACCCATGCGTACCGACACTAATATCGTTTGTACCCGTTTTTAATCGTCGAGTACTCAAACGCAATAAAAATGAATTCTGCTTGCGACCAAACGTGCAGAAACTATTGTCTCTACCAAAACGATACCACATATAATTTATTCCTAAATGAGATACGAAAATAAAGAAAAAAATTAAAAAAATTTTTTTTTTTTTTTTTTAAATTAAAAAAATTTTTTTATTAAAATTTTTTTATTTTAAATTTTTTTAATTTTTTTTTAACATCGGTACAAACAGGTACAAACGATTCTCTTCACAATGGCATCAACGAAAATCATTTATCTCAACACGAGTTGCGGAGCAATTTTACCCACCCCTATATTTTTCACCCCTTTAGGGTACAAACGAAAATCAAGGTGGTACAATCCGGTACAAACCGAGTACAATCGAATAAAATTTAAAAAAATCTTCTACCGTTAAGTGGGTTGTCAACTTCACATAGGTGTGAAAATAACAACTAACTGAGTTAATTGCTTAGATACCCGGTATATACTGAATTTATGAAAAAAATTTTCTTACAAAAGTTGTTTATTTTTAAAAAAGGAACATTTTTTATTTATAAATTTTTGCTCTATCTCTTACGGTTTTAAAGATAGGTCGTTTTGCCCATTTTTGGCCAACTTTGGTCCGAATTTGGGCATTCACGAACATTTCATCTGGCTATCACTTTTCTATTGTGAGTTATCGTGTTGACGAACGAACGGACGGACAGGCACATTTGCGGAAATGGACTAATTAGATCATTTTATGAACACCTATACCAAATTTTTTTCTGTGATCAATATGTTTAACCATTACAAAAACGGAACTAAACTTAATATACCCTGGTATATATTATACACCGGGCAAAGTCGATAAGACTTCTGAAAAAAAATCACATGCAGTTAACTAATTTTATTAGACAATAGAAACTTGACAAATGTGTTTAAAGTAAATTTGGCAACATACATAAATATTTAAAAAATAACTGACAGCAGTATAAGCAGTTCGGTTGGAATCACATGTAACAATATTTAGGCTGCTTAAGAACGCGACATTTAGTGAATTTAAATTAAAATGTAATTAAACATACAATTAAGTTTTTGGTTATGATATTTATAGTTTAGAGATGAGTTCAATCAAGCAGTTTTTCTATAAAGACAAATTTGAATGCACATTGCAAATTTTATATGTGTAATCATTATGCAGAACCCAAATATTTGCATATGATATCAAAAGTTAAACGGTGTAAACATTATGTATGAATTGTTTCCGCATAGTTTGGGTAAGCGTAAGATATATTTATATAAAATTTATTAGTATAAATACAGTACAACCTCTGTACATCGAACTTCCAGGGAGTCGAAAAAGGTTCGAGGCAGTATTTATTGGCACATGTTCGACTTGTAAAGGTTTAGATTCTATGCAACATGAATTTGAGCTACAGAGATCAAAGATGTATAAATTAGTGTTGCAGAGGTAAGGTTTATTTTTGTTTATTATAAAAATTTTATAGTGAAACGAAACAAGGCTTCGTTCGAGATACATAATAGATCAAATAAAAATTTTTCGATTTATACAGGGAAAATATTTACAGATATCACTTTTAGGGATAACTTGGAGGGAAGGGAACGAGGATTTTGTTCGAATTATAGAGGATTTCAACTTATCGAGGTTCTACTGTATAAGTATAATGACGCTCTTTTCCTCTGTATTGGATAATATATTATTATTTTGAACATATTCCAATTTTTATTTTATCTGTTATGAGAAAACTTGAATATTTAAACAAATGGTGCAACATTTTTGACATTTAAAAATTTTTCACATAAAAGTAATAGCATTTTCATTCTCGTACTTTTTTTGATAAGAGTCTTCATTATAGTGAAAAAGATTTCAATAATCCGGAAAAGTTGTAATGTTCACATTGTGCTTTCCATAAGTTACGATAAAGTATTTTAACTAGGAGTTAGCCAAACGTAATATGACAGTTGATTTGTCTTTCTAAAACCGCTCAAAGTAACAGATTACCTTGAAGAATTGAAGACTCCTCACGTCCGATAGACTTCAAATTATTGTTTGCACAGACTGTCTGCATTAACCCATGAAAGTTTTCAAATGTATATTTTGGCAAAGGAGTTTTACTCTTTAAGAATCGATTTTCATATATAGCCCGCGGGACGCAAATTAAATGGGGAGCGAAATCGAGTGTTAACAAAAAGTGAAGTCCTGAATGTTGCCCCTCCGCGCAACAAATTCCCGCATCTCATGCGAGAGATGCGTT
Organism: Nineta flava; assembly: GCA_963920215.1. Taxonomy (NCBI): domain Eukaryota; kingdom Metazoa; phylum Arthropoda; class Insecta; order Neuroptera; family Chrysopidae; genus Nineta; species Nineta flava. The sequence continues at coordinate 32,159,411 of OY986045.1, forward strand.
TATTTACCCCCTTTGCCTATTGTATATATTCCAAGACAATCGTTCTTAAGGAGTAAACTACATCGCGTATTGGAGCTGATCAGCGCCATTTTTTCTATCTCTTACTGTTTCAAATTTGGGTAGTTTTGCCCATTTTACCCAAACGTAGTCCGATTTTGCCCATTCATGAACTTGACCTTACTTTTTAGCTCTAGAACACACATACAAAATTTCAACTTGCTATCTCTTTTCGTTTTTGAGTTATCGTGTTGACGGGCGGACAGATAACTTTGCGGAAATGAACTAATTAGATTATTTTAAGAACATCTATATCAAAAAACTTTTTTCTGCGATCAATATTTTCAACTGTTACAAAATCGGGTTTAAAACGCGACGATATAATATGTGACGTCATTAGCCATATTCTGTTCAGCTTTCAATGTTGTTTGTATTCAAATTTAAAAACGCTAATTTTAAAAACTAAAATCGAATAAAATTATCCGATTTCTTCTATTAGGACAGTGACAAATCTTTTTCCAATATTTATAGCCATTATTTTTTGTACGTTTTCTATGTTTATTATTGGCAATTGTGTTGTCATTGACTTTTTGGAAGCGTTTGAATAATACCTTTTTATATCCGGTATATATCAATATATTAAGTTTAGTAAGGGTATATTAAGTTTCGTCCCGACTTTGTAACGCTTGAAAATATTGATCGCAGGCATAAATGTTTGGAATAGGTGTTCATAAAATGGCCTAATTAGGCCATTTTCGCATGTCCGCCCGTCTGTGAACACGATAACTCAAAAACGAAAAGAGATGAACTGAACTTTTGTATGTGTGCTAAAAAGTAAGGTCAAGTTCGTGAATGGGCAAAATCTGACCATGTTTCGGCAAAATGGGCAAAATGCTCATTTTTGAAACCGTAAAAGAAAAATTAAAAGACCTAAACTGTTCGTTTAAAAATAATAAAGAACTCTTGTTTGAAACATCTTTTCATAAACCAGTATATACCGGGTATTTGGGCAATTAACTCAGCGAATTAATGATTTATTGTTAATATTTATCATTTTTTTACATTTACTTTCGTAATCGTAAGCAGCGCTGAAAAATCATAGTTTTATTAAAAAAATTTGGATTTTATTATCACTATTGGGAATTTTAACTACTTTTTTTTTAACTAACGTATCGTATTTTAACCAACGCCATCGATTTCGCTAGGTCCAAATTAGCTTAAAACGAAGTTTATATCAAAATCGGGGACAAAAACATTTTATTCAATTTTTGCGATTTTTTTAAGGGGTACCCCTTGGAAAAAATGCGAAAAAAAGTGAAGAAAATTTTTGTTCTCGTTTTTAATAATAATCATTTTCTAGGGTAATTTTGACCCAAACAGAACGAAAATCAGGTTCATTTCAACGTCTCACCAACACGTCAAAATTTTCCCATCTCAATTCATACAGTTTTGAATTTTAGCACGATGGGTCTGATCTCTTCAAAACCGTTAATCGTATCGTATTTTAATCAACACCATCGATTTCGCTAAGTCCAAATTAGCTTAAAACGAAGTTTATATCAAAATCGGGGACAAAAAAATTTTGTCCAATTTTTGCGATTTTTTTAAGGGGTACCCCTTGGAAAAAATGCGAAAAAAAGTGAAGAAAATTTTTGTTCTCGTTTTTAATAATAATCATTTTCTAGGGTAATTTTGAGCCAAACAGAACGAAAATTTGGTTCATTTTAACGTCTTACCAATACATGTCAAAATTTTCCCATCTCAATTCATACAGTTTTGAATTTTAGCACGATGGGTCTGATTTCTTCAAAACCGTTAATCGTATCGTATTTTAATCAACGCCATCGATTTCGCTAGGTCCAAATTAGCTTAAAACGAAGTTTATATCAAAATCGGGGACAAAAACATTTTGTTCAATTTTTGCGATTTTTTTTTTCATAAACTCAATATATACCGGGTATTTAAGCAATTAACTCAGTTAGTTGTTATTTTTACTTGTTTTAATTTTACTTTTTATGATCAGCATAAACTTTTGAAGTATAAAAAATGTTTTTATCTGTAGACTACATTAAACATGATTTTTGGGGTTTTTATTTTAGATCAGATTCCTCTATTTAAAAGTCCATTAACACGAAAATGGTTCAAACAGTAAATTTTGTAAAAAGTCGTTGTCACTAAGACTTTAGAAACTATGTTAATTGAAACAATATTTTATAGGTAACTATTTGATCTCAAAGACTTCAAAACCAGTTTCATATGCAAAAGAAAACAGTCCTGATATTACAAATATATGCAATTGGATTTACGAGTACATATACACAAGCTTAATAAAAGTTTATACTTTAGCTTTTATAGGCTCTTTTCTATTTTGGTATAGTAACATATCACGCCATTCTCTATTGTTATACAAACGTGCGTTGTTCTTGTTTTAGGTATTTCATATTGTCATTTCACATAAGTATACCTACACACCAACTAAATCTAGACAATGTTGAACTAATACTATGATTCGCAAAAAGATTCATTCATATCCTTATCCTTACATAATATAAAATAAAGTTCCCCAGCCGCGTCTGTCTGTCTGTTCGCGATAAACTCAAAAACTACTGCACCGATTTTCATGCTGTTTTCACCAATGGATAGAATGGTTCTCGAGGAAGGTTTTAGTATATAATTTGTGAAGTTTTTATATACATTGGTCCTTAAAAAATTATAAAAATGATTCATGAGGAAGGTATAGTTGTATAATTTATTGATTTCCATATGATATAATAATAGCTTTTGATTTTCATTGATTGATGGCAGTGAAACTATATTCCTACACATTAGTTCATTAAACTTACAATAGATGGCAAGATATCAGTGGTATATATATGTGGTGTAGAAAATATTATGTTACTTGGTTATAAGGACGTTACAAAATTTTTGCGGGCGAAGCCGCGACGGGTAATGGTAGTGAATTTATAAAAATGAGTTTGTTTTTTATTCTTCCGATTTTTACCTCTAGATACAGACTACAACAACGTAGTTTATAATACAGATGTTATGTTTTCAAACAGCCGACGAATTAATTCAAATTTTATATGTTTCAATATCATTGACATAATATCGTGCAAGTGTATGCGATAGAGAAATAAAACGATAAAGTAGCATAAGGGGATTGATGGATTGCTAGCTATCCTTGTCTTGAGCATGTACTACAGTGTACTTGAACATGTTACGTAAATACAATCAGAGGTAGAAATACTATTGTGCAGCTTTCTCTTTTTATTACTCTATCACTTTTCACGCCCACTTCCATGGCCTATTCTTATATGTTTATGTTCACTACAATTTGAAAAAATAAAATTTGATCGAAACTGTTCTACCGAAATTGGAACTCCACTTTGATTGAAGGGGGCTAAGAAGGGGGCTAAGAGCGCTTATTTTCCAAAATATTTTTGTTCATTTGTTCCTTATCCATTCAGTTTTGGGAAAATGTTTCGAATAAAAGTATAGCCTTTAAACTGGTGATCTTTTCCGTTTTATTGGATAATATAAATAAGGGTATAAAGTTGTAGCAGACTATATACTATATTAAATTTTAGTTTTACATGTGGAACTTTTAATATCATAACATACACAAAAATCTTTGCTGTTAAGTATTACCATCCATAGCATGGTTATAGGAGAAATATTTTCATCTGCTTTGAGCATATTTTCGTATTTACATGAAATATTTTTCATTGAAGGTTTTAAATTATAAATTATTTCGTAATATATCTTAATATTAACAGACTTGTCGACTACAAACCAATCTTTTTCACTTTTCGTATTCCACATTTTTGCAAGCATTGCATACCTAAACTCTTGTATTCCGTAAATTAGATATCAGCATCTTTTCTCTACGAAATCACATAAAACTGATTACCTACCTATATATGATAATATATTTTTATTACTTCTATCTCGAAAAATGCTTAAAAATTTGCTGTTACCCACCCTAATCTCATATATTCTCAATCCATAGGCGTTGTAGATTATCTCTTCAACATTTGCGAAAAAAATATATTATCACCGCACGGATAGGGTCTGTGAGACTTTCCAATTACATGTTTTTCAACCTTATATGTTATGCATAAATAAATATAATATATAAACAAAAATTGACAGAAAATTGGTTTGAAAAAACACCGGAAGCACTCAATTTTCTAAAGAACTGAAGCATTCGGATTTCATATGCTTAGAGAATGCTCGACGATAATAGGTCGTTTAAAGTTGTTTTATGTAGATTGATAAAATATTTTGAATAAAATGAGGATCCAACTTTCAAAATAGTATTCAAATTTGTGATTTACCTGAATGACACAATGTGATACCGTACCATGTACAAAATACTCTTTATAATGCATGTCACATACGTACTACATTCCCTTTATTTAAAGTTTATATGCTTGTTACTAGCGCACGTACTATTCTCATAAAATATTTAGATTATCTAAAGTTGTTGTTGGTGCTGCCTGAAATAATAACCATACGGAGAGAAAAAACGTAGGAAAGAAAACAACTGAATAATCCTGTTTTTGAATAACATAATATACTTTTTGTTTTTAAATATACATTTATTTATACATTTATTAATATATTTTATTTATATCAAGGGGGATATACAAAGGATATCAATACACAAATTTACAAAAAGCGATTACCGTTAGGAGGTATATATTAAAAATATAATTTGAAGATATAAAATTATTTAATATATATGTACTATACAGAAATATTTTGAATATTCAAAAAGAGTTTCAAAAATGGTCTTTTTGAATAGTTATTACATAAATTATAATATATAATAAAGCCAGAGGTTTACACCACTAGATAGTTCAAAGATATTCAATACGTTTTCTAACCCTAATTTATTTCAATAATTCCTTTACATTACATTCATATATTCCCAAAAAATAATGGAAAAATACAAAAAAATCTCGGTTATCTAATTGAATTGTGTAAATCCTTTTATTTTTTTCCCCATGTCTTTCTCTAAAAGTATATTTTGAAACATGATAAACATATTATCCTCATAATATTCATATTATCCTCTTATCAGGGTTGCCAGAAGATTTTTGTCCGAGTTATCCCACCTATGATCAAATCTAGCCTAAGTTAGCAACCCTGTCATCTATTTCAAATCGTTAGTCTTGTCAATTTTTTTAATCGTTATATCTATTCAACCTTTTTTTTACTTTACTGCTTTCGACTATATCACCGAAAATTGATTTTCCAAATTACAAAAAGCTTTAATTAACAAATTACTCTTCAAAATAGAAACCCACCCAGCATTTGTAGTAGCTTCAGCGTTACTCGATTGAAGGTGATTGAATTAAAGGATCCTCGACATAAAAAGATGATTTGTATTAAATTTGCTTTAGCTCGGCTTTAATACTATTCTTTATGCAAATTTTTATCAAAGATCTTTGACAAAATAAACATCATATAATTTCTTTTTAATATTTTATAAATATTATCTAAATCTGTGCTGAAGATTTAACAGAAGTACACAGAAATACTTAAGTCTTTTTGATAATAATTCATCTTAATAAAATCAAATTTTCGAAATTGTTTTCATAATAAATGAATATTAGGTTCATGACCAAATATAATGACCCAGTTGTATTTTAACATTTTAATTAAATCAAAATTGAGTTCGTTCTATTAATCCTGACACAATTATTTACTCTAGCAATATAAACTTGGCATAAGATTTATTATTATTTTTGGCAAACGTATTCAATATAAGTAATATTTTCTTTATTAATTATTAATATCAAATCAGTCTATGATAAATAAAATTCGATCTATTAAAATTGATTGTATTGTTAAAAATAAACGAAAATGTTGTGTTTATTTTATCTGTAGCCTTAAAAATAAAATTTAAATTTAGATTTTCATAGAAATGAAATAATTGTCGAAATATAAGCTTTGAACAGGGAAAATACTTCTTAAAGTATACAAGTAAATTAATTAAGCTTCTATAGGGGATAGTACTCATCAAAATAAGAAACAATTTCTTACGAACGTAGATCGAAAAATGCTCTGTTTTCGAGATACATTCATAAAACGTGTTTTTTCTCAAATCTTTTATTCAAGCGTGAATCTCAAGTTGAATTTACTTGTGAATGAGTGAATTGCCATCGGTATTATATTTTTTTCTGCTGTTTCCGTATTCTCAATGTTTGTCGCAGAGTTTTTTTTAGAGCTATTACATGTTTGAGCTTTCTAATGCAATTTAAATAAAAAATTAATTTTGAAATATTCAGTTTGATGTTTAAATTTTATTTATTTTTGAGGCTATAATCAATCATTTTTAAAAGATCTTATACAACATACATAATAGTTATAAAAAGTAAAAAACGTGTTTATTGAAACACGTAAAAAATAGGATTCCGTAGTCGTCATGATCAACTCTCCAATTTCAATATCAACAGCTTGCGACAAAGGTAAATATTTTAATGGAAATTTTGAAGAACAATTTGTTAGTATTATTCATGACTTAGAAGTATCAGATTCTACAAATATGAATTTAAAATAAAATCTAATTAGATTTTTTGGTTGATTCGCTGTTTTCACACAGCTTTATGATATTCTTGGCTACGGCAGTATTTCTCAAAATGGTAGATCGCGTGGTGACCCATAAATAGATTGAAACGATAATTAACATAAAATTATTTAACTACGGTATCCACCGATCTGTAAGATTAAGAAAACAAATATAGACCAACAAATAAAGTTTAATGAGAATCACTGAACTACGGTATCCTATAAAATAAAACAACACAATTTATTGTATACATGTTTAATATAACAACAAAAACAGAAATAAACTTTGAATGAAAATTTTCTTATATATAAAAAAAACATGGCGCCTCACGCCTGTAATTCTTTTTCCCCTCTCAACTATAGAATATAATATATAGTTTATATTTTATATTTTGTTAATAAAATAAAAACAATTATAAATATACTTCATATATATTATTCGGACGGATTGTTTTCATATTATTTTCAAAAATTTCATCGTGTAAATCATGAAATATTTTAATTTAATTCATTAAATAATATATTCAGAGTACTAACAGAGTTAGGAACGTAACATAAGTTAAGTATTTGACATTTTCTTTTTTTAATAGTTTATCGCATTTGTAAAATTCTAAGATAAATTCCAATCATTTTTTCAGAACTTCAGTAACACGAATGAGTTACATTGGCTTTTTATAAAATTGAATTAATTTCAGAATTTCTAGCATTATTAAATTTGTTTTTACTGTAATTTACGTAAATTACACTTTTGACATCGTAAAGATAACGTATGTTACGTGTAACTCTGCTTACAACAAATATTTGTAGCATTTAATATGAAAATGAAATTTATGGCTTGTCTCAAATTTTAATTTACTTTTTCTTATAATAAAAAAGTCAACAAATTTTTTTCTTGCATAATTTCTAAGATTATTTGGATTCAGCAATAAAGATTTGTAAATGGGATCGTCCACAAACACAAACAAATTGAACAAATCAAACGTGACTATTTGATAACGTAATTTGGATTACAAACGTATAAAGTATATTAAAAATGTTTAAAATTCATTGTAGTACATTCTCAGCTCGTTAAAAATTTTTATTTAATCGAATAAAATAACACTTTAGAGTTTAAACATGATAATATTTTTTCTCCAAAGAATGTTTGCATTTTGCAATATTTAAACACAGGCCACTTCACTGACTTGAATATTAGGAACACAAATATTCAAGCCGATATTGATGAAACACATGACATATTTCTGACAAACAACCACCATCCACCTGACTTCATTCAATATGATTCGGAAGAAATATAGACATGGACGAACCCATTATATTACAGCTAGTTAATACTTTACACATATATATTTTGGCTCATTCTGTAACTTTTCTTTTTGAAAATAATTATGTTGTTCATCTTAATATAACATTATCATTATCATTGATGTGTAATCGATGTGATGACACAACACTATTCCGTTTAAATGGATTCCATGTATGCTTTTTATGTGTGTTTAACATTGATAAGGAACCAATTGGACTATGATTTGTTGTTGATAAACCACCAGATGATACACCAGATGAACTACTATGTATACTATTTACACTACAGGATGATGTACCACTACAGTTTGTTGTTATGGAACCTTTCGAATTGTTATTGTTATTGTGTGATGGCGTTTTATTTGGCTATAATAAAAAAAGAAAAGAAACTCGATTAGAATTATATTTAATTAATGTTTAGAGGATGAGCATAAAGCTTCCGCATATACCGCACTCATTCATGATTCATTTATCCAATTTTGATGAAATTTTTATAAGAGGCTATTCATAAATCATGTCACACAATAAGGTGTTTTGTTTTTATTTGAAGTGTAATTTTAATAGAAACGAGTAAAATATAACAACTAATTGAGTTAGCTGTTTAAATATTATTTATTTTAATTAGTAAATAAAACAAATATTTAAGATTTTCGTATAAATAATTTTATTTTGATTAAAATTTCGGAAACATAGTTCCTTCTTCAGAAAATATATAATAATGACGTCATGATCATATATTTTCTGAAGAAGAAACTATGTTGCCGAAATTATAGTCAAAATTAAATTTATTTAATAATTATAACGGATTTATGACTTGTGGTGCGTATGTTACTATACACATACTTCTGTATTCTACATTCTACAGTAACTACAAATGTATGAGCTGAAATTATGGTAAAACTATTGAGATTATGAAAAAAAGTTTCAAATTAAAATTATTTGTTTAAAAAAAAAGATTTTTTGTTCTCAAACTGTTCTTCTACCTCTTAGCAAAGATCGGTATCTTTGCCCATTCACAAACTTGAACTCACTCAGAAAATTTTAGCTGGTCTTTTTCAAATGGACATGTGGAATTGTACTAATTAAGTCATTTTATGAAATCCTTTACCAAAATTATTTTTCTATGATCCAAATTTGCAGCCGGGACTAAACTTATAATACCCTAATATATATAGATATGTAATATCTATATATATTAGGGTATATATAATATATATAGATATGTAATATCTATATATATTAGGGTATATAGATATAAATACATATACCGTACGTTTAGTTTACATCTTCGCATAGCAGATCTCCCACGAGTATGAGAGAGTACATATGTATACATTAAGCAATGTGTATGAGGAGGTCTTATAGGTTTGTTTTGTTACTGTTGTGTTGTATGAGACAATCACCAACCACTCGAACAGTTATGAATATTATTCACTGTTTTGAAAAATATGCTTGTTTATCAAACCTGTAAGACCTTCTTCTCATACACATTGCTTAATGTATACATATGTACTCTCTCCTACTCGTGGGAGATCTACTATGCGAAGATGTAAACTAAACGTACGGTATATAGATAAGTAAAGTTGTAAACTGATATGTATTTTTATTCTCATAGCATTGTACGGCTATTGTACTACAAAAAAGGAAGCGTAGCTCGATGCACGATGAATGGTATTCTTATTAAAAAAATACCCCAATTTTGTGTACCACAATTTATGAATGACCCACAATAAACGTTTTTTAAAATACGGCATGCATTACAGGCCGAATTTCATCGCAATCAGAAAACCTTCTAAATTTTGATCATGCATTTCCCTTTCCCTTGTAACGGATTATGAACTAATTTCTTCGGAACTCTCTTTAAACTACAGTTCGACTATCATTATTTAACAAAGATATCAACAAATTGAAAATTTTATTTGTGTAGCTTCTTCTACAAACATGATGAGACCTCGATTCATATCTTTTGTGACTACGTCAACTACTTGCACAAATGGTCTGAGTCAAATTTATTACGGTCTTTTTAAGAGAGATCCCTAGAATCATCAAGTACTAGTACTTTGGAAGGAAATATTAATATGAAGTTAGCACAATAGTCATTATGCTGGAACAAATCATTATAGTTGTTCCTTGTATGTGTGATGATTATGAGAGATGTATCTTATCCTCACTACCGGATAGATCACCGGAAAAACCTAACAATTTTCAAATGTCCAGATATTTATTTGCATACTAATATCACCACTTAGCGTTTTTAAGCAATCAAGCGATCTGTTAGTCAAAAATCCATATAAACTTTGCTTACTTTCGCGTTTTTGACTTGAATTGTTACCATTCATCAAATTTTTGTCTGACTGGCCTTTTTGCAGCGCAACAAAAGAGAGTTTATTTAAGAACATTCAACAACAAAATTTATTGAAAGAAACACTTTACTCAATCAGTACATTTTTAATGTAAGATTTCTTCATCCATGAATGCTATTGAGTAAAAACTTACTTTTAAGTAATTTCGATCCATTGGTGTGACCAATTTCAATGTCAAATTGTCACCAGATTTTTTAATTAATTTAACAACTTCTTCGTGTGATGACCATTTAACGTCTTTCTCACCGATACCCACAATAAAATCACCTTCTTTCACACCACCAAACTGTAATAGAAGAATAAAAATTATTTCTTTAATTTAGCTGTGACATTTTTATTTTTTATAAAAACAAATTCAATATATTTAACAGTTGACTATTTTCAATTCGGAAAAAAAAAACAATGCATATGGAACAAAGCCTGACAAAATGTGATTGATTGTTAAATTTATGTGAACTAGTAGCGCGTTGATGAGTAAAAAAAAGTTGGTGAGAGGCAGCGAAGTTTCAATAATTGGTTAAGTCTCACGTAGACTGACAAAACGGAAGTCTGATTATAAATTATTTGTATTAATTTTATTTCTTATTAATTTTATTACCGAATAAAAGTTTAAACAAATATTATTAATAGAAAAGTTGCTGTTATTACTTTGCTTTTATCATTCTGCTACTTTAAAAATTGTATTGGTTTAAAAAGTTTCGTAACACGAAGCAAGCACGGAGGAGGGGGTGAGTGGATAACTAAATGTCTATGTAAGGTTACATTGTAGGAGATCGGTTGGACAAAGGAAGAAAAACGCGTTATGTGGTTTATAAATAGCTCCTATTTTTGAAAGTTGCTAACTTCAACAGTATGATTTCAACAACTAACTTCAACAGTATACATGCGTGAAACAGCGTTACGCAGACAACTTGGTGCATTTCAATTTGATTCATAAGTCCTTATTTTAACGCGGGCTCATAAGAGATTACACTTCTTCACTACACTTCAAAAACTGTATATATAGCGTCAAAAGTTGAGCTTTCATTTCAAAATTTTATAATTGATTTGTATCTTACTTATTCGGCTTTCAAAAAAATGTTTCGAATAAAAATTGTTAGTATGGTTGTAATGAACAACTTTTATCCGAAACATTTTTTCGAAAACCGAATAAATAAGGTACAAATCAATTATAAAATTTTGAAATTATAGCTCCACTTTTATGGCTCCACGCCAATTGTACATAAATTCAATGATTTTAACATTAAACTTGTTCGTATTTGTTAATATAATTAATGAAATTCATTTTATTTGTCTAAAATTACAATAGTGCATCCAATTTTCATTATACACAGCTTGGTTATATAAAACGGGCTAAGGTTATTGAAGGTTAGGCGAAAACCAAACTTTATACTGCATTAGGATTATGTGCGAGTTATATTAAACTAATTTGACTGTAATTTCAGCCTAAATTGAATTGTTCCAAATAATATAAAAGTTGTCTCAAAATGAGCTGCTATTTCTTGTTTTATCAGAATAGAGGTAAGGTCTTGATACAACATATTGACATAATTGCTGAGAAATGCTGAAATGTTGTGCGAATTTCTTCTTTGAGGACCTCAAATATTTTGGGTTTATTAATGTCAGTTCATTTTGGGACACCTTATACAATTTTATGGTCAAAATTAATGCGGTCTATAATTAGTGTGTGATACAACATATTGACATAATTTCAGGACCTCAATGTTTTGTGTTTATTAATATCAGTTCATTTTGGGGCACCTTATACAATTATAATCGTCAAAATTAATGCGGTCAATAATTATTGAAACAAATGGAAATACTTACATCAGCAAGTGAACTATGATCAACAGCTGCAATGATAACGGGTCCATCGCCGCGTACACTAAACCCAAATCCATGTTCCCCATCCCGTGATGATGAAGCTGATATATCTCGTCGACTGGGACTTACATAACATTGACTACCACCATTTTGTATAACTTTGTGTACGGCTCTTGACGTGTGATGAGTATTACCATTTGAATTACCACGATGTAATTGTACCAATCGTGGTGCAGTCCAATGATGTTTAGCTGAAAATATAGCCACAGGTCCCAGCGCTCTAAATAAATCATCAACACGAAATATAGAAAAATCTGGACCAGTTAAACTTAATTGAAACTTTGTTGATGCTTGTATTCTCGGCGGATCCAAAACTTCACGAAAATCATCCTCGTTTTCGGCCTTTGTATACGCAGCATCCACTGACTCATGGGATTGTCGTAACACGGCGGTTAATGCTTGTTTTCCTTTTAGTTCACGACACATTCTATGTAATCTCTGACTTTCTTCGTGCATTACTAGTGATTCGCGTAAATGTGCTCGGCCTATAAAATGTTAAGAATATTCATAATGCAAAAATCAGAAATTTATTCAGAATTATACAAGAATCATTTAAGAGTATCCAAAGAGAAGTATGTCTACCAGGGGTGGCATTAAAATTTGGCGCAACATTTTGTTTTGTTTAGAAACTTTAACGAAACGTCAAATTTACCACTATAGTACTAACTCTTGGTAACATATTTGTGATTATTTGTAAATGAGTAACGATATTTGTGATTAGTTAATCTTCAACTACTTTGAAAACGATCCATAATTATGAATAGAATCGAGTGTTATTTTGTGGAATTCCATTTTATAAATAAATATGTTTAGCTGCTCATTTACGATTACAAATAAAAGAGAATGCCAATAATTAAATAATGAATAAATCTTACCTAAAAGTTTTCTTTCCGAATCATCTACAGGTACTTTTATATCTAATTGTGTTTTACTACCGCTATCCACATGTAGAAAATGCAATGTTTCTTTCGTAGAAGCAGACATTTTCATAATATCTTCGGATAATAACCCCATGGCACAATGATAATGAGATAACGCTGTAAATGAAAAAGAAAATAAATAGAATAAAAAGCAAAAAAAACAACAAACAAATTAAAATAAAAGCAAAAACAAATCCCATTTGTGTATGGATGTTGTTAGTGCCCTAGAAGTCAATAGTACTCGTAAATGTATTGTATAAAACAGAACAACATCATCGATTATCAAATAACTTGTTTCAAAGTAGAAGTTACCATAAAAATAATATTTAGCTTTAATTTAAAATCAAAGTAAAACTATTTTCTACATATTAGGATGAAACGGGATTCTTCTACTTACTATTTTATTTAAATATTATTATGAAACTGAATAAAATGAAAGATTAAATTGAATTCTAGAACGACCGTAAAGGCTTAATTCACACCAACCTGACAATCGGGTAAACGACATCGGGTATACGACACAAGGACTTTAAAAGTAATGAGATGATGTTTTACATTAGGCCGACATAGTGTTGTAGTCGTTTAATCTAGGGGGCAGTCGCTAGGGGCCCCAACAACTCCCAGTGCTACGATCGACTGTCGTGTCATTTGAGTCTAGTCGGGCCAGGTTTAAACAAATGGAGCGCTTCATATCTACCCGAGTACGTTCGGAAACTAGTCGGTAGTGTACGTTCGTACACTAGTCTGCACTTTGCTTTCTGTCCAGTGTTATATATGTTTAGGCGGGATACATTTCCTGAATGAGTTCTGGAGTTGAATAGTTTTTTTTGATCAGTGGAAAGTCGTCGAAACTGCAACACTCATACGAAAAATTTATCTTCCTATTTTCTCAACCCCTTAAAAAGAACATCGAATGTCCCCAACTCATATCTTTTCATCATAAGCATTGGATAAACCCATTGCATCCTATTTTTTCTTCTTTTTTGAGCGTCTATAATACAAGGTACAAGCTAGCAACTGATCCCGCTTCATGTACGTAAACGACTGAAGAAAAATTGACAAAATGTGGAGATGGTCGAATTGGTCCAACATGCCAAGCTGCTATTCGGGTATATTATCAAGTTTAGTGTCGTGGTCGGCTAAATGTCGTCTATACGACTGTCGGGTTGGTGTAAAATAAACCTTAACCGGTTTTTTATTTCGGATCGTCTAGAAAACTCTGCGAATATATAAAAACATACAATTGGGAGTATGTCCGATGCCAAATATAACACATAAAAAGTGGCACCCCTAAAAACATAGCAAATATCAAAAACAGAAAATATTTTCCAAGCTTTTCGTAAATAACTTGAAATGTATTAATTATTTCGAAAAAAAAATTGTTCAAAATTTATAGAGCATACATTTTTGTACAAGAAATTTTTGGAACATTTTTCTATTCAATATTTAGTTTGCTTAGTTTGTGTCAAAAAAAACCATAACATGTAAAATATATGGTGAACATTTATTTCCAAAATAAACGATTTCTAAAAGAAAAGCTCAGCTTTGACGAACTCTACGTAGAACTACGTAGAAGTGAATCGAAAACTGTTTCAAGAGCATTTTGTAGGAAATTTAATATTCCACAGCTTTTAAACAACAGGTTTTTATAGAAATTTTAATAAATTTGCCAGGGGGGATTCCTTTTTGAAACCGTAAGAGATAGAACACAAATTTAAAGAAAATAAATGTCCTTTTTTTTTTAAATAACAACTTTTGTTTGAAACTGTTTTTATAAACTCAACATATAGTTTAAGCAATTAACTCAGTTAATTGTTGTTTTCACTTGTTTATTGTATGTTTAGTATCGATAAAAAAAGTCTTGTAATTCTTAACATAATTTTTTTAATGCTAATCATTTATTTTATGTTTTTATCAGAAAATTTACAATAATTTTATGATCGTTAATACTTAAATAGCTATAAAAATCATTATAAATATAATAATAATGCTTAAATTTCATTTTACTTATGATCCCAAGGTAATTTCAATTATGTTGGCCGTTATACTGAATTTCAATTACAAAACTGATAATATATTACAGTTAGCAATCATATAATTTGATATATTATATTTATCTATTTTGCGCTTGAAATAAAATTATCATGTAATTTGAAACTGTAACAATTTAAAACGTACCCTCCCCTCTCTACACCTGATGTACTGCATGGCATATTCTGTAAAATTTTTTATACATAACAACGTTCAAGGTGGTCTCAAAATTTGTCAAGGTGGTAATAATTATTATTATCAATATATTGCGATTATAAAACTATCTGTTATGAATTTTTTTAAATTTTAATTAATGACAAAACCATTTTTGAAAAGTGGCAAGTCATCGACTGAATACTGACATGCCTTAAATGCCGTGTTTAATTGCCCACCATAAAAATTTTGTTTATATTTCTCTGATACTATGGAAATTGAATAATAATACATGGCTTGTTCAATTATGACATCGACCTTTTCGATTAATTGTTGCATGTTATTGAATTTTTCGTATCGTTTTGAAACTCATACTGGCTCGAGGTATTTGTAACTTTATAAACAAGTTCTAGAAATTTTCAGTGGAGTTAAAGAACGAGATCATATGCTCCTTACTTCCTGTCCCTATTGATGTTTGTTCTTTAGGACTATGACATCTTGTTGCAATAACTAGAAACAAAGTAGTCGAGTTCAACTGTGATAGTTACGTATACATTAATAGGGTTATGTTATTAAAATAAACAAAAAAGTTATTATTTTGTTAATGAAACTGTTTAAATTTAGCCTGACTAAAGCCGCCATTTTGGAATATGACGTCATGAGTAACTTTATCAATACGTCATATTCTTTTAGTACGATTACTAATTTAGTACTTTAATACTTCTACAATACGATTTTCATACGGTGAAAGGTTAGAATCGCATTATTGCTTTGCTTGTAATCGTCGATTATGGAACGTTTAAATTTATAATTTACGCAAACACATAAGGTTTTTCGTACTGTTTAGGAGCCAAACTTTTTGAGTGAGCGTAGTAATCACATGTTATGTCACATTAGTCGTGTTGCTTTATTTCAGAGCTCTGAAGAATAAATTTATATTGTTCTTATTTGAAATTTACAGATATTTTCAAGTGGGTTTTCACTCTCTTAGGCACCTCTGTTAGAGATTTTTAGGTGGCATTACTCTTACAATAGTGGCTCAAATAATGGGAGTGTAAATTTTCCAAGAGGTAGAAAAATTTGCAGTATAATTTTGAATTTGTATTTTATAGTAGCCAATTCTATTAATTTTGGTTAAGACCAAATATGTATTTTACATTTGTAAGTAGAGTTCACATACTTTGTGTTAACGAATATGATCCTAGATATTATGGGCGCCATTCAAACACATTAAATATTAGAAGAAAATGTATTCCACACATAAAAATAAGGCTTAATCTTGTTCCTTGATTTTCGTTTTCAAGTTATTGCATTGTAAAAATGCGATTTATAACTACGGTCTTCTCTAAAATAAATATCTCACGAGCTATTGGGAACTGGCATGCAGGCGTGGCTTGGTTAATATGACTGACTTTATGTTCCAAATTTAAAATAAAAACGTGTATTGTGAATCAGTGACAGTTAATTTAATAATTTATTACTTTCATTGAGTGGAATTTTTAATTGTGCAAGTTTCAATGTTGCTAAAAAAGAAATAGCTTTCTTTGCTTTTAGTATTATGCAATGCAACTTTATCATAGTTAGAATATTAACCACCAGACGTCGTGACCCAGTGCAGAGGCCGAAAATGAGACCCAGAAAAATCAGCCCGGTAATATTCAATTACTGTCTGTTTTAAAACTGTGCCAACTTATTTTTTGTAACACCCGGCTGCTTATTTTGATTTTGAAACAACGGAAATAATGTTGATTAAAAAAATTCATTTCACATTCACATTTCAACATATTTTCTAAAATACCCTCTAATAAATTTACACCACGAGTGTTTATTTATCTCGAATATCACAAGAGAAACTAAACAATGTTTTAATCAAAAAAATGTTCAAACAAAATTGACCTTAAATAAAAGTATGTTTAATAACATTGAACTAGGCATCTGTAAAAAATATTTTTATTTTATTATTTCTAAATAAAGTAATAAATATCGAAAAATGTATTTGAAATAAGTACACATGATTTTTTTATGTGTACTATAAATGGAAAACCGGAAATTCTAAAACCGGTATAACATTTAAAAAAACAAACATTGTAATTGCAATGATGATATTTTACAATTGTAGGAATAATAGTTTTAATAGAAACTCTTTTCTTTTTTTTTGCAAATATTTATGTGCATCAGGCAATTATACGCGTGTAAAAATAAAATAGGGTTCCGTAGTTAAATAGTTACATTTTCGATAAATTAATAGCATTCGAACACACATAGCACACATTGATTTTAATTTTACTATGGGTCATAAAGGTAGCGATTTGTGTCTTATTCATTCGGTTTTTGGGAAAATGTTCCGAATTAAAGTTGTCAGTATATTTATAATGAACAACTTTTAGTTGAAGCATTTTTTCAAAAACCGAAAGAGTAAAGCACCAATCAATTATAAAATTTTGAAAAAAAAGAATCCTACTTTTGTGTCCGTGTGTAAAGTTGTTCATTATAGATAAACTAACGACTTTTACTCGAAATATATCCCAATAAATCGAATGGCATATAGAAGTGTTGGTCTACTTGTAGAAGTGAGTTTAAATACACAGCATTATGTGTTATGTCATGGCATTTTAATAATTATTTATTGGAAAGGATATTAAAGAGGGTAAAATCAAATGAAGCTATAAGAACAAGACCATCTTTAAGGAACATGAGAGATGCAGATTAAAATCGATAAAGAAAAGATGTTAAAACAATGGAAAATAACAAAAAACTAAGTGAATATATACCGGGTATAATAGAGCGATAATAGGAATCCCCTACTAATCGTTCAGGACTTCCATTTAAACAAATCAGTATGGTTTAAAACAAGATGCAGCCGAGTTGATAAAAATCGCAGTGTGTCTCAGGTATGTAATAAATGCTACTAACGTCTACCACAATAAACACAGTTATTATGTAATAGACATTTTGTAGAGAACAGGAAAATTAATTAATTTTTAAAACTCCATGGTAAAAAATTCCTGTACGTAAAATTTAATGAAAATTATATATAATACCAAGACTCAATGATACAAGATATTATTATAATGACCACTTGCTGTTCGGCTTTAAAAGTATAGAACC
Organism: Nineta flava; assembly: GCA_963920215.1. Classification (NCBI taxonomy): domain Eukaryota; kingdom Metazoa; phylum Arthropoda; class Insecta; order Neuroptera; family Chrysopidae; genus Nineta; species Nineta flava. Next base: position 32,177,748 of record OY986045.1, read on the forward strand.
ATCATAAAAAAAGTATACGTTCTTTAATTTAATAGAATGTTTTAATTATTTATGTTGTTGATACAAGAGAAATATTTATACTTGATTAATTACAATGTAACTAATTCTTAGAAAGATTATTTCATTTTCTTTTATGTTTAATTGTCTTAAATCCCTTGAATTTAACACGAAAGATAAAAACAGATTAAAAATAATCTGGATTATATAATTTATCATCATTTATAATATTGTTAATTTACGTTGAACGGTTGTATAAGCGATATGTTTGAAATTACACCCAAAATGAAAACGTTTATTTGAAATACATCTTCATTTTTAATATAGAGATAAGATATTTTGTTATCAAAGTAACGGAAATGTTTTAGACTGCAGTTAATAGGACTATTAAAATATACGCTTTGCTTCGAACCGAAAGGTGTATAAATCTAAGCTATCAATCCGTAAAGGAATAAGAGGATTTAAATTGGTACCACGTAATGCTTGAGAGCTTAATGTTCTAAAAAACTCGCACCAAACATTGTTACTTTTGTGAGAATGCCAACTTTTGAAAATGTTAGATAATGAAATACCAAATTAGCTTTGACTAAGAGAACAGAAACGCTTCTATTTGGCTAGGAGGTGTACTAGATGGTGTGGTTCTATCACAAATAAGGGCCAATAATGGAGACAGACTCCAGGATTAAGAGTAAAACAAATCTAAGTTTGAAGAAGATCAGTCCAAGTGGCCGTACTGTCAAAGGCACTATGCTTGGAACTGGGAGATTGCGAAGTCGATTTCCAACGGTGGCAGTTTGTTATTTACTTTAATTGGGGCGGTTATTTGACTAAACTGTCAGCGTATGAACAAGAACGAATGTAATCGGATATGCTTGTGAAAGTTTTTTGCAGTTTCCTTTCACGAACTCCAGATGAATTTTGGCAAAGTTCCTATCAAACTCGGCTGCAGTCGTACAACCTACCAAATTCCTAGTCTGCATACATATTCCTTATCCTTTAGGGGTCGGTAAAAAAGACCTAGAAAGTCTACTTGCCAGGCTTTGACCTCCCCTACGCTACTACTACTATTACTCAGATAGATGAAAGTTATCCTGCAAGGTCGATAGTCCTTATCATCAAGTCAATCTTTAATTGTACAATACATTTGATTTAAAAGTTAGCAAGTCAAATGACAAGAAATTCAGACGATAACCGTCAAATCAATGGAATATATTTGTATTCGGATTCTACGTTTTTTGAAAAGAAAATCGTCAAATTTTGAGGGGAAGTTAATTTTTTATACTTTCAATTACATCTAATAAAACTTATATCTAGACATCAGTATTTCAATTGCAACGTAGCCATCATCAGTAGCTAATTTATTGTAAAACATATTAAGAAATTCAATCAAAATAAAGATATGACTTAAAGGCACTAACCAAACTTTTGAATATATTCCACCCCGTTTTGACAATTGTGGTGTATGTTTTGTTATTTTAAATAATTATGGAAACTCGAAGTCATTAAAAATTGTTTTTATAATGTTTTAAGAATAATTTTTATACTAAATACACCGCATGTAAAAATATACAAAACTTACCTAAATAATGTTGTTTCTTTACATTAACTAATGCAATCCATGAATATGGCACATAATCTTTAACTGGATCGCATGTAATTAGTTGATGCACATGTCCATAAATCTCACCAACTTGCGCTGCCTCTTGAGATAAATCCAACCATATATCAATGTCACGATTGTCATGTGATTGTAATTCTAATTTTTCAAATAAGCATTCACGTGCTTGCGCTAACATTAATTGTACTAACATTTCCAACATCTCTGGACCTAGATCCATTGACGGTGCATTTGTGAAGTTTTCATGTATGTAACGGAATGTACCCGCAGCACGTAGAAAACTGTCTACAGCTGAATCTAAACCTTTTGCTGTCAAGCGATCTTGTTTGGTACCTTTAAAAAAATAATTCTCAATTAGTTATTTATTTCATCAATATAGGCAATCGAAAGAAAACATAGGCACTGGACACATTTTGATTCTTTCACAGGATATCATTATATTAGCAACATAGCTTCTATCCCTATAAGAGCCTGTAATCCTGAAGACGAACCCTTGGGGTATCAAAAATGCAACGTAATATAGGTATCTTTTTTATACTCGGTATATATAATATATACAAAGGCACAATAAGTTTAGTCCCGACTTTGCAACGGTTGAAAATATTGATCGCAGAAAAAAACTTTTGGGGATCATAAAATGATCTAATTAGTTCATTTCCGCATGTCCGTCCGTCTGCATGCCTGTCCGTGGACACAATAACTCTAAAAACGAAAAGGGATAACCCGCTGAAATTTTGAGTGTTAGGAAAAAGTAAAACATTTGATTGAAAGTTTTTTTCATAAACTCAGTGTATACCGGGTATTTAAGCAATTAACTCAGTTATTTGTATTTTCACTTGTTGTATTCTTGATTTTATATAAGTGCACACTTCAGATATGGCCATGTCCGGCTCTTTTTCCCTTTCCATATAAATGGATGTCACTGCTAAACTTATATATTATAACATATACAGTGTTTCACTTTTGAAATCCCAATGGCTGGTCTTCAGGATTAAACCCTATATATATTTCAGAGATTACTTTTCATAGCATATTATATGGTTTACTTTATTACAGTGAACTATTATTAATCATTACTGACTTCGTATCATTTAAGAATTTTGTTTGGAATATATTGAGAAAGAGAAATACTTCACACTATTTTGCCTGTCATATGCTCTCATTAGTTTCAAATATTCAAGATGTATCAAAATTATGTTTCATGGCTTTAGAGGAGGTGATGGAATTTATCAAAATAGGAAAAGTTCATACGAAGTGGAAGTTCTTTACGAAATGGTTTGTTTGTAAGATACAAGATATTAAAAAGCAACTGATTCTTTAAAAAGCGTACTCGAACGAATGTTTACAGGAATTGCTTGTCTCATTTTGACATTGATACAGTTATGAAACAAATTTTTGAAACACTCTATAGCGAATCAAGTCTACGAAAATCAGTTATTTAATATTCTTGTTTTAAAATAGCTATCACACATAGTTGCTTTAAACATGAACGAAGTGATTTTGAAGTAAAACAATAATATAAGAGGATTAAAGGTCATTACACAAGAAAAAAATAAGGTATAAGATATAATAAATAAGGAATAAGAAATAGCACAGCGACCAAAACACAATGGGCGATAAGATACAATATTCAACCAATCACAGTGGTTGAATGCCTGCTGTTGGTGTGTGCACGAATGTCAAAAACATAATCTAATAACATCCTGCACATAACATTGCCAGCCAAACCTGTGATTGGCTGGGAATAAGAAATAAGGAACAGATACCCAACGCGACGAAAATTCTGTTGCTATTTCTTATTCCTTATTTTTGTATTATTTTATTATTTTTTTCCATTGTGTAATGGTCTTAACATAGACGTAACTTTTATAAAATACTATAATTACCAATTTGTGTATAAACAGCACCAATATTAAACAAGACACAAGCTTTTTCAAATGCCACTGTACGTTGACAACTGGGCACTCCTGTCAATGAATCATACCATTCAAAATAAATGCCAAGCGATCGATCAGGTGGAAAAAATCGTCGTTCTAAGAAATATAATTGATTATAATACCGGAACAATAATGCAACACCATTTGGATCGCGTAACGGTGTTCGCATTGCCTGTAAAATTAAATATAATTGTTTTAGTAATGAATTCAATGAAAGGATTTAAAAAAAATAAATCCATCGAGTTTCAATTTACCTGACGCGTATCCATTAAATCTGCAATTGAATCTTCATATTGGGTAGCATCTTCACTGTAATGTTCCAATATGAAATCTTTAAATGGTTCTCGAAAATCGATTTCTTTTGTTTCTTTTAAACCAAGTGGTATCATTGGTATGACTGCATCCTTTCTGTTTTATGAAAATATAAAAGAGTAATAATGAATATTTGCTTACTTTATTCCTTTGAGAATATTTTTGAACTTTGTTTTAAGAATAATTTGGTTATTTGTATATCAAAATTTGTGGTTAGTCAATTGACATTTTTTTGTATTCTAAAGAAATTTGTCCTATTTGAAAATAAACAATTCTAAGTAATAATGATACATCACGTATCTTTTAATTATCCTAAAGTTTCTAAAGGCTATTTTACAATTTTTATGGAATTTTTTATACAGAGTCTCTGTTCTGTATATCGATTGCGTGGTTGTTCTCATTAGATTTTTTTAAATAGCAAACATTGAAAAGAAACAAATAGGATGGGGTTTCCGGAACTATTGAAGACGAAATAATATTGAATACACTTTAGAGGATTAGATGCAGAAACCACTGCGAAAAAGTAATTCTTATCTATTGTCTTTCGAGATTGATTTTCCGGGAATTTCAGGATTTGTTTTTAGGAAATTGGGAATTTCACAATTTACCGAGCCATGCAAGTTTAAGCCTGGCAAAATCTGATACAATAAAGTAGTTTTCATCAATTATTTTGTACTCATCAGGGGTATAATGAAACACCCTTGAGGAGTGTTATGAGATATTTTTAGTGTTTCATGTGAAAATTGGTAAAACGAAACACTAACTCTTCGGTGTTTGTCTGTCTGTCTGTAACATGCCTTTTTTCTCAGAGAATATTACACGTAATTTTCGATAATATGCAGTTTGCCATATACGGATATGCGGTTTAAAATTAGAACTTTTTAGCTAAGGGCTTAGTTTAATAGGGTGACAATTTAAAAAAAAAATTTTTTTTTCCTTCATAATTGAAGGAAAATTATCAGAATCGCGAATTTTGACATGAAAACGTATATTAGCTCTGTACAGTTGTAGCCAGTTGAACTGTCTTTTTCAACACTTATTGTGCGATCATAGCACTTGACCGATTTTTTATTTTATTTATTTAAATATGCCTTGCTTTTGTAAAGTTAAGATAGTTTTTGAGTAATGAGTTCCTGTTCTATAGCACGCAAAGTCACCACAAATCGTAAATTTATTTTCCTTAGAAAAAAAAAATTATGAATCAATCATTTCGTCTGAAAAAAATATTAATTTCAAATGGAATTTTTCCTTCCTGATATTTGTTACATCATATTCAATAACGAACAAACTAACTTAAACTTTATTATACATTATTTTTCAAATTTTATATTGAATCATATAAAAACAAAATTAAAAAAAAAAACCTCTATTTATTGTCTGATTTTTTGTTGTTTTAGAACTCAGAAACTATTGTTCTTTTGTTTAAAAAAATTTTTTGATGTCATATCGACTTTTTAATGTGAATTAAAAATTATAAAGGTTTTTACACAATAATATCTTTTTTTTTTGTGTGTAACATTATTATTTATTTTTCTCAAGATATGGCTTAGATATTAAATTTTAATATTTATTGTATTCATATTTAGTAGGAAAATATACACATGAAACTTTCGCATAGTACGAATGCTTAATTCCAGAAATATTACAGTGTATGTGATGATTCTAGACTCAATGTGCACCTGATATGGATACCGGGCAATTGGGACATTTCCGGGAACTGTAGTGCCGACGAGTTAGCCAGAAATTGTACAAAGCTACCGAACACGATCAGCCCAAAACATCTAGGAGTATCTGTTGTGAGCTGGAAGTTACTCCTGAAAACCATATTAGGTAAAGCCAATATTAGGTGGTGAAAGGAATTACTTGCGGTATTCCTTATGGAATAAGGAATTCCTTAATGAATTACCTGAGGTAACCTCGTTTTGCCAAAAAGACTAGCGTAATATTCTTCACGAATGGAATTCAGCGGAAAATAATAAATCCGTAAAGAAGTTAAACTATATATTTAAGAAAACATTGGAATTTGGATATTAGGACTTCAGTAGAACAGAATCAGCGTCACTTCTTCCGTTAAAATTAAAGTATGAAAGACTTAGCATTAAATCCATTATTTACATTAGAATCAGAGTTAGTGAAATTTGTCAAGACAAGGTCAGATTTATCAATATATACATTTAATATACAAAGTTTACGAGCTCATTAAAAATGATATCATTGATAATGTCGCTCGTAATTTTAATATTCTCCGTTTATCAGAAACATGGAGTAATAATGATGAAGACATGCCTGTACCTAATTCCACCTGTCAAATCTAAATGTTCTAAAGTAAGAGCTGGCGGTGTAGTTCAGTAAAGTTAAACATGAAAAGGCGGTCGTGCTTGCAAAAGGTCCGGTCGTTCTGAATTTTTTATATGTTGTTAGGACCTAAACCAATATTAAAAAACCAGATTTGCAATTTCCAAAGTGCTGTGCGAGCGGGGGTGTACCCAAAAAACCATGAAATTTTCGGACTTTTTTCAGTTTTTGCTCAATATCTCAGTAAAGGAAGGGTCTGACCGGTATAGTCATTCTATACACTTTTAAAGTAGACTAAATTTTCAACAATTTGAAATCAAAACAAGCTCTATACAGCTATTGGTTCCCAAGATACAGTTCTTAGAAAATAGGCCATTTTTTCCAAAAAGTGCAAATTTTTCGAATGGTCACTTATTTCGTACAATATCTTCTAAAATACGCATCCCACGTCAAATATTATATGTAACAAACTTGTAGTAAATTTAATTAGCTTTCATTTGAGATCAGACTGGTCCCTGATGCCCAGCGGTTCTCTCAAAAACGGCAGATAACCAAAAACAGTCATAAGTTAACCAGCACAGCGCACATATTTACCAGATGTTTGTATCCATATTTTCGGTAAAAGTAGGTACCAATTCCAATCAGAAGGAAGGAAACAAAAGATCGAGGTCGTACAGCAGTTATCAGAACATGAGAAAATGACAAACACTTCTTCTTCCATGCTTCAAGAGGCCACGCTTGTTTTTGAGAACAACAGTCTCAAAAAATAGCTGTACTGAGTGTCCCTTTGTTGGAGCCCATCTCCACTTCTCCACTATGACTATGTCATCGACAAAACGTTTTTGGAGGTGAGTTTTCGTTGTTCTCACATCAGGGATACAATCACCCTTAATTTGCTGCAGAAAGTGTGATAAAGAAAACTGGCATTCATCACTGTTTTCCAACAGGTAATCCTACAGTTCCCTCAATAAAGTCATCTGGCCAAAGCGTTCTCTATTTAATCTCCACTACTTAACCCACATTTTTCGCGGGTTTCTCTTTTCATTTTCACATATTACATACAGCGCTACTCAAGCAATAGCACTCTTTTTTTTAAAATCATGTTAAGGTGGCCCACTCAAATTCAGGCGCGTTAAGTTTCCACCAAGGCGGAAACTCTACGCGCCTCTCCAAAATCTTTGTACATTGTATTTACACGGAGGAAGCTCCCAGCGCGAGGTCAAAAGGCGTTGCTCTTTTTGTCTAGCACACTCCAACCTCACGCTTCTGGCATGTCGCTTCGGAATGACGCTTCGGAGTGGCACGCCAGGAGCGTACATGTAAACCGACCTAATGTCTTCCAAACACTATGCTCTATCGCAGGATAGAAATCAGTGTTACATCAATCGAGCGAGTGCTACATCAGTCGAGTGTTATATCAGCGATTCGTTACAAGCTGAAAATATACTCTGATCGAGTTCTCATGGCGCACCAAAAGAAGTATTATCATTAATTCAAAAAATATGCCATATTTTTGAGTTATATAAATATTTATCAACCATTCTACTTTCATTTTGGATCAAGTTCAAAAATATTCACTAATAATAAAGAATTTCTAAACAATAGTTAATAAAAATGCATGAACTTACCTCTCATTTTGATATAGTTCAACTGAACTATTTAATTCAGCTAATTGTTCTTTTAATAATTGTAAATTGGAATTAACAAAACTTAATTCTAGTGCAACGGTTTCACGTAATTTACGATTTGTTGTTGCTTTATATAAATTTTCAGCGCCAGCCCGTAAACGTAATTCTTTATTGATTTCTTGATTTAATTTTGAACGTTTATTTTGTAATTTGCCACGACATGTTGCTATTCGAGGATCTGAACCCTGTAACAAAAAAAAAAAAAACCAAGGTTAAACAAAAAACAATAAATGTAATTAGTTAATTGTTAAAATACTTAATATATATATTTGTTTTAACCCTCTACATTCTGAAATGTATAAAAACATGAGATTATAAGGTTGTGGTGCACGCGTAAACCCACTTTTCTTAAGGATGTACGAGCACTGAAGCTTCATTTTTTGTTTACATGTAGTTGAAGTGCATATAAATCAATTATAAAAGTTTCAGGGGGGGGGGGGGTTACGGGGGTTTTGAATTAATTATTTAATGTTAAAGTTCGAGTTTTAATGCATTGCTTTTATGGAGAAATCCATATTTTGACATATTTTGATAATTTTCACTTGGAATAAAATAAGACGAATAAAAAAAAACTACGCAATAGAAAATATTATCCATATTTTTTTATCTAGAAAAATTTTCTATATATTTCTCTCAAAAACAAATATCTTATAAAGTTGAAAAAAGTAATTCATAAAAAAAAACATATATTGCAGATTTAAAAAAAAATATATTGATATGTAATGAAAATAATTTGCAACTGCGATTCCAAAAATATGGAATAATCACTGTCGAAACAATTCTTGCACAGTACAACATATAGTGAATTGTATCATAACAGGCAGTCAGGGTAAAGGAGAGGGTAGAAAACAATGGGCATTTTTTATTGGACCGTAATATGAACGCCGATCAGAATTCAGATGATTATTTCAACAAAATCGTAACATTGTAGTCAAGAGCGAATTAAGACAATTCGCTGCCCCTTACTTTTAAGGTATATTTTCATGTGTCGAATTGGACCACGTGCTCGGTCACGAGACCAGTTTTGACGTTATCGCCGAAAAAGTTTTGAATCAAACCAACTTCTTCGCTTGACATCAATCATTGATTAGAATTGATTGTAAATTCGCTATTTTCGCCCTATGTTATCCACGTAGAAATTGTAACTCGAACAAATGCAGTGTTAGACAAATTAATTTAGAAAAAGGAGATAATTTCACTGTTAAATTAGCTCGACGCTGTATGTTCGACGCCCAAAGCAAGGGCTGACGTGAGAGCGTTGACACCAAAAAACGTCATCGACACTCGGGCGTCTAATCGGAAAGTAAAGTTAATTTTCAGTGATTCAAGAATATGTGAAAATCAATCTTTTCTCATAATTCTGTACAATAAAATTAAAAGAAATAAAAATTTTAATTTAATTTTTATAGTCAATTAATTTATTTCTATAACAATTGATGTAAATGTTTTGGGTTAAAATTGCTATAAATTCTTTCATTTAATGAAAACAGTTATTTTTGAAGGTTATTGAATTAATTTTTTTTTTTTTATTAGTGTTTTAAATAACAAAAAGTACTCATGCAAATCTTTTTATGAGGGTTAACAATGCTAAAAATGTGTAACTGTTTTTAACTCGAATAACTGTTTTATAACTAATCTTTGAAACTACTGAATCGAATCTTTCTTGGAATGATTTGTAACATTTACATAGAACATAATTTCATCAAAAATAAAATCTAAAGGGCAGATTTATTTACTAGGGTAAGTTTATATATAACGTGTTAGAAAAACATCTGGAAACTTACCATGTAAATAATTAAAAAGCTATTAACTATCATAATGTTTCTAATATGATATCACCATCTCTTTGCTATGTTTATGTTTAATTAGTATATTATTACTATAATAGTATATTATTAACCATGGTACTAAAGTGAGTCTTTTAATCCCGCGAGTGGAGTTTGTTTACTACTTTAGTACCTATTTGGAGGGACTACTTTACTACTTTAGTACCTATTTGGAGGGAGTAAAGTTGTCATTTTAGTCCCGAAAGTGCAAAAAATAGTATATTTACCATGGGACTAAAGTGCCTTCAATCCTTTGAGTGGCTCCGCCCTCAGGAACACACTCCACTCGCGGGATTAAAAGACTCACTTTAGTCCCATGGTTAATAATATACTATTGTATTTCCTCAGAATAAATACACCATTTCTTTAAAAAAAATAGATATGTTAATTAACTTTTTGACTAAAATGTTTTGTACTTTAAACGACCAATGGGGGAAAAGGGGGGTTTAGGGACAGGAGAAAACAAAAACAATTTTTAGATCTATTCAATTTCTATACTGAAATAAAAAAATCTTAAATTGATAAACGTCATTCTTTCCAGAAATTACATTAAAGATTATAGAAACATGGCGTAACCATGGTGACACATTATTTATTCTTTATTTTGGGTGTTGTATTTAAATTGCAAATATTTCTGGAAATATTAGAGTTTCAGAAAATTTATTTCCTACAACTTAACTTATTATAAATTTATCCCTTTTATTTACTAATATTAAGAAAGAAATTCAAGATTTTAGATATTAAATTTAAATTGCAAATATTTCTGTAAACATTAAAGTTAAGAAAATATGGTTAAGGTATTGAATTGTAGTAAAATTTACTCATTACAAATTTTTTCATTTTTCTAATATTAAGAAAAAAATTAATATTTTGTTTTCCCCTCCCTTTAAGCCATCCCCCTTTCCCCTTCCCGATTTTGCTTATTATTATTAACGAACTTAACCTTTCAAATAGAACAAGCACGTCATATACCAAATTTCATTCCATCAACCGTAAGTTGCGGCCTCCAGTGCGCGTACTGACACATATTTCACATATTTACAAATATATATATATATATATATATATATATATATATATATGTGTGTGTGTGATAAGAAAACCATTTTATATTCATAAATTATGAAGATGGAATGTGCTTCAAGGCTCCTTTTATCAACAAAGAAAATGTATAATAATTTATATAAAAATTTCAAAAACTGGAACAATAGTTGATATACGATGATTTATAAATATAGCAACATTTAATAATAATAATCAATTTATCAATAAAATTTGATGATTTAATTACTATCATTTGACTGAACTCAGCTTTCGGTATTGTATTATTTTTATTAACAAAATATATGAGTTAAAATTAATTAATAATAGATTCTTTTGCATATGACTCACAACAATATTGTTTTTTTTTTATACTAAATTTGTTTATAAATTATTATAATTAGTTGTGCAAAATAATCAATAAGTTTGTTTCATTTATATCAATTATAATTAATCGCATAGAATTGTAATAATTTCTACTGTTTATCTTACGTCATTTAATAATGAAATCATATTTTTGTATTTGCATTTTAATTATTAATTCGTGGTGATATCAATAATGAGACATTAGTTCTTAATTATTATGTAAATTAGATTTCAATAAAAATATTTTAATATCGTATGGAATTCCTGTCTATTCAAACTAATTAGTGCCTTTGGTGTCAATATTTTTACGGTGGTAGTTCTCTCACGGTTCTTGGGAATTTGATGAAATGTGACTCTAAGCTCAGTGTCCTTTATTTGTTTTTTTTTTGTTTTGATAGATTGTGAAACAAGATTAACTTGAACTTTGAATTTTTTTCATAATTAAATAAATTTTTTTAAATCGATATTTTCAGATAGCTGTAACTTTTCTATAAACTCAAAAACAATTCTTAGGGTATATTTCGTTCTCTAACAACCCAGAAAGTTTCAAGTTTGGAATAAAACTTGTTTATAGGTTACGAATTTTTAAAGGTTCTTCTTTAATATAACATATTTCATGGTATTACTGAAGGAAAAAAACAACTAAAGTTAACTTTGAAGCTCTCTGAAAATTTGTCTTGCTATCTTTAATTATTACGATTGTTTAAAACATACGCGAATACGATTAATTAAAAACATACAAATATTGATATAAAAATTGTTTTTTTTTTTTTTGGTCAAATGAAGTAATAATTATTTCAATAGTGTAATTGTTAAGTACCAAGTCCGATATGTACAGGTAATTTTTTTGAAATAATACCGAAGTGTTTCGAAATGTGAAATTTTATGCATATTTTATAAAAAATTTATGCACTATTTCGGGTTTGTTTTAAAAAATTACCTGTAGAGATCGGATTTGGTACAAAATTGTCTGTACAAATCACAATCTGTACAATAATCGGGCTTAGAAGGATGGTGGGGCTCTTGACAGGACACTGTCGATTGAACTACCACCTTCATAACTTGAGGATTTTTTCTGATGATCCCACTTGTAGGGCCTGTATGGAGGACGATGAAACCTCCATACATGTTATATACACCTGCAGAAGCCTACAGGGTGCAGATATAGAATGTTAGGGTCCGAAACTTTGGATCCATCAATCCTGAGGGCAATCCCGGCGGAGAAGTTGTGGGCCTTCTGTGTGGCATCTGGCCTCGACAGAATCCTATAGCTTTATCTGCTTAAAATAGCATCTCTTACCCGGAGGCGTCTCGCCTTCGGGTGACAGGTTATTCTCAAGGAGGGCACAGAGGACCCCTTGGTCTAGGTGCTAGGGACCCGTTTGCGGTACCCCTCTTTCTAATTATTATTATTATATCGGGTTTAGTACGTAACATAATCAGCATTGATTTTATATTAATGAGTCATTAGTCATTCTTGTATTGTTTTAGCCAAATCAATTCGTATTTTCTTACGACGTTGACTTTTTTGAAAATCATTATCAATCAATATGTCATATTTGTCTTAAAGGTCAAGGTAAGTGGATAAGAATGTCGTTTGTTTCAACTTTATATGTTATTTAGATGTTTTACGTACATTTGAAGCAAAAAGTATGAGGTAAATTGATTACCTACGGGTGCATGACAACTCCAGCAACAGTTCATGACATTCATGATTAAAGGCATTCAAACATTAAAACTTGAAATATTTAAGTAAATATTTAAGTTTCAGACGATATTGTTAGATGATAAATTGTAGTAAAATTTGTTTTCGACAAATTTACTTTTGAAGAGAGAAATTTAAACTTTTGTTTTTCCCCTTTATACCAAACGTAGATAGATAGATAGATTGTAGAGACTGCCCTGGACAGGCTACACTTCGACCATAAGGTTCATTATGATGCTTAAGGATGTGAGAATGTGAGTGGAGTTGAAGAAATTTTTGTGTATAGACTAGGAATTGGTAGGATATGCGGCTGCAGCCGACTATGATAGGGACTATGCTGATATTTATCTGGAGTTTGTGAAGGAAACTGCAGAAAACCTTCTCAAGCATAGCCGGTTATTTTGTTTTTTGCCATACGCCGACAGTTTAGTCAATTAATAATAATGATAAACATATTATTATTTGTGTTTACTTAATATAAAACGGCGTCACAATACATAAAAACTAGCGTATACTATAGTTAAACATGTCCTTGAACATTCTTAACATTTATAGATAGGATAGCTGAACATATGAGGAAATTTTTGTCGAAATTCATTTCATCAGTGAAACAGTTAAAAATAAATTTCCTTTAAAAAGAAAATTCGGTAAATTCCATGTTCTATTTCTGATACGTCAATATATATTGTAAAATTAATATATTGTATCAAATGACGTAACAAATTAGTAATTCCTGATTATATTATTTGACACATATTTTCCCCAACATATAATTTCTGTCGTTTTCAATAAGAATTTTGTCATTGTAGTGTTAAAAACATTCTTGATATTCTTTCAGTATCAAGCATATTAAATGAGAATCATTGTTTGTATGATTAATTAAATGATATTTATTGAGTAATAAAACATGAAAACGTGTTAATTTAGTGTTTAATTCAAATATATTCCTTGATTATTAAAGTCATAAAAAATTATATGTAATTTATTTCGGATTTATTGAACAAAGAAACTTTTAATAACAATTAAATCAATTTTTAGAGCTGTGGATTCGATTTCAATTAATATCGCGTGTCGCTTATATAATGAAATCTCGATCATAAAATAATAATGATTTAATTTAAATTTGGACGAGATAAATATTCGATAAATTTTTGTTTAATAAAGTGACAGTAAAATTATTTTATTACGACATCCGTTTTATAACGACCAATAACTTATTATTATAAACATGCTTTTATACAGACTTTTTAAGTGATAATTCGCGTATACCAATTTTGTATCGCTTATACTGACATAATTTTATTGCTATTGTGGCGAAAACTAATTTTATGCAATTGGTTTATCTTCGTATTTCATGTCCTTCGTGTATAACTGAAAACTTTTCTCTTAAAATCAATTTAAATCAAAAAAATAGAAAAGCCTAAGCCCAATCTCAGTTAAATCAGTTAATTTTAATGAAAGGTATGTGTTTCAATAAAAAATATTTTGACAAAATGGAAACCCGACTTCAAATATCAAATATTCTAAAACAAAAAATGCACTAAAAAGTAAAAATAATTGCATATTCTTGTGTCAATTTAAGTTCACCTAAGAAAAATTTTTTAAATATATATGTACAATTATTGTTATTTTTGGAGGCGGTGTCCAAATTTTATGTGAATTTCTCTATGCTGACACCGCCTCCAAAAATAACAATAATTCTAAATATATATTTAAAAATTTTTGCTTAGGTGAACTAAGCAAAAATTTTTTTTAGTACATTTTTTGTTTTAGAATATATGATTTTTGAAGTCGGGTTTCTCAAAATATTTTTTATTTAAACACATATCTTTCATTAAAATTAGCTGATTTAACTGAGATTGGGCTTGGCCTTTTCTATTTTTTTGATATAAATTGATTTTAAGAGAAAAGTTTTAAAAGTTATACATGAAGGACATGAAATACGAAGATAAACCAATTGCATGAAATTGAGAACCATCCTCCTTTTTGAAGTCGGGTTAAAAACTTGTAATATACACGAAGACGCCGCATTTTCGTTTTCAAAAAAATTGCGCTTGGATTGTAGTTCGTAGCGTTTGTAGTCAAATATATATATATATATATATATATATATATATATATATATATATATATATATATATATATATATATTTGAGTCTTTACTAAGATCAGATTTACTAAGACCTGATTCCAAAGATTTTAAAGATCAATTAATAGCAACATTAGTTTAGGAAAAAAAAGCTTTCAAAAACCAGTAATGTCATTACATGGCTCAGCGGTAATATGCACCCTTATTAGTAATTTTTACTGAAATGTACTACCTACTTCACCGTGTACTACTTTGTGGCAGGATTACCACAAGACCTGCTGGTGAAAGCTGGATATTCGGCGAATATTAGATGTTTGGCTAGACTTAGGGAGAGGTTCGAACCCTTCAAAACCCCCCTATACATACATCCGTGTTTAAAATGTAAATTTAAACACTTTTCTGCAACAGTTATTTAGGTTTCACGGTTTGTATGCTACATGAATTTCATATAAAAATGTTTTTCTGTTTACATAAATCAAGAGTGTTATTCAAGAAATTGTATTAAGAAAACCACTTATTTGTATGTGAATAAATTATAGTGATTGAACACATTCTTATATTGACTGATGAGTAAGAGTGTCACATACACAGGTAAAACCTAATCAATGTAGTAATTGAAATTGTAAAAATTTAATTAATAAATTATTCTATGTATACCCGGATTAAATCAATTTTTAGACCATAAACTAATCATACATTTAAATGTATATAAATATATATTATATATCTAAATTACATTAAATAATATACTTCATTTAAATAAATAACGGATTTTACAACCATAATTTGTTTATAAAACTCTATATTTTTAACCCTAAAATTAATATTTATTATTATTTTATTATTAGTAAATAATAATATGTAAATTTTATTCAATGCGCGCTAATACTGACTGTATTAAAAACGGAATCCATCAACATCAAGGTGATTTGCATCACATAAGAAAGTGGCTCAATCAGGCATCTCTAAATATGTGTGTATTTACAGTGTGTTATTAAATACTTTCATGTTATATGAAACAAAACAATGATCGTTTAATTAACAAGCAATAGGAGGGTGTGTTTGAGTATCACATTACTTAGTGCAATCCATAAGGTCCACACGGTCAACTTCACAAATTGATATAAAAATTATTTTCTATTGATTATAATTATTATTAATAACTTATCATGGGATGTCGAAAAGGACCACGTGATCGGTCACGTGGACAATTTGTATAGAAGAAGTTGGAATGAAACCAACTTCTTAACTACGGTTAAGCAACTGGGAGTCATACTTTATGCAAAGTTGAACTGGGGTGATCATTTGGATTGGAGGCTAACTAAGGCAAATAGTGTCTTCTGGATGTGCAGGAGAACATTTGGACAGTCTTGGAGACTCCAACCTCACATGGTGTACTGGTTATTTACAATGATCGTAAAGCCAATGCTCACATTTGGCTGTGCAGTATGGTGGACAAGAACCTCTCTGGCCGTTGTCAGGAAAAAATTGGACCACCTGCTCAGATTTGTATGCTTTAGATAGATAGATTGTAGCGACACTTCGATCATAAGGTCCATTGTGATGCCTAAGGATGTGAGACTGTGAGTGGAGGACAAGGAATTTTGTGTGTAGACTAGAACTTGGTAGATTGTATACGGTGATAGGGACCATGCCGATATTCATCTGGAGTTCGTGAAGGAAACTGCAGAAGCCGGTTTCTTGCCCATGCGCCGACAGTTTAGTCAATTAACCGCCTCTTTTTTTTCTTAATAATTGACAAACTGCCTATGTCCGGATTCGAACCCATAACCTCCCAGTTCCAAGTAGACATAACGCATCAGACATTATGTTTTAGACCGCTCGGCCACTTGGACGGTATTGTATGCCTTAGTGCCACTGGAGCCATGCAAATGATTGAAGGGGAGGCCATGACAGCTGCCTTCCGACTTAGGAGTTGCAGACAGTGGTACTGTAGGACAAACACAGATCACGTGAGTATAATGAACATGTTGGAGACTGTGCCCCCACTTGTGGAAATGGTACAGGATTCGACTGTTCCGATTTACCATTTTGACCGAATATGTAATCGGTAATCGTTCCTTTCAGTGAGAAATGGGATCGAGAAGTATCTAACTTTCCACCCCATATCTTTATACAGATGGGTCAAGGGCCGGAGATTTATCTGGTGTGGGGGTTTATGCGACGGTTTTTCAATCAGAAATCTTCGCCATGCTGATAGGTGCCCAGATCCGTAACACGAAAAGTTACAGTGGGGCACATATCAGCATCTTCTCAGATAGTCATGCCGCAATTCGGGCCTTGAGGTGTCAAGAGTCCAATCGAAACTATATCGCCTGGCACTGAATAACACAGCTAGACTGATCTAGGTACCGGGTCCCTCTGGCATTAAAGTAAACGAGGCAGCACGTTGGCACGAGAGAGGCCATCTCAAACGCCCCTTTCACCTGCAATATATATGTATCGTTTCTGAAAGTTTCATCCCCTAATTAAATGGGCATCGCATTTTACGATCCTCGCTTGGACTATTGTTCCATCACCCGTTTTAAACATAGTCGAATTTGTATTATATTAATTGATTTTTAAAATTTAATAATAAATTTAAGCGAAAGTTGATGAAAACATGATACTCGAATTGCATATAATCAAAAACCACAACTGACACATTTATAAAAATCGTATTACATAACATTTTTATAAATAATTACATTTTGTATAAATCATATTCTGCATGTAATATGAGCAGCATAGAAAAAAAAGTAAAAATTGTTTGCGCGTGGGTTATCTTATTCAATTATAATTATGAAGAAGCAACCTTGAATCAATCTAAATATGTAAAATTGATAAATAGCAATGTTGACATTATAATGAATGGAGGAGCATCGACCCACAAGTAAACAAAACCTGATACCTTATAGAAATTACTCAAAAAATTGTATTTATATAATATTAAATTTTGCATAAAAATTTAATTAAAATGTGAAATGAGTTACTATTTTTTATACACACGAGTTATTTTAATATTTTTACAGTGCAATAATAAATAAAATAAGTATAAACATTTTTGTTTGTTTCTGTGCTTCTATTTAGTGGGTCGACCTGGACTTATTCTATTCATTGATTGAGTCGTGAAGGTTGAAAATATATTGTATCCATAAATAATAAATCAAATATGAGAATCGTGTTTATTCGCTTGTTGCAAATATTTGGCCAAACAAAATAGCAAATACTTGTGGCACGCACATAGCCTTTACGTAGCTCCGTGACGAGAGTTCGATTTCATTAACAATATTTTTAGATTAATTTCAATTTTTGAACAAGTAATGTAACAACTCACTGAGTTAATTGTTTTAATACACAGTATATACTGAGTATATGGAAAAAAATTTGCAAACAAAAGTTGTTTATTTTAAAGAGAAGAAGATTTTTTGTTTTTAAACTTTTGTTATACCTATCATATATTTATTTGTGTATACTTAAGCGTCAACAATACAATGTTTGTATTGTTGACGCAAATTCCATTTAGGTTACGTAAGGGGACATCCATTAATTACGTGAGCTCAAAATAGGGGGGTCATAATTGAAAATGTAACGTCAACTTTGAAAAACATAAATTACTATACGCTTCTTTTTTTTTTAAATAAATTTTTTTTAATTTTTACTTAAAATTTTTTGAAATTTAAATAAATTAATTTTAAGACACCTTAATGTTGTATGATTTTTCTGCTTTCTGAAAATAAATTTAGTCTTTTAACAATTAGAGTGTAAATCTCACGTAAGGGGGCGGGGCGTTTCACCAAATCTCACTAAATCTCACCAAGGGGGAGGGAGGAGTCCAAATTAAAAGAAAAACAGCTTACGTAATTAATGGATGTCCCCTAAGACAAATTCTAGAAGACTAGCGTATACTTTAGAGACAAATGTAATCTCTTACGGTTTCAAAGATAGGCAGTTTTGCCCATTTTGCCCAAACATTGTTCGATTTTGCCCATTAACGAACTTGACCTTACTTGTTTGCTCTAGAACACAGAAAACAATTTCAGCTCGTTATCTCTTGTCGTTCTTGAGTTATCGTGTTCACAAACAGACAGGCGGACATGCGGAAATTAGGACATTTTATGAACAAATATAAAACAAATTTTTTTCTGCGATCTATATTTTCAAGCGTTACAAAGTCGGAACTAAATTTAATATACTCAGTATATTTACATACTGGGTATAAAAATTAGTCACTTAGGAGATACGTAAACTAAATGAATATACTCAATATGATCCTCTACCAGCGAAATTAATCATAATGAATTTCATTGTTATACTACCCGGTATATTTAAATTTACAAGGTATATTAAGTTTAGTCCCGACTTCGTAACGCTTTAAAATATTAATCGCAAACATAAATGTTTGGTATAGGTGTTTATAAAATGGCCTAATTCGGCTTATCCGTCAGTCCGCCTGTCTATCCGTGGACACGATAACTCAAAAAGGAACAGAGATAGCGAGCTAAAATTTTGTATGAGTATTCTAGAGCTTAAAAGTAAGGTCAAGTGCGAATGGGCAAAATTGGACCATGTATGGGAAAAATTGGCAAAACAATCTGTTTAAAACTGTATGATATCAAACAAAAATTTAAGACAAAAAATAATCCTTATTTCAAAATAAACAACATTTTTAAGAAACTTTTCATAAATTCAGTATATTCCGGGTATATAAACAGTTAAATCAGTTAGTTGTTATTTTCACTTGTTTTAAGTATTCGCATTAGTATAGTATTGGGACGCTTAAAGTAGACACACATGTTAATATGTGGAGTAATAAGTTGATATTTTCTTCAAAGTAATACTTTGAATGATATGATAAAATTAATTCGTTCGTCTGTGGTTTAACGGCAGCAATCGTGGAGATCAGGGTTCGATACCTGGTGGATGTTTGTCTATATAGCATAGTTCTTCTATACTATGTCTTCGTAAACTTCGTAAATTGACGTAGTATAGTTTTGTGACACAAATATTAATATGAGTTATTTTACAAGCTTTTATTTAACTTACAATGTATGTATGTATGTACACTCCTATTCAATATATTTTAACCAGTAATTCACATTCTGAGCATATATATTACTGAATATAAGTATAATATAATATACAGTAACACATGTTTCAACTGGGTCAGTTTTTATGAACGGGAGTGTATATATGTATGTATGTATTGTCGAGTCAAATCTTGCAAGCTGAATTAGAACCACTTTCTCTTATCCTACGGAGTTGAATTTTTACATGTGGCTTCAGTTCCGATGACGATGCATTTTTATGGTAATCATGACAAACAAGGGTAAAGAGGGATTTAGAGGAGAGGGAAACACAAAATTTGGTATATCTCTCTTAATATTGGAAAAATCGAAAAACACATAAGAAGTAAAGTTGTAGAAAATAAGTTTTACTATAAAAAGCATGTTTTAAAAAATGTTTTTTAATAGAAACTTATTACTCTTAAAAATATTTATTATAGTTCAGTAATTATAATAATAAAACCCAAACTTTTAGTAATGCAAAAAAAAAAACAAAAAATGGAGTGATTTTTCTATTCGTAATTCAGAAAATATAACTCAGCTTGAAGTACAATGAAAAAACAAAATTTATTACATCGTAACAAAAACAAAAATAATGTATGTAATGTATTTCCGCATATTTGCATTAAATTGTACAAAAATATTTTTTATTTGTTAATTAGGAAATTAAATATTTATAAATATTTGCGTGCAACTGATAATTTTACTTTTATCACAACAATTATATGGTTTCTGCTAAGTTTTTTTTCTTTTTTGCTTAAATTATCTTACTTATAAATATTCTCTTAATTATTAAAACCATTTCTGGTATACTTCGAGGTTATCTAAAAAAAAACCAAGTTTCATAATCAAAATGAGAATAAAAGTTGAATTAGGAAAAAAGTATTTTTCCTGGTTCTAAAGCTCCAGGAAAAAATTCTTTTACTGGAAAACCTATATGATTTTATACCTCAAACAATGGCAATAACTGATTTTTCACTATAATAGGGAATATGCATGAAAATTTTTTTTCACTTGAATTGAAGCATGTTTACTTGACAAATATCAAGGTAAAATTACTTTTTAAATAACTTTAAAAATAAGCGATATGAATGATTGAAATTCCCGATTAGACAAAGAGGGTGATAGCCCTCTTGATATGTTATGTGACGTCATATTACACTTTCACCATTTAAAATACACGTAAAACTCCGTTTTTAGTATTTTTGCAAGAAAGAGACAGATAATAATCTTTAAAAGCTTATAGCTTCCTTGATATTTGTCGGATTTTAATTTCGTTTTTAAATATTATTACAGTATTAACAGTATTTTCATATTCTGAAAATAAATGTGAAAAAAAAATTTCATGCAAATTCCCTATTCACTAAAACAAATTTGTAACGAGAAATATTTATGCAAATTATAATTGGTTTTTAATTTTCTCTCGAATTTTGGTTTGGCATAAAACACATCAGTCACACGCGCTTTAATAGAAGTGTGAAATTAAATATTACAATAACATAAATGTATAATATTATAAAACAAAGCATAAAAATATATTTTAATACGAAAATAAAATTACACTTTCAATAAATAGTAATAATTATGTTACAAGAAATGTTTACACTTGTGCTTGTAAAACATTCTACAAATAAACAAAATAATTTATAAATAAATAATTTTAAATTATTATTTCTTTTGACCTTCTAAGGTTGTCTGTCAAAATAGACTATTTTCTCATAATTTAGGCTAAAATAACAGCATAATGCATTCTATGATAAGAATTCGACAATAAGGTCCATTGTGATGCTTAAGGATGTGAGGATGTGACTGGAGGACAATGAATTTTGCGTGTAGACAAGGAATTGGTAGATTGTGGGGCTGCAGCCGACTTTGATAGGAACTATGCCGATACTCATCTGGAGTTCGTGAAGGAACCTGCAGAAAACCTTCACAAGCATAGCCGGTTACTTCGTTCTTGTCCATACGCCGACAGTTCAGTCAATTAACCGCCCCGTTTTTTTTCTTAATAATTGACAAACTGCCGATGTCGGGATTTGAACCCATAACCTCCCAATTTCCAAGTAAGTATACTGCGCAGACATAACGCCTTAGACCGCTCGGCCACTTGGACTGGTAATAACAAGGGAACTAATCTTCATAAAATGTCCGACGAAATCACAACTTGAATATAAAGTGTACCTTGTGTAATCCGCGGTAATTTTTTACTACACAGGATCGATGAACATTTGAAGAAATTAAAAATGTTCCATCGTTACAACCATAATATCTTTACTTTCTTTAATTAATATTGCTAAAAGTGAATTTCATTCATTCAAAAATTACCAAATGGTTGCAATATGTATTATTTAAATTTGAAAATACAAATATTCATATAAATTATAATCGCTTTTGGATTCCTAGACATTTCAATAAACATTAATAAGTTTTAATTAAAAATAGAAATAAATTTTATTTTCATAGCAATTTCATCAAACGCGTGTAGTATTTATAAATAACTAATGAAAAATAGTATATATATTTATATATATATATATATATATATATATATATATATATATATATATATATATATATACATTTATTTCAAAATAAATTCTTATCGTAAATCAATTATTGAAAAAATTGGAAAATTACATAATCTGCGATTAAAAATAAACGAATATAAGAAACTTATGTCTCAAAGTAGATTGCTTAAAATAGTTTAATCATTGAGTAATAACAACTACCATCAAATTGATAATATCAGTTGAATAAAATTCTTAAGGTTCGTTTAGACTACGACACTAGACACCGTAGAGTTGAATTTTTTTGTTTTGACTATTATATGCGCGTAAGGGGAACTTATTTAAAAGTAGAAGGGCAATTTATGTAAACCATATTTTAATCATATGTTTAATACTTAGTATTAGTTTCCTCCCATTCATTTTGAAAACAGACTGATCCACTTAAACTGTGACGATATTCGAGGCTTCTTTACAAATTAATATACTTTGTCTCTAGTTGTGACATTCAAACTCGTAGGATCGTTGGACATTTGAAAAAATTTTAGCGAAATTTTGATTTTGGTACGAGACCAATAGCTCTATTTCCTTTCAGGAAATTCGCTAAAAAATAGTTTCAAGTTTTCAATAAAATGTTTTGTGTAATTTCTATTGGCAAAATTTTCTTATAATAATTACTAAAATAATTGAATATGTTAAAATTGTTTTTTTAAATATATAAGTGGTGCCCCGCCGCCCACGGACGTCCCGTCCTCTTGGGAACATCTGGTTTAGTAGATATTGATTATATATATATATATATATATATATATATATATATATATATCTGTTAGTGGCTAATCAGATAGTATTCTGAAACAATAATTCAAAAAAGCAATCGCCCGAAATACAGAATCAATATTGATAGCTGTATCGAAACACATTGAATACTCGCACCAATATATAGACCTATTATATCTTGAATCAGAATTGCTCAGTGCAACACAGCATTGTATAATTAGTGGAAACAATTTATTTAATTAGGCATAATATAAATTGATACCTCGATTTATACAAAATTATGATAAACCATATACGAAGGTGTTTCAAGGACGCTTATCATTTAATTATAATAAATTACCATACAGAAATTCAATAACTATCGATTTTTAAGCCAATTTTAATATTTTAAGGACGTTCATCTACGCTAGAGTCAAATGAGTACTATCTTTAATAAAATTTATGTAGGATTTTAAAGAAATTGTAAAGTATATCAATAATCTTACAACGTTTTATGGCTTTATTTTATTTGTCCTAAATATTTTAAAAGTATTTATTGTAAAATATAAGTAAATGTAAATATCTGATATCTGACAATATCCTATATTTAATTATGACATTTATGTGTGTATGTGTATATTTTATACTGTGCGCTGTCGCCAGTTTTCAAAATATGGTAGCAAAAATAAACCCAACAACAGTTTTAATTTTATTAAATAATTAATTCAAACGTTCATCAAACACCATTTTTTTAATGCAAATATATAAACTGCATTTTTCAAACAATATAACATTATTTACAATGGTAACTACTTTAATAATATAATTATTATAATTTGAAGTACAAAAAATTCTGTTCTCCATAAGACGCTATATTAAAAGTTTGATTTTTAATCGATAATTACTCTTTGAAATGATCGACACCAGGTTTTAAATTTTTGAGGGACGATAACTACATAATTAAGCTAGTCAATTCACTATAAAAAAATGTTTATCTACTCTCAAGCCTCATGCATGAACGTCCTTAATTGGAAAACAATATTTAATTATTGTAAAATGGTTCACTATATATTCACATTATTTTCTTTTTATCGTATTATTTTAGTAAATCAATATAGCTTTAATTAATTTAGCGTAGAGCGTAAAAATCAAATTAAAAATATATCCGCTTGATGAATTTTATTGATATATTAATTTATTTCAAATTAATTTGAATATTTACAATTCAAGTTTTTTATGAATAATTTAATTATTACTCAGTTGATTGGTGTTTAATTTTAAAAAAAAATCTTTTAATCACTTTTTTTCGTAACTTGTCAATTATTTATCTTTAAACCGCTTAATATTTATAACTTAATTGATTGCTTATGGTATTATTGGGAAACTACTAATTCTACTGAAACGGTGAACAGTCATAAGACGATTCTGAACAAATGGATGTTTTAATGTCGTACTTATTTTCGCTAAGGGCATCAGGAGAATAGGGACATTTTAGACAAATCGTTGAAGTAAACTTAAATTGACTGTGATCGACAAATTTGATTATTTTTGAAAATATTTGAAAAAAAATCTTATCCCCTTACAACCAGTAAAATTAATTGATATTGGGCTAATTGATATTAATTGATATTGGGTGGAATTGGGCTGAATGTGCACACATATTTTCTATGACATCCCACTTGCATAGACTTCGCAGAGAGAACCTACTGGAAGATAAACTTGATCACTGCATTTGATAAGACAAATCACGCACTTGTTTTCTCAAAAATTGAAAGCTACAGATTGCTCATTTAAAAAGTTATCAATGATTAAAAATTAAACTTTTAACATAGTGATTTATGAGAAAATATACTTTTGTGTATTTAAACTTGTAACAACTATGTTAATAAATAAGACACTGTGGTAAATATTGTTTTAAAATACTATTTAAATTATATACCAGTTTATTTATTTTAATTATTAATTATTTTAATCAGCAAAATTTACGGAGACTGGTGCTACGGCTGGTTTTCTGGGATGTGAGTTCATTTCAGCAAGCCTTCTTCTAATAGTTTTTGCACTAGTAGCAACATTAGAATCCACGTAGAGCCTTTGAGCAGTCTCAGAAGCAGTAGAAAAACGATTCCAAAGGGTGTACATTAAAATAAAACGATCGAAATTCAGATTTTGAAATGGCCACCACATAGTTCAGAGTGATATCCAATCCAATAGAACATCTCACGGATGAACTTGTCCGACGTATACGAAGATGAATTAACCCTCATCGCTCACAGGAGCTGTTAATAGCTATATATCAGGAATGGGAGGTACTCACCCAAGATGTCGTAGCGAACTTAATTAAAAGTGTTCCTAGAATGCTTGAGGCAGTGTTTTAAAAGTTCATTTTCTTCGAAAAACCTCCAAATAAAATTGTTTTTTTGTTTTATGCAAATTTTTTTTTGGAATTAATTTTTTCCCCGTACATAAGGAGGATTTTTTTTTAGAACTTCACCCCCCATATCAACAAAAACATATACAAATTTATAAAAATGTAGTTAATATGCAAAAAAATTCCAAAGAAAATCATTTTTAATGAATTTTTCAAAGTGCGTCACATTTTTTGCTATGCAGTGTATTCTAAACAAGAATGTTTATTAAATAATCAATTTTAATTTACGATAGAAGATGTTATACTTTATTGTGGCATTTGTAGAATTTCATGAATGTTCTACATTGGATTTTGAAAACTTTTATGAATCAATTTTTCATTTGAATTGCAAAATATTTTTTTGTCATTACGAAAGATGATGATGACATCCATAATGACTCATTGAAATAATTATGCGATTTTAAAATTGAATACAAACAAAATTTCCTTTCCAACAAAACCCATCCGACATCATCTGTCAGATATGATAAAATTATAATTCATTTAACAATGTTAATAATTATTAAAAATTCTGTATCGTAAATTATTCAAGGTTGCGTTCTTTATATTCAAAATAACTTGTTTTGGGTGTAAAAATTCTCATTATATTATGAAAAAAATTCTCATCTTCTCATGTAAAAACTAAAAATACAACGCAAATCATTTTTTTGTTGTTGAATTTTTTTATATATGACTTATGTGAAACGGATTTACTTCTTATGATATCAAAGTTCACGAATTATTTATTTAATTAGTTATATTGTTTGCAAAGCCCATAGACACTAAACAAGGATACATAACTCCATGCAAACAAATAATTGGCAAAAATAAGATATCAGTAGTGTTCCTTCGGCACCGGAAACAAAACAGAGAGTATAAGGCGCGAGTTTTAATTGAAAAACATTACGTATTTATAGTATTATAAAAATTATTTCCAGCCAAAGTATTTTTCCAATAAAATATTTTTTTAAATAAATGATAAGTAATTACAATTTTTCAATAAGGATTTAGTTGAAGTTGAAGTAATAGTTAAAATTCGCAAAATAATTACATAAAAATAAATAAAAAAAAACATCAAATAATTAAATAGTAACCTGTAATGTTGGAATTGTAAAAATGAAAGAAATTATTGAATCAGATATTAAATTAAACTTTTATTTATTAATAATAATGCTGAAAATTAATATTTAATATAATGTCATACAATTTAATTAATTTTGGAATATTTATACTAGCTTTTGGTACTTTAAAAAGTCCTGGTTTTTTAAACCCAATTGATCCCGTTGCTTATTGTCACAAGCACTACCACTTTTGTAATTGTCTACTGCACTTACTTTTCCCATTTTAAATGTTTTTTAAACAGTTTTTTATTTAATATTTTTTTAACCAAATTGTGTACTTCAAAATGATCACTTCAAAACAAAACTAGTTACTTGGCTTACTTCACTTCTATTTATTATACTATATTCACTTTGGTAAGGCTGAGTTCCTATCAAAAACTAGCGACCCTAGCGGCATAAAAAGTAAATATAACTTCTCCCATTTCGTTGCCATATTTTGTCAATTTTCCCGTATGAGTTATATCTCCTTTATATAGCCTCCATGGCAAAGCCATTGAATATAATGGTCAAAGACACAAAAAATTGATGGGATCGAATTTATACCCCAAATTTCGTTAGATGTTCGTATGGTTTACAGAATATAGTCTAGTAAACCATCAAGTAGTGAGATGAAGCTCAACCAACGTAAACATTTGGTCAAATAAATGAGTATTTGGCTGAGTCGGTCAGTCGAACGGATAGCCCGATGTAAATAATTTGGTTAAGCCGGTTCTACACGATGCTATGAACGCTTGCTTCAACGTTGGATCGATTTTTTGAGACAAGTAAGTTTGACAGTTGGTGCAGCGAATGTTGAATCGAATGTTTGATCCAATACATATAAAAAACGTTTGGAACAACCGTTTGTCCAGTTATAAAAATGGGCGAGAATGACAACGACGTTGCTATTGCTGGCGCTGCTGTGGTCGTGTTGTCCTGCAACGTAGTGAGACGAGAATCCGAGAATTCTCGTCCCTACCCAAGTCCCTCCCTTCTTATGGACGACTCGTGTAGCCGTTAAGTCGACCCAACGAGCATTTCTTTTCAAACGTTGAAAGTATACCTTTGACTTGGTGTCAAAATACCGACATTGGTTGGACCATGGCCAAATGCGTAGGTTTGAACAACGGTCACACGATTTGACGTACCATCAAAAGTCCAACGTTGGAGGGAGTTCGTAGCATCGTGTAGAACCTACTACGAATACAAGTCTAATAGCAGTTGAAATAAATAAATTCATATTATTTTGTTTTATTTTCGTCTTCTACAAGTATGGCTTTGAATTAAACACCAAAAGACAAATTGGTGTCAGTTACAGTTGCGCCTAGCTCGGTCGAGTTATTTGAGTAATATAAACTAAGCGAACGTTCATAAGGTACGTACGCACAAAGGGGGAGGAAACGAAGAGCCGCTCTGCCATATATATGGTATAAGAGAAAATGGTTCCCACATCGACTCAGGAGCTTATTTACCACACGGCAGAAAGTTAGGGTTCATGGACTTTTTGACGCCCCATATCCTAGACTATACGTTTTCATGATAAGTCGCGCTTAAGAATAAGTATTACTAATTTTTGAATGTTACTGATAATCATAAAATCTTCAAAAGAATGATTCTTATAGAGGGGTCAAGTTTTATGACGTATTAAGGATGGCCCTAAGATTCATATCTTCTGAATTGGAGTTCTTCGGTCTTATGGCTTCAGTCCCCTAAACTGACCTCTTGCCATACCCTCCACTTTGACAGAACATCCTATTTTTAAAAGTGCTTGAACCTAAAATGTAAAGATCCATTTGAATTTCTCGCTTAATCTATGTACTAGATTAAATGTGTGTTATAACCAAAATTTCGAATGCGAAATAATTTTTTTCAGAACTATACAATTTTTTACGTAAAATTGATGGTAAATAAATTATTATTCTTACTTGCATCTTTTATTATTAAACTCCTGAAATATTTTTAACACCTCTAGTTAAGGGGGTATTCGGCTCTAAAGGTTGGAATTTCGGACTTTTTTCTAGAATAAAAATAAACAAAAAATATATTTAGTATAATTTTTTCTACAGCTTATCTATTCATATTTTGTGGCTTTTAAATTCGTAAAATAACGGCTGTCTGAAAAAGTTAAATTTTTTAGGGTTTTTATTTCGAATTTTTTAGTTTTTTTTAAATACTAAAAAAAAAGTAGCTTGTAATTTTCCAAAGTTAGAAAACATCTATTGCATGTTCATACTAAATTTTTAAGCAATCGATTGTGTATGAGCTCGAGATTCTGAATCCATGAGGTCGAAAAATGTAGTATCGAGAAAAATGTTATGTGGCTTCTCCAAACTTGAAATGGCAGTAATCAGAAGCATCTACCAGTTCTACCAGCAGAATTGTTCGTAGACTATTGTCCAATTCGTTTCTGTGTGGCGTCCTACGAACAGACGCTCTGGCAGTCAGATATACGGGAATAAATTTATGAACACCTATACCAAAAATTTTACAATCTTTACAAAGTCTGGACTAAAATTAATATACTTATTATATACCTTGTATATATTATAATATATACCGTTTGTATTGTGTTCATACAGCGGTGGACATTTTTAATATGGGCAACGAGCGTCAAGATGCCCGCGAGCTTATTGGTTGGAGAGCCCTGGTCTAATCTTTCACAATATGTAAAACAAAAACTATTTTTTTCAAATTTCTAGAGTAGATTACCCCCTTAATAAATAAATGATATGCACATCTTCATTTGATTGTCAGAATTGATTAAAACAATCACATCACGTTCTGAATGACGAGTGGAAGGGGAACAATTCAAGAATGTTTTGAGGTTTGGTGTATATTAATAATAAACATCTTCTTCACGTTTCCTACTTGAATAATTTGGATAGAAAATTATATTCACATATTATATTATAACCTCAATGGAAGGAGCGCCAAGGATTTCTTTTTTATTATTTTTAAGAATTATAATTTGTTAGTTGTAATTATTGTAATTTTTTCATGAAATTATTGGTATGCAAAAAATATTGGAATATTAGTAACATATTATTTGATTTTAGTTGTAATTGCTTCAGGCAGAATTCATTATTTTAAAAAATACCAATTTGTATTAATCATTCCATATATTTCTCGTATCAATATAGTCAATATTAAAATGTAAGTTCGATGATTTATAAGATATCTTGTTTGTGGAGGACCTTGAAATAGTTAGGAACGTCGGGTCACTACAAAATTTTCAAAACCAATGAAATATGGGTTTTATATTAGTATAAAAGAAATCAATCAAATTTTCGTAACGTTTAGGAAGTTGATTGGGAAGAAAAATCGGTAGTATGATATTATCGAAACTAAACGTGATTTTATGGAGAAATTAACTATCTAATTTTTAGGATATTAAATATTAACAAAAAATAACACAGGATATTCTCAGGAATGCCAAAAATAACTAAATCCCCTTGCAGACGGGCACAATAGATAGATAGATTGTAGAGTCTGTCCTGGACGGAACACACTTCGACCATAAGGTTCATTGTGGTGCCTAAGGATGTGAGAATGTGAGTGGAGTGAAAGGAACTTTTGTGTATAGACTAGGAATTGGTAGGATATGCGGTTGCAGCCGACATTGATAGGAACTATGCCGATACTCATCTGGAGTTCGTGAAGAAAACTGCAGATAACCTTCACAAGCATAGTCGGTTACTTCGTTCTTGGCCATACGCCGGCAGTTTAGTCAATTAATCGCTTCCCCCCTCTTTTTTTTTAATAATTAACAAACTCCCGATGTCGGGATTCGAATCTATAAGACGTGGGACAATAGTGGCAACCAATACTAGAAGCTGGAATTGGCAGCCAGTGAAATGGCTAGACAGTAGGCTTACAAACGAGAACAGTAATGGCTTCCATTACTTGCAGCCAGTAGCCAGTTTTATGTGGATATCGTGTGTGGTGTTTGGACGTCTTCGTTTTTTCAGATTTTGAACACATTTCGAATGAACGTAAAGTACGTAAACTAAATACAATTTCTACTGGCAGCCAGTACCGTTTAAAACACGTCCAGTAATGGTTGCCACTAGGTCACGTGACCTGGTTACTGGCCCTCTGTCGTAAAACAAACTCCTGCGTCCTCTAAAAACTTGCTTGAGTTTGGTGACCGCCAGTAGCTGGACGTTGAAGCGGTAGTATCCCCACAGCAAGTTTTGACAAAAGAAAAAGTGATGTTGAATTTTCACCAGCTTTTGTCAAATTAAACCATATAAATTATAGAATACTAATACTCGTGAATCTTAAGAAAGTATTCACAGGCTATATAAGAGTTGAGCCTCTTAATCCCGACATTGATAGGGTATTAAAAAAAATCCGACAGCTTAAAAAGCAAACTAATTAATAGATGAAAATATTTAAGGATTTCCTATTCAAGATAATTACTTATTATTTATATTTTAATTTGAACTTTTGACGATTTTTCTATGTATTTTAAATACGAAGATTTTTGTCTGCAATATGAGAAGATTTTTAATTGAGTGATCTTCGTGGAAAATTAATTATTTCTTATACAAATGAAATATTTTTCGAATTTTTTCTCTCAATTTTTTGAGAGAAAATCATTCATCAAGTGTTTCCACTACATGAAGCTTATGCAAATATCATAACGGTATTTTAATTTGTAAAATTCACAACAAGTGAAAGTAATAGTAGGAGCGGCTACCTTAAACAACGGTACCCATCGAGTTAGGAGATGAAACTTTCAGAAAAGATAGCACATATAATGGGTTGATCCGATAGGGGGTTGCCTCTCCTCCAAATCTTCTATCACGCATTACTTTTTTCTATAATAATTAGGAGAAAAATACATCAATACTTTTTAAATTTTATTTCCTACAACTTTTGTAGGATTTAGAGATAAATATAGATATACAGATATTAGAAACTAGAATAGATATGAAAACAAGTTATGAAGTTTTTCGGAAAGATTCATCCCCTAATTCGATAAGCCCCGCCGAAATTACGGTCCCCGCTTGGACTATAAGCTATTCATTTATTGTTTTACGTTTTTATCGCATCGTTAAAAATACAAACCGATATTTTTGCATCTAGATATGATTTACGTTCCTCTAGATCATAGATATTGTTTGCTCAGAATGACTCAATTCAACCTTAAAATTTGATCAATAGAATTCAACTTCCCATGTGATGAATTTCAATTAAATATCTTAAATAATTTTTCCAATATATTTGCAGATTTTCAATAATTTATTTGCACATTTTATCATAGAAACTTACCCGTATAAAATATTTTCCAGATTTCAATTCAGATTCACTAATTGTATTATAATAGGTGTTTTTATTAACCCACTTCAACATTTTTCACTGAACAAAATTTTCACATTACATTTATTCAAAAAAAAAAAAAAATCACCTATAAATATATCAAAATAAAATAATACGATTAGTTTAGAATATTCTGTTGTTCATTATCGTTAATAACTTAAACTTTTAACAATTAAATTTTCAATATTAAAACCCCAACAATTTCTAACTATTGTTGTTGTTATTTATAAGAGAATTTTGAGTCACATACATGCAAGCAGTAGTAACATATAGCACACAGCACTAGAACAATATTAATAAAGGTATTTGAGCGCACGAGTCTATTAAAAATGAGTTTTGAATATTATGAATATATGGTTTTCTTCGTGTATATATATATATATATTAATCATCGGTATTATAATAAAGCGCACAAGTTGCCATACACGGCTCACAACTATACAATAACTAAAATATAAATTTTTTTTTAAATTTTAGTTTGCTATGGTATCCAAGTTTCGTGTGTTTACTATTTTTCTTATCAAGGTTATTTTTATAATATCATAAATATATTATCACGTGGTTGGATATTTAATATTGTATTGTTTGTATATATTATATATATATATATGGGTACATATAAAAATATAAACATATTATGACTTAAAAATGAAACTATTAAAATGGTTTATCTTCATCATATATATATTTAAAATAATTAATTAAATATAGAAATTAATTAGAAAATTATGTTAATTATGGTTTTGATATAAACGAAGATCTTATGTAGCTTATCCATGATAAGATATATCAGAGGAATTATAGATATAATATTATAATTGTTGAAATACTTTTATTTATATCCGTTTTCAATAAGTTCAAGTTGAATTATAAAAATTCGTTACGCAGGAGCTGCTTCAACTTAGCGAATTTCCTTAAAATACATAAATCACTTTCTAGCGGTCACAATTTTAGTTTGATCAAAATGAAATGGCGTATCTGGTATGATTTTAGTATTTGCAAGGCCAATTTTATTAATAAATGACATACGTCAAGAGGAAAAGGGGCCATAAAATAGGAAAAAAACACAAAATACAAAATATCTCTCTTAATATTAGAACAATCGAAAAATGCGTAAGAAATAAAGTTGTAGAAAATCAACTTTGCCACAATTCATTACCTCATCATTTTTGCTCAAACTCTAATGTGTACAGAGATTTAATTTTCAATCTTAAACCGTCAATATTTCTGTAAATATTAGTGTAACAGAAAAAATGATAAGAAACAAAATTATAGTAAAACTTAGTACCTACAACTTTACTTCTTATAAATTTTTCGATTTTTCAAATATTAAGGGAGATATGTCAAATTTTGTGTTTACTTTTGTCATTGAAATTAATTTAATAACTATGCGTAATTGGTATAATAGAGTCTCGCTTAAATTGACTGGGACGAGTCTAAAATTCCTGGACACAAAATAATAGAATACGAGTAGGCGAGCCACTCCACAATTTTTTTTTTGTGAGACATGTTGGTGATTCATAATTAGACAACGAAAATACAAGAGACTATAATAATTGCAGTTGACGACGAAAACAAAACAAGTGAAACGCGTCACTCAATGCGTCAATGTTTCTAAATTAAGTTACCATTTATGTGGGTAAAAACAGCTGGATAAGAGCTTCAAATTCATTTACAGTCCAATTTACATTTACCACTCAACGAGAGTAACTTAATCATGTTAATTTAATTTACATGTACTTGTAACTGAAAATATGATGCAAAAATTTCGCACTATTCTGTTTAATTCACTAATAAATTCAGACCAAATTTTCTCAAGCATGCGTTCAACCACAACATGAATGTTCTGAAAGTTTTTGGTTAATTATATTTATATACAGAACTTTGGATTCATCAATCCTGGGAGCAATCCCGGTGGAGAAGTTGTGGGCCTTCTGTGTGGCGTCTGCCATCGACAGAATCCTATAGCTTCATATGCTTAAAATAGCACCTCTTACCCGGAGGCATCTCGCCTTCGGGTGACAGGTTGTTCTCAAGGAGGGCACAGAGGACCACTTGGTTTAGGTGCTAGGGACCCATTTGCGGTACCCCTCTTGCTAATTATTATTATTATTGTCAACAGTTTCAGTTAAAATATTTATAAATTTTTGATCAAATTTGAAGTTAATATTTAGCGTTAAATAGAACCTTTTATCAACCCAAAATTTATTTCATTAAAAATAACGGGGGGTGGAGTGCTGTTCAATTTATGGTTTCAGACCTTGATTCGTCGCAATGAGTTCATGGAATCCGAAATCTAATTATCTCATATGCTATTCCCCGGAAAAAATTACAAAAGTAACCAGCGCAAGATTTTATTTTTGCTTCGCCTGGTTTAAGTAGGGTTTGACAACCTAATTTATCCTAATTTTGTATAAAATTAAAATATATCTATAATGTTAATTATGTACTGTATAATTGTTCTTTTATTTCATTTGATATAAAAGTAAAAAAAAAAAATTATAAAATTATTTGATATGTCTGTGGTTTCTAGTTATTTTTTATAATTTCATCATATTTATCAGATAAAACCAATCATAATTGTTGATTTTATGCGTAAATTACAAACTTTGTACTTTGCATAGAATTGAAACAAAACATTAATACTTTCAATTTTTATTAAAATTGACTAAACAGCTAATAAAAATCGCTGAGCAATAGTGAAATATTCCATTATTATAACAAAAATATAAACGACGTGAAACTTTGCTCCTAAAAATTAACAGTGGATACGAGATTAATTTGACTTAGTGCTCGATTATGACCACAGAATCGAACCCATTTATTCTTGTTTTAAATTTCAAAAAAGTCAGAATTCGTATGACGTATTGTAATAATCAATAATTTCGTCAATCATGTACCCCTACTAAACGTAAACTAAAGATAAAATGAAACTGTTTGAATATAGAATGTATCCACATGACTAATAAGGGTCCTTTTATATTATCTACAGACCAAACCAAACAAAATTATATTTATTTTGAAATATATTTACAATATACAGATAATTAAAAAACGTGTGTCAGTTGTGTAAATATCGGTGGCTGCATTGTTATTTAAGAAATATAATATATATCTTTACATATACATTTTAAATAATGGCCGACTGATCCAATGTGGTTCAAAATTCCAGTCTTAATTTAGACCCAGATTAGTTTAAGCAACGTTTTCAATTATTTCAGATTTTTCAGCCATGAACAACGGCGCACAATGAAACAATATTATTTGAACATAAAACCTATTTTGACAAAATGGAAACCCGACTTCAAAAATCAAATATTCTATAACAAAAAATGCACTAAAAAGTAAAAAAATAATTGCATGTTCTTGTGCCAATTTTAGTTCACTTAAGCAAAAAGTTTTAAATATATATGTACAATTATTGTTATTTTTTGAGTCGGTGTCAGCATAGAAAAATTCACATAACTTTTGGCCACCGCTAACAATAATTGTACATATATATTTAAAACTTTTTGCTTAGGTGAACTCTGGGCCAGCCTGTATACATATAATTTTATAAATATTTACTTAGGTGTTCATATCATTTTTCAAAAAGCGAAAAAAATTTAATACTTTAACAAGTTGTTGTTTTTAAAGTTATCATTGTTTAATAAAACTGTGGTACGAAGAAAGTTTTAAAGCGTTGGACAATGGGATAAAAATGTTAGTTCGTTGTTTTTACTAGTGAGACAAATCTATAAAATGGATAGTTTTAGGTAAATGAAGTTTTTACCCGTAAATTAATTTAGGAGATAAAAAGATAGGACATCAGTTCTAATTATTACAAATTTATCTCCAAGTTTGAAGAGATTTTTTCTGAACTTCTTGTGTTTTAATAATTTATAATATATTAGAACATTAAAATTGTAAATATATCTGAAAATATTAGTTAATTAATTGGAGTTAATAAATTAAAATTTATTGACTACAATTTCACTCATGACCAATTTGTTTATTATTTTCGAAATGCTAAGATAAATATTCAAAATTTTGTGTCTTTTTTCCGTCAGAATACTATCAATTTATGATGATACAGCAAAATACAAATGAACGGCTATATTATTTAAATATGTGATGAAATTTTAACCTGTTATATGTCTTAAAAATGCATATGATATTGATATTCAATATTATCCACGGAATTTTCCAAATTATTTTTGTGTCCTTGACTGTTCTTTAGTGTTCTACTAAATTCACGCTCTAGATAAACCTAACAAAGTTTGAATTAATCTTTACAATAAATATCAGTTCAGTAGAATATCCAAAAATTCAATATGTTGATTTGTAGTTGATAAGTCATCATTACATATTAACAACAAATTAATAAATCTTATAATTTTCATTAATATCAGTGACTTCATTCAATTAATTTTCATTAAAATATATAGGAAAATTTCTTATAAAACGCGTCATCATTAATAATAAGATAGATTTAAGGTGAGGTATCTACAAAACTAACACTCTGTGATTTAATACGTGGTCTTTTGACTGGAATCTACGGCCTCTGATTAACATTATTATATACTTGGGGAAGACGAGAAAAATACATAATAGTAGGTGACAGTTGTACGTAGATGTCATTGTTTAATGTAAACTCGTAAGATGATAAAAGATTATATTTGAATCATTAATAATTACAATACATTTAATAAAATAGAAGAAAAGTTGAAAGATATAAATAATCTTTATTGAAAATATAGAATAAGTGTCAAATATGTTTGTTGATAATTACCAAAGTAATTTACATAATAACAATTACCGTGGTAACTTGGGGAGGATATAGTTTATTTTAGGAGCGTACCGCTTTAAACTCATTGTACTATGGGTCACAGAAATGCTGGTCATTTTTCAAAATGTTATAATTTATTTGTGTCTTTTATTCGGTTTTCGAAAAAATGCTTCGATTAAAGTTGTTGCCATATTTAGGTATAATGAACAATTTTTATCCGAAGTTTTTTTCGTAAATCGAATGAATAAGGTACAAATAAATTATAAAAATGGCCAGGACGTCTGTGGCCCATACTACTTGCATCCATGTGGCTTTTGATGAATATCTATTGAGAATAGATATGAATATCAATCGTAATTATCTATCGACTGTGAATTTTATCGATAAGATTATCTATCTCGATTAATAAATATGAATATCTATCGCGAATATTATCGCTACTATATATATATATATATATATATATATATATATATATATATATATATATATATATATATTTATATATATATATATATTTATATATATATATATATATATATACACTTATACAATGGGCATGTTTGAAGTCGGAATTGAGTCCTTAGTAATTACTAAGTAATTACTAAGTTACATCGAACTAAGTTTTTGGCTGGGAAACTTTACAAATACTAAACAACTTAGATTTTTATTGTCGCGGCACACTTTTA
This sequence comes from Nineta flava, assembly GCA_963920215.1. NCBI lineage: Eukaryota > Metazoa > Arthropoda > Insecta > Neuroptera > Chrysopidae > Nineta > Nineta flava. The sequence goes on from OY986045.1 coordinate 32,215,240, forward strand.
ACGATTTCAAAATTTGACGGCACACAAAGAAAAAGATAAGTTGAAAAGTTGTTTACTTACCTATAATACACTGTGTAAAATAGTTTATGATAATAATTTTGAATGCAAAATAAAATAATATGTACTACAAAAACAACAGTACGTTTATTAAGGGATTAATTACAAGTTAATAAGAGGAATACTTTTAATGGCAAATTTGAGCTTGATGTTTTTTGATAATTTCATTGCGGTCGTAAAAATGGCAATGCTACTCTCATATCGTCTTCTACATTTAACAGTCTCGATCTTTTTTTCGTTTTTATGTTGGTTAATACTTTACTAAATACGTTTCTAAAATTTGGCGGCACACAAAATTGCCGCGGCACAGTGGTTGAGAATCACTGGGCTATGGCCTCTGCGTATGTTTGTTTATAAAGAGACCAGATCATGCTATAGTGCGAATAGAAAGCAAGTAAGTGTGCCCAGGCAGAAAGACTCATAACAGAAAGAAGTAGTTTACTAGGGAGTTAGGTCAGCGCAAAGTATTCAAAACTAATTGATATGGTATACTCTGACCACTGCGGGTAAAGTTATTTCTTGCTAGAAAATACACTGATCAAAAACTTGGACTCAACAACGTTCAATACAATGGAAACTTGCGAAACAATTGCGGATGACGCATTTGTAGCCGCATTATTCAATTGTGTGCGTGTAGACAAAGAATTTCGCAATAGTATATTGTGAAACAAGTGCGACAAGTTGTCGATTGCCCACGAAAGCGAAGTTGAACGCACGAGCGAAGCGAGTGCGGTCATTCGCTTGAGTGGGCAATCGACAACGTCGCACGAGTTGCACATACTATTTTGTATTACAAATGCGGTGATATATGTAAGTACAAAATTGGGGTCCAGGGGCGAAGCCCCGGCGGGGGGTTGGGGGGGCGGAGCCCCCCCAGTCATCAAAACAAATAAAAAGTTTTAAAAGAAGAAAAAAATATATTTTAAACAATAAATAAAAATTAATTAATATTAATAAACAAAAAATAAATTTTTTCAATTTTTTAAAAGGACGAAGCCTTTTCGGACCAGAAATAATAGCTGAAAAATTAAGCATTCAAAAAAGTATCAATTAATTACAAATAAATATAAATTTATTTGATCAGAACAAAAAATAACAAGAACAACAACAGCAACATAAATAAGTTACTTTTTTAGTAACTTTTTTACTTCATCGGCTTTTTTCAGGATTTCAGGTGGTGTGGATTCGTCGCTCGAACTTTCTGGAGTTTCCGGTATTATTTCCGACTCTATATTCATTTTTAAACTAATTTTAATTTAATTACAATTTTATTTATTAAATTAAACTGTCAGACGCGTCAACCTCAATTCAGTTTTAATATGTCGATTGTGTTTTTTTTTGTTATTATTTTTTTAATTTTAGCAATTTTATCTAAATTTGCGTGTGCCAAGAATAATTTACGTGCGACAAGTAAACTTGTCGCACTCAAATAACAGTTTTATTTATGAAAAAACTCACGCGTAATTTTAAAATGGGCAAACGGTTCTTTTTCAAACGTAACAGCGAGCGTCAAGATACTACTTTTCCCGCATGAGTAATACAAAAAAAAGATTACGAACGATTGACGAACAAAACATGATATAGACGCGCGTGGTGTAGTATAGTGTGGTTTTTCCACGTAAAATTATTTATTTCCTGATACTTTTGATAACATATTATTATTCAATATACTTTTAACTATGAGTAGCAATAAGTAAGTTGCAGATACTATTTTTTAACACGCTTTTATAAACTTGGTATGTATCTATATGTATCTATGTAACGGAATCTTTGAAGTCAATTTTAACCTACTTCTAATTATCGTATCGAAATGAAATTTGGTATATATATGTAGTTCGGATGACAATGCATTTGTATGGTAAGCATGACTGGAATCGGCAACGGGGAGGGGTGGGTTTAGAAGAACGGAAAACACAAAATTTGGTATAAGTCTCTTAATATTGAAAAAATCGAAAAACACATAAGAAGTAAAGTTGTAGAACATTACTTTTACTATAAATAAGTTCCTTATCATTCTCTAATATTTACAGAGATATTGACGGTTTAAGATTGAAAATTTCGTTTCAAGACTAAAAAAGCAAAAATAAATAATAGTTTAAAAAACCTAAAAAACACGCTTTTATAGCTAGCCGAACTAAAAAGTAGAAAATAATTTTTATCAATAAAATAATGAATTAGATTGTGAAAAAGCGTGCGTTATTTGTACTTAGATGCATTCTTTACCATGATAAAAACTAAGGAGCTTTGATCCATAGTTTCTCTCCTTCCTCACGTGGACCAGCGTACTTTTTTATTGCACACCTCCCTTTGTGGGCTACATAGTTTATGAACTAAGGATATATATATATTGTTCTTGAAAGTTCTCTGTACAATGACCTATGCCTGGCGAAGAATAGTACTTTACGGTCTAGAAAGGTATGAAATAAAGGTCGATCTTAACTGAAAGCGATGTACGAGATTATTTTTAACACGATCTACGTACAGGAATAGTCTAAAATACTTTAAAACTTACTAGGAAAGAGCCTTATATAAGTATGAATATATATAAGTTTGCATTTAATACCATTCTTTGACATCAAATGCTTCATATGAAAAATCATAAACAAAAATCTCTTATGGGAACCGAACAGGATGAGAATCAGTCCTACGCCCTCTCGCATTCTAGACCAGAGCTCTCCAATGAGCAATCTGAGATGTTATAGTAACTATCTGCGATGTGAAACTTGATTACTTAAATGTGAAATTAAGTCACTTCCGTTGGTATAATATAACCGAAAGGCAACCATACCAAAAGTTTAAAAATATACATTTTATATCGTTGATTTTTATACTGTAATAATTTATTATAAATAAACGAAAAAAAATGAAATTTTTTTTTATATAATAAACCCTAAAACGAATGTAATAAGCATTTCCAGAATATGATATATAAATAAAATAAAATATCAAAAATAAATACATTTAAACATTAATATATTTATTATTAGTCGTATAATAATTATTGAGAAATATTTATAAGACTTCATTTTAATTGGATTATTGTTGTTAAAATAAATACTGATATACTTTTAATAATATTGTTGAGACGATTATCCGCATTCACGTATAGTACATCGACCCATTACGTACGAGTATAGGTACAGACCGTTTTCAAAAGCATTTCTAATAGAGAATCAATGTTAAATAAATAAATAAAATATTTACTATAAAACCATACTTATACATACATAGTGAAACTAAATGTCTGGATTGGGATATTGGGTGACCATATTATAGGTCCATTCTTCATTGGCGGATCTTTAGATTCTCAAAAATATTTGAGTTCGTTACGAAATAATATTTTGCCAACTGTTAGAGCTCTTTCTAATTTAGACCTGGAATCAGTATGGTTCCAACAAGATGGTTGCCCTGCACACAATGTCATGATAGTAAGGCTGTTCCTGGAACAAACTTTGTAGGAACGTCTTATGAGTGGTTTTGGAACCTTTAAGTGGCCAGCCAGTTCGCCAGATCTATCTCCTAACGACTGTTTTTTGTGGGGTTTTCTCAAAACACAGATCTATTAGCGGAATAGGCCTGAAAATTTTCAACAATTAGAGCAAATAATTGTTGACAATTGTGCGAATATTTCTCTTCAAGTGCTAGAAAATACCCGGATAGATCTCTTCAATTGACTTGGATATTGTTTAGCAAATAATGGAGGAAAACTCGAACCGTTGGTTTAACGTTTTTTTTTGTCGGAATTCTATTTTTTTTTCTTTTTTCTTTTTGAGGTTTTATTTTTCTTTTAATTTGTGTGGATTGTTGTTGATAATAAGGGATATTCAAAAAAAAAATGTCAATTGTTAAAAGTAATGCTAAGCTTGAGAAGACATCAAGGAACATATTTAGCCCACTCTCATTACACGTTAATGCAGTACAAAACAGTCCAGCAAGCATACACAACAGACACACTAAAGAGTATCCCCACTATTTTTATTTCTTTATTAAGCATATTGTATATAGTTATTATAGTAAATAATATTTAACATTGATTCTCTATTAGCAATGCTTTCCAACACATACTGTATATTATACATATTAATTCATCACAACAAACATATCATTTAGTTAATTCTTAGATTTTTTATTTGAAATTATTCTTAGTTTATTTTAATTTAATTATAAAGAAATAATATAATATTTTAATTCTATATAAAAATATATCTATTTCATAATCATAACTGAAATACGACGGATATGTGTGGTTTTAACTTAAGTTAATGTTCCGTTGGTTGTTCTTAGATTTGAATATTTACAATTCTTGAAAACTTATTCAAAATACAGAGAAAACTACGTATCTGAAATTTATCAGTTGGATCGATCCATGCAAACTGTAAAGATTTGATCTAGGATGTGCCGCGATTAGATAAAATCGTTTCAAGTTCACACTTTACTGCTACATGTTAATAAACCATCAAAAACAGAAGAAGAAAATGAAGGAAGTGTCTCGCTCCCTCATATATTATGTAGGGGCTTGGGCACATCATGGACACACAACCAGTCGCTCTGTTCGGAACCGGGAGCTAGCTGGTTCGATTTCCAACGGCGGTAATTTGTCAATTAAATTAATTTTATTTAAAGTAATGGGCTGGTTAATTGATTAAACTGTCAGGGTATTAACAAGAACGAAAACAGCCGGCTAAGCTTGTGAATGTTTTCTACAGTTTCCTTTTTCAAAATCCAGATGAGTATCGGCATAGTTCTTATCAAAGTCGGCTGCAATCGCACAACCAACCAATTCTTAGCCTACATACAAATTGCTTGTCCTTTAGGGGATCGATAAAAAAACCCCTAGAAAAACGCTGACAGCTTGTTTCCCAGGCTTCAACCCTCCTCCGCTACTTAACTACTACTACTATAAGCCCATAAATACTTATTTATTTAACATTTATCTTATATTAGGATTTAGGTTGAATATTTCAGGATATCTTGGTCTAAACACTAAACACAAAACTCTAAACACAATCTTGAAGGTCACAACTTTTTCTTGCTCTAAAGTAAATTCCTATTCTCTCTGTAAATTAAAACTGCTGTGATATTCTTAAAAGAAATGTTATGGCAAGATCTGTCGCATTTATAATCGTCTACACCACTCAGTTAATTAATACAGTAGGCACGTCTATTATTCTAATTAATACATAATTACTGATTTTATATAATGGAATGTGTTGTTTTATCAATATTATATGATTCACAATAAATATTAGATTTCAAATATTTAATATTGATTTAGTCTACTGAATAATTGTAACGGTTATTATATCGATGTGCATTTAGAATAAACAACTGTTATTCAAACGACCACAAGAGCGATATTTTCTTAGACCTCAGACATATGATATACAAATGTTCACTCGAATTCAAAAATAATAGACATAAATATTTTTCTAGACAAACTTTTATTTAATGAATGAAAAAATAGCGAATAAAAATTTTTGTCCCAAGTCATCAACATGTGACTAAAAAGATAAGTTTGAGCGCGCTTAGAGTTTTAAATTTTGACGCCTAGCTTTTACGAGTAGTCCAGACTTTTGTTTATGGTCACATATTGATGATGTATGGGGGAAATAATTTATTTTCTTCTTTTAAGTGCATTCAAAATGAAGACTTTTTTTATAGCAAAAATTTGATGACTATTATTTGAACACTTTTTAATCATTATATTAATTTTTTTTTCATTTATTTATTTTTAATTTATGATTAAAAACCTTATTTCAATTTCCCACCGCTGCCAATACTTTTCAATATGTATCAACATTTCCATCAAATTCTCCTAAATTTCTATTTAACAGCGTATTTTTGAATTTCATCTATATAAAACTAATTCCATCTAAGTATATTAGATATAATAAATAAATGAGTGCAAAATTTCAAAGATTAACTAATTAACTAATAAACAATTCGTTTTAATTAAGGTAAATTATATGAATCTCTTAATTTATTTAGAACTTAAAATACAAATATTATGATGTATACAATTACTAGTAATTTAATTTCTTATAAATAATTTAATTAGATTACGATAATCATAGTTTTGTTGTTGCAAATTTTTAGATCCTTAATTTTTATTATTTATTAATAATAACCTAAACAATTTCTCAACAAAGTTTCTAATTAAAATAATAATTTTTAATATTATTTTACTATAAAAACTGATAGATTATTTATTGTAAAACTTGATGAACCTACTATTTTATTACAACTGCCAAAATTAACGCACGAAAATTTCAAAAAAATATCAATTATTATTTATTCATTTTCGTACGAGAAAATTACAATGTTAGAATCCACAGAAATCTTTTTTCACACATTTGTAGCAATTACAAATAATTTGTATATAAAAACATCATATAGGAAGTAACCCGGCCTCGAGACTTTTCTGTTTCCAATTACTGATTTCTACTTTTTAATTATCGCCTGTTAATATATTAAAGATGTTGAAGCTGTTACCAACATACAAAAAATACGTTACACAGGAGCTGTGTCAACTTAGCGGATTTCCGTAGAACACATGTGAAATGTCTTATCTGATGATTTTATTAATAAATGGCATAATACGTTAAGGGGAAGGGGAGCATAGAGAAAGAAGAGAACACAAAATATGAAAAATCACTCTTAATATTAGAACAATCGAAAAACGAAGAGTAAAGTTGTAGAAAATCATAGTTCCTACAATTCATTAGCTGATCATTATATCTCAGATATAGTTAGGATTTTAACTTTTAATCATAAATTGTAAATATTTCTATAAATATTAGTGTAACAGAAAAAAGATAAGCAACAAAATTATAGTTAAAACTAATTTTCTACAACTTTACTTCTAATGTATTTTTCGGTTTTTCCAATATTAAGCGAGGTATGCCAAATATTGTGTTTCCCCCTTCATATAAACTCCCCTTTCCCCTTATTTGATTTTGCCCATAAACGAACTAGGTCTTTCAAATTTATATATATACAGCAGGGATTTTAAAATATACCCAATCTGGAAATTATGTATAATGTATCTGTCGCTGTCTATATCTAGTGTACTATGATCTGCTGTCTTTGTTACACTTAAACTGCATTAAAATCAATATTGTATAACATATAACTATTATACTTATCACTCTCTAACTACAATCATTTATATATGGGTTCCATCTTACTCGTGTATGTATATATCGTCGTTATTGTTCGTCGTCTGTCGTGTGATTGTATCTACATGTATATGTAACAAAGACACCAAATCATAGTCACTGCATGTAGACAGATAGATGCACTATTCATTGTTTCTAGATTAGGCGTATTTTAAAATACACTATGTTTAGTTTACATCTTTGCATGGCAGATCTCCCACGAGTATAAGAGAGTACATATGTATACATTAAGCAATGTGTATGAGAAGGAGGTCTTATAGGTTTGATAAACAAGCATATTTTTCATGGTCTATAGGTTTGAGTGGTCACCAACCACTCAAACCTATAAGACCTCCTTCTCATACACATTGCTTAATGTATACATATGTACTCTCTCATACTCGTTATGAATATTATTCACTATTTTGAAAAATATGGTTGTTTATCAAACCTATAAGACCTCCTTCTCATACACATTGCTTAATGTATACATATGTACTCTCTCATAATCGTGGGAGATCTAATATACGAAGATGTAAACTAAACATACTGTATAAAATCCCCGCATATTATATTATTTTCTAATCAAAATAAACACGCAAAATTGCCTGTGAAATCATTTCCTGTTTTTAATGATATTCTACAATTATATAGGCGCCTGTCTTACATATCTATACTGTTACACATAAGCAAGACAAATTTCACGTAATTTTATTCATCATTTACGATGAACTAGATCAATCAGATAACATTGAATCTTCGAAAAGAAATTTTTGAGAAATAGTGTTTATTAACAAGTAAATCCTGGTTGATAAATTTGTATGTTGTCCAAACGCTATACAGTTATAAAAGATAAAAGATTAGAAAAAATATAATCACGACGATTTTTGAAAAGATCGCCAGCCTAACCGATTATTTAATCATTACCCCCTCTACACAGGGCAACTGCTTATAACTGAATCTAATTAATAACTATAAAAAAAAAAGAAAATACTAAGTGGAACGAGCACACCGTTTTAAGGAACTATTCGAAGCTATGACAAATAATATCAGGAGATCAAATTTGGTGCATCCAACTGTTAAAATTTATTCAGATAAAATAGTCTGTCATAGAACAACGATTATTTCATGCATCAGTACATAACTCCAAATGTCTAACGTTGTGACGCAATTCCATACACAACAAGGAAATGATGATTTATGATTATTTAAACCAACAGTAACCAGAAATGTAACAGCTAACTGAGTTAATTGTTTAAATACACTGTATATACTAAATTTTTTTGCTCAGTGCACTTTTCCATATGCATAGATGTATTGAGATATGACTAATAAATACACTGCACAGCAAAAAAATTATATATCGGGTATTTAAGCAATTAACTCAGTTAGTTGTTATTTTCACTGGTTTTTATATAATTTTTTCTTTACAGCTGTTGATTTTGAATATATATAGTACAGAGATTTATTGCCAATTTTGCTCATTCTCGAACTTGAAGTGTCCTTTGGTTTTGACGGACATGCCAAAATTGATTAATTCTAACATTTAACGAATAACTACACTAAAGTTTAATTTCTCCGATCAATATTTCTTACCGTTACTAACTTGGGACTGAACTTATAATATCTTTATATATGTTATACATATATACGTATTGAGTATAAAAACTAGGTTAAATAAAAATTTTTTTACACCTATCATCGTATTGAATGTAGAAATTTCAATTCTCTGAATCAGAGTTCAAATACCATTTGCGTATGACGCTCTTGAAATTACAATTTTTGTTCTGAAGAACTATCGAAGGTGAATTTATCAATTTTATTACAAATCTATTTGTAATGGTTTAATTGAATAATCATTTTAAAGTACCGTTTCAATGACGCTACTATAAGAGTTAAATTCGAACCAAATTTGTAATAATAACGATTGTTGAGGTTACCGGATATTGATTAATAAACATATACAATAAAATTATCAACTATAATTTAATTTTAAACCGGAAATTCAATAGTATAGAATATATATTGCGCATATATAATATATTTAACTGTTTTATTTCTTTGCTATAGATAGTAATTTATTTAAAATTCAATCATAGTAATACATTAAAGCGTTATAATAGTAAGATCAAATATAAATTTTAAAATGTAATCTTGTCTTAAAAATTATCTTAAAGATATTATGATATATCTATATGTGATACAAATTACGTAATGGAATTAATTCTCAATTTTTCCCAGTAAAAGGAAGTTATAGCATCGGTCCGAAAATCGAAACCACAATTGTCACTTTATCCTAAGTTTTAGGTCCCCATTTTTGAAAATATGTATGTGTATGTACGTACGTTCGTGAACCTTAGAAATCTTGAGAACCAAAATTATCGCCTCGTTGAGTTGTCAATATGATTTGAAAGAATTTATCTAATTCAGTCAAGGTGTACGATGGTTTCGTCATAGGCCAAAACATAAAGTTTGGAAATACTGGAAAGATCGTGTGGTCCTAATGAGTTGTGCTTAGAATTGTAACACTTAGAGACAAATCAATCCACCATAAGGGTTGTTTAAATAATATTCATTAAAAACAAGTAATGTAACAACTTACTGAGTTAATTGTTTGAACACCCAGTATATACTAAGTTGTATATTAATGTTCGAATTGTTAATACCTTTACTGGGTATAGCAATAGTATATGAGATGTTATGTATCTACATATGTCCGCCTTCGTTCGACTATGAATAGTAGGTAATTTGCTCTTTGAGCACAAACTATGAGAAACCAATGAGTTTACAAAAAAATGTTCAAACAAAAGTTGTTTATTTTAAATAGAGAAAGATATTTTGTTATTAAATTTTTTTCTATCCCTTACGGTTTCAAAGATGTATATTTTCCCCTCAGGCGAATGGAAACATGTTCCGATTTTGCCAATTAACGAACTTGACATCACTTTTTTGCTACAGAATATCTATACAAAATTTCAGCTCGTTATCTCTTTTCGTTTTTGAGTTATCGTGTTCACAGACAGACGGATTAGCCGAATCGGCCGAATTAGGTCATTTTATGAACACCTATTCCAAGCATTAATGTCAAAGATTAATATTTTCAAGCATTACAAAGGCGGGACTAAACTTAATATACCTTGTATATTTACATATACTGGGTATAAATATTAATTTCCACTTTAGCAATGGTTCAATGTTCTTCATTAACAAGTTTTTTAAACATAAGAAAAATAGCTTTTTTTTCCGAACTGTAAAACGTTTTTTTTAAATTTTTAATATTCTTTTGATAAAATATGTCCCTAGAAACTTTTTCGTAAATTGAATGGTTTTTGAGTTAAAGATAGAAAGTCATGAATTCAATAATTTTTAGATACCAAAGAATATTGAAAATCTACATTTTCATTGGTGTCATTTTTTCATATGCTCTTGAATTCATAATCAATCAGCCCTCCCCGAAGGTTCATTATGAAAACGGTAGGAAGTAGAAGGGTTTTCTCTCGAGCACATTTGTTTTGAATCGCGCTCGTAATTCGTACATCACTTAAAGTATAATTTAGCACATTTGCCAATAGAAAATTGATGATCGCGTATTCGGTTTATTTGTATCTTTTCTAGAAAAAATCTATCAAAAATCATAAATGACCTCATTCAAGAAGTAATCCAAGAAGTTACAATCCATGTCCAAGGATTTCGCGCAAATAATTCCGACGTTGAATTTTGAAGGTTTTAAGAGCATATTTACATTTTATCTGTATATTTTTAACATATTATGTATACATATAATTGGGTATGTTGGGTATGATTTCTAGCAGTTCATTTTTCGTATATTTTAACATAAATTTTTTAAATTATAAATTCGTAAAATTAATTAAACAATATCATGTAATATTTTACAATTCAAAATGAATTAATTGACCAGCTCAGTTTAATTAAATCAAGGTTTCAATGATTATTATAATTGTATCTATACTTAACCTCCGTTAAGCTAGCAGAGCAAAGTACCGAAAATGAATTTTCTACGTACCAGAATTATGTGCTAATTATGTGCTAATTATGTGCTGCAATTAAAATTTTTGTGCTTTTTTCGTTTCGGCGGAATATGAAAGTTAAAAGTGCTCGGCTAGCTTAATATCAAGCCAGCAGAGCATCGGTTAAAAAGTCCCAAAAATGAATTTACTACCTACCAGAATTATGTGCTAATTATGTGCTGCAATTAAAATTTTTGTGCTGTTTTAGTTTCGGCGGAAATTGAAAATTAAAAGTGCTCGGCTAGCTTAACATCAAGACAGCAGAGCATGGGTTATAAAGTGTCCCGAAAATAAATTTACAACCTACCAAAATTAAGTGCTTTTTATGTGCTAATTATGTGCTGCAATTAAAATTTTTGTGCTTTTTTAGTTTCGGCGGAAAATGAAAAATAAAAGTGCTCGGCTAGCTTAACATCAAGACAGCAGAGCATGGGTTATAAAGTGTCCCGAAAATAAATTTACTACCTACCAAAATTAAGTGCTTTTTATGTGCTAATTATGTGCTGCAATTAAAATTTTTGTGCTTTTTTAGTTTCGGCGGAAATTTAAAATTAAAAGTGCTCGGCTAGCTTAACATCAAGACAGCAGAGCATGGGTTATAAAGTGTCCCGAAAATAAATTTACTACCTACCAAAATTAAGTGCTTTTTATGTGCTAATTATGTGCTGCAACTAAAATTTTTGTGCTTTTTTAGTTTCGGCGGAAATTGAAAATTAAAAGTGCTCGGCTAGCTTAACATCAAGACAGCAGAGCATGGGTTATAAAGTGTCCCGAAAATAAATTTACTACCTACCAAAATTAAGTGCTTTTTATGTGCTAATTATGTGCTGCAATTAAAATTTTTGTGCTTTTTTTATTTCAGCGGAAATTGAAAATTAAAAGTCGGTTTATATTTAAACAGAACTAAGTTCGTCTGTAGTGTACCAATTTATGATTAATATTTATTAATTTGGAAGATATATATGTTTTACTGTATTAGATATAAAAACCGATAAATAATTACATGGTGAATATACACTCTATTAAGTAATACATAATTATATTCATATTTGTTTTAACGAACTATCTTTTTTTTTAAATTATAAGGTTGCGTAAAAATGATTTGTTACTAAATAAAGCACAAATATTTTTTGTCAAAAAAAGTTACAAGCAATAAAAGGCTTGACCAAAGAATATATAAATAATAAAAATATTGAAGAAAAATGTAAAATGGTATTTAAAACTACACAATACTCAAATGTATCTATTACCTCCTTTAATTTTGGTTTCCTTATTAAAAAAATCTTAAAGTACTGTGAACAATTTCGGGAAAGCAATTGGCAAGTTTCAAATTGCATAGTTTCCTTTCTTTCGAGATATGATGCTTCATAATTCCACCCCAAATTATACCTAAATTTTCAGAAACTCAGGCGATCCAGTCGTCCAGGATCTAATCATGAAAATTTCGAAATCACATGATAATCATAGAATAAAGTGCGCCTATATAAACGATAATACAGAAATACCCAATGCGTACTGAGAAAAGTCTTTAAGAAATGGTATCTGCAAGTATCCTCTAATTACAGACTTGCTCTCGTTGGAAGGTAGTATGAGTCTTCAAAAGTAAAATTAGTACTTCTGAAAAATCTCATCTTAAGATTTTGATTTTCTAAAACGACTAAAAGCACCTGAATGTTGTACAATTTTATTTCATGATATAAAAAAAGAGGCCATTATCTGCAGAAATTCCCGGATTAGGCTTTGACATCTCGGATATCCGCAAAGCACATTGAAGGAACTCTTTGAGAGGTAAAATCTTTGAAATTATGGATGTTTATAGGTTGATGCCTGAGACATCCTCAAAGTATATGAACAGATTTTAAGTATAGTGTACATTAATTTCACGATAGGCCGTTAGGCGCTCTCCGTTCTGTCATATTCTAAGAGCACATAAATAGTACTCAAATGTGTCGTAATTTAAATTGGTGATATCGCAAAAATAGTCCATGTTTGTATCACAGGGTCGCTGGGGGCTTATAGGGGTGGATTTTCAAAAAATTTACGTTTTAACGGTTAAAGTCTGTGATACTTTGAGAGCACATAAATAGCACTCAAATGAGGTGTAATTTGATTTGGCATGTCAAGAAGATGACTTATGCTCATTTTTAAAGTCAGTTTGGATCTTCGAGCGTTTATTTGTGGGGAAATAAAAAAGTTATGGATTTGACTCTTCGACATTTGAAAAGCATATAAATATTACGTTAGTTCAAATATGAGTATTGCAAAAATAAACCAATGCTCTACTGTCTTGATGATAAGCTAGCCGAGCGTTATGAATTTTGAATTTCCGCCAAAACAAAAAAAGCACCAAATTTTTAATTGCAGCACATAATTAGCTCTAAACTCTGGTACGTTGTAAATTCATGTTCGGGAATTAAAAACCGATACTCTGCTTACTTGCTGTTAATTAAGCCGTGCACTTTTAATTTTCAATTTTCGCCGAAACAAAAAAAGCACAAAAATTTTAATTGTGGCACATAATTAGCACATAAAAAGCACTTAATTTTGGTAGGTAGTAAATTTATTTTCGGGACACTTTATAACCCATGCTCTGCTGTCTTGATGTTAAGCTAGCCGAGCACTTTTAATTTTAAATTTCCGCCGAAACTAAAAAAGCACAAAAATTTTAATTGCAGCACATAATTAGCACATAAAAAGCACTTAATTTTGGTAGGTAGTAAATTTATTTTCGGGACACTTTATAACCCATGCTCTGCTGTCTTGATGTTAAGCTAGCCGAGCACTTTTATTTTTCATTTTCCGCCGAAACTAAAAAAGCACAAAAATTTTAATTGCAGCACATAATTAGCACATAAAAAGCACTTAATTTTGGTAGGTTGTAAATTTATTTTCGGGACACTTTATAACCCATGCTCTGCTGTCTTGATGTTAAGCTAGCCGAGCACTTTTATTTTTCATTTTCCGCCGAAACTAAAAAAGCACAAAAATTTTAATTGCAGCACATAATTCGCACATAAAAAGCACTTAATTTTGGTAGGTAGTAAATTTATTTTCGGGACACTTTATAACCCATGCTCTGCTGTCTTGATGTTAAGCTAGCCGAGCACTTTTAATTTTCAATTTCCGCCGAAACTAAAAAAGCACAAAAATTTTAATTGCAGCACATAATTAGCACATAATTCTGGTAGGTAGTAAATTCATTTTTGGGACTTTTTAACCGATGCTCTGCTGGCTTGATATTAAGCTAGCCGAGCACTTTTAACTTTCATATTCCGCCGAAACGAAAAAAGCACAAAAATTTTAATTGCAGCACATAATTAGCACATAATTAGCACATAATTCTGGTACGTAGAAAATTCATTTTCGGTACTTTGCTCTGCTAGCTTAACGGAGGTCTATACTTAGTGACTTGGTAGATACATTATTTAACATCTTAATAAAGTATTTCGTCTAAAAAGAAAACCTTATCTTTGTAGAAAAAATCCATGTTTAATCTTTAAAAAAAACAAGAACGGTCACGCACAGAGAGTTCCGTACTTTGACTTTAGTCAAAATTTTAATGGGAATTAAAAAAAAAGATAGAGATGATTATCTATCAGCTAATTATTTCAGATTTTTCGGTTCGCAAAATACGGATATAAAGCGGGGAATGGTCATTTTTTTAAAATAAATCAAAACCTATGTCTATAAAATTTTTTTTAAATTTTAGAATGACTAAAAAAGCTGTTTCATTTGATACCCTACCTGCCGTAGTAACCCACTTCCAAATTTCGACACCCCATTTTAGATCTCATTTCCAATAACTAAGTAGATGCGGGCAAACAGGTTTACAAAAATACCAAATTTCTAGCAGCATTTCTAGCACATTTTTGTCATGGGTTACTAAACCCATAAATAAAAGTTTGATTTAGAAGGATATGGGAAAAATTTGTCTACAAAGGTGGGACTGACCGTGACATAAACTTTTCGCTTCCTCAACGAAATTTTTATAATACGAATTTAAAGAAAAATTCCCTATTAATGTCTTGGACATACAACTTGTATCGTCACCGATTATGCCACCACTTTGGGAAAGCTTAAGAAAAGTGGAAATTTCTCTTTTTTTAAAATTATATTTTTTTAATATTAATATTGAAACAAAAATCAATATTAATATTCAAATAGATTGACATAAGTTCCTATTTTTTTATATACCTATTTCAAGAACAGTGCCAAAAAAAAAATGAAATTAACTGTTTTTAAATTTAAGCAAATAATCCTTTGATTACACTTATGCCTGGGTTCATAATAATGGCAAAGGCTTAATAACGAACATGGTTTTCTAATTACTTGCAACATTTCATTCGTTATACCTTCGAAAAGATTCATTGATTCATGAATTATATTACCTTACAAATTATACCCATGGGAATTGAAAATTATATACAAGTTTTCACGTGTTACATTTTTATCCATTTTTCCATTGAGTAGAAAAGTCTACTTATAGCTCTTTTAAGGCATACTTTTCCTTAAATTAAACCGAGAGTACCAGCACGTAGGATATACCGCATAAAAATTTGCATGTTCTCATAATCTCCTTTGGTGAATAAGACATAAGACCTCTTTGAGATAATATCTACAACCATACCGAATTTCAATTTCCCCAAACCTTATAGTTTTTGATATATTTGACCTGATAGAAAACCTCAGACATCGGGCAAAGTATTCGAATACTCAAAATTTGCTTAACAGTAAAATGATAAATACAGTACTATTTTGTTCAATCAAAATATGACTCTATAAACAGATTCTAGCAGATAAAATGTATATGTGACTATTTACGGTTATTAACGATAATTTTAAAAACAATTTTCAATAGAAAATTCCAAACGATTACCTCTGTTAAAAAAAAACCACACGTTAAATTAATAAAAAATAACACACCGCAGCACTATTGTTAATTGAACACTTTTACACTATGCAGATCGATTAATTGCGGAATCGAAATTTTTACTATGCACATTTTGATAAGTAATACATTATGAACTTTATACTTTACGAGTCATCAATTAAAATAAACAAAATTTTTAAAACTCTTCGATGATTTCACAATAATATTTTAATTTTTTTTGTTTTTTTTGAATCGAATATAAGATGTTTTTTATTACAAACAAACAAATCGATAAAATGTATTGAAATAAATAAAAGTAAGGTCTTGAAGAAGGCATGTACTCAACATGAATGTACGTACCTATGTAATTAAATGTGCATACAGGTATGTATATAGAGACGAGACACTGGATATTATTAATATGTCATCTATCTATATACCATTTGGTTAAGGAAAGAAATCATTGTATCACAAAATATTAGTTTATATATGATCAGATACAATGTATTTCAAAAGTACAGTATGTGTCGAATATAGTGTTGTTGCGTAAAATACAATAGAGGTAGATTGTAAAGGCTGGCCTTGGACGGGCTATACTTCGACCATAAGGTCCACTGTGATGCCTTAGGATGTGAGTGGAGTGGAAAGAATTTGTGAGTAGACTAGGAATTGGTAGGATATGCGGCTGCAGCCGACTATGATAGGAACTATGCCGATATTCATCTGGAGTTTGTGAAGGAAACTGCAGAAAACCTTCTCAAGCATAACCGGTTACTTCGTTCTTGTCCATACGCCGACAGTTTAGTCAATCAACCGCCCCTTTTTTTTTTATAATTGACAAACTGCCGATGTCGGGATTCCAACCCATAACCTCCCTGTTTCCAAGTACTGCATACTGCGCAGACATGACGCCTTAGACCGCTCGGCTACTTGGCTGGTAAAATACAATATAATATCGACACATGACGTGGGGGCGTCTTGTTGAAAGTTAACCCGAATCGTTAAAACTTTTTATCTCGATTATTATCTCAAATACAAGCTATATTTGGAAAATTAGTGTTTCGTGAAAACGAAAAACTCGATAAAAAAAATCACAAATAGGCAAACCTTTTGTTTAAATAGACATTAATATTGTTTTGTTTATAATTGTAAAAACGAATTTAAGGTATTTCCTAACTATTATTAGGTTGTCAAGAACTTCACGAAATTCACAATATTAG
This sequence comes from Nineta flava, assembly GCA_963920215.1. Taxonomy (NCBI): domain Eukaryota; kingdom Metazoa; phylum Arthropoda; class Insecta; order Neuroptera; family Chrysopidae; genus Nineta; species Nineta flava. The sequence continues at coordinate 32,232,572 of OY986045.1, forward strand.
TAAAATGAATCCTCAGAAATCAGCTTAATTTTTTTGAGAATTTATCATCATGGCGTTTTTGAGAAAATTGTTATGTAAGTTGGAGAAATTTAACATGCATCTTCATAAACATGGTAAAATAAAATGCACGATTCCGACTGTTTTTACTTCGAACTCTCTCAATATAGCCACGGTTGTTCTAAAATTTGACACATACTTTCCTCAATTTCTTAGAAAAATTTTTCGTTAAAACTTTGGGAGAATGACCATCGGGTTGTTAGGTTTTTTGATAAAAAATATGCGTAAAAAATAAAATGTTTTTCATGTCCGCAGCAGAAGGCTATTTTTTATGGTTGAGTTGGCATCATGAGTACCGGCGCGCTGTTTGAAAGTCGTTTGAAATTATATACAAGTATATGTATGATGACTAGTATATGTATGATATGTTATGTGAGGAATGAGAACACTGACGACAACGGACAGCTGTTTTCAACAACGCGCAAAAGTATCAACATTTTTTTTACATAGTTCTTTTCGCGGGGGTACCCGATCAGCTGATATAGTTTAGAAATACCTTAACTGTACAAGAAAGTAATTAAATTGTTTGTAAAAATCGATCGCGTTTGAAAGTTTTATTCTTATAATTTTGGTTCAATCTACATCTATGTCCCAATATTCAAGATTTTTTTCAGATTGTTTATCATTTTAACCAAAAAATGCGTAAATAAAATAAAATTTATATTTGCTGTATTCGTGCTTTAATGAGAATTTATTTGACTTGATTGAAAAAAATTTATTGTTTTAAGTTTCTTCTGTTTGAAGGGGTTAGTTTAAGCCTCCAATACTAACCTCTTAGCTAAACACATAACAAGGTGACAGGCAGACAGTCTCATACCAAGGGGATGTCTTAAGTATTCGGTTTGTCTAAGTTTCTGCTGAGAGCTCTAACTCATGTATTAATATTAGAATACTAAAAATGGCTTCATCCAATGAACAAATTACCATAGCTGTAACTTTAATATTTTTGACATCACCACTGTATAATATACAAAAAATTTGGCAAAACCAGTTCAAGGAAAATCTAGGAATAGTAAGGAAGTAGAATATCGTTTTATCCAGATATCTCAGAAATTACGATATTTACATTTTGTAAACATTGCCACAAATAAAATTACACATGATTAAATTTTGAATCATAAAGGTCATTTACATTGTTTGTTCAAGCTAATGGATTGTAGACATGTATATTCAATACAGTTTGGCCAAATTGAATAAGTTCTAAAACGGAATGATACCATTCTTATTCGAAATTTACTATACTTTTCTGTTACAATATTTATGATAAATATCATCAGTTTTGAGTAATTAGGAAAAAAACCATATTCTATAAAATTTAATTATGTTTAAAACTGTTCGCATATCAAAATCCAGCGTTTCTGGAATATTCCAAATATATTCTTACACAGTCGCACTACCGTTCTCTAGATTTGTAGAAAGGCTATTATTTTAGACTGGATCTTATGAATAGAAAGTTTCTATTGTGAATAAAAACCTGAATAAACCTATTTAGGGTCTTTACCTCTGTAAAAATTCAAAATTAATATAAATTTTCGAAGCCATGATGTTAACCAAGTGCTAACATTTTTAGAAATAAATTTCAGTTTTCAACCATTAAAAATCAAACGAAAAAAACGAAAAATTCTATTGGCCATGCTTTTTACCTCAATTATCTGTCTTCATAAAATTTATTTCAATATGTTTTCAAAAATGAACCATAAAAACAATTTTTGAAACACTCGGTAGATGATTGATGCTTAATATTTACAATAAACAACTCGTTGTTGTGACAGTAACTTGTCTATCAGACATGGTCTTCTACTGAAGTTTGCCATTTAAATCATTGGTGGTTACTTAAAGGATTTTTTAAGGGGGGTATAGTTTCAAAAAAATTTGTTACGCAGGAGCTGCGTCAACTTAGCGAATTCTCTTAGAATACATAAATCACTGTCTAGCGGTCATAATTTTAGTGTGATCGAAATGAAATATAATATCTGATATGACTTTAGTATTTGCAAAAATTAAATTTATTAATAGCCCAAAAAAAACACGGTATAACGATTATAGTTTATAGTTACTATGGAAACGACAATTCAAATTTTTTACAATTAAATATATTTTATGTATTTGTGTCAAACAAACACAAAATATTAAATATCTATCTTAATATTAGAATAATCGAAAAATGTATTAACGAACTTGACCTTTAGAATACCAAAAACGCCTCAAATACCAAATTTCATTTCAATCGTAATTGTATTAATATCTCTGTTCACATTAGAGTTTGAACGTTATATTATCGAATGATAATTAGTGAGAACTCTAGGTTTTTGAAATAAAATTTCAAATTCGTCCGCTTTACCTAGATCAGTTTTTTGTATTATAAATACGTATTTCGACTACAATGTAGTCATCATCAGAATAAATTAGCTAGTCGTACTTTACTCTTTGACAATTAGAGATAGTTATAAAGTCGAGATCCACAGACAAAAAATAAATAGAAAATTAACTAGATTAAAATATATACTAGATTTAAAATATAATAAATTTTAAATTATATTGAAATTGCTCTTGTTAAAATTTCTTCATTCACATTTGTTCCTGTTAATTTTACTCTTATTAAAATTACTCTTATATTGTCGCAGGATATGTTACTTGTTACTAATTTGGTGACAGTATCACAAACTATTTTGGTTTTACGCTACTTATATATGTTCGGCCGACTTTAGACGCTATTCTAAGACCGCACTTGATTGGTGCTGATTTATGCCTTGCGCAGTGAACACGTTCTTTGTATTTCGACATCTTTAGAGAGAGATGGATATATTGGCACTTGATTTTACCATAAGATTTTGATTAAATCTGAATTTGGTACCGGTCCATTGTCTAGATTCATAATATTTCTTTTGAATTTCTGAATGTATATGCTTTCGTATGCATCCAGCTCTGAGGGATTTTGAACAGCCTTAACAAGTTTTAAATTAGATTTGTCGATTTTATGGTCATTCTCTATAATGTGTGCAGCTACACAGGATTTTTCTAATCTGCCGTATTTCGTATGAGCCATATGTTCTTTGAATCGGGTTCCTATTTGTCTACGGCTACGGCTACGGTTCCTATTTGTCTAATCTTTTTGGGCTATTAATAAATTTAATTTTTGCAAATACTAAAGTCATATCAGATATTATATTTCATTTTGATCACACTAAAATTATGACCGCTAAAGAATGATTTATGATTTTTATTTATTAATGATTTTTTTGTATTGACTTAGCTCATGTATTACCTAGAAGGTCGAACCAGAGTGCGGCATATATTATAGATGAACTCTATAGTTACAGAAAGGTACCAAGTCAACAATAGGTGTTACTGTCCTGTTTCCTTTCAGATTGTATCCTATTGTGTTTTCTTCGGCCCTTTTGTGTTATGGTACTGGTAAATCATCAGTTTAAATAGAGCTTTGAAATGTTGATTGTTAAGAGACAATTTACTTAACTAAGTAAAACCTGAATGCCCCTCGTTAACCCGGCCTTAGGCCTTGGCTCCGCGTCATAGAAAATAACATTGCATGAATTGTAAAAAAAGTTTTTGGGGGATGTTTTTCCGATTTTCCGGGGGATTTCAAGCAATTTCGCTTCGAATGCAAAAAAACCGCATTTTTCTAGCATGTCTAGAAATGTCTTAGAATTTGTATACATGAGTGAGTCAGTGAATCAGTCAGCTTCACTTAGAGCTATATATTATATTAGATAAGATTAAATAGGACAATTATTTGAGATTTTTGTAACAATAATTTTATTTCGACTACAGTTTTGAAACATAATTTCTTCATCAGCATGAATTATGATAAAAATTTTCAAAAAATGTGCTACGCAGAGATAGAGACAAATTAACAGATGAGGGTAGATTTTTTTAATGCCGGATCTTAGACTAAGACCCATTCAATAGAAAAAATAATGAATTAGTAAATGAATAATTCTTTTGAATTGACGCCAATGATTTAAAATATGTATTCCATAAAAATACATATGATGGCTACCAGTTTGTTACATTGTATAAATAATATAACTTCCTAATACGTCATTTGTGCATAGTTTTTTTCCTTTTCTTACCACATATAATATATTATATGCAGTGCACAACTCACGGTTCATTCTCATATAGGTACACACAGCATATTAAGAAGAAGTGAACACATACTTCTTTTTTCAAGACGTTTTATCTAGTTATAGGCATATTGTTCTTACATAAAATCATCATATTATTTACATTATATTATATAAAATATTGATTTCATTCGACGCATCCACCTCACATCTGGTGATTCATAATTAATTTTAACGTCTTTAATACTCCATTAATTTCTGTACCATTTCAATTTTGGCACGTGATCATGGCAGTTCACTCGTCAACTCATTTGTAAAAAAATATTAACTTTACAATAATCTAAAACAATTTGTATCAATATTGTCGTAAATCAATATAGAAATTAAGCTTATTTCAAATTCCATTGAAGTAGTTGACAGTAGTCTACTCAAGATACAGAGTCCAGTCATATAAACAGACGAAATCGCGTGATCATAGCACATGGTACATATTGATTGGTTCTTTAGATAACTTGGACTATTAAATCTGAATTAACACAAGTCGCAGTTTATTCGTACGCAAATTGTTGATTAATGTGATCATTTACGTGATCCGTCATTTCAATCATTTGTTTGATTTATTTTAAATATTTATTTCTACTTTTTATTGTTATATTTGTTCTTGTTATTATTTTTATTGTTTCCAATCGTTATATTCATATTTATAACAAAATAATGTGAATAAAAAACGAAAACGATAGAATCAATCCGGTCTGGTTTGACATATGTTCAAATGTTCAGTGCATGTATATGTTATTATAGCTGGACTTTGTAGCTTGAGTTTAGTATAATAAACTCAACTCAAATTGAAATATTACAATATGCTCAGTTGTGTTTAATTTAATTGTTTTTGAATCAAATTTTTTAACCGATTCGAAGCGACATATTCGTAAGTAAATACAATATTTGATTGAAAAGTTTTTTCGTACAACCAATAGATTTGGCACCCTTAGAATCACTCTTTTATTTTTTTTCGAGTTGGTCTGGTAAAAACATAAAAAATTCGAACAAAAAGAATGACAAAATGTTGAATTAAATTTTAGTTTACAATTTACTAAAATAAATTGAGAAAATCTGTTTCTCGTCCCTAAATTTGTTATAAAAAAAAAATTATAAATTCAAACATTTTTTACTTATAAACACTCATATACATGAAGGAAACAAATGGCGATTAGAATAGTCGTGATTTTAAATTCATACTTCCAATAATCGACATTCAAATAATATATCTTCATAATACAATCCGTATACCTACAAATATTTTAAAGAAAGGGTGTCATACCTAAATTTTATGACTCAGAGAGCAGTAAATTTCTCCATGTGTTTTTTCGGAACTTTTTGTAAGTAGATTATGGTTAGGGTCTAGTAAATTTCCTATATAATGTGGTAAAAACGAAATGGAAATAATTTTCGATAGTAGTAAGTCTGTAGTTAATCACGTAGTTTTAATAATTTATCGTTTTTAAATAGTACCTATAGAGCACTTTACTTCTATAAGTTTTATACACTTATGATTGAAAACACCACAACCATTGTGTGCCCGTCAACCACCGCTTTCTATATAAATATGTGACATACATCTATCTCTGTTTATTTAAATATAATAATTAAATATTTTAATAATGGCATATTAATTACAATCCACCTTGTTAAAAATGAAAATTATTAATAATAAATGCTTATTATGAATATTTTGAATATTTTAATTAACTTTTAATATTATGATTTAACGAAATTTTTGTGAATTACTGTACATGTACATAATGATTAAATACTTGCCAGGCTATTAAACGATTAAGAAGAAAGTAACAAATATTTATTATTAACTATATGACCTTTCAAGTGATTATAGAATTTAAATAACTATTTTACAGGTATAATATATATATATATATATATATTAATATCTTTTCTTGGAATCATATAAAATATTACAAAGAGTTTGATAAATTTTATCAAACTCATTTACTGATACCTGTAATGAGTCCTAATACGTAGAAATTATAATATTAGAGTGCAAAATGAAACATTCCAACGATTGTTATACTAACTTTCAAAATCAAACATTATATTTAAGGTATTATGTCCGTAAACCCACTTTTCTGCAGAATGTAATAAAATTTTGTGTAAATTTTAAGAATAACCATCCCCTTGAGAATTGCTAATTTTGAAATTTTTTGCCCATTTAATACAAGAGATATTCACCATCAAAATTGGAACTTTTGGCATGGGTTAAACGTACCAGATTTTACATCATAAATTAAAAACTTTTCTGTAAATTTTTTTCAAAAACAACTTATTGATACATTAATTTATGACGAAGAAAATGGTTTTTTCCCTTACCCATCTAATAAAAGAGATATTCACCATCAAAGTTGAAACTTTTTGCATAGGTTAAACGTACCAGATTTTACATCATAAATTAAAAACTTTTCCATAGATTTTTTTCAAAAACAACTTATTGATACATTAATTTATGACGAAATTTCTAAAACCAAAAAAATATTTTTCCCCTATTTATTGAAAAGATAAACATTAATAAAATATAGAATTTTTAGTTATTCTCGGCAAGCAACGCCGGATTTCCGCCTAGGCCTACAAGGCCCTGATCTAGGGGCCCAACCACCTTAGGGACCTCAGTGGCGGAACCTTCATATAAGCTCAATCTAAGCGCTCTGAGACTTCAAGTCATTTGAATTCATTAGAATCGATGGAAACTTGCTTTTTGACATTTCCCTGGAATGACATCTTGGAAAGGTTCAACAAAGTGAGCAAGTCTCCCTAATCTGCTAACATCGACCTGGGTACGATCAACTTGAACTGTATCAGTCTTTGGTAACATACCAAGAAGACTTAAGAAAACCCAGTACCTTTCATCATTATAAGTCGAAAGTTGTTAAAAAATCCGGTGAAAATAGCTATACATACGACAAGCGGAGGAAACGTAAGTGTAAAGTCCAGTTCGACGAAACTAAGGAAAACGAAATACTCTCTAGCAGGGACAGATTCAGAGTTAACATTTTAACGTCATTATAGATAGACTGATTGCAGAAATACGGAGACGAGGATTTGCTTATGAGGAGTTAAGTAAAAAGTTTGAATTTCTTACGAAACTATATCGTTTGGGATCTGAAAACATCCGTGAACGAGCCAGAAACGTTATAGCTTTTTATCCGGGGGATTTGCAAAGGACTTTGGAAAACGAGTGTGTGCACCTGCGAGCTCATTTGTCGTCGAATGATGAAGTTATAGAGTTATCGTCACTAAAGCTATACAAATACTTATCGGAAAAAGGCTTTTTGGACATTTATCCAAACGTAGGGATTGCATCCGAATGCTGTTGTGTACACCAGCATCAAACTGCTCAGCAGAACAGTTTTAAAAAAAAATTTGGTTTATTTAAAAATTGAATGCTGGGCACCTCAAACAGGGACCTCTCCAAATATAACCTCTTTTTTTATTGTTCTTGTTTCCATAAACATTTTCATATTAAAGTATCGAAGAGACAATATTGTACTGATTTATAAATAAAATCAACATAAAACTTTCTAATAAATTTTTCAAATTCTAAAATTTTTGTGTAATGAAACAAACATTCAAATATATTTAAATAAAAAAATATATAAATACGCATAAAATTTGTCCGAATCCAAAGACCAAATTATAATAAATTATGTGATAATTTTTTTTGAAAATTAGAAACAAAAAAATCAAAATAAATTTGATATTGTTTAATATTATTATTATTAGCATTCTTTATTTTTTATTTTTTTGGTGAAATAATAAAAATTTATCAAAGCATAACAAATTAATGATACTGTAAAATAAATGTAACAATTACACAAATGAGTTAATTTTTTTCATACATATATTTATTCATACTTACACACAGGCAGTATTACTTAAAGTAATAGAAGTAACTATAGTAAGTTCGTTGTGTTGTTATAATAGGCTAAGAGCTGGCTACATAGAAGTGAACTGATCGAACATAGTCGTGATTTATTCTCGTAAGTTTACCCTGAATATCGTCAAAGCAAGAACCGCATTTTGCAGAAGTCTCAGGTGAGACGGAGAGTGTGGATGGGGGGTCAAACGTGTAAAGTTTTGATAATAAACCCTATTTTGGCAAAATGGAAACCCGACTTCAAAAATCAAATATTCTATAACAGAAAATGCACTAAAAAGTAAAAAAAATAATTGCATATTCTTGTGCCAATTTTAGTTCATCTAAGCAAAAAATTTTAAATATATATGTACAATTATTGTTATTTTTAGAGTCGGTGTCAGAATAGATAAATTCCCATAACTTTTAGACACCGCCTCCAAAAATAACAATAATTGTACATATATATTTAAAAATTTCTGCTTAGGTGAACCAAAATTGGCACAAGAATATGCAATTATTTTTTTACTTTTTAGTGCATCTTTTGTTATAGAATATTTGATTTTAGAAGTCGGGTTTCCATTTTGTCAAAATAGGTTTTATTTCTCGCTTTTTAGTGACTTTGAAGTTCTATAACTGATTTTATGTGTCTAAATATGGGTAGACCTACTAAACGACCAGCTAATTTTTAATGCATTTTTTTATAACACATTTTTTTTTATTCGTTTTTTTTTTTTAATTTTTAGTGCATTTTTTTGAAACAGATTTTCAGTTTTTTTTACAAGCATTTTGTTTTTATTTTGTAAAATATTTTTTTTTTGGGGTCTGTTTTTTTTTTGTAAAAAGTTTTTTCTTCTTCTTATTTTCCCATTATAAATAAGTATACCCTTTCAAAAAAAAAAAAAAAAAAAATTCGCAGAAATCGGTTATCTCATATAAAATGAGGATTTTCCTCGATTTCCCGGAGATCCCCTCATCAGAATGCTATTTGGTGACATTGGGACTAATGGGAAACCAAACCCTTTAAGACAATAAATTCAAAATCTGTTCATAAATGACGGAGTTCTGAGGTGACACATATTAAAAAAAAAAAAGGAAAAAAAAATACAGTAAGTTTACCCTGAATATCGTCAAAGCAAGAAGTCTCAGGTGAGGTTGGAGAGTATGGGTGGGGGTCAAATGTGTAGAGTTTTGATAAAAAAAAAACGACCAAACATAGTTCTAAAAATTGGTGTAGAATTACGTATTGAAAATAGAACTTGAAAGAAAATGTTCCCAGTTTCCCAGAGTTTTATCAAAACTCTACACGTTTGACTCCCCACCCACACTCTCCACCTCACCTGAGACTTCTACAAAATGCGGCTCTTGCTTTGACGATATCATGGGAAACTTACGAGAAAAAAAACGACTATGTTCGATCAGTTTACTTTTATGTAGCCAGCTCTTAGATTATAATATGGTAAATAGTTTTGTATTTAGTTACTTAGTTAGTCAGTAAGTCAGTTCTCTCATTCAATTGTTCATGTAAAGTTTGTTTAACTCATTTTAGCATACTCATAATTATATATAATTGTTTCATTTTAAATCGGATTTTCTACTAGACTACATACTTAGTTCTAGACTACAATCTAGTTGATTTCATTAAATATGCTCTTGATATTCAAATGCTATCAAGATAGGAGTCCCGTTTGTTTTGCAATGCAATATTATTCCACTTTTTGATAAGAATTAGTTAATGGCTAAGTTGGGCAAAGAACCGGGAAACAGTACACTAAGTAATAAGTACTATGCACAGCAGTCTTGTCCACTTACTAAAATTGTATAGTCATTTTATGCCTTATTCATTGGGTTTTTGCGAAAATGTTTCGAATCAAAGTTGTCCATTATAAATATATTAATAACTTTTATTCGAAACATTTTACCAATAAGGCACAAAATAACTAGACAATTTTGAAAAAGGGCACGACTTTTGTGGCTATATAGAACACTCTCGTTCATAAAAATTGAACCAGTTGAAACATTCTAAGTGTTACTGTAATATTATACATATATTTATCTATACTAATATAATATTATAAAGAGGAAAGATTTGATTGTTTGTTTGCATTGAATAGGCTCCGAAACTGCTGGACCGATTTAAAAAATTCTTTCACCGTTGGGAAGCTACACTATCCCCGGGTGACATAAGCTATATTATATTTTCAAAAAAATTAGGGAAACTCCAATAATGTAACCCGAGGTGTAAAAAGGTGGACGTTCTGGGAAGCCAAATAACATTTTAAATCTGATAGCGGAAGTGCCGGTAAAAATTAATAAAGTTGAATAATTCAGTAGTACGCTATCGACACAAAAAGTGCCGAAGCAAATCTTGGAGTTCCACGGGCAACGCCGGGGAATTCAGCTAGTAATATATACGCTTATAATTGGGCTTGGATCATGACGTCGTTGAAGGCAATGGAATTAAAATAGCTAAGCCATTTAAAATAAAAATAAATTTGACCCCTATGTTTGTAACGCCCTCATCAATGATATATAAATCGCTAAATTAGTTAAAGATATTTGGTTGACACAAAAATTCATAATATCTTTCACATTTTTTTAACATGTTGAATTATAATATATATACAGAGACATATTTTCTGAAACGAACTATAAATGGTCTTAAGACTGAAATATGTAAAGTAATTATGGTTTCATGTTTGTTTGTCGACATTACACACATACTTTATAGTAAGTATTATATTGATTGGAATTTTAATTTAATTCCGTTTTAAGTTTTAATACTTCATTTACTACTTTATATTACGTCTTAGGTTTGCAATTTCTTAATACTAGCCTATCAGCTACTGCCATCTGTTGTGAAGAAAGAATGTTTTAGCCTTGATAATAAAATATTTTAAATATATATGTACTACTTGTAAATGTATACTCCAAGGCCAGAAAAACTCTAATTACAGTTAGAATATTATAAATACTCTATTGTAAATACTCTAGAAAAAACTCTTTTTTATAACACCGTCCGTAGAGTTGCGGTATTTTACTGACAGTAAATGTTAATCTACAGACGAGTAATATGGATATATAATTATGAGCGTCATTGGAGCTACCAAGCAATAGTTAGGGATCTTATACTTACAACCCCCGGTGCCAATGTCAGATAAATAAACAAACGCTTATACATTATTAGTTTTGGAAGTAAGTACGATTTGGCGCTCTCGCTTGTGCTGCCCTACCTCGGAGGATAAAGTCTATGTGAGCGTGGTGTCAAGTAAAATACTAAAAGCAACGCTTGAAGGCGCTAAAAGTGTGTAAGCAAAAAAAATACACTCTATGCACATATGTATCAAAAAATATGACTCATGTGAATTACATGCCAAGGTACTATATATGTATGTTAATTCATACGTATTTCATTTGATATTTTGGCAAAACTATTAAACTTACGATAAAGTCTCGACAAAAGCTCTTTGTGTTTAGAAAAAATCAATTTTTGGAGAATTTTGAGCTGGATGCGCAAACCGATTTTGTTTAGTCACGAACTTGAAAACATATAGAACACGAAAATTTTAGCTCGCTAGCCTTTTTCATTTTGAGTTGTGGGCTTATAGCGTAGACAGTCTGACGGAAATAGTGCAACTAGATTTACTCACCGTTCACAAAATGGATTACGAACAAAAGTAAATGGCGTTTCTTACCTGCAAAAAAAAATAGTTAAAATTAATAAACTTATAGATATCAAATATATTTATAGATAGATAAATGTAGTTTTTGTAACTGGCTTATATTAAAATCACCTAGGGTAATTCTAGAGTAATCTAGGGTAATTAATACATGGTTGGGCAAAATGTGATACTATAGAGTCTAAACCTTTTACGCATTTAAGCTTTAGCGTTCACTCATCTGTGACCCATTCAATGGAAGATATCAGTTAAACTATTTTTTTTTAAATATCTCTAAAAATAATCTATTAGGCGTGTAGAGTCATGGTTTAGGTCATTTATTTTCCTTTGAAATAAAAAAGAGTTTGAAGAGTGCATTGCATTCATAAACTAAGAAAATAAAAAAATAAGCAAGCTGTATAGTGGATTTCTCTCTGACTTTAACATTTCTACCCATGAGGTAAAACCTTTCTCTACCCAAACGATCAATTTCCCGTTTTTTTGTTAAATCCGAATACTTTTCGCAAATTTTTAACGGTAAAACATTTTAACAAATTTGTACAAAATTATTTCAGAGAAACAACGCCAAAAAAATGATTTTCTTTAATCAGTAGAATCGATCAAGAAATAAAAATATTAGAAAAATCGAAAAGTATAGTAAAGTTTAGAAAATCAATTTTACTACAATTAGTAAATTCACTACAGTAAATTTGTATAGTATTGCTTTTATTTCTAAAATTGTAAATGTAACTGCTGCTAAACCAAGTTTTGTTTACAACAACTAACAGTTAAGTGGTTCATAAATGAATAAACCTGCATTTTATGTCACGCAACAATTACGAATCAATTGAATTTATCTCATAATCACGAAAAATATTTAAAAAAAAATTATTTACACTTATTTCTTTCATAATAATTTTGAAAATTTCTAAAAATTATATGATTTCATACTTCTTATATAAACATAATACAGATATCATTAATTAATTATCAACATAAGATTAGTAAAGAGTTGCCCATCAATAATTTTAATTTTGAACGAAACAACAAATGGAACGACTAACTGAGTTAAATATTCTACATTTATTGAGTTACTTATCAACGCTTTTTACTTTTTCAGACGTACAAATTTAGACGTACGCTTTTTAATTATAGAAGACGTTGTTTTTAATTATAGTTGGCTATGGTATAGTTAGAACGGATTTTTTTTAACTAAGCCATAGCCAACTATACTTCCTATTTAAAAAAAACACCACTTTAGGTCATATCTCCAAAACCAACCTTTTTTCTCAAACTTTCACGACGCCACTGGATTATACCAACAAAAGTGCCTAAAGAATGTAAAAATTATTTTCATCTAGCTTTACAAACAACCAAGATATTCACAATTGTTTAAAAGTCGAAAAATCGAACTTTTGCTTATAACTCGCAAACAAAAGATGCTAGTAATTTTTTGTTAACACCAATGAATTAGTCTCAAAAAAAGAGATCGAGGATGTACCATCCATTTTTTTCTATCTCTTATATTTACCGAATCACCCCATAAAACCATCGAAATTGATCCACTCTGTACATGTTTCTCGGAGTTACCTTGTATCTACTAACGAATCATATATGATTATTACATATTTAGGCAAAAATAACCATGCGTTTAAAGTTAACAAATTGTCTTTTTATTTAAATTTTATTAAGGTTTTCGATCGAATAGATATACCAGCATATCTTGGTATATTCCTACAGAGTAATCACCTTTATACATGTTATATTCGTAATATTTGTACTGCGTACAAATATACTTTATTTTTAGGCATATGTACATACGGCGACAAAAGCCGCGCTATCATTCAAAATTTAATAATTGATTTGTGCCTAATTTATTCGGTTTTCGAAAAAATGCTTCAGATAAAACTTATTCATTATAAAACAACTTTTTTAGAACCATTTTTTTCGAAAGCCGAAAAAAGAGGGCAAAAATCAATTATAAAATTTTGAAATCATAACGCGACTTTTGACGCCGTATGCATATGTGCCCACCGTCCAAGTGGCCGAGCGGTCTAAGGCGTAATGTCTGAGGCGTTATGTCTACTTGGAACTGGGAGGTTATGGGTTCGAATTCTGACATCGGCAGTTTGCCAATAAAAAAATAAGAAAAGAAACGCCTTTGAAAATGATACAACCATTGAAATACATGACAGCTTCTGGAACTGTTTTGAGGAAATCACTACAGAAAATATGCAAATTGAGGTTATGGAAAAAAATATTGCAAATGAGATTGATTTTTATCTAAAATATGTTCGCCTATCAGACGGCAGACCTTTACAAGTGGTGGTCACCAAACTCACAGTATCCAAACCGGGAAAAATTCTCAGATGTATCTATCGTCTCCTTGCAGCAGTGTATATAGGAGAGACTATTTTCAGAAGCAGTTATTATCTATGAAGAAAAGCGCAATCGTTTGCTACCAACAAATGCTGAAAAAATGGTTTTTACGTATCCATAACTTAGCACTGATAGATTATAAGCATTAAAATAATAATTTTTTATTAAAATAGATGCATTTTTGAGTAATGTGGGCGTTTTTTCTTTGTAATTAAGAATTTGGTATTCGGCCGAATATAGGGTAATAACTGTCGGGGTGACACTCATTACAAATGCAATATAATAATAACAATTACTACACATATGTATAAATAAATAATTTTTATTTATTTGATTCTGATAAACACAAATATTTTATATTTCATATTTTTATTAAAAAAATATATAATATACAAAATATTACGAAATTTTTTTCTTTGTTATTAATAACATAGATACGGGGTGGGGCGAATCCACTGAATGTATTTACACTTTCAGAATTTTATTTGATTGTTTAATTATTATTTACAAAAAAAATTTTTCTATGAAATGTGTAAATAATTTTAATATTAGTTAAATAATTATTACGTTAACTTTTCAATCAAACACATCATGTAATTATATACATTTTATTGATGTATGTACATATATGTATGTACAATGTGTTTCATTACACAAATATGTTATGTAATTTAAAAAAAAGTGTGATTGAATTGCTTTCACTTTTGAGAATTATCACCAAAAAGAGGGAGGAGTAAGGTAGCGTTTTTTTAATCGCTTGGACAACATAAAGATATGCCCAAAATGAACTAATACTTTCATTAGTAATAATAACAATTTTTTTGTTGATATTGATGATATTTTTTATTTGATAATTGATTTTTTTAAAAGTAGTAATATGTAGAGGGTTTGTTTCATACAAAATATCTAACAAATATGCAACCTGCCTTGGCCGTGCGTGTTTATTCTTTTGACAAAATTTCCTACAACATTTAGACAAGTCTTCAATTATCAATTGTGTCGAGTCGCATGATCTCAACATTGGTAGTGCCGGATTAGATACGTACCGATATACCACCTATCGTCGAATGGACATTATTAATAATCATTGAAGATTTAGACAGTGATGTCCAAATCTACAACGATTATTAATAATTTTAGTACATTTTTAAAAGTGAACGCTGATCACATCAGATATTATGTGCCGCTTACATTAAATTGACAACAACGCAATTTGAGTACGACCAAGCAATGCGGTTCACATTTTCAGATATTAAGGCAAAAGCCAAAGTTCGACCGGCTGTGAAGAATATCAGCAACTAACCTCAAGTTAGACACCTACTACACTCGTTGAAGTTGTAGAAAATCAAATACCTGGGCAACATTTTAAAATTAGGATGTTTATTGTCATAACTGATAATATAATAATTAAATTTCAAATTTTGCCCCAATTCCTAGAACAATTATTTGTATTTTATAAATACATATTTCGACTACAAGGTAATCATAATCAGTATGAATTAGCTAATCTTAAATATCTCTGGGATATGGAGTCAGAGATATGTCGCTCGTTGCTAATTTGGTGCATGTCTCACAGATATAGTTTCATAGTTCCATATCCCAGAGATAGTTACGATTAGGTAATTCATTCTGATGATGACTAACTGGTAGTCGAAATACTTATTTATAAAATACAAATAATTGTTCTAGGAATTGGGGCAAAATTTGAAATTTAATTTCAAAAAACCTATAGTTCTCTTTGATTATTTTAATAATTTTTATGATAAAATACTGTCTGTATTAGTTAAACGCATGGAAGCGTACTATAAAGAGACTCTTGTATTTGGAATATTTCGGCAATTAAAATATTTTACAGAAGAAAATATTTGGAAAGAATCCAATTCTTGGAATCCAATATTTGGAAAAAATCCGTCAGTGCTTACCCAAACTATTAGGACGAAAGCCTAGGCGACGAACTGGTGCACTTCGCTGAAAATTTTCTATACATTTCTTTCAAAAACAAATATTTTATAAAGTTGAACTTAACAAAGTAATTAAAAAAAGATATATTTCGAGATTTTTAAAAGTCTATTGATATTTTAAGGTAGATAGTACGTCATTCTCAAACATAGTAGTAAACATAGTAAACATTCTCAAATATAGTAGTGATGTTTTCCATAATTTTCGTATATACCGGACTTAATACTGAGACATTGTATGTATATTTTTTTTTGCCCCCTCGAGAATTTAGCTTGTCTTACATTCTGCAGAAAAGTGGGTTTACTACCTAAATGCAACAAATAATTTGCAACTGCGACCCCAAAAATATTGAATAATCACTGTCGACACAAATTTTGCATAGTACTACGGGCCACAGACGTTGTGTCCTTCTCCAATATTATATAGTCATTTTGTGTGCCTTATTCATTCGGCTTTTGGGAAAATTTTGAAAAATGGATACATCTTTTGTGGCTCATAATACCAGTAACAAAAATCTTTTATCGCCCTTAGATAAATTTCTTTTACTTTTATAATAAACAGATTAATAATGATTATATTAGATTTATTCTTCAATTGATAAATAAGTGTAATCATAGCAAACAAGTAAGTGGTTTTGTTGATTACCAAGAAAAGTTAGTTCCCCAGTATATAAAATAGAATCTTGACTCTAAGGTAGGTATAATATGATAAAATGAAAATTAAATTTAAAGAAAAAAAAAATGTTGCTTATACTTTACACAGAGAAATAATATTACTTTCTCCCTGTTTATGATAAAGTAATTTATCTAATAACTTTTTTTTATAATTGAAGAAAGTGATAGTTAAAGTTTTAAAATTTTATTTATGACTTCAATAAATTGTGATTATAGTATACTTGTTTTTAATGCCACACCTATTTTCAATTAAAAAGATTTTTTTCTTTTCTATATTACTTTTAATTGAGAATCGTTTAGTTGTAGATTGTAATCGTTAAATAATAAATTTTGTTTTAATAATGCCTACAATAAAAGTCAACTATAATCATACTATCTACAGTACCCAACATTGTCCGTGAGAGTGCGTTGCAATTCTTTTTTGGGTATTGAGAAAGACTGATGGTCTGCGTACAAAGATCTGTTCAACGATACCCAATACAGTTAGGTAGGTAGATTTTTCGCCCGTTCGCTTTCATATGTATGGGCACTCTACTTCATTTATATCAATATAAGAAGTATTAAATTTAAAACCGAAGTCTAAGCTACCAGTTGTTACCACTGCGTTTTATTACGTATTAAGGATGTTCCAGCATGAAACCACTTTTCGACAGATTTTGCTCATTTTTTGTTCACAGACCAAAATAAAGTTTACGAATAAATCCCGAAGTTTTAGAAATTTTGACCGTTTAGAATGCGAGATAATTAATAGCAAAGTAATTATTCTCTCTCACTCTCTCCATTAGGAGCATGTACAACTTTTATGTCCGCCCAACTATTATCTGTTGTATTTAAAAAAATAATCGACATAATTAAAAAAAAAAAACTAGGGGACTAAAAATAAATATTTATTAATTAAATTTTTTTTTTAAATCGCGTTTTACCGTTTTGTTTTCGAAATACAAAAGTTTAAAATTATTTTATTATATATCTATGTGTTGTGTGTGTATACAATTATTTGTTCTATAATAAAAGTAAACCGTTTTTTTATCCTTTTTATAGAAGGCAGTGCTGGAACCTCCTTAAACCAGAGGTGGACGCAGACGGCTCGCCGGAGTCGAACGGCTTTCCATAAGCTGGGTGAGAGTAAGTAAAAAAGGTATGTTTTGAAGTAAGACGGAACGATGTTTCAATACAGGTTGCCTACTGATTATTGCCCAATAATTTATTCAATCAATTTAGAATTAGTTTTATAAAATATTTATTGTTTAAAAAATATATTTTACAATATGGAGAGATACTAAAAACACATAATAATAATAATAATAATAATAACAATAATAACAACAATACTGATGATAGCAATAACAATAATTACAACAACAACAACTATATGTATTCCCACTTTATGTAAAATTCCATTTAGAAATTAGTAACAAATTACCAATCCTATAGCCGCCCCCCCACCCAGCTTTATCGTTGGCATCTTTTTTTTATCCAGTGTCATCAAATTCCCATGACACTATACCCCCTACTAAGAAAAAATAATTAAATCAAGTAAATAATTGTTTATTAGTTCTCCGATATGAATAGTTTAGGCAAATTATTCGGAATTTCCTAAAATCAAATTCTAAAATCTAAACTAAAGCTAAATCATCAAAAAATTTACAAGCGGTAAATGTAAAAGATCAAAAGATTTATAATTTATATAACATTTATATTTTATTCATACCCAAATATATTAAAGTACATTTTATGCCCCAAATTACCAGCCCAAAATTTGAATAATAGTGACCATAAAAAATAGTTGATATTATTATATTTTTTTCAGAAAATGTATTAATTAAAAAAAGAAAATAATAATAATCGGTAGGGTAGGATACCCTATATTTACTCTATATCTCTTCCTACCTCTCACTCAGAGCTGAGTGCAGTCAAGGTCTGCCCATCTATGCCTTAAACGACCCCCCAATCCCTTTTTTGGCCAATGTTTTTAATGTACACTCCCTTCATAAAAATTGACCAGTAAGTCACATTCTAAGCGTATGTATTACTAAACATGTGTATAATACATACACATGCAATAACAGTTGGAATGTTTCAACGGGTTAATTATAATGAACAATGTACATTAGTCCACAGTACAGCACGGTCTTTTTAATGATTAGTAACAGACTAAATTTTTGTCAGTAGCTTCCTTTCGACGAGACGCCCAACTTTTCTCTCGCGAAAATTCTCGATGATAGTGATTAACGAAGCGCGTAAGAGAGTAACTTGTTTGACGATAGCAAAAATTTATCAGTAACAGTTAATTTGTTAGTCACATTGAGAGATAACGTAATAAAAACTTCAAAAAATTTGTGTTTTTTTCTTGTGATCAAGTAATGAATTGTAGCAAACTTGATTTTCTACAACTTTACTGCTTATACATTTTTCGATTATTCTTATATTAAGAGAGATATTTAATATTTTGTGTTTGACACGAATACATGAAATATATTTTATTGTAAAAAATTATGATTGTCGTTTCCATAGTAACTATAAACTATAATAATGTTATACCGTTCTATTTTGGCTATTAATAAATTTAATTTTTGCAAATACTAAAGTCATATCAGATATTATGTTTCATTTTGATCACACTAAAATTATGACCGCTAGAGAGTGATTTATGTATTCTAAGGAAATTCGCTAAGTTGACGCACCTTCTGCGTAACGAATTTTTTTTTCTCACTCGAACGTGCTTCATAATTCTAATAACTAGCAAATCACCTTCGCATGTAATTGAAAAAAAATGAATAAATTATTTTATGAATGAATTTTTATAATAAAAAATATATGATTGCATCAAAGTGTTATTGAACTAATGACCGTTTTGATCTTAAGTAACATTACAGTGAAACCTAACTAATTTAATTTATTGTTGTATTAATTTAAGACAATCATACTTAATTAAAACAAAGCAAATAAATCATGATACAAATAAATAGTACAAAAGGTGTTTTGTTTTTTTAATGTGTTTTTTTTTTGAATATTTATAAATTTTAAATAGTCCGTAAATAATCCATTATATTACCACCGCATATAAATGAAGAAAACTAATTGCAAAAATGATTTAAGGTTTATTATTTTATTACATTTTACACATTTAGTACAGAGTAGTTTGAATAAAATTTAAGATATATAAGCAGAAATTAAAAAAAAATTTTTAACGTCAATCGGATCTTGTTCGATCGTAAGAGGAGTTCATCCTCAACTGCGAAAACCACATTGATATAACCGCCATCCTTCCTTTTCAGGCGTATGAATTTTTGTTTCCTTGATATCTCCCAAAACGTTCAGTTTGTTGAAATACTTGTGGGGATCAACTAGACTAGGAATTGGTAGGTTATGCGGCTGCAGCCGACTATGATAGGAACTGGAGTTCGTGAAGGAAACTGCAGAAAACCTTCTCAAGCATATGCAGTTACTTCGTTTTAGTCCATACGACAACAGTTTAGTCAATTAACCGCCCCCCCCCTTTTTTTTTTAATAATAAACTGCTGATGTCGGGATTCGAACTCATAACCTCCCAGTTTCCAAGTAGACATACTGCGCAGACATAACGCCTTAGTCCGCTCGGCCACTTGGACTGGTATTTCTGGCTATACTATTGACACTACGTAAAAATTGTTCAAACAACTTCTTCAACAAACTGAACGGTAGATATCAAGGAAATAAAGATTCTTACGCGAATAAAAGAAAATTCGATGGGAGGCGGACGTCCAAAAGTAGGTAGTTTTCGCGGTTGAGGAAGAACCCCACCCTCTGATGATCCGACAAGGTCCGGCTGACGTTAAAATTATTTTAAAGCTAAATACTAACTGCCCTGAAGTAATATAAAGAATACAGTAATTTTATTCTTGTTTGAATTTGACCATCCATACCGGATGGAAGAATATTTCATTTTGTATGTATTAATGCATATTTTATATTTCTTGCAGTTTGAACTTCTTTTACATCTTTTCAGAGTCGATAGAAAACGTCATAAGATCTTGCTAAACGTTATGAATATTTAACTGATTTTTTCAGAATTATTTCCAATAATAATATAGTTTGCCACTCGGTCCTTACCCTGCGTGGGTCACCAGGCTTAGTACCTACATGCAAAAACGTTTATACATGGAGAAGAAGGGAGGAGGAAGAGCAGTAATACATCTACGACTATGGTTTAGATCAAAGAGCAAAGAACGTTTTTGTTTGTCTCGCATAGTTTCCAATGTGTTTCGAAGCTGCTTAACATCGTTGTAATACTCACAATCTTGTTTACGCAAGTTACTTGTGAGAGACGATTTTCCGCGCTGAAGCGCATTAAAATGAGGCTCGTTCTCTACTGGGACTTCTGGAATCGTTGATTATCCTAAACAAAGAAGCGGACCTTATCAAGGATAAAGACGATGGCAGCTATTACGAAGGATTTATTTACAATCTAACCAGCCAAGTAGCCAAGCGGTCTAAGGCGTCATGTCTGCGCAGTATGCAGTACTTGGAAACTGGGAGGTTATGAGTTCGAATCCCGACATCGGCAGTTTGTTAATTATAAAAATATGCTTGAGAAGGTTTTCTGCAGTTTCCTTCACGAACTCCAGATGAATATCGGCATAGTTCCTATCATAGTCGGCTGCAGCCGCATATCCTACCAAGTCCTAGTCTACGCACAAATTCCTTCCACTCCACTCACATCCTAAGGCATCACAATGGACCTTATGGTTGAAATGTAGTCCGTCCAGTGCAGCCTTTACAATCTATCTCTACCTCTATTGACAATCAAGTTAAAATTCCGCCTCAAAACAAATGTTGTTTGGCTAGCTTCAGGTATACCTAATTCCAATTTTTTGCATAATAATGTAAATCTTTGAAAATAAAATCTTCAAAAAACTTTTGTCTATTGGATAATTCTTACCATTTGGTTTGTTGGTTGACTTGTTGGTATCATTTAAACCGATCCTAAGTGGGTGGAGGGTCTTTAGTCATAATGCCACCTGCAGGCTTTCTTAAGCTCAAATCAACATCTAATGTTTCTAAGCATAGGAAATGCGAGACCTCGCTTTAGTTCATTTTATTTGAAAACGTCTACATGAATATAATAGCATCGAACAAAGCAAACACGGTTCAACGAATGTTTTACAATTGAAATATGAGTAGATTTCAATAATAATTGTAGTAGGTAGGTAAGTTATAATAATATTGAGAATTTATTAAAAACAATTAAAAACTGTATGAGTATATAAATTATATAACATGTATATTGTATATACTGTGTGTGTTGACAAGATTTTCCAATAGGGAATCAATGTTAAATATTATTTATTACTGACTGTCCGTCTGGTTACTATATGAAGTCATTCAGTACACATGTTATGAGAGTCATCACATGAACAGTCATCAACCATACACATATATGCGTATGGTTGTTTGTTTGTCGTTTAAGAGTGGGGATTTTGTGATTCACATTCTATAGTTAAGAATTCAATGAACATATTTAACCATTACATGTGTACTGACTAGCTTTATACAGTAACTACACGGACAGCCAGTAATAAATAATATTTAACATTGATTCTTTATTGGAAAAGCTTGCCAACACAGTCTGTATATGTGATGTTAAAAGATAGAAGATATATATTATGTATTATTAATTAGTGTAGACTTGACCGTATCATGTTCTTTTAAAAACTGTTTAAATACACTTCATGACTGATAATTATTGCTCTTTAGAATAATCAGGGTAATTAAAAAATTAATTTTAATTTATATTATTATAACAAGTACGAAGATATTTATTGTATTATTATGAAAGAAAGAAAAGATGCCGTTATTTATTAAAAGCATACAACTAAAAAAAAAACAACAATTCTTATGTTGAATATGTTGTACTAAATGCATTTTTTAAGATTAATCATGGAACATTTGGCAGACTTCTACCATAAACATATTAAACAAATATACAGTTAAAGAGGATACGGACAACAAAATCTAATCGATTAACCTTCTACGGCTTGAAGAGTGGAAAAATTTCACGCACGGATGGACAAATTTTCTAAAACCGCTTGGATTGAGTCAGTCAAAAATTGATTGATACAAAAAAGTCTAAAAAGTAAAAGGATTTAATTCATACTTTGGATAATGTCTGGAAGCCTCCAATTTTTCAAACAATCATGCGTGTGAGAAGGATGGTTCTCAATTCGTCTGTATTTTTATTTTTTTCAATCAAAGAATTCATAACTAATTCTCGTTCTAACTGTTTTATATATAATTGTCCCTTTTTTCTTAAATTTGACAAATTGTTCATTTACAAGTTTATTGCAATAGTTTTTTTTTGCTGCAGTCGCACATCCTACCAATTCCTAGTCTGCATCACAACTTATGGTCTAAGCGTGTCCCGTCCGGAGCAGAAGCTAAAACCTAACCTAAGCTAAGTCTTAAAATTTTGAAGTAAATGCATCAGGTAAAGAATATTAAAGAAAGTTTTATATATGATTAGTTTCACAGTATTATTTCTTGGAGTGTTACTCACAGAAATTCTATTATGCCATTAGTGGCATACAGGAGAAAAGTTTGGTCGAAGTTACTGAACTGAATATCGAATTCGACTCTAATGTTTAAAATAAGATGGTTTTCACAGTACATAATGTCCTGACACTTCAGTAATAATACCTGCTCCGGTTCGAGATATTTCTTAAACTCTAGAAATTGTAGACTTCAATGAGAAAGTTAATGCATATGAATCCGACAAAACACAATATTTTTTTCAAATGGGAATTATAATCTCTTAAGTTGGTAATTGTATGACTTCTTTAATATTAATTTATTATGACTAATTCTAATTGCCTGTCTAAATAATGTACAAATGACGATATGTGAATAGTTAATTTTTACTCATCAACAGTTTTACTAATTTTTGTAATTTGTTAACATTTTCGTAAAAAAACACTCATTAAAATTCATTCAAATCAAGTATTTAGAAAGAAAAAAAACAATGGTAAAATACATAAAGATTTTCCCATGTTTGTTCTGCTAACAGGTTTAGGTCAGTGACTTTTAACCTAACATTGATAGAACAGGTAGCAATGCGGGTAACGATTTTTTCAAGACGTGTGCAATATGATTTGTAAACTATCTTTACTTAATTACACAATGAAATATTTTTTTAGAATATTAGGCACATAGAAAACACAAGAATCCGTAGCTGAACATATGCAATTCTAGTTGCGATAACGAGAGGATCTGTGCCCAATTGATAATTATAAATAATATATCATGGACTGTCCAAGCGTTTTTATTTTTTAAAAAGTCCCAAAAGTCAAAATTTGAGTTTGAAGTGCAGCAGCATTTGATCTAAAATATGATTTACACCATAAAATCAAAAAACTACAATTCAGATCCAAAAAAATAATCCTTAATTCAGAACTATCTTAAAGCTGTGTTCAAAATAATCTCAACTATTACAAAATAAAATGGCCATTTCATTGGTTTCTCTAAAAAAAGAAGAAGAATATTCTACCTAACTTGAAATAAAATGTCCAACACAGTGTATTGACAAGTGTAAATATATGTTTCTCTGTCATTCATTGATCTTAAATTACCTTACAGATGTGCACACATATACGAAAGGTAAAACTCTTTATCTATTTATTAACTTACTATTTCTACCAATCGTGTTTACTACACTTTTAGCATTACGTATCTCTAAAGTACAGAATAGACGTAGAACATGGTTGCAGAAACATTGAACTCCGCCTATAAAATATTTTCAGTACAGACGCTGCAACCAAAGTTTGGGATCATAAAATTTAATTTTATTATTTTATGACTCTAGTCATAAAAATTCAATCATTTCTCATCATGTCTCTACCTATCTCATTTAATTTGTATAGTTTATTTATGATATACTATAAATTCAATCACTTGTCATCTTGTGTCTATCTGTCTCATTTAATTTGTATCTAATTTATTTATCTTAGTTTATGTATCTACAGTGACATACCTATAAAACTATAAAAATAATAAAGTATTTAGTTATTAGCATATGCTTATATATATACTATATATATAAAGTTAAATCTATGTAATAAAACATAAAAAAATATTAGGCAAACATGACATTTTAGAGATAATATGCTGCAATTTCGCTACAGACGGCGAATTTGTACAGGAACATTAAACTCCTCCTACAAAATATCAAATAATTTTGATTTTACAGCAACCGTTCAAGGACATGTTTTTTGTTGCTGCAACCAATATACACACACAGCAACATGCTAGGTTGCTGTAAAATGTTGCACGTTTGTAGTGCCTATAAGACATCCGTTTTAAGATTATTTCTTCTTAACGTGCTAGCTATTATCATAACTATAAAATTTGCCATGAAAGGTTTTCTATTAAATTAATCGTTTTTAAAGATAACAATTTATGAGGCCTCTTGATGAAGTTCCTATAAGAGGTTGATCTTGCTTAACTCTATCCACAAATTACAACGTAGGATAAGAGACGAGATCCAATACCACATAATGCTCAAAAGCACATTGAATTTAAATTTGATTCCAATAGGATTGGTCAACTAATTCAAGCGTCCTTACAAAGGACAGTCGAAGTACACTAAAAAAGGGAGGTAAGTTTAATTTGTACAGTGGCTAATATATGATTATTCGAAATAAAAAGCTAATGTAGATGTCAGTCCTTGGAACGTTTATGGGCGCATCATAAGTAAATCAGTGTGGTAAAGATAAATCTATGATAGTTTGATTGGTTGTAGAGCTAATTTTAAGTTAACGAGTTTTAATTTAATATTATTTGATTATTTAAATTTTATAAATCATTATTATGTTAATTATTCCATAATTATATTTTTGACCCCACATACGACTACTACCGGTTCGAACACCAGTTGTCAGCCATTTTGTTTTTAATGACGAATATATTTCAGAAATTACTTTTTACAGGCAATTGGTAAATTCATTTCTTTAAGTAGTTTTGATACTAAAATATTGAAAAATGAAAATAGTAGAACGTAGTTTTTGAGCAGATCAAAGTAGTTAGGGACAGTAACTTTCTCTTCTTTCAAAAAATCTCTTAAAAATATTCAATTTTGCGTAACTTACGGATAGAAAATAGTAGGGAAATGATTTTACCTTTTAACCCACATGTTTCCATACTAGCCATTTAATTTGTGTTAATTAAAATGATTCATAAGAACTTTTACGGTTAACTTCTCACTAGACTAATAGTTTTAGTCACGCAACTCAACTTCTATTTTGTTAATTAAGACAATAAATTGGAAATACCCCATTTTTTTACTAAAACTACTGAATCATATTTCAATAGGTTCTGCCCAAGTCACATACTTAACCGATTATCGTTATTTATATGCAACGCATACACACATTATATTTGCTTTCCATGACTGGCGATGACTTCATGGTAAACTTAGCCACTAAAGGTGATGTCATTTAAACAAATTTTATAATAGATTTGTGCCTTATTTATTCGAACAAAAATTTTCGAATAAAAGTTGTTACTATATTTATAATGAACAACTTTTATCCGAAGCATTTTTTCGAAAAACGAATCAATAAGGCACAAATCATTTATAAAATTTTAGAAATGACCTGGACTTGTGTGGTCCATGGTACCTTCTGCATATGCAGAAGATACCTTCTATACTTATTGTAACACGTTATGAAGTCACATCTATGTATGTGTGAGGAATCATTTTGTTTTATTATTATGTGAAGTTTTATTGATGTAGCAAAAGTTCCAGTAGGTAAACATGAACGTAAGCATTTTTAAATAATACTAATTTCATTTTTATCAGAGATGATTGCATCAAGTAATATATCTAAATTAATCCTCTGTCAGCCTCTTTCATGTAATAGTCTGGACCAGCAAACTGATTTGTGTAGTAAAAACGAATAAGGTAGGATACAAATGCATACTACAAACCTTGTATTAATTAAAGTATCCTGAGTTCGATTGTCGCGTTAGGTCCCATTGCTTTATGTGTTGGTCCTATCCTATGTGTTGAAGCTTCGTGCATCATAGAGTATGTTTTCATAAATACATTCTAAAACCTCAGAATTTATTATCAATCTTGACGCATGAATTCTCGTACTCGTGTACTTAAGGATAGCAAATCGAAATTTAAACTGTAACATACGCTGGTGTGTTGCAGTTACAGAACTTGACACTACACGATATGACACAAGCATTGGAAAAAATGTATTGGAAAAAACAGATGTCTATTAGCTGGGTGCCCATAGTTATTTACTAATTTAAAAGTACATAGTCGTCTACTAATTTAAAAGTAAGCGTGTGTTGTATGCACATTTACATTGGCACCAAAACTTCCGAACCGCCTTTCTTTTCAGTGGCGTAACGTTTTCGCAAAAAAGAACCGTAAGCTTGAATTTGTAATTTAAGTAAGCACCTAAATAAAATTATTCAATGTAAAATGTATACTAGCGTTTAATTTGATATCCTTTGAAGTTGTAAAAATTTCATCAAAATCGGTTCAGTAGTTTAGAGTCTAGAGTTTCGTGAGAGAACAAACTAACATTTTACAGGTTTAACTAGTGTTCGCCCCACGGCTTTGCCGACGTGAAACTATACACTGTACAAAATCTTGGTCACGGTGTCATATATTTTGTAAACATCTCCTTTTTAGGAATGCGCATATTGATCATGAGCGAGTTCATACTCCGACTCGCACTTGGCCGATTTTCGGGTGGCAGTGACCACAACCTTTTTTGGGGGCTGGTATGACACTGATCATATTCACATGATGACACTTCACGATAAATACATTGATATACACAAAACATTCTATTTATTCCTTATATTATTAGCTACCGTTTTATTATTCAACCTCTTTAGATTAGTAAAAATATTATTTTACTAAAAGTACTTAACATAAGCTATTATTATTATCTATTTACGTCACACTTGCATGTGATGATTATTTAAAAAAAAGAAAAAAGAAGCAGAAACAGAATCTTTATTGAGAACCATATGTTTTATTAAACAAAGATAGAATATGTGTTAGTATACATATATTAGTTTTAAAATTAATATAATAAGGCATAATTAAATATTGAAAGATAGATAAGTCACATACTGTGACCAACAAAGACTCATCTTGACTATGTATATTAGATGTGTTAGCTCGTTTTAATAAATATGGTGTAATCCACTCATATGTCTTCTATATTCAGATATGGTCAAAGTGGTTGGAAGTGAGTAAATACACATTAAACTTTCAAGATTAAAAAATGATGCGAGATAAAAAACGTCTATATCAGGGATGTCAAAAATACGGCCCGCGATCGCAATGTGTGATAGACAGAAGAATCATGACTTCACTCGATTCCTCTACGGAAGTTTCAAAATGCGCACAATACAACATTCATGAAAATAAATAAGAACAAACATCGCACAAGACTTACGAATGAACATCTCCAATCAATTCTTAAAATAATTACAACGAATATGATACCTGACATCAATGAGCTTGTCAAAAACAAGAGAAGTCAGGTATCTGGATCCTCGAGCTCAAAATAAATACCCTCTTTTATAACTTTGATATGATTTTTAACAATCGTATATTATATACTATATAATTAAGTAAATAAAATGTTATAATAATTCAGTACATTTTTTTATATTTGAATCTGGCCCGCCTACACTAAATTTAATATATGGCCCTCTGCAAAATTGAGTTTGACACCCCCCTGGGCTATATATTTATATTCGTCTATATTCGTCTATATATCTTATTCGTCTTGACAGGTGCGTTAGAAAAGGGGTGGAAAGCTTGCCTCGTACAACCGGAAAACAGTCAGTAGCGTTTACACAAAGCTGAAAGACAACCTTCCAAAAACTCAAGTTCAATTTGATTTATAAGACAAACCAGACAAAGACGTGAAGATCGACTCAAACAGCAAAAAAATGACTTTAAGAACACAAACTTTCTTAAAGAGAATTTCTTTTCATTTAGTTTTTCTAAGCAGTCCAGTAAAACCTCAAATTAAGTCGAATCTTAGAATATATACCTACTTTTAAATTTTGAAAGCAATACCTCTTAATTCATCTTAAATAGTAAAAAATGAATACACGGAGGTGAACAAATTTATAATGATTTACCAAATAACTGGAGGCTAAATTGATTCTTAAAAAAAAAAGAAAAGAATCTCATCTTTTATGTATTTTATTATGTTGTTGGTATTGGTCTCTGACGAAGAACTAAATTAAACAACTTTAAATTCTTTCTAACTGTATATATTAATTTAGACAGATCAATCTGTGCGATTGACTACACGTACTTAGCTGGCTAGGTGGTAAACTAACCAGGTGAAACAGATATTTAAATTTACAGTAATATTTCAATATTATTTTTTTTTTGTATGTTGTTCTTGGTAATAATCAAGACCTTGTAACGCATTCATATGTTGTTATTTTTTTGATAATAATTGAGCAAATTTAGTTTTAGCGAATTTCTTCTTACGAAAATCCAGCTATTGTTTTTGTATCGATGATAGACTTTCGTAAAAATTTCTTCAAATGTTCATCGATCCTACCTAATATAGGTGCTAAAAATGACCAGACTATATATAAGTTTATGTGTCTGTGGACTCTCTAGCGGTCACAGTTTTAATCTGATGGAAATGAATTTCGAAATTTTAAACGCTTTTCGTAAATAAAAGGCCAAGTTCGATAATGGATTGTAAAGATAAATGTTGGTTATATTAAATTATTATTATTTAAATAAATAATAAATATATGTGAAAGATATAATTGATCTTTATTGATTTGATTTATGAAATATTATATTTATATGTAAATTACCATGGTTGTAAACATTCAAAGCATCCGTGATAATAGAGGGAAGTTATAGTTGTTATGCAACAAATAAAAATGATGAACAAAATTATAATAATAATTTAATGAAGAAGTGACGCTGCTACAGGATAAAATCGGAAAAAGGGAGGAGGTAACACAAAATTTGGCATATATACCTAAATATTTGAAAAATCGAAAAGTTTATTAGGAGTTAATTTGTAGCAAGTTAGTCATACTATAATTTTGTTTCTTATCATTTTATCTGTTACACTAATATTTACAAAAATATTTATAATTTAAAATTGAAAGTGAAAAATCTATATATCTCTGTACACATTAGAGTTTGAGAAAAAATGATCAGGTAATAAATTGTAGCAAATATGATTTTCTACAACTTTACTTCTTATACATTTTTCAATTGTTCTAATATTAAGAGAGATATTTCACATTTTGTGTTTTCTTCTTTCCCTATGCCCCCCTTTCTCCTTTGACCTATGCAATTTATTTTTGAAATTTGTCTTGTAAACAACAAAATCATATCAGATACGACATGTCATTGTGACCGCTAGAGAGTAATGTATTCTAAAAAAATTTGCTAAGATGAGGCAGGTCCTGCGTAACGAATTGTTTCAATTTGCTCAAGTAATCGTTATAAATTTGTTTATTTGTTAATAAATTTGTTTATCGTTATAAAATCGTTCCAAATAGTATAATTAAACACACTAAATCCAGAGTTAATATGAATAAAAACATAATTTAAACACACTAAATCCATAAGAATAAAAACAAACAAATTCAAAATACAAAAACACGACCTAAATGACCTCTTAAATGTTCAACCAATTAGTTATTACAAATTTCTCAAATACCGTATAAAAAATATTCATATTATACTTATAAAAATATAAATAACACGGTTAAAATTTCTAACAATTATCATATTCTTAAAACATAGTATTTGTTGCTTTTCCTACGGAGGCTAATGACAAATTTTGTAATAATCACAGAAACACACAAAGAGAAAAGTTAAATTAAAATGTGTTTTTGTTGAATAATTAAAATTTAATAAAAGTATTTAATTTAAATTTAATAAACACTTTTAAGATAGTCCGGCCGTTATTTTAGTATAGTCAAATCAGCAATTAAATAAAACTTTGTAAACTAAACATTTTTTTATATTTTAAACTTCCTAAAATAATACTTACGATAATATATAACCATATATGTAATACTTCTATATGGACAGTGTCTATAAGTGGAAGCTGTTCCGACAAAGTGAGATAAATAGTGTCTGATGCTCTTTATCCTCCGAGCGACCAATTCTGTTCTGCGCATTTACAGAATTGCGCAGCATGGGCAATGTGTCTCGGAGGAGAGACTGAATAAATATAGGTGGCACCGTAATTTTGGGACATTCTTTCCTATACCAACTGTCCATATAGGAGCATTACATGTATATATATAACTGTCAAACGGCGTCAAAATTCGCGCTATCATTTTTAATTGATTTTTGCCTTAATTATTCGGATTTTGGGAAAATGTTTCGAATAAAAGTTGTTAGTTTAGTTATAATTAACAGCTTTTATTCGAAGTATTCTTTCGAAAATCGAATAAATAAGACAGATATCAATTATAAAATTTTGTTATGATAGCGCTACTTTTGACGCCTAGTATACAATAAATTTAATTAAACACTTATGAAAAATGATTAATAGCATAATTTATGCTTTTATTTTTTTTAGTAGAATTATTGAGCATGCGCATAGAGCCCCCTAAAACCCAAAAATACTTATAAAACCCGAACAATACCGGCTAAGCATAAAAATACGTATAAAAATATAAAGTTAATCTTCCAATTTTTTGGGTAGGTAATATTTTTAAATTCCCCGTTAAATTTCATTATTGTCTACGATGAAAAGTTTGTTATCATAAGGATACACGTGTGTTAAATGTTGAGTTTTAAAAACATAATTATTTCAATTTTAACTCGGATGAAGCCTTCACTTTCCACTACTGTCAATCTGAATATCCAAAGTATTGTTTCCCATAAAATCTAATATCATTTCATCGTAAATTTATCCGTGGCCGGACTATCTTAAATTGAATTCAATTGTTGTTAAAACTATCATATGCTTGAAGGTAACTAAAACTTATTATTATTATTAAAATCATTTTTTAACTTATATGAATATGTTTTGTTTGTTTATTTTTTGGAGGCCTTCTTGACCAATATTTAACACATACACATCATAATAATTAAGTAGACTTTTTTTTATACAATTTTAAGTGTATACTTTACCTACATCATCAAGTATATTTTAATTCTTTTACGTACATTAAAACATTGGATGTAGGTAAATTCCGCACTTTATTCAGGTCATCAAATCGACTTCCGATGTACACGATCTCCGATTTTCACGAACTTATTCGGTCAAGAACACACCCATAAAATTTTAGCTTGTTATTTCTTTTCGTTTTTGTCAACAAAATATTCAACTCGAACGATTGACCTACGTCTATCTAGGTCGACGCTCATTCTGTTTTCGAAAATGTGCTACGACTTCGACCTTATGGATCACTGTGCTCCCTCTTCTACTTCATCCTGACGGGATTAATTGCTCCCATATCTGGGCAATACCTTCCTTATCAGCTCCGTGTGAGATGTACCGAATATCTTGTATCTGCTGTAATTGAGAGATTGGCAGTTAAAGATTATGCGGCTGGACGTTTCTTCCTCCTTGCCACATAGTCGGCACATGATGGATCTATTGTAGAGTCCAATTATGTGTAAGTACTTTCGTAGGTGATAAAGTCCTGTGATGAATCAGGTAAACTTCCGAAGTTGTATCCAGTTCATATTGAAGACATCGAGGAACAGCATCCTGGATGCTTTCCTAAAAAGTATTTTTCATATTTTTGTTGCGATATATTTTCCCAGTGATCATGGTGTAAAACGTTCATCCATCTATCTTTCTATCTATAAACATCCAAAAACTGAATTAAAAACAGCGCCACTATTGTGATCCATATAGTACCAAGTATAAGGGGGGAAAAAAGTCGAAATCCTTGTTGCTGGTAAAAAGTGCGGAGTTCACTTCTCAAGATATTAAACAATGTTTGTAATGTACTTTTAAGTATGTATTCAAGTGAAATAAATTTGAACAACTGTTATTTCATAACTTAACAATTCGATTTATAAAAAAAAATTAAATTCCTGTTATATAACTTAGTTTGGTTATAGCTATACTACTTGATATAATAATCAGAGTATGTTCCATATAAAATTTATTTTACAAATTCCAAAAACATTATTTTAGTTCAATAGGGAATATGCATGAAATTTTTTTTTCACTTGAATTGAAGCATGCTTACTTGACAAATATCAAGGTAAAATTACTTTTTAAATAACTTTAAAAATAAGCGAGATATGAATGATTGAAATTCCCGATTAGACAAAGAGGGTGATAGCCCTCTTGATATGTTATGTGACGTCATATTACACTTTCACCATTTAAAATACACATAAAACTCCGTTTTCAGTTTTTAGTATTTTAGCAAGAAAGAGACATAATATTCTTTAAAAGCTTATAGGTTCCTTGATATTTGTCGGATTTTAATTTCGTTTTTAAATATTATTACAGTATTAACAATATTTTCATATTCTGATAATAAATGTGAAAAAAAATTTTCATGCATATTCCCTATTATGATATTCTAATAAGAAACATTTATAATCGATTCAGACAGGTTGACTATGATTTCACGAGAGTTAATTATTATTTATTTATGTTTATTAAATAAAACAAATGTTTGATTATTAACGAGCCAATGGATTACCGAGCCATTCAATACAAATTTTATTTATGTGTCTAAAACCGTTTCTGTCAAATTTGATTACTCAGAAATTAACTACTAAATTACTTACTAAGAAATTTAAAAAATGTTTTAAAAAACCATGCACGTTTTAAATGACATTTATTAGAATATACAAATAATCGAATACAAAAATATCATATCAAATTAAAATAACTAAAGAAATTGAATTCTCTTTTGATAGGAATAATGGTCGTGAAGCAGTATGCCCAGCCCGAAGATTCAATTTTAAATACAGGTTTGAATTTTTTATATAATAAAAATAAAATTGCTACTGTTCAAAAGTTTTAATATTGAATATAGTGTATAAACAAACATCCTAAAGCTAATAGGACCATATATCTATCCCTAGCAAGAAACTAAAAATTCTTCTTTTTTATTGTTTTTCTCGGAAACTTAATAGGAGTTGGATGAAAGCTTGTACATTGTTTAGGTATGAAATTTTGATGATCCTAAAGCTATTATTTGTTAACCTTATCAACTTATAAGGATTGATATAAACAGCGTACGATATAAGGAAATCGGACGGATTTTTTAATCGAAAACTATTCAAAATTATTCAAAATAAACTGAAAAACTTTTTAAAGGCATTAAAACGGGTAATTAATTTAGGAATGAATGAATAAGAAATAGCAACATGCCGAAGAGATTCGCAGCTAGAGTACTCCTTTCAGACCTATCTCCTTTTGAAAGTGTAGACTTGGTAGAAACTGGACGAAGTGTAAGATCTGTAGAATCCAGAACGAGGGTAAAATCCTCATTGCAGACTTTCCCTCGGCTCCCCTCAAATCATTTTCTCACGAAGAAGCTCACCAGAAACTGCAGTCTGCCATTGTTCAAGCTGGCGCACATTTTTAGTTTCTTCGGTTAGTTTCCTAGAAGGTTTAGCTAGATCAAGGCTCTATTACCTCTTCCTTGTTCTGGGGTTTTCTCGGTAGATGTCAAAGTCCACGGAAGAGCTTTAGTTTACCTGACACATAGAGGAGGATGATGGTACCCAAAAATGTTTGAACCAATGTTAATTTTATTTGGTACACTTTGTATAAAATTCAATAAAAAAAAAGTTTGGATAAAAATTGTATCAGTAATAAATAAACTTAACGGTACAGTTATATTTTATTTAAAATGTTTTCTATATTTAAATAAACAAACAGCCCATAATCAATGGCAACCAGAATACATGTTTTTGGTGTCAAGGTCATAAATGATAAAAATTTTTAACTTTTATTCATACTTAATCAAAAATTATGTAAATTTTGTTTGATTGTAGTCACAGAAAAGTTTAATGACCTATTGACTTTTTCAATAGGTGTACTTAGATGCAGATATTCTTGAAAGATAGGTATCTTGTTTTAATTCTAGTTTTTTGGATAGATTTTTATCAGACAGGAAATATGTAACGCCGTTATGTTTTGAGTTTAAAATATAATTTGACCTGTCTAAAAATGGATTTTTTGTTTTTACCAAATAAATAATCTTTATCAGATACTACACTTTCTAAATCTAAAATAGGATGATACAGTTATAGATTTTTTGAAACTTTAGTTAGTATCTGTCTCCAAATTGGTATCAATCTTTTTCATGCAACTATTGAGCACGTTGGGTCACTTCGTCAAAAATGATAAAAATTCTTTCAGGTCGATTAAATATTTTTGGTATTAGCAAGAATAAAAAAGTTAAATTAAGAAAACTAGCTAGTCATATGCGTTGGTATAATATAACCGTAAGGCAGCCATACTAACGATGGATAAATAGACGCTAGTTTACAAATAAACAATTTAAAAAAATATGTAGTGTGTAAATAAATTAATAATACATTGACGTCAAGAATCAAGATAGTAAGAGATCCTATTCATTCCACTATCATAACATCTCAGGTAACTCTGAAGCAGAGCGTTGGTCTAAAATGCCAGAGGTCGTGGATTCGATTTCCAACCTAGATGTGTAGGATTTTTCATATCAACTATTTGATGTCAAAGAATGTTATCAATGTTCAGACATATTTTTATACCCAGTATTATGATAATATACAGGGTATATTAAGTTTAGTTCGAACTTTTAAACGCTTGAAAATATTGATCGCAGAGAAAAAATTTTTGTTATAGGTAGGTGTTCATGAAATGGCTTAGTTAGTCCATTTCCGCATGTCCACCTGTCTGTCTGTCTGTGAACACTATAACTCAAAAATGAAAAGAGATAACGAGCTGAAATTTTTTTACTGTGTTCTAGAGCAAAAAAGTATGGTCAAGTTCGTTAATAGGCAAAATCAGATCATGTTTGGGCATAATGGGCAAAACAGCCTATCTTTGAAACCGTATGAGATACAACAAAAGTTTAATGACAAAAAATCTTCTTCTCTTTAAATAAACAGGTTTTGTTTGAAAAAGTATTTCCATAAACTCAATAATTTTCTCAAAATTTGTGCTCAAAAGTTCCTCGGAAAGCGAAAAATATGCCCATCTTTTTTACAAATAATTAAAATTTTATAAGCATTGAACAGGCAGATTTGTTAACAATTCAAACATTGATATACAACTCAGTACATACTGGGTATTCAATCAATTAACTCAGTTAATTGTTACATTACTTGTTTAAATATTAAATTAAGTAAACGCTTATCTTTACTTCCGATGGTATCATATAACCGAATGGCAACCATACTAACAATGGATAAATAAATACAAATATATAAGTTAACTTTTTAGCGAATTTCCTGAAAGGAAATAGAGCTATTGGTCCCGAACCGAAGTCAAAATTTCGGAAAAATTTCTTCAAATGTCCATCGATCCTACCAAGTAGATGTCAAAAATCATCATCTGTAAAATTTATATATATATATCTATGGACATATATATATATATATATATATATATATACATATATACATATATATATATATATATATATATATATATATATATATATATATATATGTGTCTGTAATCACTCTAGCGGTCAAATTTGGTATTTGAGGCGCTTTTGGTATTCAAAAGGTCAAGTTCGTTAATGGGTAAAATCGAACAAGGGGAAAGGGGGGTTTAGAGAGAGGGGGAAACACAAAATTTGACATATCTCCCTTAATATTCGAAAAATCGACAAATTTATAAGAAACAAAGTTGTAGGTATTAAGTTTTACTGTAATTTTGTTTCTTATCATTTTTTCTGTTTCCCTAATATTTACAGAAATATTGACGGTTTAAGATTGAAAATTAAATTCCTCACTATCTCTGTACACATTAGAGTTTAAGCAAAAATGATAAGGTGATGAATTGTAGCAAACTTGATTTTCTCCAACTTTATTCCTTACGCATTTTTTGATTGTTCTAATATTAAGAGAGATATTTTATATTTTGTGTTTTCTTCTTTCCTT
The DNA here is from genome assembly GCA_963920215.1 of Nineta flava. Classification (NCBI taxonomy): domain Eukaryota; kingdom Metazoa; phylum Arthropoda; class Insecta; order Neuroptera; family Chrysopidae; genus Nineta; species Nineta flava. The sequence goes on from OY986045.1 coordinate 32,269,402, forward strand.
ATGCCCCCATTTCCCCTTGACGTATGTCATTTATTAATAAAATTGGCTTTGCTATTACTAAAATCATATTCCACATTTCATCAGGCTAAAATTGTGACCGCTAGAAAGTGATTTATGTATTTTAAGGAAATTCGCTAAGTTGAAGCAGCTCCTACGTAACGAATTTTTTTTGATTAAAAACTAATTTAAAAATATTTTTATTGAATTTAACACAATAAAATTGTTTTAGTGACAAATTCTTTATCAGATATACTATCACAATGGAATTGAATTGTATAATTTAATTACTTTTACGTGAAAATATTTAAGGAATCTGTAAATTTTTTTAACAATATGATTCTTATCACTTTAATTAACAATTACTTATTATAATCATTAATGAAATTTCCGGAACTTATATAACACCTTTTAGCCAATATCCTGAATAAGCATGTAAAAAAAAAATTTCTTACATCCCGGCAAATTTTTTTAAATTTATCATTGCAAGACAATCTCTATTACACATAGGTTGTAAAAGGTGTGTTAAATAAAAATAAGTTATGTAACAATGTTTCATGTATATACTATTATTTTGTCTTGGTAAAATTCGATTTTCTTTTTGGTTCAAAAGTAAAACGACGAAAACGATGCTCAATTCCCGAAAATACCCGTTCCCCTTGAACCACTTCTGCGGGAAGAGCGCATTCTTTTTTTATCTAACCGGTTGTTGTAAGTAAAAAATGAATCAAATTATGTAAAAAATTAGAAATTAGTCAAGAATCAAATTGTTAATTTTAAAACGCAAATAGCCTCAGTAACTGACGCGTAAACAAAACAAAAATAAAAAATAAAATAAAAAAAAAGTATTTTTTCTGTGTGAAATTTTATAATCTTGAATTTCGATCTCTTCCTCAATTGGAGCCATGGAAAGCGAGATATTCGCAAAAATTCCTCGAAAGTGGTGCGAAAACGGATACTACGGACTTTATAGCGGAGCAGGTTTTTAGCTAAACAGTTCGTTGTACGTAAAAAATGGATCAAACTTTTTTGTGGGAAATTTTGTAATCTTTCTTTTTGAAAGTCACCTTAATTTGTCTTAGAGTAACGGACACTATGCACGTCATAGATATTCGTCGCCCTTTATTCCGTATACCGTTCATTGTACGTAAAAAATGAATGGGACTTTGTGGGAAATTTTGTCATCTTCAATTTTGATAACCAACTCGATTAGTCTCCGAGCCATAGAAAGCGAGATATTCGCAAAAAAACGAATTTGTTGGCCTTTGATCTTAAATATTTATTAACGCGATCTCGTTCTCGATTTTCGACGTCGAAATGAAGCGATTAAAAACAATTGAAGCTTCTATTTTTTTTGGTACTGAAGGCATATTTATGACTAAAATCATTGGACTAAAATCGTATAGACAATAATAAGTTTAGTATTTCGCCAAAGCCAACTAATTATATTCTCACATATGCAAAAATAATAAACTTGAAACCAAATTTCTAAAAACAGCCCACATATAACAACAACTTGCTTCTAAAATATTAATTTCTTTTTAAACATTATATTGAACGTCTTTATTGGGTACCACACACATTTGGGTCTAAATAAATATGAAATCGAATTTTTTAGTTTCTTAAAACTAGTTATTATTTTACAAAAAAAAAATCAATGCCATTTCACGTTCACTTCTGCGAAATCAATTCATGATATGTATAAATATTATTACATTTTTTTTTATAATTATAAGATTCAAATCTGATCATAAATTAACACTTGTGAGTGAAAAAAAATATTTGGGCTAATTACTTTTGATAATTGCCCCACTTATATTTTGTGGTATATATATAGCCGAAACAAATTTAATTATAAATGATTAAAAATAACCGTAATAATTAGTATTGAAAAAAACCACAAAAAAAAAAAATTTACAAAAACAAACCTTATAATAACACCTAAAACTTGAGAAATTTGTCACGTTATTTTGTCCTGATATAGTGATAATTTAGTTATACGATTTATATACTATATATGGCACTAAGCTTGTAACATATCCTTATATCCAGTCCATGTGTTCATCAACACGGTAACTCAAACACAGAAAGAGATAAAAAATTGAAAATAAGCGTAAACTCAATAGTTTTTTCAAAATTTTAGGTCAAACATCTACTATATTTACCGTCAGATTATAGAAGCATGCGTATAAATGTACCACAAACATATAAAGTACTTTTATATATATTATATTATCAAATAATAATTAATGAGAACTCTAGGTTTTTGAAATATAATTTCAAATTCGCCCCCTTTACCTAGATCAGTTTTTTTGTATTATAAGTACGTATTTCGACTACAAAGTAATCATCATCAGTATAAATTAGCTAGTCGTAATTTACTCTTTGACAATTAGAAATAGATAGAAAGTCGAGATCAATAGACAAAAATAAAAATAAATAGAAAATTAACTAAAATAAATTAAAATTAAAATATAATAAATTTTAAATTATAGTAAATTTTAAAATTACTTTTGTTAAAATTTCATGAAACTGTCACCAAGTTAGCAACGAGTAACATATCCTGAGACAATATAAGAGTAATTTTAATAAGAGTAAGGTTAACAGGAATAAATGTGAATGAAAGAAATTTTAACAAGTAATTTCAATATAATTTTAAATTTATTATATTTTAATTTTCTATTTATTTTTATTTTTGTCTATTGATCTCGACTTTCTATCTATTCCTAATTGTCAAAGATTAAATTACGACTAGCTGGGGTTTTTTAATGACGCAGATGTTTCGAAATAAATAAGGCAAAAAAACCCTTAAACTCGGCCTGTCGCACTACCGTGCTCTAGATATTTCGAAACTTCTCGTTTCTCGTTATCAGATAACAATTTCTTCATTTAAAAACTTTATTTAAACTTTTTTTTAGTTTATTGTAGTTTACTCCTTAAGAATCGATTACAATTTACAGCCCCCCAGTACGGCAATTTAATGGATAGTGAAATCAAGTGTTAAAAAAAGCGTTATGTTTTCTTTACAAGCTAACACTTTATTCGCTATGATATTTAATTTGAATTTATGACCATATATTGAATTACTAAACAACTTTAAACTGTAATTAAAATAATAAAAAATTTACCTCTGGTACATTAATATCGGGAATAATTAACATTTCTTCCATAAGTTGCACTTGTTTTAACGAAAAAATATAATAAAACAAAAAACACTAAAATTTTTTTCACACTATAAGAATGACAACAAGTTACCATTCACAAATATTAGTTGTTTGATGTTGTATTGTTCGAATTGGCTTTTTAATCGCTATTAATACGATAAAAAATGACAAAAATATAACGTAATGTCATTGTCGTTTCACTGAATTTATATCGCATTGTTCTAAAATTTTCCATTAACACTTCTTTATATTATGGTTCGATGTTTCTGTTTTTTGTTGTTATTTTATTGTACACGGTATAAAACAGAATCTGTTAATAAATATTTAAATTGCTCTTTGTTTCACATATATTCTGAGATCTTATCTATTAAGACACCTCTGTAATTAGATTTTTAGCTTGGCAACGCAAAGTCCAAACTAGAAATCTGGAATTTCAAATGTAGATACACTTTTAGGTAGTTCACTTGTAAACGTATTTTTCTTACGAATTTGATGAAATGGCAACATGACATAAAGCCCAGTGGTCCTTATAGTTAAAGCGTGAACGGTGCCCATTTAATTAGGGGCATGGTTCTTTCAGAAAAGATAGTACATATAGTGTCTTCAATCACTTACTTAAGCAATTCTGCGAGAACCTGTTCCGACAGCGGGGAAAAAAACCCCAAATCTATTATCGACCATACATTTTTTTCTATAATAATTACGAGAAAACATTTATTCAAATCAACAAAGATGTTATATAAACAAATATCTTCTAAAGTTGAACTTAAAAATAAATTTAAAAAATTCGTACCATGTTCAACAATCCGCGTGTGTGGAGCATCGAGTAGGGCAGACTAATGGCAGCGATCGCTTTGCACGAGTTTTTACTCCGAGTACATCCCAATGTAAATATGTTCTCGTTTATAATGTGAAGAAATCGTTTATAACGACCATTAATCCATAAGCTAGCACTAATGGAAACTAAAATTACTAAAATTAATTACTGGCAAGAAAAGTGCTAACGCTTTAAATTTATCGAAAAAAAGGCAAAGCGTGTTGTTAGAGGAAGTATATACCCGCGGCTTCGCTTAAGTTTTATTGTTATATCTCCGGCTTCCATCATTTTAAGACTAAAAACCTCAATGTAATTTCCCACCAATTCCACTACTTTAAATATTTATAGTTCCCACCGCTTCCACTACCTCAAATATTTATCAACACTTTCACCAAATTTCTATTTTAGCGAATATTTTCGAATTCTACCTTTCGAATCGAGATAATCGATTCAGTAGTTTTTGCGTGATTGTCGAACAAACAAACAAATAGACATTTACAATTTTTTAAACGTAGAGATTAAGGCACTCTTACACTGAATGATTTAGTTGCAGCTATATTTGAAGGATAGTTAATAACGCTCTCTTCGTCAGGCACAATCGGGATATAATTGAGCATAAGAACAGTCCAATGGCCAAGAAGAATAACTGTGCAGTTGGACTGCATAAATTTTAACTATACAATTGTAACTTTTCGAATCAATGTAATTTTTAACGAAACGCTTGAATATTACATCCGCAAACTTTGCCTGTACAATCCTCCAAGGAATAAAAAGGTAAATTTGCATAGTATATGAATGTGTAATCGTAAATTCACATATTTGGATTAGGTACTATTACTCTTTTTACCCATCGATGTATAATTGATAATTGATTATATTGCTCCAATATATTGATTGATTAATTTAATGATTCATAGAAATTGAATAAAACAATTGGTATGTTTAAAACTTGACAATAGACAAGATGCGTGTACCGATGTACTGTCATACAATTGTTTATTGTAATTGTTTATAGAATGGTTTATTGTCTACGATATAATAAAGTGCGTAAAAAAGTATTAAACTAAATTATTTATTAAAAATTAGCCCAGGTGTTATTTAATTATTCACGTTTCGTTAATCAATTCTATTGATGTATACGTTAATCAAACTATTTCCGAACTAATTAAATTGCTTAAATAGTCAATATATACTGGGTTTATGAAAATAGTTTCAAAGAAAAGTTGAATATTTAAAAAAGGACCGATCAGTATATAAACCGCTATGCATATTCTTAGACATATGCACATGTATTGAAGTGAAGTAAACCGTACACGCACTTTTAAAAACTCAGTATCTATCCGGTATTGAATCAATTAACTCAGCGTCACATTTCTTGTTTTTTTCCAAATTTCCTTATTTTATAAATGATGAATTTAGGATTATTGCTCATAATTTCAAACTTAAACACTTTTCACTTAAAATGAAAATAATATATTTTGTCGATAATTACTTTTATAACACCTAAAAGTATTAAATTAAATTCGTAAATAAACGCAAATGATACCACAAAATTAAGCTATAGTTTCTATAGAAGGTCTCCTTTACGGCTTTCACATATTTCAAAACAAAATAAATATTACGTTTTATACTTAAGGTAGTTGACTCGTAAACGAATAACAAATGTGGTGAAATTGAACTATGACATTAAAGACATTTAAATTTAAAAAATAAAATTTTTGATTGAGGCGAGATATTCGCAACCAAAGTTGAGGTTTTTAACATATACGCAAACGTTTCAAGCAGATATTATTTTCATATAAAACAGGCAAATTTTACTATACATTTATTTCGAATTCAAATATCTCATAATATTGTGCAAATGGCCTCAAGTGTCGAGCTATGATTTCAAAATTTTATAATTGATTTGTGCCTTATTAATTCGGATTCCGGAAAAATGGTTCGAATCAAAGTTGTTAGTATAGATATAATGAACTACTTTTATCCAAAGTTTTTTTCGAAAACCGAATAAAAAACAATTATAAAATATTAAAATGATAGCTCGAATTTTGACGCCAAGTATACATAACAAATTAATTTAAATTTTTTAAACGATATTCAAAATTAAAGGTGATAATTTGCATCTGTGACACTAAAATAATGAATAAACAATGTCAACACAAGTTTATTACTCTGTATTTTATATTTGTCGCTTTGACTGTCACACGTGAACTACCTTAATTTAAATTTGTACGAAATCTAGAATTAAACAAATTGTATTAAATTTTGATAGTGATAGTGTGGTTACATTACATTCACCAATTTCGCCAACCCTTGCATGACCACATACAAACAAACTAACCTAAACTAAACCCTTCTGAATAAAAGGATAACAAAACCGTAGGACAATCTTTAATACGATTATATCATTCAAAACAAGGATAATTACACTATTTTCATCTCTGGAATAATTTTAAAAGACAATATTATACAGTAATGACAAATTATTCAATTAATTTTCTTGTATAAATTGGTTTATGTTAAAAGATAACCTTAAATGTTCATTCAAAATTTATAATTAATATATATGAAGATTTTGGAGACATACTGCCCATTCTTTTACCAAATTCGGTATAAACCAAGAAATTATAATAATAATTAAGGTAGTTCAAAAAATATAAGACACACTACGGTAAACATACTTATTGCGGCCAATGGCAAACATTCTATGTATTGAATGTTGTACTATACAAGTCTAGTGTTGACAGTGATTATATAGGGTGGCGCATAAGTAATGTTATGATTTAATTAGTGAATACATTTTTTGTAAACGTATTTTTTTTTCAGAATTAATTTTGAAAAACTTGTGAAATTTCTGATGGAAAGACTCAGCACAGAACAAAGAAACAAAGTTGTTCAATTTTATTTTGAAAGTCAGCATTCGATTATTCAGACACAAAGATTATATCGAAATTTCTTTCATGTTCCGACAATTTATCGATTGGTTCAGCGTTTTCGGCAACATTGGGCTGTCTATGATCTTCCGCGTGCTGGAAGATCTCGTGCAGTTCGAAATGTTGTGAACATTGCTCGAGTGCAAGCAAGTGTTGAGGTAAACCCCGAAACTTCCACCGGGCGACGTTCTCAGCAGTTGGTGATGTCTAGTCGGTCTTTGCAATGAATTTGACATACGTTACACCTTTTCCCATATAAGATTCAATTGGTTCACGAGTTAAAACCAAATGATGCACAAATACACATTCAATATAGTCAATCATAACGTTACTTAACGTTACTACAATAACGTTAATCATAACGTTACTATACAAGTCTTTCACACTCATTAACGTTACTCATAACGCCATCCTGTATATATATATTTTTAAAATTAGTTTGTTAAGTTCAACATTATAATATACTAGCTTATACCCACGACTTCGCCGCGTTTTACAGTCATATCTCCAGAAAATATTCGGTCATGCGGGTTGGCAAAAAAATTTCTTTTTTAATCGTCCTAAGATTTTCGTACGACAAAATCTTAATCCTTATTTGGGCGCATGTTCCAAACCTGAATATGCAAAAAATGCATAGAATGGGAAAGTTTATTATACGAATGTGAGGTTTTCACCTGTGTCCTGATAAAGAAATATTTTTACTATATAAAATAACAAACCTGCGTGTAAATGTATTGAGCATTAAAAATAACATTAGACCAGGGGAGAGAACAGACAACAGAATACAACGAAATACTCATTAAACGTGGACAAAGTTGGGGGTGCCTATAACGTGGCGAGACCGTATAAGAGCAGGTGTACTTTTTATATCATATTTTGCATAATAAAAACCGTATCCGAATTAGACATTTTTGTTTTCAAAAATATATGTGAAACTTAAAACAATGTGTAATAACCTTAAACTATTCCCTACCAAGCAAACAATTTAATATCTACAAAATGGTCACAAATTATCACACACTTTTAATTCCATTCGAATTAGAACACAAAAGTACCAATCTCTTTCTTAATACAGATGGTTTAAGTTGAAATATAAAAACAAACTAGACAATATTGTCACATAATGAATGCACTTTAAAAAAACGCAACAAAACGAATACAACCACTCTTCCAAGTAATGTTTATAGAATTTTATAGATGCACTTCAGACACAATTCACAATACTACTAACAGTCACAAGTTGGTTTTTTTTTAGCATATGTAAGCGCGATTAAAAATTATATGGTGGTAATACGATATAAATTGAATAAAAAATATTGTTAGTTGTTTGGAATGAATACCAAACGAAACTAAATAATATTATAAACCAAGCAATCAACTAAACTACTACCTCTTTCCATTATATTATTATTGTTAACCGTCACTCTACTACCTTCTTCTTCTTCTTCTCTGCAGAAAAGTCATCAAATGGAACGGTACTCTTTTACTGTGAACTCCGGTCCGGTAATAACGTCCGTTCTATAACAATATTACAATGAAACCTCTGTTTTTTTTTTCTTTTTAAACAATGTATTTGTTGTTGTTTTTTTTTTTGTTATTAATTCAATTATGTAAAGTTAATTGTAATATAATTTAAGTTTACACGTGTTTTCTTTTATTTAAATGTTTGTAGTTAGTTGTTGAAGGTAAACATCATGTTCGTTCTGGTATTTATAAGGTTAAGTATGGGGGTCATAGGGTAGTATAATAGTAATACCGATTTAATTACCAGCTAGTACAATTATTTAATTACCTTCTTGATATTATGTTTATGTCTGAAACAAGGCTCATTATCTGTGCATTTAAAAAATAAAAATAAATAAAATAAGAGCCATCCTCCTTTTTGAAGTCGGGTTAAAAATACATTTCAAGTGCCGTAGTGATTTCAATATTATAATCGATATTAATCTAGATATTAGACAATTTTATACCAATCACTAATTATATATTACTAGCTGTACCCGACATGCGTAATTGCAACGCCTCGCGCTTCACTTTTACAAAAACGCTTAGCGTTAACTATCGATTCGAGTTACCCAACGCCTCGCGTTGACTAACGCACCACCTTAACTAACTCGACTAAATTGTCTAACGCATCGCGTTAAAAAAATTTTTCAGATTTGAAAAACACAAGTTAATTCTCTGGTAGCCTTAAAGGCCAAGATCCAAGTCTAGGTCACCATAAGATGGCCCCCACCCGAACAAAACAACTAATATCGTAGTCATTTTTTCAAAAACCATTTCCTTCAAGATATATTCAGTTGCATTATTTAAAATAGCACTCTGTATATATAATAGACACCCGCTCGTTTAACAACTGGTAAACTCTAGGTTTTTGAAATAAAATTTCAAGTTCGCCCCAATACCTAGATCAGTTTTTGTATAATAAATACGTATTTCGACTACAAAGTAGTCATCATCAGTATAAATTAGCTAGTCGTAATTTACTCTTTGACAATTAGAAATAGGTAGAAAATAGAAATCAATAGACAAAAATAAAAAATAAATAATTAAAATAAAATAAATTTATTTCACGCTTATTAAAATTACTCTTATATTGTCTCCGGATTTGTTATCCGTTGCTAATTTGGTGACAGTTTCAGTTTGGTGACGAGTCTTGGTTTGCCTTACTTATATATGTTTGACAGACGTTAACTCTATTGTATGATCGCTCTTGATTGATGCTAAGTTAAGCGTTGCGCAGTAAACGGGTTTTCATATTATGACATTTTTAGAAAGAGGCGGACATACTGGCGAATACTTTTTCGGTAAAATTTTTATTAAATCTAAATTTGGAATCGGTTTATTGCCTAAATTCATAATATTTCTTTTGAATTTCTGAATGTAAATGCTTTCGTATGCAACCAGCTCTGAAGGATTTGTACTGTCTTTACTAGTTTTAAATTGGATTTGTCGATTTTATGGCCAGTCTCTATAATATGAGCAGCTACACAGGATTTTTCTAACCTGCCGTATTTCATATGAGCCATATGTTCATTGAATCGGGTTAAAATCTGTCTGCGGCTTTGGCCAATATATGTTTGTAAACAAAATGGGCACTCTATGCTATAAATTCCCGATTTTTGTACGTTTTGATCATTCTTGATCGCTAATAATGATCTTTATATACATTTAAATAAGTTTAACTGTAATTATTATAAATAGTGTTTATAGTTCATATTACAAAATTATATATAGTTTTAAATAAATTTATGTTTTATTTATAAAATAATACAATAAAGTTGAATTAAAAAAAAAAAATATAAGAATATATTTTTATATATAGAGAGAAAAATTTATATTCTGCATTTTTTTTTTGCATCATTATTATTTAAAACTTAAGAACTTTCTACTTGTTCTTGAACTATGAGTGAGACAATCGTCCATCAACATTATCATATCTGACAATAAGAAGCATATACTAATTTAAATTGTTACGCCGCATTAGAAAAGTATTAAATTGTCTCACTTTTAAAAAAAATTTACTGTAATTAGATTCGATAGGTGTGAATAATTTTTTTTTCTTTTTCTTAAATCACAGTGGCTGGATTCTTCACGATTTTTAGACGACAAATTGTTGTTTCAAATACACTTTTTAATAATCCTGGTAGATTTCATTTGTATTTAGTATTCAGACATGATAAGTTCACAAAAACAATTAGTCTGTTAATTAATAATATGAACGGTTTAAAAAAAAAAAAAAAAAATCTTCACACAGAAGCTGCATAAACTATGCGAATTTCCTCAGAAATTGGGAATAAAAATATCACTTAATAAATTGCAAATATTTCTGTATAAATGTAATGTTACAGATTTACAGAAAACATGGTAAGGTAATGAATTCTAGTAGAATTTATTTACTACAACTTTACTCCTTACAAGCTTTCAAGTTTGCTAATATTAAGATAGAAAGTCAAGATTTTTTAAAATATTTTTTGAGAAAAACATTACCACTACTTTACAAATGCCTAATTAGTAATAACTTAAATAAAACGTGCCCTCTGATACAGGAAGCGATGAAAACACTAGAGATGTTCGAGAGAAAGGTTTAAATTATATATCGATTTTGGAGGAAAAAATCTAACCTGTAAATCTTACAATTATATAAAGAAATTGACATCAATATACACAAAAATTCAATGAATGAAATGAGATGGCGAAATGAGATACTAGATAGATAGATAGATTGTAGAGGCTGCCCTGGACAGGCTACACTTCGACCATAAGGTCCATTGTGATGCCTAAGAATGTGAGAATGTGAAACGTTATGTCAAAAAATAAAATTTATTATTTTAATATATTAAGATGTTTAATATATCAGTATGTTTCAATGTATCAGTATGAATGTGTACATTTTTTAGCGCGAAACAAACAAAGTTTCAATTATGTTGATTCAAATAATTAATAATTGATAACGTCTAATTTAGTAACATAGTGTCTAATTTATTAACATTAACATTATTACAAGTTTAAATATCAATAAATTATATTTTCCCGTAAAAAATTCTTTGATAAAAATTGAATTTTTAACCGTTAATAACTTTTTCAGATGATCGGTAAGACGTTTCAAATTTTTGAGGAAACTATATTACGTGATTAAACTAGCCGAATATCTAACATTTAAGGTTACATCTTATATCAAGTCTTACGCATGATCGGCCTTAAATCAGTTCCCATTTTGTTGAAATGGGTTGATCAGTTTTTTGATAAAATATGTGTAAAAAAGTGCAATTTTTTTTTCATGTCCGCAGCAGAAGGTTATTTTTTATAGTTCAGTTGGCATCATGAGTACCGGCGCGCTGTTTGAAAGTCGTTTGAAATTATATACTAGTATATGTATGATGAATAGTATATGTATGATATGTTATGTAACGAATGGGAATACTGACGACAACGGACAGCTGCTTTCAACAACGCGCAGGAGTAACAACATATTTTTTGACGAATATAATTTTATATTTAGTACTTTCGCGCGGATACCCGATCAGCCGGTATAGTTTGGAAATATCTTAAATATGTTTGATTTTCAAAAGTTTTGCGTTTCAATGGTCAAGTATAGTATTTAAACTAATCGATACCAAATAAATAAGAATGATTATTCACCGTAATACATATTTAATATAAATTTCATTAATTTTTGAAAATTCTTTCATTCAAACACACATCATTGGAATATTTAAATTAGGTTTTCAAATTCAAACGTGATATGAATTTTAATAATTTTCAATTTAATTTACATAAAATTATTATCATATTTTTTAAATTTAATTTCATATGATAATTTAAATTATTAAATAAAACAAATATTTGATATATGCGTAACAATCGATTTGCGATATTTTTAATATTTCTATTCTGAAAAAATTTAATGACATACTTGACAGTTGATCCTGAACGTTAAAAGAAAGTACCATAAATTATTTGTCTTTAAGTATATATTCTAGGATTACACATGCAAATACGTGCAATACATGCATACATCTATCTAATTAAAAAATCGCATTCAAATGGGTCCCCGAGTTTGAGAGCAACGATGCCACAGACAGACAGGTAGACACATACAGGCTTCTAACTTATAACACCCCTCTTTTTACGCCGAGGGTTAAAAGCATTCCCATAGACAAACTATTATACCTCTTTGAGTGAGAGAAAATGACCGGAACATTGATCAGCGAGAAAAACTGACCGGTTCTTTAAACTCTAGCTTATTCAAGTATTCTATGTAGCATCATTGTATACGCTGAGCAGTGTTGCCAACATTAAATTCCAGCCTCCGTTGTAGAGAACATTGTAGTCCCGTCAAGTAGGGATTTTCTAGTTTTATTTCCTTAGTTCTTAAAACTAAAAATTGACTGTTTTGATATTGATTTTTTTGTAATGGATATTTAAGCCTATACGTAAATATTAAAAAAAATTATTATTTAGGTCATAGACACTAAACAAGGATACATAACTCCATGTAAACAAATAATTGGCAAAAATAAGATGTCAGTAGTGTTCCTTCGGCACCGAAAACAGAACAGAGAGTATAAGGCGCGAGTTTTATTTGAAAAACATTACGCATGTATAGTATTATAAAAATTATTTCCAGCCAAAGTATTTTTCTAATAAAATATTTTTTTAAATAAATGAAGTAATTTCAATTTTTCAATAAGGAATTAGTTGAAGTTGAAGTGATACTTAAAATTTGCAAAATAATTACATAAAAAAAAAAAAAAAACATCAAATAATTAAATAGTAATCTGTAATGTTGGAATTGTAAAAATGAAAATAAATTATTGAATCAGATATTAAATTAAACTTTTATTTATTAATAATAATGCTGAAAATGAATATTTAATATACTGTCATACAATTTAATTAATTTTGGAATATTTATACTCGCTTTTGGTACTTTAAAAAGTCCTGGTTTTTTAAACCCAATTGATCCCGTTGCTTATTGTCACAAGCACTACCACTTTTACAATTGTCTACTGCACATACTCTTCCCATTTTAAATGTTTTTTAAACAGTTTTTTATTGAATAAATTTTTTTAAACAAATTTCATACTTCAAAATCATCACTTCGAAATAAAACTAGTTACTTTTGGCTACTTCATTTCTATTTATTATACTATACCGTACGTTTAGTATACATCTACGCATAGCAGATCTCCCACGAGTATGAGAGAGTACATATGTATACATTAAGACCTCCTTCTCATACACATTGCTTAATGTATACATTTCTCATACTCGTGGGAGATCTGCTATGCGAAGATGTAAACTAAACGTACGGTATTTCACTTCGGTATGGATGAGGTCCTATCAACAACTAGCGACCCTAGCGGCATAAAAAATAAATATAACTTCTAGCATTTCGTTACCATATTTTGTCAGTTATCCCGTTTGAGTTAGATCTCCTTTATATAGGCTCCATGATTTAGGTAATGAGTCATTAAAAATGGAGGCGAGAATGTTTTTTACAGAAATTATTGTTGAATACGTAAAAATAATAAAATCATGAGTTACTTAATTAATTGTTTTTAATAAATCAATTTGTGTATGTTTTTTTTTTCGTCAAAGTTTAACAAAATAAAACTAACCACAAAAATATAAACTTTCGTTGGATCCCGCCAAAAAATCCGTTAGCCGTTAAAGACAATTTTTTCCCGTTGCCAACATCGCCAACACGTCAAACTTGACGGAAAACTCGTCAAGTTGGCAACACTGAAGTTGAGCCATAAAAACGAAAGGTAATTTTAGTAGGTAAAAGAGAGAGGAGACCTTACAGTCATAATGATAGGTAACTAGAGGCTTTTGTAACTATTGTAATTAGTATAACAAATATCTACTACAACAATAATAATATTATTTATTTATGTACGAGTATTGCGTTAGTTAATTATTATATAGTTGATTTCACTTTTAAATAGTAGTTAATATTATTGTATTTAACTAAACAAAATGTCCGACAACTCAATTTTCTTCTTTTTTTTTTTTAAAACCATAATAAACGGGTTATTTTTTTTTTTTTTAAATGTATAATTAATCTAGATTTTTATTGGTGGTAACGGTAATTTTATTACCTCTGTGTATACAGACCAAAGCCGGGCAGTACTTTAAGTAAAGTACTTTTGTAGTACTGGGTACTTGCACTATTGACTGCAAAAGTCGATGTTATTTTTTTCAATTTTATATGTGATTTGTGCTCTTATTGATTCGATTTTCGAAGATATGCTACGAATAAAATTTGTTCATTAGAAATATAGTAACAATTTTTATTAGAAAATTTTTTTATGAAAATTGAATGAATACAGCACAAATCAACTATAAAATTTAAAAAAAAATTCGTTACGCAGGAGCTGCGTCAACTTAGCGAATTTCCTTAGAATACATACATCACTCTCTAGCGGTCATAATTTTAGTGTGATCAAAATGCAATATAATATCTGATATGACTTTAGTATTTGCAAAAATTAAATTTATTAATAGCCCAAAAAAAAAAACGGTATAACGATTATAGTTTATAGTTATTATGGAAACGACAGTCAAAATTTTTTACAATTAAATATATTTTATGTATTCGTGTCAAACAAACACAAAATAATAAATATCTCTCTTAATATTAGAATAATCGAAAAATGTATAAGGAGTAAAGTTGTAGAAAATCAAGTTTGCTACAATTGATTATTGATCATTTTTCTCAAAATCTAATGTGAACAGAGATATTTAGAATTATAACTTTCAATCTTTAATTGTAAATATTTCTATGAATATTAGTGTAACAGAAAAATGATAAGAAACAAAATTACAGTAAAACTTAGTACCTACAACTTAACTCCTGATAAATGTTTCGATTTTTCAAATATTAAGGGAGATAGTCAAATTTTGTGTTTTCCAAACTGTGTGTTTTTATACCCCGTATACATAAATATTAAGTTTAGTCCCGACTTTATAACGCTTGAAAATATTGATCGCAGACAAAAATGTTTGAAATAGGTGTTTATAAAATGGCCTACCTCGTTCATTTCCGCATGTCCGTCCGTTTGTGCACACGATAACTCAAAAACGAAAAGAGATAACGAGCTGAAATTTTGTGTGTATGTTCTAGAGCAAAAAAGTAAGATCAAGTTCGAATGGGAAAATCGGTCCATGCTTGGGCAAAATGGGCCACACTTTTGTTAAAAACTTTTTTACATAAACTCAGGGTATACGAGGATTTAAGTAATTAGCTTATTAGCTTTTAAGTAATTAGTTCTTATTTTTATTTTTATTTGTTTAAGTTTTGTATTAATATAACTATTAATTAAATAATTTCCTAATATGGATGGATTGGATTTAAATTATTTACTTTTGTCCTACATCGACAATCATCCTAAAACTTCGAAAAAAGCTCACAAAATGTTCTATTTACAAAAAAATTATTCTTAAATTTGTTCATTCTTAAAGTAATTCCTAAATTATTAACTCAATTTTAAGGAGAAGAAAAAAGGAATTTAAGTATTTACATTGATAAAACTAAAATTTCTGATTTGTAAGGTAAATAAATTTTTCGGCATTCAAACTATTTCTTTTAGAAAAGAAGACAATAAATTTATCTAAATGCTTTTTATAATATTTATTAAATTAGGAGAACAAAATAACCACTTAACGATATACCTAAATTCAATTTTCAAAAAGAACAAACCTATTATGTATCCAAATAATTATGATCCATAGAAATTAATACTTTTATAAGTATTTTATAATCCACTTATGGCGCTTTACAGCTTTACGGTTTTTCCTGAAATTGGGAGACAAAAGCTCCATTGTGTTCACGCGTAGTGTCTCATTCTTGAGGTATTCACGGTCTCGTTCTTGAGGTATTTATGGACATAGGACATCTGACACTCAACAAATTTAAACATATAATATCTGTATACAGAGGTTATGTGAGTTTTTGATATTATTTTAATTTCTTTGTGATACTTATTGTTTTTAATAGAAGAAAAAAATTGGGCCACAATATTCCGGGGGAAATCTAACCATTTTACGCAATAGTGTCTACCCAAACAACGCAATATCCTAAATTTTATTAATATTAGTTATATTTAAGTTAGCATACATAAACACTTTCAGTCGTTCAAATATCTTGTGGAATAATCTAAGGGCTCCTTTGTAAAATTCGATAAGGTTGCCGAGGAATTTTTACTACCCAATTTCATTCAAGCCAGATAACAACAAATTTCGAAAGGCAGATCAAGGAAATTGTATTCCTTTTTATTCGTTTGACGACTTCTATGAAAATTTTGATAAGAATCATTAAAATGTTTTCTTCTGATACATCAACAAGAAATAAAAATAAAAATTCATTCACATCCCCAGGTGCTATCAGATAAAAATACGCACGATTTTTTTTGTAGCATTATTATTATTCATATCATAAGCATAAACAATAAATAAATTTTTATTATATTTTCATTCAATATTATATGTATTAATTAAATACCTGGGATCACATACTGTCTTGAATAAGAATGCCACGCAGTTCTCAACACGTGTATTATGTTTTAATGAACTTTTTACAATACGTACCCATGTTACAAACATATATGCGTTCGATCGAATATTATTCTTCAAAATCGGCTTTGTAAGTGGGATATGCGTAGGGATGCCAATCCTATCGAATTTTGCTGTAATTTATTGCATCCCGTAAATCTGTTATCTAAATGCTGTGATTTATTATCTCTTTTTGTATAAAAATAAAAAATAATTACCATCTCTACAACAATATACGTACGTTAAAAGTTTCTAAGTTAACTATAACAACACAATTAAGCTGTAATCGATGGCATTATGGTTTTACAACTTTCATTTTTGCTTTTTTAGTGAACGTAACAAATAAAAGCGTGTTTTAAAGGTTTCGTAGTCACATTGGGACCTTTAGAGTATAGCCATACCCGTCTGTATATCAGAGCCGTTTTACTTCAGAGTACTAGCCCTATAATAAGCTAAAATTCGCCATGGTTGAAACACATTTCTTTCGCCTACAAAGCTATAAAATAGTTTTTTGACCTCCCTCCCTCCCGCTATAGTGGGAGTTAATTTTACTATTAAGACACAAAAATTTAATAAAATAATATTGTAATGAAAAAAAACAATAGAAAAATTTTATATTGTATCTAAAACCAATGATTCTACATTTTATCATGGAAGAACATAATCAGCGTCAGTTGTTCCGTTATAATTAGATTTTCAGAGACGGGCCTTAAATCCATTATTTACATTAGAATCAGAGATAGTGAAATTTATTAAGACCAGACCAGGTTTGTCATTATATACATTTAATATACAAAGTTAAGGTGCCTATAAAAATGATATCATTGATAATGTGGATCGTAATTATAATATTCTTCTTTTATCAGAAATATGGAGTAATAATTATGAAGACATTCCTGTACTTAATTTCAACTGTATAGTCAAATTTTAATGTTGAAACTAAAAAAACTGTTAATGATGAAAGCCCTGTACAAAATATATAATATCGTTTTTCAAAACAATCATAACATTAATATTGTGTTTATAACATTTAATATAATATTAATGTAATGAAATCAATCAAAAATTTGTTTTTGACAACTGTGTGAATGAAATACATAATGGAACCGGATTTGAACACCAAAAATCATTTGAAATTTGTTAGATCAACAAGTGTATATATACACGTCTTCAAAAATTGATATACTCAACAAACAAAAATAAATTTTATCAATAAGTAATCAATACTTTCTATAATTATATAGTAATAAAAATATTAATTGTAATAATATAATATATATATAGTATTAATAGCAGAAAATTAAATAAAAAATAAATAAATAATATATAGTGTGTAATTGAATATTTTAACAAAAAATAAATTACTTTTCATTATAATTATTATTTCGTCATTTTCAATAAAATAAAATTTATTTTTTTAAATAAATTGTCAATCAAATATATTGAGATTATAATATTACGAGACATATATTTATTATTTATTTCAATTTAATATACTTTCTCTGTATTTAATAAAGAAAGTTTATTATACGTTAAATATTATGTACGGTAGAATGTCTTTATAACATTGATTACTTATTTTGATTGTATTGATTAAACTGTTTTAATAGTTATTTCATAATTCTGTTTATCTATCGAGTCTTATAGGAGATTTTTAATTTTTATTTATTGACAATTATTGAAAAAAGAATGTTATTAATATTGATATGAAAATATTAACTCATCCACCAGGTAGGCGAACCCTGGACTTCTGGACTTCATGCCCAGTGTGGTATCCGTTACACCACGGATGATGTAGCTAGATGAGTCAATTTTTTTTATATCATTGATAGTCTTACTTTGACATCAATATTAACTTATTATTTCATATATTATTATTTGCGTACACTTAAAACGTCACAGGTTCCATTAAGGTTAAGAAAACATAAGTATGAAAGAACAAGTGTATACTATATAAACTAACATGTCATTGAATTTTATTAGTATTGATATGAAAAAATTAACTCATCCACCGGGTATCCAACCCTGGCCTACTGAATTTCTTGCCCAGTGTACTATTTGTTACACCATGGATGATATAGCTAGATAAGTCAATTTTCTCATATCATTGACAGTATTACTTTCAACGTCCATAGCAAAACAACGACCGTTTATGTCAACAAGTTTATCTTGAATAATATATAATAATCTTTCTCAAAATTTTACCATTGATTTATGTCGAATTAATTTGGTTTTCGAAAATATATTTAGGAAAAAAGTTCGTAGTATTTTTATAAAGGCCAACTTTTCAAAGAAACTACAAAATATTAAAAAGTAATTCCAGTTTTGGAATATCGTACCATGTATGTCATGTTAAAATACACACATGGTAAGTTAAAATATACCGTTTGCAAGAAATTATTTACTCAAGATTTGCCGGCAATTCATATCACGTTTAGAGGCATACTTTCTATTAAATATAATACTAATCGTGAATATTATCCAATAAATTAGCCCTGGGTACAATTTTTAAGAAAAAATTAAAGGAATATAAAAGTCAAAATTGAATATGTAATGAAAATAAAAATAATTAATTTCCCTTGCTTTTAGAATATTGAATTAATTTAAATCAAATAGTTCATCAAGAATTACTCCAGAAAAAAATTTCTCCAGAAAAGGATGCAAAGAGAATTGTCGAGATAGTAGTAATTCATTTTTGAGTTTCTGTGAAGTTTGTTAGAGAAATTAAATATCTTGATTTTAAGAAGATTCTCTCCTCTTAGGATCAAGAAACTGTGCCTGAAAATCTTTCCGGAAGTGAATTCTAACTAAAATTTCAAATTCGCCCCCTTTACCTAGATCAGTTTTTTGTATTATAAATACGTATTTCGACTACAATGTAGTCATCATCAGTATAAATTAGCTAGTCGTACTTTACTCTTTGACAATTAGAAATAGATATAAAGTCGAGATCAACAGACAAAAATAAAAATAAATAGAAAATTAACTAGATTAAAATATACTAGATTTAAAATAAATTTTAAATTATATTGAAATTGCTAATTTAAATTATATTTAAATTATATTGACACCGTGAAACTGTCACCAAATTAGCAACAAGTAACATATCCTGCGACAATATAAGAGTAATTTTAATAAGAGTAAAATTAACAGGAATAAATGTGAATGAAGCAAATTTTAACAAGAGCAATTTCAATATACAAATTTAAAATTTATTTTAAATCTAGTATATTTTAATCTAGTTAATTTTCTATTTATTTTTATTTTTGTCTGTTGATCTCGACAACTTAGCTAATTATTTAAATATCGTACTTAAATATACTGCGTGCATTATCAATATGTGAACTCTTTATTTTACTTTTTACATGTGCACAGATGTATAAATATAAAGTAGGTGCTATCGACATATGTTTGAGCTTGGTAAGGATAAGCGAACAAATTTTGACCATTTACGAACTTGAAGTGCACTTACCTAAGTGCTATACCTAAAATTTTCTTCTGTTGTCAATATTTTCAACCGTTACAAAAGTTTATCTCTTAACTAATCCAAACCATCCATGTGGATTCTTGCCGTTATTTATGAATTAAAAATGTCTTTGGTATGATATAACATGATAAATATTAAACATGTTTATAAATAAATAATTTTAAAACTTAGCTTTAAAACTAATAATTGTGGAAATATTTTTATTAAGTGCACGTTTCATAAAATATAAATACAATTATTTTTCAAGGATTTGAGATATTGTATTTTGATTTTCCAATCAAAACTATCACGTCGGAAGAAATTATTAATAATTTAATTGCTTCTTGGTTCTCGCGTTTTGGTTTACCTACGAGGATCACTACTGATCAAGGTAAACAATTTCAATCACATATATGGAAAGATTTTTTGTCTTCTCTAGGGATTAAACATATTTCCACTACTACTTATCACCCTAACAGCAACGGTATTATTGAACGGTTTAACCGATCACTCAAAATTTCTTTAAATTGCTGTCAAAAAAATAATAACTGGTACAAAATTTTACCTTGGGTACTTCTAAATTTGCGCTCCTCGGTCAAGGAGGATATTAACCTTTCTTCTGCAGAAATTTTATATGGGATTCCTCTTCGATTACCATATGATTTCTTTTCAGAAAACGTTGATACATATCATTCTGTTCAACAATCTACTCGAGAGTTGAAAAATAGAATGATCAACGCAAAATTTTTCTTTACCAGACAGTTCACCAACAAAAATGTATTTTTACCCAAAGATTTAGATTCATCAAAAAAAGTTTTTATACGCGAGGATCATGTCAAACCTCCACTATCTTGTAATTATAGAGGTCCTTTCTCTGTTATCAAGAGATTTCCTAAATTTTTTGTTATTGATATCAATAACTAAACTACCTCTATTTCGATTGACAGGCTAAAACCTGCATACTTTTTTCAATGTTAATCTTATCTTAATTAACTTTGTATTTAATTATAAGATGTACATCAACTTTTAAAGTTTTTTCCGAGTGAACAAGGTTGTTTTATGTTACAACCTTTTTCTAGTCGTTTTTCTTTATTAGTTGATGGGGGGAAGTATGTAGCGGTATTCCATTTTCATTAAATTATTATTATAATTTTATTTATCATTTTTATCTGTTGCTTAACAACTATAACTTCTCTCTATTATCACGGTTGCTTTGAATGTTAACAACTTTGATAATTTACATATATATATAATATGTCATAATTCAATTTAATAAAGATCAATTATATCTTTAACACTTATTTATTATTTATTTAAATAATAATTATTCATTTTATCAATCAATTATCTCTACAATATCATTACCAACTCTAATTCAAATTACAATACAAAACATACATTATTTTCATTTTTAAGAGTTATTTTAAATACGATTATGCGAAATTCCATGAAATTTTACGAAATTTCCTGGCAATTCCATTACTTTTCCAGAAACTCAAAATTCCCTGACATTTCAGGGTTTTCCAGATTTTCCAGACAACTAGTCACCCTGTATTAAAACTACAATTTCAAGGAACCCCCTTATACCTAATATTTTTGTAATATGCTTCTTGAAAATTTTCAAATACAATTACAACAGCGATTAATTGAAATTAATTTCATTTAAGACATGTCAGTTAAAATTTGGGTGATTACTTGAACGAGTTTTCACTTAAACGTCAGTTTTACATTCACTTTCGCCGTAGTTGTTTTAATTTCGCCAAATCATTGAAATAATATTGTTATGTATTTCTTGACTGTTGAAATTGAAAGAACAAAAAAGTGAATTTTGTAATAAGGATGTATAATCAGCATGTAACTGTTGTTTAGGATGTTGTACCGATGAACTATCTTTTATTTTGCTTTACATCACATAGCACGGTAGTGCGTCAGACTAAGTATGACAACAGAGCCCAACAGAGCAGAGAATAGTTGATATTTACGCCACAATGGTATTTTGTAACCCATATAACAAATAACCAAAAATATTGGTTCACCGCAAGTGTTCTAAATGAACATTTTCTATTGTTTTTAGATTTGGATATTTTTAATTTTCAGAATGAATGAAAGTCCCTAGTTGTAAGATAGTGAAAATGGGAGAATTTACTTGAGAAAAAACTTTACTTATAAGGGTAGATAAATTTTGTAACGCCCTTATAACCAAGTAACATAATATTTTCTCCCGTCCAGGACTGATAAATTATACACCTATACATCAATAAATTATACAACTATACCTTCCTCATGAATCATTTTTATAATATGTAAGGACCAATGTATAGAAAAACTTGACAAATTATATACTAAAACCTTCCTCGAGAACCACCCTATCCATCGGTGAAAACAGCATGAAAATCGGTGCAGTAGTTTTTGAGTTTATCGCGAATAGACAGACAGACTGACGCGGCGGAGAACTTTGTTTTATACTATGTAAGGATAAGTAGAATGCTTTAGAGGTCGATGTTCTAAAATTTAGCATTCCTATCCTCTAAAAAATTAAAAAAGAGTGTATCAATTTTTGTGCAAGGAAAAAATATGGTATAGTCAGTTTCTTTAAATAAACTACAATGGGACTCCAAATATCCGAACTAGAATTATCAAATTATCAGGTTAGCTTTGAGGGGGGAAAAAAAGCAGTAAAATGGTTTTTCAGCAGCGAACATTGGAAAACCCTCTTTTAGGGTCGATTAATTGCGAAAAAACAAAGCTTTCAGGCGAGAAAATCGACAGTTTGACTTCATTTTCCATCAGTATACAAAAGTTTAGTTTCTTTTTAGCAATTAATCCAGATAATTGGAATACTACTGTAACATGGTATCATTTTTACTTCTATAAACAGTACGATCCTACGTCTAGAAAGTAGTATACTTCTACTATAGACTACACAAGTCCTTTTTAACCCGACTTCAAAAAGGAGGATGGTTCTCAATTCGTCTGTATTTTTTTTTTTAATGTTTGTTACCTCAGAACTGCGTCATTTATGAACCGATTTTTAATTTTTTTGGTTTTGTTTTAAAGGGTTTGATTTCAGATTGGTCCCATTGTCACCAAATCGCATTCTGGTGAGGGGATCCCCTGGAAATCGAGGAAAATCCTCATTTTATATGTGATTTGGAGGCGGTGTCCAAAAGTTATGTGAATTTCTCTATGATGACACCGACTCCAAAAATAACAATAATTGTACATATATATTTAAAAATTTTTGCTTAGGTGAACTAAAATTGGCACAAGAATATGCAATTATTTTTTTACTTTTTAGTGCTTTTTTTGTTATAGAATATTTGATTTTTGAAATCGGGTTTCTATTTTGTCAAAATAGGTTTTATTTTAAATTTTATAGTTTGTGCCGTTTCGGGTAAAAGCTGTTCATAAGAAATATAGAAATATTAGAAAATGATTTCCAAATCAAAAAAAAGAAAAAACTGTCATTAACTTTTGTGGCGAAGTGTACTAATTATATACAGAATCGTATGATTGAAATCGACCTTTTCACATAAATAATACTCAAACATGTTAGTCCAAAAACAGAATTTCTAGACTCTACTAAATATTTTGCACTATATTTTTTATAGCTGGAATCTAAAATAATGCAATTATTCCGTTGAAAAAATCACTAAATCGCACAGTATTCTTCTAAAAACATTTCAAAAACTATTAACATGGAATGGATCCAGCTAATAATAAAAGCATGTATAATATTCTTTTTGTTATTTTCACCGGCATATTGAAACGAAAATATTTTGTAACACACAACAGAACTGGCATAGGATTAGTTTAATTCAGACTTGATATCTATTTTTTGATTACTCAACTATATCAAATACAAACAAATAAATAGAAAAATAGAAAAGATTTGATGCATTATTAGATTAAAAAACTATATCTTTTTACCATCTATATTTCATAGACTTGTTAAGAACAGATATTGTGTAAAGTGTGTTGATTTGATTAATATGTTGGTATGCAAGGTTCTCTAATTGCTTTGGATACAGAGTGACTCCGTAAACACACTATTCTTTCCTTTCCCAATTCTAATGAAGATTTTGTAATCAATCGAACTTGAAGTATCATCCTACTCTCAAAGGGATAGTATAATGAGCTACACTCGAATATAATATTTATGCTGAACCTACTTGAAATGAGGATTAATTAGCAATCCTACTTTGTATATGTAACTACCTAATGCCTATCGCTCCATCTGTGTTTACATGTTTGTTACAGTGAATTTAATTGAATACATATTCAAATGAATTTTTTTAATTGCGAAAATCTTAAATTGTTAATGTAAATGCTGCAATTTATTCATTCTTAAAATAAAGTATGGGTCTCATGCTACGTTTTATCATGCTGAGATACAGGGGTCTCGTCTCTAATGGCTCCTGTAAAATATAGTACGGTAGATGTCAAAGCTTAAACTTGGTCAGACGCACTACCGTTCTATATGATGCATGGTTTAGTTATTTTAGAATTACTCAATTTCATATACGTTCGTTCATTTTCCGGACTTGTAAATTTCAATAACACGTCAAAACTTTAATCAAAATAAATAAAGAATCCAAAACACACTCTGAAATATTTCTACCTTGATAGATATGATAGATTAGAGCTTGGCGTCCGTATAACGTGATCGTCAAGTGACGGAGCATTAGGAAGTGGCGCTAGTAGGCAAAGTTGAGCGATTGTTTATAGACATGTGTATAGAGTATAGACATGCTACATGTATATATGTCTAAAGGATGCGAGTTAATTTATCGCAATTCGTCCACACTCAAAATTATCGTTTTCAACAGCAAAACAATTTCTAAACTTATTGTCTATATACACATTTTTCTCAAACTTTCCAAACTTTTTATCTGATGAACGCTTTGGGAATCCTATAATTTTAACGAAACAACTTAATTATTTAGAAGGAAAAACATTTATTTTAAATTATTTTTCTAAAAATTTAACGAAGACGCACTCCCATGTCAGGGACCGTAACCATTTCTAGGAATAACTAGGAGACAAACTACCTCTGTCCTTAACGAATGGATGGTTAAGTCTCTGAACAGGAGAAGGAAAGATCCAGCTTTCTATTGTCGCAAAGTCAACCTGGCTTATTGGCAAAAACCGGAAAGAGATAAACTTTCTGGTTGGGTGCTTACTGGGCACTGAATGCTTAAAAGGCATCTATCCCTCATGAGGTTGGAGGACAGTGCAATCTGTCTGGACAGTAACGGGACGGATGATACGTTTTCCACCTCCTGGGAGATTGTCCCTACAAAGCCAGAATAACATACCTAGCCTTCGGCTCAACCGAAATGGGAGAATCTGAGGTAAAACAAGTTAAGTGGAGATCAGTCCTGTCATTCACAAAGAAGCCGGGTGGGTAGAGGAAACGAACCAGGCGTGGTACGGGATAGAAGACCCACAATATCCAAATATGAACGCAATATCCAAATCCACAACCAAATCAGCAATCTACGGGTTAGATTGCGGGTTTGGTTGCGGATTTGGATATTGCGTTCATATACATAATCATTCAACTTTGACTAGTAAGAGAAATTTGTTTTTATATAACCTTGAGATATAATTTAGTTGGACAATGAAAAATTCTGTTGATAAAGCAAATATAAGACAAAGTTATCATTTATGAGGGAGCATTCAGTATGATCAAGAATTCGAATAAACAATACATTTACTTTTATAGTTTTTATTAAATTACCGAGAAACTTATATTTATTCAAGGTTGTTGTTATTTTTTGTTTTTTTAAATAAATAACGACAGACTAAAGGGGATTTTAACGATGAACCTTCCATCTTATACTTATCATCTATTGTTATAACAATTATATTAAGAAAATAAACGAACCAGAAACGCGTATTTTTACAGTGTGTTTCAAGTACCCAAATCAAATATATATCAAATAAACCATAAACAAAGTAAACTGATATAGGGTATGTTCCAACATTTGCTGCGAGCGCTGGCAGTGCTTCGCCGTGCGTTCCCGAATTCATGACAGCACGCTGCAGCAGTACTGTGAAAAAAATGACGTCATGAATTTTGCGCTGTGACTGCTGCCGCTGAAAAGGTGAAGCAGTGGAAGCAATGAACGTGCTGTAAGTGCAGTGAACCGCGTTCCAATTTTCACGGCTGCAATAGCAGTATCAGTGCGCTTGCAATTTTGGAACGCTGTTCGCAGCGTGATTCATGGCGTTAACACTCACAGCGCTGGCAGCAAATTTTGGAACATACCCATAATAGAGCTCTAAAGGAACTGCTGGTATCGAAGGCAACGAAAAAGCAGATACCATTAGCGAAGAAGGGAGTCGGATTACCTTTCGTAGGCGCAGAATCTATTTTAAGAATTCCAAAAGCAACACGCAAACAAATGATCAACAAGTGGGTAAACACCATGATCATTGGAAAAATATACCGCAACATAAACTAAGGAAAATACTGTTTTGGAATGAATCCAAGAGGCTGTCTCTCGATGCACTCAACTTGAACTAAATACAACTTCGAAAAGTTCCCGGATGCATCACCGGACATTATCTCCCGCGAATGCACCTACTCCACAATATATCCATTAATATGTGCTGACTGTGCGGCGTGGATTAAGAAACATCCAACCAACAGATCATCTTTAACTGCTACTATCCCGATTATCGTATGTCGATACGATATAGTTCAGTAAATAAGCCGGAAAATCTGGAAAAGTGGTGGAACAGCACCGATTTTAAAAATTATTTTTTTCCTTGATTCCTTAGTGCTTCAGGAACATTCATCAGCACTAACTTCTGCATTACCTCGAAAAATGTTCACCTAATTTTCTCATTATTCGAGGTAATTCAGGGGTTAGTGCTGATGAATGTTCCTGAAGGTCTAAGGAATCCAGGAAAAAAAGAACTTTCAGAAAATCGATGCTGTTCCACCACTTTTCCAGATTGTACAGTATTTTCCGGCTTATTTATTGGACTAATATATTTGGTGCATCTCACCCCGAGCATATATACGTTCAGGAAAATCTGTTTAGCAAACTTCTGGCTATTGCCAAGATTTGGGAAAGCCGAACCTGGTCAGACAGAAGTAGATGGGTGAGCACAATGATCCATGAAGTCGAAGTGCAATACTTTTCATACCCCAAGATTTATCCATCTACCTAAACTGATATAATCTATAAATGAAAATACCCCAAAACAGAATAGTTTATCAAGTTTTTAAAAATAACTTGAAATATATTAAAATTTTGAAAAAAAATATATTGATTAAAAGTTGTAGGGTATAAAATCTCCTACAAAAACTGTTGAAGAACTAACTCATCAAGTTTTTTTTTCATTTCAAAAGTAATTGTACTATCAGTTATAAATGTTCCTTGGAAATTCGAATTGGCCGACCTTGGCATAGTCACCAATCACTACCATTCCTTTTTCCATCAAAACCCTTCAGTATACAAATTATATAAATTATCACGCTTACCGAATTAACATTTTTTTCAAAAACTACTTATGAAGAATGAAAACAAGTAATGTCACTCACCTGAAACAAAAAAAAAAACAAAAAATTGGATTATCTAAGAAAATTTGGTATTAAATTAATAATTATTGAAATGCCTTGTGTGAAAATTTCTTTGAGTAAACCATGATGATTTTTTGTAAACTAAAAAAAAAAAACAATTTAATTTCCCATATGCATCAACGTTTTCACAGTAACGAACGCTTCCACCAAACTTCCCCAGAAATATCTTGAATTATTTAATGTTAAAGTTCGAGTTTTAATGCATTGCTTTTATAGAGAATGATTACACATATTTTGATATTTTGATATAAATGTTTACACATATTTTGATAACCAATTAATAATTGTTATATAAACATTTTTGAAATCGCGAGAAATTAACCATGTGATCGGCGCCGACGTTCAAATAAAACAAACAATTAATAAAGGATGTTTCCTAAAAAATAATTTTAAAACTCTCGATTTTATTTGAAAGATATTAACATATATTTAACTGTTTTTTAAACTGCGATAGGCTAAATTTATTAAATACATATTTCGTTAGTATGGTTGCCTGTTGGTTATGTTATACTAACGGAAGTGGCTAGCCTTTACTTAATTTGACATTTAAGTAATATATCTGGACACTTGCTTAACATTGTAAGCAAGAAGAGGGATCACAGAAGTCTTTTTTTCGTTTTGTGCTTAATTCATTCGGTTTTTGAGTAAATATTTCGAATAAATGTTCAAAACCTTCTGTGACCCATTATACATCAGATAGTGAAAAATTATACGCATTCTACCATTCCATCTAGGTAGCTCAGTTGGTATAACATTGCATTGGCAGAGTTCTTGGGTTCAATCCCTAGCCAAGATTTGAAAGTTTTTCATACCAAAACATTGATATCAGAATAATGTATCTTTGTTCGTAAAATGTTTATTTTTCTAAATGATTGTTTTTGACTTAGTTCATTTTCTCGGACATGTTTATTCTACTTTTTTTCTAAAAAAAATCAAATAGGTATGTATATTTGTTTTAATACACCCTGTACCCAAAATTTAATGTTACAGAACACACGAAATACACTTGTAAACAATAATATAAAAAAATATATAGACCAGACACGTTTTCAAACTAATTTTACATTGGTAAAACATTTCGCTATACCTCTATTAACATTTGTAAGTTGTTATCATCCGGCGGAAGTACGCGTGGCTTTATGTGCTAACGTTAGTGTAAGATGGATACAAATGTATCAGAAGAATATATATACTCGTAAACTCAATGAATTGTGTATATACATTAAAAATATAGTATTTTACAATTAAATTGACCACTTTAGTCAGTGTGACCCAAAAATATAAAATGTCTTAACTGTCCATAAAAATGATACAAAATTATTAACTTTCGAGTGGTTAGATAGGACGCTTTTTGTACCCAATGTTTATTTTATTTTGCAAGATTAGTTGAAACCTTCCCAAAAATTACAATTATTTGTTGTTTATGGTTTATAACTTGCAAAGTAAGCTTTTTACGTAACAGGTGTTCCTTTACTAAATGAGTACGTTTTGTAAAGGAGTGAAATCACATTTTTTAGAGACTTTTCCTTCATTACACGACAATTAAGCACTCTGAAGTACTGTGAATATTATCCTTTACTTTGATAAAGCCGATAAATTTCTCTAAGAGCTTACTTCGCAAGTTATAAGCCAAAAAAAGAAAAAACCTTTTTCGTAGTATTTTTATAAATAGGGAATATGCAACATTTTTTTTCACATTTAATTTCAGAATATGAAAATACTGTTAATACTGTAATAATATTTAAAAACGAAATTAAAATTCGACAAATATCAAGAAAGCTATAAGCTTTTAAAGATTATTATCTGTCTCTTTTTTTCAAAAATACTAAAAACGGAGTTTTACGTGTATTTTAGATGATGAAAGTGTAATATGACGTCACATAACATATCAAGAGGGCTATCACCCTCTTTGTCTAATCGGGAATTTCAATCATTCATATCTCGCTTATTGTTAAAGTTATTTAAAAAGTAATTTTACCTTGATATTTGTCAAGTAAACATGCTTCAATTCAAGCGAAAAAATTTTCATGCATATTCCCTATTGTCGCAAAAAGTATAAAATGTCTTAACTGTCTTTAAAAATGTTACATAGGTAATTATTAACCTTGGAGTGGTTGGATGAGGTACCTTTTGTACCCCATGTTTACATTTTGTTTGTAAGTTTACTTGAAACTTCAATCTTTAGAATTGCTCTTCTTTGTATGCCTTCTTGATGGCCCTAGTAATGATTTACCTTATTATTTTCATTTATATTTTACGAATTCATTTAAAAATTTGCACTTTGTTCTAATATCAAAAATACACCACATGGACAACTATGAACCACAATAATTAAGTCCACCAGAAGTAAAAGTGAAATCGCTACTATTGTTCAGATTGCAATGCAGATTAATCCAAGTAGTTTTATCATGAAGCAAAAATTATTTCATAAAAAAACATAAATATAAAAAATGTCCCTAAAAGGATTTACAACGCTTTACCACATATATTATGGCTAAAAACAAGACGATTGAGCTAAATTTTCCCCAGTAAAAATTGCGCCGTTTGGGCACTGTACGCTCTTGAAGTTTTTAAATTGTTTTTGTTTTTACAAAAACAAAATGGGCTGTTTTTGTAATTTTAATATGGGTTATTTTACAAAATAACCCATATTAAAATTTTGGTCATATCAATTCATGGGCGTAGAACGTAGGTATTTTGATAAATCAACCCCCTTCAATTTCTACGCTCATGGCAAAGAATTTAATGCACGAAATTTAGAAGCATGTTGTTTACTACAAAAAAGTACTTTTTATAATAGTCGATTACTCTTATGGTTTACTTAAATTTTGGAATTTTAATCAATGGCAGCAGCAATTTCGACACAAAGATTAAATTACGAAAAAATTATTTAAAACATATTCCAGGTATTTGTTCATGGTTTTTCATATGGTTTGATTTGTATGATAAAACAATATCATAATATCCAATTATATCAAAATCACGCAATCCTTTCTAATTTAAAAACAAAAGAACGATTTAAACTATTTAAACTGCAAATTCAAGAGCGTACAGCGCCCAAACGGCGCAACATTAACGAGGTAAAAATAGTTCTATTGTCTTGTCTTAAACCAAGGTATAAGTGGTAAAGCGTTGTAAAGACCTTTAAGGGACATTCTTTATATATTGTTTGAAATTATCTTTTAAAATAAAAATTATATATACCGGGTATAAAAAAGCATTCTACATACGCAATTTTTTATGGTTAAGCTAATAATTAATTTATGTTCAAATGATATCCAATATCCTATGTAACTATTCCAAATTTATTACACATAAAAATCAAATGTGGTATTTATTTGATTGATTGATTGTACTATTTGTTTTAATAATTTTTTTAAATCCAAATCATAATTAATATATGCGGTTTTGGCTCATTAAGTTTTAAATCATTATTTACTACATTTTCAAATAACCTTCTAAATATAATTAAAATAGTTAATTTCAATTAATTAAAATCTCTCTAAACAATAAACAGATTAAAACATATAATCGTTTAAATTAATTATCGTTTTAATATCGAGGAATTTAATAATTATTTAGTAACAAACATTCGTTGCAAAAACTAATAAAAATAATATGAATAAACAATAAAATATAATAAGTATGTTAAAAAAATGTTAAGAAGTGTTTCAAATATATGCTATACACAATAGCATTTAAGCATTGCGAGTTGCCTACGATAAAAATGTTGAAATAAATTATTACAGTATCCTATTATAAGGTGGATAAAGTATATTAAGTCGCTTTAAGAGTTTTGTTCACAAGACCTAAAGACTTATCACGAAATCTCGTGTGTTGCTAAAAGCTTCACCTCGTAAATTATCGAATGAGATTAAACGGTCTTTGTTAACATGTTCCATAGCTGTGGTAGTGGATTGGTAAATCTGGATTAAGTTGTGAATCACTTCAATTTACTCTTGCTTCGCCTTGTAAATCATCGAAGGGATTTAAGACTCTTTGTTAACATGTTTCATATCTTTAATATTGGATTGATAAATCCGGATTAGGCTGTGAATCTTCATTTTGGTTGTTCTTGGATTTAGCTTTTTAGTTTAATAAAATGTTTTTGAAGTGGAAAATTTCGGTGCAATTATTTTAGTGACTAACTTTATATTTTTTGGGGTGCTGAACAAGAACCTGACGTTGTTCATAAAAATTTTTTCCGGCAAATTTGAGACATCATAAAAAAACCACTAAATGTTTTTTCTTGTTTTTGGCTTATAACTTGCAAAGTAAGCTTTTTACGCAGAAGGTGATCCTATACTAAAATAAAGACGAAATATTTCCCTACAGTTCATATTCTTGTAATTTCTTGTACACCATATGAGTTCCGCGAAAAGAGGTGTAGAAAAGAAGTATTTTTTGTAAAGTAATGAAAATACTTTGTTTTAGAGACTTTGAAGCTCAGTATAGCATATTTTTCAGCTTTTTCTTCAAATACGCAATCCGCAATGCACAAAAAAAAAAGAAATTAATTTATCGTGGTTTATAACAACTTTACCGAATTCGTTATTGTGTTCAAATTTTTGTCAGCTATACTTTTGGAGAGGGACAGCAATTTCAAATCGTTTTTCAGGAAAATTGTAAAAAAAATTAAACACAAGAAAAATTCACTCATTCATATCATCCCTGATGTAACGGTAGCACACTGGGCATGAAATCCAGAGGTCCAAGGTTCGATACCTGGTGGATAATTTTTTCATTCCAATATATATATATATATATATATATATATATATATATATATATATATATATATATATATGTATATCGATATATAACGATTTATAGTGTGCTATTATAGTTTATAGTTACAATGGAAACGACAATCAAAGTTGATATTTCAAAATTGAAACAAAATTTTAATAAAATAATTGTTTAGTTATTTTTTAGAAGTATAGTTTCTGTGGAAATGTTAAAATCAACAATAATTTTAACCCACTCTAAAAAAGGAGGAGATTCTATGTTCCACTGTAGGTATTTTTTTAATGTTCACCCCCTTCAAGATTATTTTTGAGACAAAAGATAGCCTATGTCCCCAGAATATAATCTATCTCCTTGCCAAATTTCATTACGATCCGTTTAGCCGTTTAGTCGTGAAGAAGTAGCAAACAAACAGAGTTACTTTCACATGTATATATAGTAGTATGGATGGATATTTCAGATAATACGGTCTTGTTAGAGACACGTATGTTTACTACATTTACTCCAAAAAAAAAACACCAATAAAATGGATGCACTCCCATATTGTATTTTTAGTTAGTTGAATTTCATGTTTAGTAAGTAAATCACATCATTACACCGGAACGGATGTCAATTTCCTGTGTTATCATCACAATACAGGCGACACATAATGCCATACATAAAATACCTATATATATTCATCCAATCATATTCACTAAAAGCATTCATTTACTCCAACATTATACAGGATTCAGTTCTAAGGTAGCCAAGATCATGAAATTTATTTTTTATATTCATAGTATTCCAAAACTCGACGTGAAACTCGAAGTAATACAACCCCGTAATGTGTAGTACCTATTGATTAAAAATCACATTGATTATTAAATACTTCATTATAGACCCGACATCTCTATGCACGCTATGCAATTTGAAGCAAAACGAGGATCTAGCACATTTATTATTTAATTGTCCCATATACAATGCCATTCGCAAAGATTTTTTCAGTAAAATCAGTTTTAAACCAAGTGATAGCTCTAATACTATTGTAAACCTATTTTCAGTGTCGAATATTTGTATGCTCAAACGATTTTTTTGTTTTATTAAAGCTATTGTTTGCACTAGATCATTTATTTTGGAGCAGTAGCACAATATTTAATGATTGCATTTCTTATTTTTCAAGCCTTTTTAATTTTTGATTAAAATAAATAGTTTCATTCTGAGTTTCTATATTTATATATTTTTATTTACAAAATTTTAGTTTATATGAATAGTTTCAGTTAATTTTAGCTTATTTGAACAATATCGTTCTTTTTCTAGTTATAAATTAATCTTATATAAGTATAAATAGACAATTTACATGATTAATTCCATTTGAAATATATTTGATTTAATTTAACTGTTTATGGCATGAAAATACTACGACATTTTTTGTACACGCATTATGCAGTTTATTTGTAAACAACGAATTACTTTGTACAAGTTGTAAAAACTTAAGCAAATAAATTATTATTATTATTATTATTATTATATTATTATTAAATACTAATATGAAAAAATTAACCCGTCAACAAGGAATCGAACTTCGGGCCTCTGGATATCTAGTCCAGCGTGGTAACCGCTACACCAAAGACGATTCTGACGTAAGAGCCAACTTTTTCATATCATTCTTATTTTTATTTTGACAGACATTGATTATTAATGAAAAATTTAGATCAAAAGATTTAAAAATGTAAATTCAAACGTACCGTGACAACATCAGATTGGAATGCTATGAATATTACAAATAAATTACATATTTAATACACACCCATCATTTATATTTTAAGCATATGCCTCATTTTATAACGATGATTAATAAATTGTTCTCTTTCTAACAACCCCCTACCAAAAATAACAACGTACAGGTGCACTTGGTATCAATTGTAAAACAATATTTATATTTTATCGTATGAAATAAGGTGATTTTTTTAGCATTCCGTAACTTATTATTTTTGAACTTCTTTTGGCGTGTTATCAGAATCGTATCAGATTGCTCCATTTCACAGTGCTTGGGAAAAATTTAGTAAAAAAATGTGTGTTATAAAGTAGAAAGACTAAATTCACGTATAAGTACATTAGATTCTTAGCGAAACAGATAACAAGTAAGTCTGTCACATAAGTGATCCCACTCTTCAGTGGACAATAATTTTGTGTGTGCTTTAATTTTTGCATATTGAAATACAAGACAATATTATACATTGTAGAACCGGAAGTTCTTACATTAGAACATGTTAATTTGACTGTACAGTTGAAATTAGGTACAGGAATGTCTTCATCAATATTACTCCATGTTTCTAATAAAACAAGAATATTAGAATTACCAGCCACATATTGATATATAATTTTTCTATTGTAGTTTTTCACTACCATATCATTTTATTAAACTTTTATGTCTTAATAGTAGTGTTGACCTTATTTAATATTATGTTAAAAAATTATTTAAGTAGAAGTATAGCTTCTTACGTGCGTACACACACACTTTTTATACCATGGGCCACAAAAGTAGCGTTTTTTTTTCATAATTTTATGGTTTATATGTAATTCTCTGTTCATTTGGTACTTGGTAGAGTGTTTCAAATTAAAGTTCTTTGTAGATTTACAATAAACAACCTTTACCCGAAAATTTTTTTTGAAACCCGAAAGGAATAAGGTACAAAAAAAAGTATATGGAGAATAATTTTTTTAGTACTCCACTGTTTAAAATTTATTATTATTTTGTTTTCATATATTTATTATTCAAAAAATAATAATTTATATAATTATTGGTTTATGCGAGTTGAGAATTTACATAATTTCAACAAACATTTACTTAGATTGGATATGACTTGCGTATATCCAAGCTTACTTCGATATTTCTGCACATATTTCAAGGCAGTTACAAAAAGAAAGCAGTTACTAAAAGTACTTCTCTCAGTACAGTTACTAAAAGTAATTGTCTCACATGAATTAATCAGATGGTATTTTGAATTTTTATTTCTTCAATTCACAAATTGAATATTTATTATGGATTGTGCTGAAGTATCGAATAGGCGAATTAATGGTTTCTATCTGATTGTATCTAAGTATATTTTTTTTGTATAATTTATTTAATTCACCATTCCGAAACTTGTGGTCTCTCAAACTTGTCACAATTCAATACACATTCTATACACATTTTTGCTGTACAATTTATATTTTATGTGAATATGCAATGACTTTTTCAATTTATAACTATATTGTTTGTATACGCTTGGCGTTTTCGGCCGTGTATTTTTTTTTTACAGAAGCGTAATGTCTCTTTTATATACAACTATGTATCTGAATTAAATTTGTAGTCCATATTTATATTTTTGCAAATCAGACATATTTGAACATATTTTTTTTTACTGTAGTGTCGTTTTTTTTTTTATACGATATTTCTTTTACTACAGTTCAATCTAGCACATATTCATGTAATCTTTTTTTTTATAACTTGTACAACCAAACTTAATATTTTAAGGATAGTTATACTATCAACATATTAAATTAAAAATTATTTATTTCAAATATATTTTATTTTAACATATATTTGTTTGGTTCTTTTTTTTGTACTTTTTTATTTTTTTTCAGATTCGAATCACTTGTCGATAACTTAGACACTTACTGGATAGTAAAGATCTTACTACCTCAATATTATCTTTTTTAATGGGCCCAGCTTTTATTGAAAGACTTTCGGTTCAACGTGTTGTTTTTTTTTATATTTACGTGTATCGCGTTAGCACCGATCGTTTTCCAATTTTCATAATTCCACATACAATACTCTGCTTTGGATTTTTTCTTCTAAAGTACCGTATATTTAGTTTTCATTATTTGTTTTTAAAAATACATCATAATACCTCTTTTAATTAAAATTACTAAATTAACTTAATTTCATATTTATGAAAATAATTGATAATTCAATTATTTTCTATAAAGTGTTTAGTTTTTTTTTAAAAACTAAACACCGAATTTTTTTTTAAATTAAACTATAATTTATTTTTTACATACACATATAAATTATGTAAATTGAACGATACTCCTGTGGTCATGTGTACAAAATAAGCCTTCTTCTGAGTCAGTGGCGTATCAAGCCTTAGTTATTCTGATGGTCTCGTATTGGGCTCGATGAATTGAAATGGTAGGCCATTTTTTTACATCAGTAAAAATTTTAATCTCTCTAAAATTATCTTGAATTCAGAATTAATATCTTGATTTTGAATTCTGATTTGAATAACTCCTCTAATTTTGATTCAGTCAAATACTCAAATAGTACGTTTACCTCTTACATAATATAAGTGGAGATTTTCCAACGAAATTATCTTCATTTTGCCAAATAAAAATTAGGAAAAAGTCCATAACGAAATCTCGATTTCAAAAAACGTTATGGAAGGTCAAAGGTCGCGAAAATAAGTTTTTCTTAAATATCTCGTAAACTATTATCCTAGAGATCATTATTAAATTTATTTCTTAGCTAGTTCTACTCAAAACAGTTCTGTAAAATTCACGTAAGAAATTATAAAAACGCGATATGCATAACCCGTACCATAACCTACAGAACCCTATCTTATTTCGATAATAGAAACTATCTACTTTTAACAAATTTTGTATAATATTGTGTTCTCAATAAAATTACTTTTTATATGATTGTGTGCATAAACTCTTTGAGTAACCAACCCCTTCACTACACCCTGCATACCATAACTCTTCACTTCACCTAGCATTCTTTTCTATATATACCGTTATTATGTCATACCATTTCATCAGTTTTGTTCAATCCAATTTTCTATTGAATTTCCTTATATGACCTTCCTCATCTAAAATAAATGGTAACAACTAAATATATACTACAATCATCACATGTCTAAATACAAGAAAGATAAACCTTTTGTACCTATAAATGGTACAAACTGGTACATTGTCGTACCGAACCAATTCGCATCACATTCTAAAATGCTTTCATTATTATTTAATCAATATAAATACTAGTTATATTATTTGACATAGAATATTGTTACATTCTAGGAAATTGTTATAACTAATTTCAGAACACATGTGCTGTATGTATGTCGTATGCATAATTCAAGGGCGTAGCAATAATGATGCGTTTGTCCATCTCTGACAAAATGAAGAATGATTTATTCGCTCGCGAATAACTTCTTTCAGTTAACTATTCACCCTAAGGCGTTATGTCTGCGCAGTATGCCTACTTGGAAACTGGGAGGTTATGGGTTCGAATCCCGACATCGGCAGTTAATCATTAAGAGAAAAAAAAAGGGGGCGGTTAATTGACTAAACTATCGGTGTATGGACAAGAACGAAGTCACCGGCTAGGCTTGAGAAAGTTTTCTGCAGTTTCCTTCACGAACTCCAGATGAATATCGGCATAGTTCCTATCATAGTCGGTTGCAACCGCATATCCTACCAAGTCCTAGTCAATACACAAAAAAATTCCTTCCACTCCGCTCACAATGGACCTTATGGTCGAAGTATACCCCGTCTAGGGCAGCCTCTACAATCAATCTATGGTTGCCTTTCTGTTATATTCTAGCGACGGAAGAGAATAGCGTTTACTTAGTTTGACATTTAAGTAATATGTCTCCCTAGGATCCACAAAAGACAATTTTTTGTCGCATATAAAAAGTATGTCTAGAGTTCTAATCTCTATTTTGATTAATAATGACTCAATATCCTTTTAAATGAATAATATTATGATTCATTTTATCTTTATCTTTATCACTTTCATTTTCTTTCAAGATGATTCAAATAAATTATCTACATACACTCAGACATCTTTATCTAAATGTGTTAAAATGCTATCGTTGTTATGACTGCGTTTTACATTTACACAATACAAATTGGTTCAAGGTATTACACAGTAATGCAGGAGTATTTACAAGTGTGACAAAACTAATATGAAATTCATTTTTTATAACTTTTTATGTACACTCCCGTTCATAAAAAATGAACCAGTAGAAACATACTAAGTGTTATGTATGTAATATTAAACGTATATTCAGTAACATATACCCTTAGAATGCGATTTACTGGTTCAAATATATTGAATGGGAATGTATGTGTTATAATTGTAGTATGCAGTTTCTATTCTAAACTTATAAGGAGATTGAAATCCATATCAATAAACCATATTTTGACAAAATGGAAACCCGACTTCAAAAATCAAATATTCTATAACAAAAAATGCACTAAAAAGTAAAAAAATAATTGCATATTCTTGTGCCAATTTTAGTTCACCAAAGCAAAAATTTTTAAATATATATGTACAATTATTGTTATTTTTGGAGGCGGTGTCAGCATAGAGAAATTCACATAACTTTTGGACACCGCCTCCAAAAATAAAAATAATTGTACATATATTTAAAAATTTTTGCTTTGGTGAACTAAAATTGGCGCACAAGAATATGCAATTATTTTTTTACTTTTAGTGCATCTTTTGTTATAGAATATTTGATTTTAAAGCCGGGTTTCCATTTTGTCAAAATAGGTTTTATTTCTCGCTTTTTAGTGACTTTGAAGTTCTATAACTGATTTTATTTGTCTAAATATGGGTAGACTTACTAAACGGCCAAATAATTTTTAGTGAATTTTTTTATAACACTTTTTTTTTTATAATTTTTAGTGCATTTGTTTTATAACAGATTTTCAGTTTTTTTTAGAAGCATTTTGTTTTTTTTTTGTAAAATTTTTTTTTTGGGGTCGGTTTTTTTTTTTTTAAATTTTTTTGAAGTCGGTTTTTAAAAAAATTTTCTTATTTTCCCATTATGAATGAGTATACCCTTTCAAAAAAAAAAAATTTCGCAGAAATCGGTTATCACATGTAAAATGAGGATTTTCCTCGATTTCCCGAAGATCCCCTCATCAGAATGCGATTTGGTGACAATAGGAAACCAAACCCTTTAAAACAAAAAAAAAATTCAAAATCGGTTCATAAATGACGGAGTTCTGAGGTGACACACATAAAAAAAAAATAATAATACAGACGAATTGAGAACCATCCTCATTTTTTGAAGTCGGGTTAATAAAAATGAAATGCTGTTCGTTGGGAGACGCATCTCTTAAGATCGGCTGGACAGATTTAGCTAATTCAAAAAAAAAGTTTGTAATAGTCCAAATAAGGTTTTTAGGGAAAAGTTGCCCAGTAAAGTGAATAATTCGCGTGGATAATTAAGTTTTATAAAAGTTTTCCAAAGTTTTATAAAAATTAAACGAAAGCCATTTTTCACAAAAAACCAGAGATCCATGCTATATTTATTTTTGTTAAAAAAGCATGTATATATTTGTGTAGGCCGGAGATTTCACATAGAATTGGTGTCAATGTAAAGTACTAAATTATTCCCTATAATTAACGGTTCAGACTCCATTTTATAGAAAATTTCAAATTCCATTCTTTGAACATGTCATAATAATATAACAATCGTATGTTAACTTTTGACATTGTAGTTGCGGATTCCTGATATTGATACATTTATTTAAACTTAATTTTAATGTTTATTTTAAAACTGTACAATATGTTTTATACACAATCATTAAACTTTTATTTTTGAGCGAAATAACTAGTTGAATCATCTCAGCAGTCGACTTTTCACCTACTTCTGCTAAATCGATTTTGATGAAACTTTCCACTTGCATTTAATCTCCATGACAATTCAATAATATGGTGGAAACGTTGGGAAATTTTTTTGAAAGTTTTTGCTCTTAACATTAAATTAAGAAAAACAACTTTTTCAGGTAATCGTTTACATTTATAATTCACCGAAAATCGATAGTTCACTAAAAGATTGAGCCTGGAAGGGAATCAAAAATCAGAAATCAATATTATAGATCATCACTGTGGGACTTTATACTATAAATATATTGGTAAAAGATGACAATCGAAAGCCAGATATGATATCCAACAAAAGAAAGTTTTCAAATGCGTCGTTTAACTTTTGCTAAGATTTTGAAATTCATCTCATGCAGACCTTTGAGATAAAACCTACTCAGATAAACTTCCTAGGTCCAATTTTAAGACATTTTTGGCAAATAGTCATTGCACATTGGACATTCAGTAAAATTATGTTTATATATATATTATATATTTTATGATTCTTTTACAAATAATTAAATTAAAACTTATTTAGATTACATTAATAATATTTGTATAACACTTTTGTTTGAAATACGTGTCTTATAAATGTTTAGACATATTATGTATGGTTTTATCAACAAAAATTTACTGGTCTAATTATGAAACACAGATATGTAGGCGCTGCTCCATTGTAAAGATATACTGTGACTAATTTAAGTATTAAATATCTGTAACAAGGTAACCATAAAATAAAATTTTTATTTTGAAAAATTTTATTCAAATTGCAAAGTTTTATATCATTCTGTTTTCAATTTTTAGTAGTCGATCCGATTTGATATCACATTATTCAAAAATTTGTGAATAATAAAAACCGTTAAATTCTTAACTTCCCATTAGAGAAGTTATTGCCATGGATCCGATTTTTCGTATTGAAAATTTCGACATATCTCCACGTTTTGTCTATATAATTCATTATTAAGTCTATATATTAAAATGTCCGAGTCTTATACGTTTAAAATGTTCCAAAGGAAAAAGTGTTATAATGCACTAAAATGATGCTCTGATTACGTTAGCCCTAAGATTACACACACAAAATTTACGGGTTTTTAATCTAAGATTCTATTTTAAAACAAATTCAAAATTTGCCCCAATTCTATTATTTATTTGTATTTTTATGAATATTTTCTGAAATATTTTTGGCTAAAAAAAATAATGACAAATGGACAAATATTGTACGCAGATATAGTGAAAATAGATGAGATTACACCAAGCGGATGCACGAAGAGGACATCCTTTTCATGAAATGCACTATTTAACTAAGAGAGCTACAAAGAACTATGACCTTCCCATTGACCTGCAAGTAATTATCAAAGTCTAATTGAGGTCAACTTTGAATTTTTTTTTAATGGAAACTTATATTTATTTATTGGAGATTTGTATTTTACAAATCTCAGGTCTATTTGCAAATTTTTACGCCTATTCCGCGAATTGATCTGTGTTTTGAGAAAAGCCCACAAAAAAACGTCGTTAGGAGATAGATCTGGCTGACCACTTGAAGGTTCCAAAACCACTCATAAGACGTTCCTGGAAAGTTTGTTCCAGGAACAACCTTACTATCATGGCATTGTGTGCAGGGCAACCATCTTGTTGGAACCATACAAATTCCAGGTCCAAATTAGCAAGAGCTCTAACAGTTGACAAAATATTATTTCGTAACGAACTCATATTTTTGAGAATCTACAGATCCGTCAATGAAGAATGGTCCTATAATATGGTCACCCAATATTCCAGTCCAGATGTTCAGTTTCAGTATATGTATGTGTATGTAT
The DNA here is from genome assembly GCA_963920215.1 of Nineta flava. Lineage (NCBI taxonomy): Eukaryota > Metazoa > Arthropoda > Insecta > Neuroptera > Chrysopidae > Nineta > Nineta flava. The sequence continues at coordinate 32,311,610 of OY986045.1, forward strand.
GGTTTTATAGTAAATATTTTATTTATTTATTTAACATTGATTCTCTATTAGAAATGCTTTTGAAAACGGTCTGTATATGCTATACGATATCCTATGCGATTTAAAGCTTCAGTATAGTCTATTGCTTACGAAACCATATTTAATATATAATGTTTATGGCAAAGCATTAAAAAACCACTGATAACCAAGCAAATTGACTTATTATATTAACACAAATAATAGCCAATTTCAAAAAAGTCAAATCATTAAATTTTTTACGAGTTTCGTGTGCTAATAAAATGTTGTTTTAGAAAATATCAAGTGCCAATATTTTGAATATGAAATTTTCCATACATGTTTAAATCATGTTTACGTAATAAAAATTAGAAGGTTTTATACGGAAAAAGTCAGAACTTGATTATATAAACAAAAGTATTTATTTGAACTAAAAAATTAATTATGTTTTTTTAAACCCATATATTTAATTAATATTTAATTATATTTTTTTAAAATTTTTTTATGAAAACTAATTTTGTAATTATAAATGAAATAAATCAATAAAAAACCATGTTATTATATGAGGATATATAAACCTATTAAGAACATACTTAAAGCATACAGTTTTTCCAAAAAATTTCTTGGTTCTTTGTCTAAAAAAATTTGAACTTTCTGGATTAATATGGACATAAAAAAAATGAGCAGTACTGGTGGAGAAATTAGTGACAAAACGGTTCTCTATTTACCGGTTTACAAATAAAGCGAAATATGGTGTTTTAATCTTTATAATATTAATTTCGACTGAAATATTTTGTAAGGTAACGATTATAACCTACGGTTAATTTAATACATATTAAAATATTGTTTTTTTAAAATCCTCTTATACATAACTACTATTACCCGTTGCGGCTTCGCCCGCAAAAATTTCAAAAGACCCTATAACTGTATAACATAATATTTAATTGTCCCCGTCAAGGATTGATTTTTTAAAAACGCTGTTCCAGGTATTCATTTTGTTTATTGATAATTTATAGGCTAAATATACATTTCCATGCCTCTAATTTCCATAAAAACGCACACCTCGTGCTTGACCCCTTGGAGGAGCATTTTTCAAAAACTCTGGGAATACTCTTGCTCTTATATGGAGAAACTCATATTTTTACACATATTTTGACATATTTTGATAATTTTCACTTGGAATAAAATAAGACGAATAAAAAAAAACTACGCAATAGAAAACAGAAATATTAATAAAGATATTGATTCAATAAAATTCCGGTATGACGGGTCTAAAAAAAGATATTTAAGAAAACAACTGAGATTTCGGATAAATTTTATGTTTGTCAGCTGTAGCTTAATTACCCGAAATCTCAGGTTTTTCTTTTTAATATCTTTTTTGATAGGCCCGGTATTACGGGCCTATATTAAATGTTAATTTTAACTTACGACAAAAAATAATAAACATTATTATGGACTTTTATGAATGTACTATAATAACTATATAAGAATTTGAAAACTTTTATAAATGGACTATACATCAGCGCTCGTACATCCCTTGAAAAACCTAAAATTATAAATATTATTTACATTGCATTATTTGTATAAACTTGACCGAATTTTAAACAACAATTATAATTTCAATAACAACATTAACGATATTATAATCTAATAATTTGTAAATATCCTACCATAAATTACGCAGTCGATTTATACTTTAATGTTTTTGTTATCAGTGAATACCTAAAACGCATATTATCCAAATGATTGTCATAAATTTATTATTATCGTTTTCCAAGGACGTATTAAATAAAAACACTGTGTAGGTGTTTGGTATAATTTCATCGTAAATATTATTCAATTGATTAAGTTAATTAAATCAAAAAAAACTTAATTACCGTGAATAATAAAAAAGTAATTTTTTTTTAAATACGTATTTCTGAAAATTATAATTAACTCTCAAACTTTTTACACAGACACGTCGTATTGACTAGACCAATTCCATTAAAAACGATTTGAGCCATGTAAACATTCACGAAAACTCAATGAATTATATGGTAACTGGTCACTGGCACGGATTAAGTTAATTCGTCAATTATAAATACGAGTGTCTGAGATGCTGGCTACTTGGAACAATGAAATTATGAGATTCAGGGCTGTAAAATTATTGCACATTTTAATAAATTATAGTACACTCCCGTTCAATAAAATTGAACCGACCTGAACCGAATCAGTCTGTCACAATTTTGATTATTCTTGTAGTAAATGTTTTTGACAGATACAACATTTTATTTAATTTTTATACGTAAAAGAGAGATATATAACACTTAATATGTATTTACATATTAAATATTCTTACTCTATCACTAACTTGTTTACATAAATAAAAAATATGAAACTTCCATTTCTTTGTCACATTTAAAAAATATACTTCTTATCTTTGTTTATAAATAAATAATATATAGAGAGTTGCAAAAGTGGGGAGTTTTATGAAATGTAAGAAAATTAACATTTCAGGTTGGTTCAATTTTATTAAACGGGAGTGTACATTGACTAATATTTCAAATTTTCGAATAAACTGAGATAATAAGAATAGTCGAACGAAGTAGGTAAAAAAAGAGTTGAAATTTTTTGAAAATTCCATATAAGGTAGGTAAGAGGTCTATAGAAAATAGAAAAATTTGCATGGAGTCTACATGACAAAAAAATTCGGGAAACTCTAATATAATCGATAGTCAAAATGCACATTTCTTAATGTAATGATTTAAATATATAGAGATTGTCTACATTTAACAAGATTGCTTACATATTGAAGAGACAAATTTAAATGAGCAAAGGATTTAAGGCATGAAAGTACAAATATTAAGAAATAACCTACAGGTTTCAATTAAATAATATATTTTTCAAACATTTATAAAACAATTATAAAATAACAGTATTTTGTTAACTTTCTGATAAAATTGAGGAAGTGTTAAATAATCAATAAAATATATCCGTTGAAAGTAAAAAAAAAAATATATCTTTCAAAGAATTTAAAAAATATTTAATTATTTCATCTAAAAATATTATATTATAATATATTATATATTATATTTCATCTTATTAACGATCGGAAAGTTAATGAATGAAGTATTTTAATTATTTACATGCGAAGACTATAAAAAAAACAAACTCATAAAATGTTGTATAAATTATATCGGAAGTAATTAAGCAAACTTATATGATCAGAGCATAATTTTTTAAATATTAATTATAGCTGACAGGTCTACCGGTTCAACAAATTATGTAATAAATTTGAGCCTATGAATTAATTAAGTGAAATTCTATCTTCAAATTTCAATTTTATTAAAGTGTCATAATAAAGTGTGAAAGTTTTATTTGTAAATTTAAGTATGATGTGGCGTATTTTTTGCATTATCAGAAAATTTTAGAAAAAAATATAGGATGGAACAACATGAATTTTTGGTCCGAGATTTTTTCAATCTCTTACGGCTTTGAACATGAACATCACACCGCCGCCGCCACCCTCACTCCACCATGTGTGGAGACGACGGCTTTTGTCTATTCACGAACTTATTACCTTACTTTTTAGCTCAAGAACAAATTAAAAATTTTAGTTCGCTTTCTCTGTTCGTTTTCGAGTTATCGGGTGTACAAACGCAATTGCAGACAAACATACAGATACACGGACGACTATGCGGACATTAATGGACTAATTTCATTAATCCATTAATGTTTATAATTATCGTTTTATTAACACCTTTTAATAAAACGTTAATAACCGTTAACGTTTTTTATTCAACGTTAACGGTTAACAAACACTTAAGGTTTTGTTAACCGTTACAAATTAAGATACCTTTTTTGTCATTGTCTACGTTCTTATAGATGTAAAAAATCACGGATCTTATTCGTTTTACACCCCCACCCCCAATAAAAATGGTTGAAAATGTTTAGGAAAGACCACAGAAAATGATTCCAAGGAGGAAAAAGTCTTTTTTGTCCTTGAAATATTTGACCCAACCCAACAAACCCAACCCAACACAACTAAACCCAACCCAACCCCCCGACAGTTTAATATTGTAAAAAACAATTGTTTTCGTTAAAACCCTTAAAAAAAAACATTTTTGAATTTCAAGGATTTCATGGACGAAAAGGACTTTTTCCTCCTTGGAATCACTTTCTATAGTCCTAACAAGCTATTTTCACCCATTTTCAACCGGAGGCAGGCGGTGGTTAAACGAATAAGATCCAAAATCACTATCGATATCTATTAGGTACGATAGCTGGAAACTCAAAAATAATTTTTATAATCGTTGCATTGTTACAATCTTTTCAATACTCATTTAACACCTAGGAAGCTGTTGGGAAAAAAAATCCATTTACCATTATTATAAAAATCGAATACCAATTCAGCAAGACTTTGTATAGTGCTTAAGCGTATTTGGTGAAATATGCACAAAATTTGCCTCATCGATAACGATATGTATGTTTGTAAAAACATTTTTATATTTATTGACATTTTTATAAACATTCAAATTTTTGTGTGTAAAAATCAATTTTATTATATTTCATATTTTCAAAGTTATGAAATACAATATAGACTTGAATTGTAATAAATAATTCATTTCCAAAGTTTATGGGCTCATATAAAATATAAATGATTGAAATTATTATGGATAAATATGTTTTTTTTTCTTGATCAAGGTCATATCCGCCATCAAGATAATTTATATATAATATATACTCCATAGGTACCTATTACATAAATTATGGTAATTGAAAATATTACCAACTAATTACTAAAACATATTCATAAAAATTAATTGTTTTATTGCAGATTTTTAGTATACCGCTGAAATAATTGAATAAATGAGACACCTATAATATAATTTTTATACAGAATGTGATTTTTTTATCTTAAGGGAGATATTCTTATCATTACAAAATTAAAACAATTATAGGGCAATTATTTCAGTACAAAATTATGATATCTCAGTGAACTTTTTATATAGAGGATATTAAGTATAGTTGCTAAAATATGCACACAAGTATCCACATTAGTTAGTAAATAAATTCGTTAAACAAAAATTTAACCATCTTTCGATTCCATTGTAACACAGATAATTATATATAAGTTGTATATTTATCTATCCAGCAGATTCTTCCGCAAACGACCGCAGAAGTAAATAAGCAACATCTATGGTATCTTATAATATATACAGCTCTATGTGTAACTGACTCATTCACTCATCTATACAAATTCTAACCCACTTCTAGACATGCTAGAAGGATGTCGACGCGAAATAACTTCAAACTCAATTTTCTCAATGCAACCCCTCCAGAAAACAGAAAAGCCCTTCAAAATTACCTTTTTTTCCTATTCATGCTAAAAGGTACGGTTTTTTGCATTATGTCAAGGACGCAAAGCCATGGCCGAAAGACAAGCAGACGAAGCCCCATTGCAAGCTGAGCGAGTATAATTCGTTGTGATAAAGGTTGTGTACCAGCCAAGTAGCCGCGCTTGTAAAGGCGTTGTGTGTACTTGGAACTGAGAGATTATGGGTTCAAAACCTAACATCAGCAGTTTGTCAATTATTTAAAAAAAAGAAGGGGATCGGTTAATAGCCTAAACTGTCGGCGTATGGACAAGAACGAAGTAACCGGCTATGCTTGTGAAGGTTTTCTGGTTTTCTGCAGTTTCCTTCACAAACTCCAGATGAGTATCGGCATAGTTCCTATCAAAGTCGGCGGCAGCCGCACATCCTACCAATTCCTAGTCTACACACAAAGTTCCTTGTCCTCCACTCACATCCTCACATCCTTAGGCATCACAATTCACCTTATGGTCGACTTGTGTCCCGTCCAGGTAAGCCTCTATAATATATCTATCTATCTATCTAGAGGTTGGGTGGGATTTCTATTTTTGAGAATTTACGAAGAAAATGTAGCTATTCAGATTGTACAGATAAAAACGTTTGCAAAAAAGTCCACGGCCTACCTCGTGGATTAATTTTAGACATAAGTGTCTCTACGCGCTTTGCAAGTCATAATTTTAGTCCGATTGGAATGGAATTTGGTTCATTTCGTTGAAGTTCGTTAATGCGTAGTATCGATCAAGGAGAAAGGGAGATTTAGAAGGAATTGGTAAACGCAAAATTTGGAATATCTCTCTTAATATTGGTAAAATGGAAAAATTAAACTGGAGTCAAGTTGTAGGGAATTAATTTTATCTCCTGACCATTTTTTTCTGTAACTCTGTAATAATTATAAAAATATTTATGATTTTAATCTAATAATAACGAATTTTAAAATTATCGATAAATAATTAGCTTAGTATACGTAACTCTCCTACGTTTCCAATTTCGCATGTTCAATCAACCTCATAGCCATATAAGAATAGACCCTGCTAGTGGGCGTAAAAAGCGATAGAGAAATAAAAAGAGAAAACTGCATAATAGTAACGTATTTCTCGATAGATGGTAAATATTCTTGCTGGAGCATCTGCGTACAGTACAGTATACGTACATGCGCAACACAAGGATAGAAATCTCCTTATGTGCAACTTTCTCTTTTTCTTCCTTTATCGCATCCACTTACACGATACTTCCATTGCCAGCGTAGTCTATTCTAATATGGTCAACCTTCATACACATTTAATTATTATTCAATTATGGTTATTATAAACAATATAAAATATTAACTATTGTGTTTTTTTATAAATATTTGCATAAATTGTGGTATAATACATGTTATTTATTGAAATGAGTGACGGTTATTGGAACAACGAAACCAGTCATTTAAACGTGATATTTCAATGAAAAATTTGATAAATTTTTTTGTTTTAAAATCTCCATATTTCCTTGCACATGTTATTTTTATAATTTATTTCCCTAGAGAGACCTAGAGATTATTTTGGAATTTACAGAAATCGTGGAAATTATATTGTATTAATATTTTTTTTCAATTCTAAGAATATTATAGATGGAAGCAATTTTTTAATTAATATGTTTTACATCAATATTTATATTTTATTTATTGAGTCTTGAATTCTCTGTTTTCTGAATTTTTTAATTAATATGTTTTACATCAATATTTATATTTTATTTATTGAGTCTTGAATTCTCTGTTGTTAATTTTCTGTACTTCGTTGTTTTTCTCTTTTTTCAACAATCAACTACGAGTGTAATATACAGGCTGTACGCAATTAATAAATGTAACAGCTTTGGAAAGTTAAACGATTTCGGTATGTTTTTCAGTTTTTAAATTTCTTTAAAAAAACTATTTCGATTATCAAACGATAAACATGAAACCAGATTTGGTTACGATTATTTATTAATATTTAATAGTAAATTTTATAAAACAAAGCCATTTCAACTACGTTAAAATATAAACATTTAAAAAGTTATATTACAAAGAAAACTCTATGATAATTAAGATTTTTTAATTACATCCAATAATAAAAACTTTTTAACAAAAAATAGAACCGACGAAGAAGTAACTGAAAAGCAAAAAATAATAAAGAATCTTTTTAGTCTAACTAAGCCAATGTAAATACATATGTATAATGTAAATACCTATATAATTTTGAGTACAAAATGTAGTATTTTGTAATATTTACTTTTAACCGAAAATCAGATTCACTCTTCACCCTTCGTACCAACTTCAAAGTTACCCTATCCAATAAAAAAAGAATTACTGAAATCGAACTACTCTGTAAAATTTTATGCGTGGTCATACGTAAAGCATATATATATATAGATATTTAACTTTTAATTTTAATTCGTAAATATTTGTGTCAATATTAATGTATCAGAAAAAATGATAAAAACCAAAATTATAGTAAAATTAATTATCTATAACTTCACTTCTTAGACATTTTTCGATTTTTCCAACATTAAGATATACTAAAACTTGTGTTTCCCCCTCCCTTTAAAGCCTTCTTTTCCCTTGTCCGATTTTGCTCATTAACGAAATACTGGAGAATAATTTTTTTTAGTACTCCACTGTTTAAAATTTATTATTATTTTATTTACATATTTTTATTATTCAAAAAATAAAAATTTATATAATTGTTGGTTTATGCGAGTTGAGAATTTACATAATTTCAACAAGCATTTACTTAGATAGGATGTGACTTGCGTATATCCAAGCTTACTTCGATATTTCTGCACATATTTCAAGTGAGTTACAAAAGTCGTCTCATGGACGCAGTTACAAAAAAGAGTTACAAAAAGAAAGCAGTTACAAAAAATACTTCTCTCAGTAGAGTTACAAAAAGAAAGAGTTACAAAAAGTATTTCTCTCAGTAGAGTTACAAAAAGAAAGCAGTTACAATAAGTACTTGTCTCAAGACAGTTACTAAAATTAGTTGATTCACATGAATTAATCAGATGGTATTTAAAATTTTTATTTCTTCAATTTACAAATTGAATATTTATTATGGATTGTGCTGAAGTATCGAATGGGCGAATTAATGGTTTCTATCTGATTGTATCTAAGTATATTTTTTTTGTATAATTTATTTAATTCACTATTCTGAAACTTGTGGTCTCTCAAACTTGTCACAATTCAATACACATTCTATACACATTTTTGTTGTACAATTTATATTTTATGTGAATATGCAATGACTTTTTCAATTTATAACTATATTGTTTGTATACGCTTGGCGTTTTCGGCCGTGTATTTTTTTTTACAGAAGCGTAATGTCTCTTTTATATACAACTATGTATCTGAATTAAATTTGTAATCCATATTTATATTTTTGCAAATCAGACATATTTGAACATATTTTTTTTTACTGTAGTGTCGTTTTTTTTTATATACGATATTTCTTTTACTACAGTTCAATCTAGCACATATTCATGTAATCTCTTTTTTTTATGACTTGTACAACCAAAGTTAGTATTTTAAGGATAGTTATACTATCAACATATTAAATTAAAAATTATTTATTTCAAATATATTTTATTTTAACATATATTTTGTTTTGTTCTTTTTTTTGTACTTTTTTATTTTTTTTCAGATTCGAATCACTTGTCGATAACTTAGACACTTACTGGATAGTAAAGATCTTACTACCTCAATATTATCTTTTTTAATGGGCCCAGCTTTTATTGAAAGACTTTCGGTTCAACGTGTTATTTTTTTTTATATTTACGTGTATCGCGTTAGCACCGATCGTTTTCTAATTTTCATAATTCCACATACAATACTCTGCTTTGGATTTTTTTTTCTAAAGTACCGTATATTTAGTTTTCATTATTTTTTTTTTTAAAATACATCATAATACCTCTTTTAATTAAAATTACTAAATTAACTTAATTTCATATTTATGAAAATAATTGATAATTCAATTATTTTCTATAAAGTGTTTAGTTTTTTTTTAAAACTAAACACTTATTTTATTTTTTACATACACAATACCAAATGCCGAAATACGGATTTCAGTAGGTATCGGTACAAAACCCCACAGAGTTAGATGCATACGAAAGTATCTACATATGCAAATTGAGAAAACAGATAATGAATTTAGACAATGGCCCAATTCCAAATTCTGATTTAATAAAATTAAACCATTTTCGAAAAATCTAATATCAAGGAATATCAAGGTTAGCTTCGATCAACACCCTCACTGTGGTGACCAAAACAACGCATGGTCACAAAGAAATACCGTCAATAAATAGGTGGATCTCTTCACACACCTAATCCGTTAGTTAGTCAACTCAAATAATCCTCAGGTCAGGTCATACCTTCCGTCAAATCGTATTAAAACACAGAACTTTTTCAATATCATTGTGAGACACGCACCAAATTAGCAACAAGCAACATATCTCTGAATCCATATCCCAGAGATAGTTACGATTAGCTAATTCATACTTATGGTGACTACATTGTAGTCGAAATACGTATTTATAAAATACAAACAAATGTTCTAGGAAGAAATTTGAAATGTAATTTCAATAAACCTAGAGTGCTCTTTGATTATTTTAATAATCTTTAAATGAATTAATTTTAGCACCTAGCACCAGCATCTAAACAGAATATTTCAAGATTAAGTAACTTTTGGTAACATAGTAATATATATTCGTAATATAGTAAATAACTTATAAGAGTATACTCCACAGCACGCGTCGGAAAACTGACACGCACAATTTTTTTTAATACCGCTACGTGTAAACGAATTCAAAAACCTAATAGAGCTACTTTTTTTACTCCCCTGTTTTATTTCGATATCTTAAAGTTTTTTTGGAGTCAAATCGAGTTAGCAGCAAAACATTATAGAATTGATAAGAATAGAATACCATGCACGGTAATTTGACCTTGGTACTTATTTTCCATGTTTTTAACAATATATAATAATAATAATTATGTAACAATGTGTATTATAGCATCATTATATTCAATGGAGTTTTAATTTTATTATATTGATAGAGCTGGTACGTACGTATTTATTATATGATGAAACAAAATATAATAATATTTTATTTTTGTATACAAAATATTTATTTAATAAAACAAAACATCCAGCCAATGTGTGTGGACCTACTTTCATGCATACACGTTATAGTGCCTACGGTAGAATCCAAAAATATAAATAAAAAAATAAAAAAAATACAGACGAATTGAGAACCATCCTCCTTTTTGAAGTCGAGTTAAAAAGAGGCCTAAAACGAGTAAGATGGAGATGCCGGACCATAAATAATTGGATCCACACACTAACTTCTTAGTGAATTTATTATCACTTTATCGTTGAGTAATATTTATTAATAATACACGATATACTTGAAAATTTTAATGGTACATTTAAATGTTACAATTTTGGTATTTTTGAAGTTGTACTTCTTTTAGCTCGTTATAGGAATACGATCAGAGTGTATTTTCAGCATGTAACGAATCGCGCATATAACACTCGACTGATGTAGCATTCGCTCGATCGATGTTAGCTCATTCGCTCGATCGAAGCCTTCTATCCTGAAATCTTGGTAGAAATTTAGTAAAAAATGTCTGTCATACAGAAGAAAGACTAAATTTGTTTTACATAGATAAGATGCTTAGCGACACAGACAACAAGTAAGGCTGTCACATAAGTGACACTGGTTTCTATTCTGCTCTATTTCAGTGTTTGGGAGACATTCAATATGCTTAAGCGAAACAGACAGATGTCTGTCTGTCACATAAGCAGTGTGACTACGCTTTGCAGTGGACCATACTTTTGTTTGTTGGTGATATGATTTTTTGTTTTTTGAAAGACAAGGCAATATTATACATTATAGAAAGATTAATGATCGTTATTATTTTGGTAAATAGCTACATTTGAAATTTGGTACAGGAATGTACATTCCCGTACAGATAATGTACAGGAATGAACCTGGCCTGGTCTTTATAAATTTCACTAGCTCTGATACTAATGTTAATAATGGATTTAATGCCATTCTTTCAAACTCTAATTTTAACGGAAGAAGTGACGCTGGTTCTTTTCTACTATGATAAAATCATTGGTTTTAGATGCAATATATAATTTTTCTATTGTAGTTTTTCACCGCTATATCATTTTATTAAGCTTTTTTGTCTTAATAGTAGTGTTGACCTTATTTAATATTATTTTAATAAATTATTTAAAAAGAAGTACATACACATGCGTACATAAGTATGCATGTGTGTGTTGAATAATAGTGACCCAAAATATATTGAATAGTGACCTATTTGCACGATGGTGTGAATTTTTGGATTCTATGCCGCATTGACTTGATATTAGTCAGTAACTAAAAATTATGACGAAATCACCAATAATAATACCTATCTCGTATATAAAGATTTATTCACACTTGATTTTGTACACATACAAAAAATTGTGTAGAGTACAATAGCATAATTAAAATTTTATACAAATTCTTCTTTCAACTAGCAAACAATTAAAATAGTAAATATAAATACAGTGTGTTTCTGTTTTATTTAGCTAGTTGCTGCGTCTTCTGATAGAAAAAAAGTGTGCGTACTTCTGTGCGCTAGTAAGAAGTTATACTTCTATTTAAATAATTTATTAAAATAATATTTAATAAGGTCAACACTACTATTAAGACACCAAAGTTTAAGAAAATGATATAGTTGTGAAAAACTACAAAATAAAAATTATATATTGTATCTAAAACCAATGATTCTACATTTTATTCTACACTTCTTCCGTTAAAATTATAATTTGAAAGACTGGCATTAAATATATTATTTACATTAGAATCAAGTTAGTGAAATTTGTCAAGATAGGAGGCCAGAATTATTAATATATACATTTAATATACAAAGTTTACGAGCCCATCAAAAACATATCATTGATAATATGGCTCGTAATTCGAATATTCTTCTTTTATGGAGTAATAATGATGAAGACATTCCTGTACCTACTATTTGCCAAAATAATAACGATCATTATGTATAATATTCTATAATGTATAATATTGTCGTGTATTTCGATATGCAAAATTCATAACCGACACAAAATTATTGTCCACTGATGAGTGGGGTCACTTATATGATAATCTTACTTGTTGTCTGTTTCGTTAAGCATCTTATCTATGTATACCGTGTGTGTTGGCAAGCTTTTCCAATAGAGAATCAATGTTAAATATTATTCATTACTAGTTGTCCGTCTGGTTACTGTATGAAGTCAGTCAGTACACATGTAATGGTTAAATATGTTCATTGAATTCTTAACTTTAGTTGGTGCATCACAACATCCCCACTCTTAAATGACAAACAAACAACCATACACATCCATGTGTATGGTTGATCACTGTACATGTGATGACTCTCATTACATGTGTACCGACTGACTTCATACAGTAACCACACGGACAGTCAGTAATAAATAATATTTAACAATGATTCTCTATTGGAAAAGCTTACCAACACACACTGTATATAAATTTAGTTTTTGTACTGTATGACACACATTTTTTACAAATTATTTTCCTATCAGACAATAACAGTGTTCGTTGTATAAGGGGAAAATTGTGCGTCACAGAAACTGTAAATTTTGTATACGCTTAATATTTTTTTATGTATCACTTAATATTTTAAAATTCATACATTTGGAAACTTAAAACTTAACTTTGACAATTAAGCAAAGTAACAAAAATGCAAACAAGTGCATTTTCCATGGAAAATCGTATCATGCTGTACGCAATAAGCATTACGTATCACCGGAGTCTTGTATGTGCGGTTAATGGGTTAATTTTAAATGAACACTCTATACATTATTTATGATTTCGTTCATTAATTCACATACATACAATAACAATAAGTATATACACAAAAAATCACGATCTACCCAGAAATAAATTCGTGCGCGCACTGTATGTTCACATAATCATAATTGACGACTTGAATATTGGGCTCATCTCTTACTAGCACAATAAATTACATACAAAAGAAACAAAATAATTTTTTTATTTAAGATATTTTTATTATATTTATTGACATATTGAATTATATAATATTAATTATATATATATATATATATATATATATATATATATATATATATATATATATATATATGTGAAATTAATTTACTTTAATTTTTATGTTTTTTTTTTTGTTAAATTTTATTGTTTGTATGATAAATAATAGAATCCGAAATACTATTATTAAAATTGATGAGAATAATAGGTAAGTTATAATATGATTGATTATTTATGATAGATATCTATAAAAAGTTACATATTTTTCAATTGTTGATAAAAAATTTTGATATAAACTGCTCACAGAACTACCATATACAAATATGATATAATCAGCATAATTTTTTTTTAAACCAGCCTTATTTAATGAACTAAAAATTTTCTACTTTTTAATTTGTTAAATAAAAGCTTGTTTACAAAAATTTTTGTGTTTTCTACTTATTAGTTTAATATATTTTATTTATGGTCACAAATTGTTTATTATAAGCTTTTATTTAGGTTCACCAGTCCCGGTATCTGTAATGGAATCTTGCAAATTTATATATTAAATTTTACATGTTCGATCAATTCCGATGACAATGCATTTTTATGGTAAGCATGACCGGAATCGACCAGGGGAAAGGGGGCTTTATAGGGAGGGGTAAACACAAAATTTGGTATATCTCTCTTAATATTGAAAAAATCGAAAAACACATAAGAAGTAAAGTTGTAGAAAATTAGCTTTCCTATAATTAAGTTTCTTATGATTTTTTCTGTTTCTCTAATATTTACAGAGATATTATATATTGATGGTCGGCCGCCGCAAAATGGCGATTTATAATTTCCACATTAACCCCTATGATATGGGTATCAAATGAAAGGGCTTGATGAGCGAAACACAGTAAGTAAAGTGACGTCATTCTAAATCCAATATGGCGGCTGCTGCAAAATTATAAAAGCTTATTTAAAAAAAAAAAATTCTTTTATCTTGTTTTATGTATTTATTTACAGTGATATTGGTGACTTGGGTGGAAAATTTTATTTTCTACTTTTAAACTCTATCAAATAAAAGGATGAAATTATATTCACGAAGGCGTAACAATGTCTCAAATAGAAGCTGTTTTGTATTTGTATTGTAATAATAAATTTGTAATGCGAAGTTTCGTTTTATCTTTTACCGTTTTCGAAATATAATTCAGGGACCGGGCCTAGAATGCGAAAATTGATTCACTTAAAATTAAATTTCAGTAATACACTATTTTTAAAGAATTTTTTTTTTAGTTTTTAACTGCATGTAAATTTTACGGAATGATCAGATATGTTTTCGTTTCGTGATAAATTTAAAATTATGAATGCATACGAGAGTGTAAATGAAATACGTCGTGAGTTTGACTTGACAGTGTTACAGAGTTTCCTGCAGTTGAAAAGTGCCGTATGGATTAAACAAACCCTCAAAAAACATCCCCATCGATGGATACTTATATCCTCTGTAATAGGGAATATGCATGAAAATTTTTTATCACTTGAATTGAAGCATGTTTACTTGACAAATATCAAGGTAAAATTACTTTTCAAATAACTTTAAAAATAAGCGAGATATGAATGATTGAAATTCCCGATTAGGCAAAGAGGTTGATAGCCCTCTTGATATGTTATGTGACGTCATATTACACTTTTTAAAATACACGTTAAACTTCGTTTTTAGTATTTTTGCAAGAAAGAGACAGATAATAATCTTTAAAAGCTTATAGCTTCCTTGATATTTGTCGGATTTAATTTCGTTTTTAAATATTATTACAGTATTAACAGTATTTTCATATTCTGAAAATAAATGTGAAAAAAAATTTTAATGAATATTCCCTATTGAGAGAAACCTTTATAAATGAGAAATTGGTTAAGTGATAAATGTTGATAAGAGTTTAAACTTTTTGCTAATCTGGGTTCGAACTTAATACGTCTATATTACATTCTACGTGGTAGCCTATATATAGAGGTAAATGTGTACCTATTGTAATTTAAATATAGGTTTGTTACATAAATCATTTCATTCAATATAATCGAATTACAATGATAATTAATCAATCATGAATATCTTTATATTTCATTATAACAATAATGTTTTTGGAAACCAAGTTAAAATAAAGAGATTTCCGGTTAAATTTCTATTGATAATATACTAAAGAGGGTTATTATCATTTTGAAATTAAAATTTTACAAGGTTCAATTTATATGACTATATGCGTTACGATAAAATGAATAACGCAGTTATTATTAATAATAATATATAATAATATTATTAATAATAACCGGTCATTATTATTCACACCAACATCTTAGTAAATGTGAATAATAAACTTTTTTTATTTTTGTTTTCCAGTAAAAATTGTTTACCAGTGCCCCGGTTTGCCCTCCCCTTAAATCCGAGACTGCCTCTAAATCCCCCATTCTCCCTTGCCGATTCTAAGCATTAACGAACTTCGATTGGGCTGCCCAATCAAAGAAAGAATCAACCTCGGAATGAGAGGTAATAAGCTGAAAATTTGCATAGACTTATTTTTAATATCACGTGTCCGCGTCTTAAGATATTTAAGGGAAAACGCTGCGAAAATCGGTTTTTTGCAAATATCTCGTTTCTCATAACACGAATGTACAAATAGAAATGATCCAGGCATTTATATCGAAATTATATCGAAAAATACAGAATACCAAATGAGTCGACGTATATTTTCTCGTTGAAAAGTAAATAGTTGGGCAAAGAACCTATCGTATAATACAGAATAAAGAATTGGTAAGAAAAACGGTTTGGGCGCTTATTTTGCAAGCACTCACTCATTACCAAAACAGAAATCAATCACATTAATCAAGAGAAAAGTAATCAAATTTTTTAAGACATAAAATAAAGAATATATAAATATATTATTCGCTCTAAAATAGCAGCGATAAAGTTTAATTTAATATATATATATATATAAATATATATAATTATGCATACAAACCTACAATATATATATACATATATATATATATATATATATATATATATATATATATATATATATATATATATATATATATATATATATATAGATATTACATATACATATACATATTTTGTAGGTTTGTATGCATAATTTGTTGATACAAATCATTGTTCTCCACATTTGAATCAATGAGTTTAGTTCCACTGGACAATATTGGTCCAAATAATTTCAGCTCGCTGCAATAGACTAAACTCCCTTTAGTACTAACATAATATAATACGAAAAACAGTTTACCTTTTTTGAAATTCTTAAATTATTATTTTTAATTAAAAAACTGTTATTGATTATTAAAATATCTCCTATATATTTCTCAATGGCCTTTTAATTTTTTGTTTGTTTCGTATGGGTTTTTCTCTCTGATTTTTTTACGTGGAACAACGCCATAGTTTCTCAAACAATTTACAAACTTCACATTTTGATCATTTATCATAGTAGCTAACCTAGAAGTTTTTCTGGTACTCAAACTATCCATATAATTGATAATTGTAAACCAACGATAAAGGTATTATCTCGTCATACAACTATCTATACACGGGCCAATATAAGTATTTACCTACAGCCTACCTACATTTAATTTATTCATGAATCTAAATTTTATAGTAAAGTTCCCTCGTTAAAAATACGGTTCGATTCAGAAGAAAGCCTGAAACATGCCATACAAATATGCTTCCATGTGTAATACATCTTGGAGTATATAAAAGTATTGCACATCGATCTGATGGCCCATTATGCTTCCCCTTCTACTTAAGTCTGACGAGATTCGCTTCTCCCATATCTAGGCAATAGCCAGGAGCTTGCTTATCAGGATTTCCTGAAGGTTTATACATTCGGGGTGAGATGCACCGAATCTTTTGTATCTTCTGTAACCAAGAGATTCGCAGTTAAAGATGAAGTTTCTTCCTCCTAGCCGCACATCCAGCACATAATGGATCCGTTATGGAGTCCTATTGTGAGCAGATTCTTTCGTTGGTGATAAAGTCCGATGATGAATCTGGTAACCTTTCGAAGTTGTATCCTGTTCAGGTTGAGTTTGTAGTGGAATCGGTACTATAAATCACAATTTACTTTTATAATTTATCTTTACTTTTTAGATTTCAGATTAATTGATTGATTGATTCATCTTGGGGTCTAAAAAGTATTGCACTTCGACCATATGGTCCATTGTGCTCCACCTTCTACCTCAGTCTGACGAGATTCGCTTCTCTCATATGTTGGCAATAGCCTGGAGCTTGCTTATCAGGTTCTCCCGAAGGTTCATATATTCGGGGTGAGATGGACCGAATAACCTGTATGCTGAAAATTTGCATAATTTCTTTTGCTGTAACCTAGAGGTTCGCAGTCAAGATACTGGATTCATCTAATACTTCTATTCCCTTATAAGTTCGTCGAGGGATACCCTCTTGGATGCATTCCAAAACAGTATTTTCTCGAGTTTTTGCTACGGTATATTTTGCCAGTGGTCACAGTGTTTAACATACATTAACTCGTTGATCACTGCTTACATGCTGTCTTTGGAGTTCCTAAAATAGGTGCTGCGTCTATAAAGGGTGTTCCGAATCCCTCCTTTGTAAGGTAACATTGTTCCGTTTTGCCAGCTTGACTACCCCTGAGGTGACTTCAGTTGCAGACAAGGCTTCTAGAGCTGCTTGACTGTCCGATAGAATATATACGTTCTGGTTTATGTAGCCTCTAGGTAGGTTCTCACGGACGCAAGCCAGTATTGCGTAGACTTCTGCATGAAAGACTATGACATATTTCCCCAAATACAATCTATAATGAATAGCGTATATTAAAGTTCCATGCATCCATCGGAAATAGAATGAATTTCTGGCTTAGGAACTGTACTAAAGGTAAGTGTATTGGTGAGCCACCACATAGTAAAGTACCTCCGTTTAAAATATTCATCTTTGAACTGTACTTAAGTAACAAAGTGCTACTATTCCTAGAAGCTACCCATTGATGTTTCAATCAATCAAACAATATCATTATTAACTAAGTAAAACTTGTTTGTTTGATCACAAATATTCTATTTAAATTAGTCAATATGTTATTGATTAATAGACTACATTGGTAGCTTTGATGAAAATTGAAATAGGGATTTAATCACTTTAAAATAATGTATACAACATTTATAAAGAGACTATTTACACGCAAGCGTGTAAAATTATTAAATGAACTATTGACACGTTAAAATTATTTTCCATGAAAACCATACCATGTAATTTTTACCCGACTTCAAAAAGGATGGTTCTCAATGCGGCTGTATTTTTTTTTTTTTTTTATGTGTGTTACCTCAGAACTCCGTTTTTATGAACCGATTTTGAATTTTTGTTTTTTGTTTTAAAGGGTTTGGTTTCCCATTGGTCCCATTGGCATCAAATCGCATTCTGATGAGGGGATCCCGGAAAATCGAGGAAAATCCTCATTTTATATGTGATAACCGATTTCTGCGAAATTTTTTTTTTTTGAAAGGGTATACTCATTCATAATGGGAAAATAAGAAAACTTTTTACAAAAAAAAACCGACCCCAAAAAAAAAAATTTTTACAAAAAAAAAACAAAATGCATGTAAAAAAAAAAAAACAGAAAATCTGTTATAAAAAAATGCACTAAAAATTAAAAAAAAAAAAACGGGTAAAAAAAAATGTGTTAAAAAAAATGCACTAAAAATTAGTAGGTCGTTTAGTAGGTCTACCCATATTTAGACAAATAAAATCAGTTATAGAACCTCAAAGTCACTAAAAAGCGAGAAATAAACCATATTTTGACAAAATGGAAACCCGATTTCAAAAATCAAATATTCTATAACAAAAAATGCACTAAAAAGTAAAAAAAGAATTGCATATTCTTGTGCCAATTATAGTTCACCTAAGCAAAAATTTTTAAATATATATGTACAATTATTGTTATTTTTGGAGGCGGTGTCCAAAAGTTATGTGAATTTCTCTATGCTGACACCTGATAATCCAGCTCCTGGCTATTGCCAACATATGGGAGAAGCTAGTCTCGTCGGACTGAAGTAGAAGGGGGAGCACAATGGACCATAAGGTCGAAGTGCCTTAATTTTTATAATAACCGTGTGCACTGCTAACTTCCTCGGAAGTTAGCAGTACAAGTTTGCGTACAGCGTTTAGGGAACCTCAAAAACATTTGCGAATGAGCCAAGAATTTGCAGTTATTTTGCAGTTCTCCGATAAGGTCATTCCCGAATTTGCAGTTTATTTATTTTTTAAAATAACCGTGTGCGGAAGTTAGCACTACAAGTTTGCGTACAGCGTTTAAGGGACCTCAAAAAAATTTGCGAATGAGCCAGGAATTTGCAGTTTTTTTGCAGTTCTCCAATAAGCTCATTCCCGAATTTGCAGTTCAATTATTTTTTAAAATAACCGTGTGCACTGCTAACTTCCGAGGAAGTTAGCAGTACAAGTTTGTGTACAGCGTTTAGGGGACCTCAAAAAAATTTGCGAATGAGCTAGGAATTTGCAGTTTTTTTGCAGTTCTCCGATAAGCTCATTCCCGAATTTGCAGTTCAATTATTTTTAAAAATAACCGTGTGCACTGCTAACTTCCGCGGAAGTTAGCAGTACAAGTTTGCGTACAGCGTTTAGGGAACCTCAAAAACATTTGCGAATGAGCCAGGAATTTGCAGTTATTTTGCAGTTCTCCGATAAGGTCATTCCCGAATTTGCAGTTTATTTATTTTTTAAAATAACCGTGTGCGGAAGTTAGCACTACAAGTTTGCGTACAGCGTTTAAGGGACCTCAAAAAAATTTGCGAATGAGCCAGGAATTTGCAGTTTTTTTGCAGTTCTCCAATAAGCTCATTCCCGAATTTGCAGTTCAATTATTTTTTAAAATAACCGTGTGCACTGCTAACTTCCGCGGAAGTTAGCAGTACAAGTTGGCGTACAGTGTTTAGGGGACCTCAAAAAAATTTGCGAATGAGCTAGGAATTTGCAGTTTTTTTGCAGTTCTCCGATAAGCTCATTCCCGAATTTGCAGTTCAATTATTTTTTAAAATAACCGTGTGCACTGCTAACTTCCGAGGAAGTTAGCAGTACAAGTTTGTGTACAGCGTTTAGGGGACCTCAAAAAAATTTGCGAATGAGCTAGGAATTTGCAGTTTTTTTGCAGTTCTCCGATAAGCTCATTCCCGAATTTGCAGTTCAATTATTTTTAAAAATAACCGTGTGCACTGCTAACTTCCGCGGAAGTTAGCAGTACAAGTTTGCGTACAGCGTTTAGGGAACCTCAAAAACATTTGCGAATGAGCCAAGAATTTGCAGTTATTTTGCAGTTCTCCGATAAGGTCATTCCCGAATTTGCAGTTTATTTATTTTTTAAAATAACCGTGTGCGGAAGTTAGCAGTACAAGTTTGTGAACAGCGTTTAGGGGACCTCAAAAAAATTTGCGAATGAGCTAGGAATTTGCAGTTTTTTTACAGTTCTCCGATAAGCTCATTCCCGAATTTGCAGTTCAATTATTTTTTAAAATAACCGTGTGCACTGCTAACTTCCGCGGAAGTTAGCAGTACAAGTTTGCGTACAGCGTTTAGGGGACCTCAAAAAAATTTGCGAATGAGCTAGGAATTTGCAGTTTTTTTGCAGTTCTCCGATAAGCTCATTCCCGAATTTGCAGTTCAATTATTTTTAAAAATATCCGTGTGCACTGCTAACTTCCGCGGAAGTTAGCAGTACAAGTTTGCGTACAGCGTTTAAGGGACCTCAAAAAAATTTGCGAATGAGCCAGGAATTTGCAGTTTTTTTGCAGTTCTCCAATAAGCTCATTCCCGAATTTGCAGTTCATTTATTTTTTAAAATAACCGTGTGCACTGCTAACTTCCGAGGAAGTTAGCAGTACAAGTTTGTGTACAGCGTTTAGGGGACCTCAAAAAAATTTGCGAATGAGCTAGGAATTTGCAGTTTTTTTGCAGTTCTCCGATAAGCTCATTCCCGAATTTGCAGTTCAATTATTTTTAAAAATAACCGTGTGCAGTGCTAACTTCCGCGGAAGTTAGCAGTACAAGTTTGCGTACAGCGTTTAGGGAACCTCAAAAACATTTGCGAATGAGCCAGGAATTTGCAGTTATTTTGCAGTTCTCCGATAAGGTCATTCCCGAATTTGCAGTTTATTTATTTTTTAAAATAACCGTGTGCGGAAGTTAGCACTACAAGTTTGCGTACAGCGTTTAAGGGACCTCAAAAAAATTTGCGAATGAGCCAGGAATTTGCAGTTTTTTTGCAGTTCTCCAATAAGCTCATTCCCGAATTTGCAGTTCAATTATTTTTTTAAATAACCGTGTGCACTGCTAACTTCCGAGGAAGTTAGCAGTACAAGTTTGTGTACAGCGTTTAGGGGACCTCAAAAAAATTTGCGAATGAGCTAGGAATTTGCAGTTTTTTTGCAGTTCTCCGATAAGCTCATTCCCGAATTTGCAGTTCATTTATTTTTTTAAATATGCACTGCTAACTCCCGCGGAAAGTAAATTAAAATTGCAATATTACATACATCTTGGGCGATTGTAGCCCTGTTTGAATACAATATTTTTATTTTTCTGCATAAAATACTAGTTTTTGAAAAAGATTTGTTATGCGATTACATCTCTATTTGGCTCAGCTATCTTATACTTTACGTGGTAAGTAGTGCAAATTGCAAATTTGAAACTTCATAATTTCAAAACGGCGTGGGCAATCTTTGTAAAATTAGAACTTCGATTGTATGACAATATAACAAAGTGATATCCAAAATTTTGTTATTGCAAAAACATTAGATTCTAATGTTTATGAATATTCTTTATTCTAATCATTAGAAAACATTTTTTAATTCTTTTTGTATTTTTTTTTAAATTGTTATTTTCAGTCAGTATTTTTTAACAATATGAATAATATAAAATAATAATTGAATTAAAAAAATTTATTACTACAGTTTTATGTAGAAAATGGGCTTTGGTTTGGTTTCATGCGTGTCTTTAACCGCGTTATCTCTCATTGCAGTGTCATCGTATATAGTCCAGTAGCCAGCTCTGTAACACTTTGCTGTATAATGGCCCATTATATTGGGTTTTTGAATTTCCTTTCCATTATATGCTACAAGGCCAGTAAGAATAAAATTATCACCATTAGTATCAACTTTGGTTGTTGGTAATTTATTCAATGGAGTAACACAAGATTTCTCAATTAATCAGTAAATTTCAAAACAAATTATATCTCCGGTAAAAAAATTAACGCTTTAGATTATGGACACTTATAATAAAAAATTAATTTGCAAATTAACTGCAAAAAAACTGCAAATTCCTGACTCATTCGCAAATTTGTTTAAGGTCCCCTAAACGTTGTACGCAAACATGTACTGCGGTTATTTAAAAAAATAATTGAACTGCAAATTCGGGAATGATCTTATCGGAGAACTGCAAAAAAACTGCAAATTCCTGGCTCATTCGCAAATTTTTTTGAGGTCCCCTAAACGCTGTACGCAAACTTGTACTGCCAACTTCCGCGGAAGTTAGCAGTGCACACGGTTATTTTTAAAAATAAATGAACTGCAAATTCGGGAATGATCTTATTGCAGAACTGCAAAAAAACTGCAAATTCCTGGCTCAATCGCAAATTTTTTGAGGTCCCTTAAACGCTGTACGCAAACTTGTACTGCTAACTTCCGCGGAAGTTAGCAGTACACACGGTTATTTTTAAAAATAAATGAACTGCAAATTTATGTGTTGAACTGCAAAATAACTGCAAAAAAACTGCAAATTCCTATGCACATTGTAGTATGCTAAGATAAATTTGTCCTGCCAAGTTCACAGACGTAATTTGATTGGGTTATCAATCAAACCTATATTGTGCATAATGTTTAATTATGTTAAGAGCATTCAATAAGTAGCAGATACAATCTCAAAGATTATTTCTATATGTATGAAAGTACGAACATATGTTGATAAGTATATATTATGAATGTTTAATTAAGTCATATATTAATAACTATCAATTTGCGATGAAATATTGACTATATTAATACTACATGGTATTTCGAGGTCATATACTCGTATTCTTGTAAGTATGTAAACCACTTTCAGTTATTTTAGAAGAAAAAAAACTATTTAGCATTTAGTTTTAAAAAAAAACTGTCATTAAAAAATCATTTACTTTAAAGAAAATAATACGCATTCATACAGCATGTTATAAAAAAAACAACGTTTTTCAATTAGTGTGCAATAAATAAATATACTAAATTCTAAAACACTTTTTAGAAATCTTAGGGCCAAACAAATATGTGTATGGTAATCAACTGCGTTTCTGTCAGACACTGTAACAAATTAGTAGAAGCATTTTACGATTCGGAGTTGGACAAATTGCAACAAACGAATTTACAACCAAAATTGGCGGAAATCAATTTTTTCATCATGGCCACTGAGAATGTAGTAGTTAGTGAACTATTGTTTTTACATAAATTTTCCAAAAACTGTGAGGTACGTCGCCAATGTGGTCCATAGTATGTGCTATGTTACATATGTATTGAAATTAAATAAGGTAACTATTATCACCGAGTACTACAATCTTTCACTTCATCGGTCATACTCCGAGTTGGTCGGGTTTGCGTGTTTTTGGGCCCCACACTAAAAGGCGTTCTATATATTTCCCTATATCAAAACGCTCTTTGTGACTACAGATAAGCTATTCTACTTTACGTCTAAACGTGGATAGCAGTTTTGTAAAACGTATCGCAATGACAATCTAGCTGCACATCGTTCAGCTGTTTTACATAACGGAGTTGTCATGTAAAACAACTAGCGGTTTTGTAAAATAGCGCATTCGAATCCATCTGCGACATATACATTATTACCGCTGTATCTTTCGTATCAAGTTAATATCTGGTACGTGTTTAACTTCTCTTTGGATCATCGTAGAGTTTTGGGGCTTGCTCCTCTTCTACCGAGGATTGATCCGGTATAGCAATACAACTCAAAAATATTTGGTGCATTATATATGCTTTATTTATATAGATGTTCAACGCGTTACGCAATCTGCTGAACAATAAACATGCTTTTACCTGCTTTTTATACTTAGTAGTAAACAAATTTATGTAAATAACCGTGCGAAGCCGAGTCGTTAGTTAAAATTTTGAAAAAAGAATGCTACTTTTGTGGCTAACAGTAAGTCAGCTGGCCGCAAAAGTTGATGTCAGTTTTTAAAATTTTATAGTTGATTTGTGTTTTATTTATTCAGTTTTCGAAAAAAATTTTCTAATAAAAGTTGTTACTGTATTTCTAATGAACAACTTTTATCCGAAGCATTTTTTCGAACACCGTATCTATAAGGCACAGATCAATTATAAAATTTAAAACAATGACATCAACTTTAGTGGTCCATAGTACCAATACAACTAAATATATTCAAATAACCAACCCATTGTATGTATATGTCACAGCCAAAGTAAATAATCTAGCTATTATGTATCATATCCAGACATTATGTATAATAACTAGCGAATTTGGTCAAAGTGATTAATTTGGCTTTATTTATCATTTTATCCAGTCATTATACATACTAGCTAACTGAGTTTGGTCAAAGTGATTAATGAAGCTTTACTAATTACTTTATCCAGCCATTATATATATTATTTATATAAAATACTCTGTTAATCAGTTTGTCTACTTGGTTATGTATAAAAACTATTAGATTTGGGAGAACTAAGAAAAAATGAAACGATTTTGCTCCATGTTTAATGTTTTAATAACTCAAAATATTTAACCAAAGTTTTCACAACCTTGTTGTTAGCTTAATACATTCAAACAAAAACTGTGAATGTAAACAACTTAATGTTTTTTACGACTAAGAATATTCAAAACGTAGAATATAACTCACTACGAACATAAGTATGTTTTGAAACAGAAAAGCATTTAAATCAGTCTTTTGTATTTCAAAGTTATCTGACAAGTAAAAAATATGTTCTCACTTATTTTTGCAAGGGAGACTTTTGTGTCACTTTGAGTTACACAAGACGTTGCATTTCTTACACTTGCATTGATTGGAACTGCAAACGCTACCAGTGCAATTGCAGTGTTGGAATCCCTGGCCACCTAGTGAGATTCTTTTCTTGCACATTCCCGCATTGATACATGTTCGCCTGGAACTTCGCTCACTGAAATGAATTCCTTAGAGGTAGATTGTTAAGGCTGCCCTGGACGGGCTACACTTCGACCAGAAGGTCCATTGTGATGCCTTGGGATGTGAGGATGTGAGTGGAGTGGAAGGAATTTGTAAGTAGACTAGGAATTGGTTGGATATGCGGCTGCAGCCGATTATGATAGGAACTATGCCGATATTCATCTGGAGTTCGTGAAGGAAACTGCAGAAAACTTTCTCAAGCATAGCCGGTTACTTCGATCTTGTCCATACGCCGATAGTTTAGTCAATTAACCGTCCCTTTTTTTTTATTTTTATAATTGACAAACTGCCGATGTCGGGATTCGAACCCATAATCTCCCAGTTTCCAAGTACTGCATACAGCACAGACATAACGCCTTAGACCGCTCGGCTACATGGACTGGTAATGAATTCCTTAACTTGCAATAAGTAAATAAATTTCTTGTGTAGAGTTGACTTAATATTCCATACTTTGCACCAAACTGATACATCCCTTCTTTCTCAATTGTCATTATCACAGTGAGTGAGAATTATTACTTTGACTAACCCATGTTAGCTGTTAATCATAATGTCTAGTCAAAGTGATTAATATTTGAAAATTTTATTACTCTAGCCAAACTGTACTAGCCATTATGAATAATAACTGGTTAGCGTAAATAATTAATCACTTTTTCTAGCGAATTTAGTCATTATACATAATGTCTGGATATTATATATAATAACTGATTATTTACTTTGGCTGTGACATATATACTGTGTGTTTTGGACAGAGTTTCCTATAGTGAATCAATGTTAAATATTATTTATTACTGCCTGGCCGTCTGGTACTTTATAAAGTCAGTCAGTACACATGTGATGAGAGTACACTTTAGCATTGTGTCCCACTCTTAAATGACAAACAAACAACCATACGCATACAGTATAGCTATGAGAATAACTGAGAATGGCTTTACTTTATTTACATGTGTACTGACTGACTTCATACAGTACCAGACGGACAGCTATTAATAAGTAATATTTAACATTGATTTACTATAGGAAAAGCTGTCCAACACAGTCTGTATACAAAATATGATTCTACCTCCAAATTACATCTTTACAATTATATATGTTTTGTGAAATAACTCTTGTTGTAAGACTGTAAGCTGAAGAAGATGTTGTAGTTTTGTGTTAAATCGTGAATTCTTTCAAGGCTATATTGCTATAAGATTATAATAAATACAAACGTATGTAATACCTTATTCATGTTTGGTTTTTGTTTTTTTTTTTAAAGAAACCAAAACATATTATAAATTTTTAGTATTGATAATAACTGCTGGGTATTTACAAGAAAAAATATTATTCGAAAGATCGTGTTGATAATTACAGATTGGAAATAATTTACTTGAAATTTTTCAAAAATATTTATTGTATATCGTAAAAAAAAAGAAGAATATTCCCATTAAAAAAAAATCAATGACCTTTCAAAGTCGAGACAGGTAGATAAGACTTATTACAAATCCATCTAATTACTGTTTAAATTATTATTGAGGTATTAGTTTATTGTCATATACCGTGTGTTTATTTACAAAGTTACCACGGAACTATTTTTTTAAATACGCATTTTAGAAAAAAATGTTTAAAAAAAAAGTTACACAGTTTTAAGTCATAGACGAAATATAATGCAATAAATTTATTTTTGTTCCATGCATCCATGCCGCATGTTATAACTTACCTTTTAGATAACTTATCTTTAACTTATCTTAATTTCAAAAAATAATTATTTCATAAAAAAAAAAATACAGACGAATTGAGAACCATCCTCCTTTTTGAAGTTGGGTTAAAAAGAAGCTTTTTGCATGCGTCCAATATTTTTGGCGTAAATACAAACTTTACGCCCTATATTTACTTCCAAACTATGTGATGTGTGAAAAAAAGTTCCAAACAAAAGTTGTTTGTTTATATGAGATTATATGAGCATTTATTGTATTTAAAGATTTTCCCTATCTTGCACTGTTTAAAAGATAAGTTATACTACACGGGCACGGATGCATGGAACAAAAATATAATTATTGCATTATGTTTTTTAAACTGTTGCAACTTTTGTTTAAAACATTTTTTTTCTAAAATGCATATTTAAAAAAATATTAAAATGGTCACTTTTCAAATGAACACACGGTATTACTACATACACTCCCGTTCATAAAAATTGAACCCAGTCATGTCACATTTTAAGGGTATATATTACTAAATACATGTAAGTTACATACAATAACACTTAGAATGTTTGAACTGGTTCAATGTTTATGAACGGGAGTGTACATTCCTGTCAAAATATTCATTTATTCCTATAAATTTCTTGCCAATTTATTTAAATGTTCAGATCTGCGTCGTTTAGGTTTGAGGGTTTTTTTTACTCTTGAATACATTATTATAAATTTTTCATATGTGATGTTAACTCCTTGCTATGGGTTGAAAATTCACAGCCTGCGTTGTCTGTTGTTTTTGGGCTTTGAATATGTTCAAGACCCAAAATTGGCAATGCAACGTATACATAAATATTTTTAGACATAATCCAAATATCTCAAGAACGGAAATTGCAGGCACATTGATATTGAATATTTAATTTTTGTTTGAAAATATAAAAACCAGAACGAATAGAACACTTTGACTCAATCGAATAGTTACCTCCCTTTATGAAAAAAGGGAGAAATAAGTATGTAATCCCCGTATGGAATTAGTCCCTTTATGGGATTAAAAAATCAGACAATATAACTGCATGTTTATTTACCAGTACTTCCACAGGCTTTCCAAAATTATATATTCATGGTCAAAAAAAATTAAAATTCCCATTTAGATTATAATAATGACCTTTTAAAGTCGAGACAGCTAAATGGGGGAGATAAGACAGAAGGGCAAATCTTTCTAATTATTGTTTAAAATATTAGCAATAACTATTGGAGTATTTCTATATTTATACTAATATACAGGCTGTGTTGGACAGCTTTTCCTATAGTAAATCAATGTTAAATATTATTTATTACTAGCTGTCCGTCTGGTACTGTATGAAGTCAGTCAGTACACATGTGACGAGGGTACACTTTAGTATGTGCATTGTGCATCACAAAATCCCCACTCTTTAATAACAAACAAACAACCATACGCATACAGTATAGCTGTGAGATAACTGACTGACTTTATTTATATGTGTACTGACTGACTTCATACAGTACCAGACAGACAGCTATAATAAATAATATTTAACATTGATTTACTATAGGAAAAGCTGTCCAACACAGTCTGTATACATACTGATAGAAGAAATTTTTTTCCTCAAGAATATATATATTCTTCAAAATATTTGCTTCAATAAAGAAACCTTTGTTTTCCTTCAAGACACGCAGTCGAACCAAAAACATATGTTTAGTTGAGCGAAGAAACTAAATTCTTGAACGTTGTTTAAATTTCGTTAGTCTTGGCCTAAGAGATACAAATCAACAATGAAATTTGGAAAAAAGACGCCACTTTTGTGACCATGTGTACACAAGATACACAAAGTGCTACGGAAGTGTACGTATTGTAATTCTTATTCACAATTTCCTTTTCCGAAACTGTTTTTTAGTTTTATTTTATGAGAAATTATCGACATTATATAATATTCACCAAATATTTTTTCTCTCGAAAGTAATATGACCTCCGCCCCCCTCCTCTAGGTTAGTTATAGTAACATTTTTCCAAAAAGTTATTATGTTTGTTTTCGACATCTTGATCAGCATGTTTCCAAGCATTCAAAAAAAAAACAGAAATTTAAGAAATCAATTTTAGTAGGAAATTAATTTTTTTTAATTAAAAAAAAACAATTTCAAAACTTCCTGAATTTGCTAATTTATAACACTACTTATAGTTTTATGGCTTGTCAATATTTTTGCATTTACGAAAGCATCATGAAGAGTTGGCATTTTGTTTTCTTCTTGGTTAGAATATTTCTGATCCAGTCAAAATAAACATTTAAGTCATTTCAATAGTTTACTTTGATTATTCCCAATAGTACCATTTTTTCAATCAATCAATCAATAGGATGCTACTGTCAATTAGGATGCCTAATGTTACTGGGGAAACCTTCGTAAATAAAGCACCAAGTACACTACCACAAACGTGGTGCGGTAATATGTACATATTATGTAGAAAACAACTTTTCCAACTTAGAATCGCGATATCTCACAAGTGGTGATTCGTAAGAAAAAAAAGTATTTGAACAATATTTATAGAAAATAGCATGGTCTATAACTTTTGACCAATCAATTTTTACGATAACACTTACCGTCTAAGAGAAATATGTGATAAACCGAAATTTTTTTACCTTTGACCTTGAATAAAATTTTTAGCAGAAGTAGGATCGGTGGGGACCTTTGATATTTCATGTTCAGTAAGACCTGTACCAATTTTCAGTTCTATGCGAATTTTTCCAAAGTTATTTTGTTTTGTTTATTTTGACTGGATTATTTCTAAGCGATGAGAAAAGCAAGTCAAGACCTACGGTGATTTTTACTATTCCCGCCAATACGACAAATATATGAATACTTGACATTAGCTGGGACTTCTATAAAGTAATATGAATTAAAATTTTCTTGGAAAACAACTTGGTAAGATATGATAAATAGATAGATTATTCAAATACAAACTTACCCGAACAAATGGCTTTCTAACTGATTTCAAATCATGGTGATTACTGTTATTATTTGACGATAATTCTATAAAATTATCATCATCCTCATTTAAATTTTCTGTACTCATTGTTTTCACGCACGCACTTATAAAAAAAACCTATTCACATTTTCACTTAAAACACACTTAAACAAATTTAGCACGTTTTATCGATCGAAAACAACTTGGCCACTCTTGGAAAACCAATACAAAACACTTAAACTATATGTAAAATATGATATTTTATTGAATATAATAAACACTTATATCAATAATATTCAAACAAAAACAATATTTAAAGCCCTTTTTTTCTTAGAAATTAATCATCACTGCAACAACAATATACTGAGAATTATTATAAAACAATTTCACTTGTAAACAATCGCAACAAAGTTACCTTATATTGTTGACATCATTTAAAATACAGTACTGATTGTTTTAAATAAATTGGGTCGCGCGAGATTTTATTAAAAAATTCTCACAATTTGTAGTTTACAATATAATATAAAAATTTATTACAATTTAATTTTGTTTGTTGGAAATTTCAAATACTGTTAGTTTACGAAAAACTAAATCCGGAAAAAATATGAATCGGTTATCCACATTACAAAAATATGATTTGTTGTTTAGACGACCATCCGTAACATCGAAATATATTTAAAATACTAATAATATTTTTCAGAGAGTCGTGAGTCTCCTCTGAAACAAACTATTAAAACATTCATAATATATTACACAGGTAAAAGTAAAAACAGACATATTTTTAAACAAAGATAGAACTATACTTTTATATATGTTTGATGTATAACACCTCTTATTTTATTGTATGTGCTGTTAAGCGTTCGATTGTAATCAAATATATTTTTAAACAAAGATAAATGCATGTAATTTAATATGAATACATATTTTTTTATTCATTTTGTGTTGTGTTGTTATGAGTACTGTGTCTAGTCTGACGCTAGCGATATATTATTTTTTTTTACTCGTGTAATTTGTTAAAGGCACCAACTATGGTTTTCATAACCGAATTTTTACAAAACTCAATTTTTCTTGTTTTACTCTAGCCATGTTATATAATTTTTGTTCAGTCATTGTATTTTATCTATTATCATTAATAACAAAAATTTATTTAAAACAATAGAGTAGAATCAAATTCAAATGTATTGAACCTTATATGCGCGTAAGGGGAAAATATTTCAAAGTAGAAGGTCAACTTATTTTAATCATATTGAAAATTGTCCCTTACTTGGAGGAAAAATTTTATAGAGATTTCATCTCAGAATAAGCTCAAAAAGAAAGTAAAGTATTTCTCTGTAAACAAATATCAGATAATAACAGCAATATATCATGGTCGTTCAATGATACTGTAGTACAAGGACAAATAGTTTTTTATCATGTAATTACAAGTACTTTCTTATTTTCCATTTGAAACTTGTATATATTGTATATATTGCTACGCCTACCATACTAAAAATAATATTTAAAATTAATAATAAGTAAATTGAGGTCAGTATATACACAACTATTTGCAAATCCTAGTTGTCGTAATAACACCACCATACACTTGTTGATTATCACTGATCATATTTCACACCACTAACTAAAATGACAAATGGACTTAGAGTGGGGGAAACATTCCTTTATTTTGAAAATGGACTGATCCACTCAAACTGTGACAATATTCGAGAGTTCAATACAAATGAACACAGTTCTATGTATGCTTATGTACGCTCGTTAGGACTTACATTTCTTTAGTGTGACTCGAATAAAAACATTTAATACACGAAATGAAGGCTTGATTAAAGAACATAATTAGTTTATATACAGTTTAAAAAAGAAGACATGCGCATTTCGGGTCCGTGTCGTAGATTTTTTGTAAAAACGTGCTGCGTAGACGTTTAGACTGTCGCTGGCCACTGAACACTCGATGGGCCAGCTACGCAATTGCTTTGCGTCAACGAACTCTTTTTCTCGTAGCAAACGCATTCGTTCGACACTGGACTTTTTAGGCTCGTTGGATTCTTTTTGACGCGAGCTATTTTCTGATATATGTTTTCTATATTCACAAGTCATATGAGACGAAATATTTTTGTTAAATTTTTTTTAACTTTCAATTTAATAGCGTTTTTTACCTATATTTCGGCGAATTTTGTATTGTATTTATGCGTCCTAATAGTGCTCCGCATATTCTTCACTTTATAAATTTACAAAAAGGTAATTCGTAACCATTTACGCACATGCGCATACATCGTACG